>JASEVX010000013.1:48873176-48945027 GCA_031761405.1 Serripes groenlandicus
GTATCTACTGTTAGTAAATATCGAAATTCCTTTCTTACAATATATAAATGAGAAACGAACAATTAAAGAAAAGAGCAGTACCATTATTCATCCAATGTACAACTAGTGTACAGCATGAAAACAACATGAAACAACATATATTGTCAATATATAATTTAATCACATGCAGGCTGAGCTCGGTATCTACTGTTAGTAAATATCGAAATTCCTTTCTTACAATATATAAATGAGAAACGAACAATTAAAGAAAAGAGCAGTACCATTATTCATTCAATGTACAAATAGTGTACAGCATGAAAACAACATTAAACAACATATATTGTCAATATATAATTCAATCACATGCAGGCTGAGCTCGGTATCTACTGTTAGTAAATATCGAAGTCCTTTCTTACAATATATAAATGAGAAACGAACAATTAAAGAAAAGAACAGTACCATTATTCATTCAATGTACAAATAGTGTACAGCATGAAAACAACATTAAACAACATATATTGTCAATATATAATTCAATCATATGTAGGCTGATCTCGGTATCTACTGTCAGTAAATATCGTTTTCCAGCCCCCCCCCCCCCCCCCCCCCCCCCCCCCCCCCCACCCCCACACTCAACTTATTGTAGACGCATAAAAAACTCCAGAAAACATTGAAGGAAAATGAAGATATAGCTCCTAATGATTAGCCACCATCTTTGTTCAACTCTATTCAATAATTATACTCTTATTTCAAGAGATTTTTCCATATTCTACCGGGTATATTTTCAAAGTTGTCTAACCCTTTCCCTCATACGACAATTCTCAGCAGCAGACGACTTTGAAACATATTTTGTCAAAAAATAGTAAAATCTCTATAATTGAATGGATACCCTATGACTAAAAGTGGACAACATTGTGGTAAAAGGAGAAATTGCTCGTTTTTGAGCAATTTCTTCTTTTGTCACTATGTTTTTCGAAAAGTCGTCTGCTGCAGAAGGTTAACCCTTTTCCTCATACGACAAATCTGCAGCAGACGACTTTGAAACATATTTTGTCAAAAAATAGAAAATCTCTATAATTGATTGTAAATATTAATATTTTATTTCAACAGTATTTCAGATGCAACAAAGAACCCATCATAGCCTAATTGACAATTTTGTCCATTTGTCACAATGTGTTCAATTCTATTGCTGGCTTTTCTATGAAATAAATAAATAAATTAGAAATTCTTTATTGTGCGTATCTTGGTTATTATTAAACAAAAAAGGTATTGTTCACGTGATTGAATTATATAGTGACAATACTTATATGTATTTAACCCTTTTCCTCATACGACAATTCTGCAGCAGACGACTTTGAAACATATTTTGTGAAAAAATAGAAACTCTCTATAATTGAATGGATAACCTATGACTAAGAGTGAAAAACATTGTGGCAAAAGGAGAAATTGCTCGTTTTGAGCAATTTCTTCTTTTGTCACTATGTTTTTAAAAAGATGTCTGCTGCAGAGGCGTCAGAAAGCGTCTATATGAGGGAAAGGGTTAACCGTTTTCCACATACAACAATTCTGCAGCAGACGACTTTAAAACATATTTTGTCCAAAAATAGTAAAATCTCTATAATTGAATGGATACCCTATGACTAAAAATGGAAAACATTGTGGCAAATGGAGAAATTGCTGGCTTTGAGCAATTTCTTATTTTGTCACTATGTTTTTCAAAAATCCGTCTGCTGCAGAGGCGTTAGAAAGCGTCTATATGAGGGAAAAGTGTTAAAGTCGTGTATATTATAGCATGATACGGGTTTAGTAGGTTAGTATGTCTTTAATCTGGAAGAAAATAAAACTAGTGTACCAGTCTTATCACGACCATTCACCCTTTTCCTTCATACGACTAATCTGCAGCAGACGACTTTGAAAACATCTTGCTAATAACATGGAAAATCTCTATAAATGTAAGATGAAATTACTGGAAAAAGTTGAAAAAACAGTGGTTAAAGGAGAAATTGCTCGTTTTGAGCAATTTCGTCTTTTGGCACAGCGTTTTCAAAAGTCGTCTGCTGCAGAATGTTTATTTGGGAACGGGTTTACGGGTATATTAACCCTTTCCCACATACATCAAACTGCAGCAGACAACTTTTAAAAATATACTTCTACAAAAAAACAATGTAAAAAATCTACATAAATGAGAGTTGAATTATTAAATATAGCTGAACAAATGGTGGTGTCATGCCTTTTAAAAGAAAGAATTCAAAACATGGAAAATCTCCATAATTGAATGGATAACCTATGACTAAAAGTGGAAAACATTGTTGCAAAAGAGGAAAGTGCTCGTTTGAGCAATTTCTTCTTTTGTCACTCTGTTTTCAAAAAGCCGTCTGCTGCAGAGGTGTCAGACAGCGTCTATATGAGGAAAAGGGTTAAGGACTATTTGGTTCTAGATCAACATAACCGCGGATGTATTTGGCGTAATTCGACCTATGATTCCTACCCGAAATCTAACCCAGAATGTCCCGCTCTGCGATGTCTTTCTTTGTCACAGTGTTTTCAACTCTTTTCACATTCATTTAAAATGTTTTTTCCATATTGTTTTGCGTGGATGTTTTCATCAAAGAAGTATCTCGAGCCCACATAGCTCGGTCGGTAACGACGCGCGGGCTATCAACCCAGGAGTAGAGGGTCCGAATCACAGCTCGGACGACAGTGGTACAGAGGTAGAGCGTCGGCCTCTTGTACCAAAAGGTCCCGGGTACGAATCCCGTGATGAGCGGGTTCTGCCTTTTGGAATTTTTCTACACAAAACGGCGCGAGTACAGGAAGCAGAGACATCGAGCGTGATTAATATAAGCTTAAAGCTTGTTTCGCAATCGATGTAAATTAAATAAGTTTAAGAAATCACAGCTCGGCCTTCTATTCTGTACGATGATTGACAACAGTCAATTTGACTAGCGCCATTCGTCTTCCTCCAATCGGCTTACTAATGGGAGACATGGGTCAGTTATCTCCCTTTAATATTCTCTACATCTAGCTAGGTCCTATCATTTGGTTTCCTCTGTTTTTATCATTGTTTTTTTTTGCACTGGATGGTGCACTTATAATTGCATTTTTCTTGGCCAACTGTTATTAGATTGAAACAGTAATTCCACATTTGTTTTCTTTAAACACTGCTATGTACATTTTCTCTTTTGAATCATCACTTTAATTAACACATTTATGACTAATGTGTACTACAGAGTAATTGCAATATCTCATTGCGAAATAGCGATAACGACAAAGGATTCCAACTAAAAGGACCTACCAACTATTTGGTCTTCCTTGGTCTTTATCTGACAAGGGAGATAATATAATTATCACTAATGTCCCTAATTGTTGGAAGGTAGCCAGTTGTCAGAATGTTGAGGAGGGGGAGGTGGCGGCGGGGTGATGTACTGATGCAAAACAACAACAACAGGAAAGATCACGTAAGATTGCCGAACGTGATATAACGGAACTATTTATTGAAAATGGCGTCTGACTCCAACCAATCATTCAATTAAATATGTCTGACTGATGAACTGTTTCTTATGAGAAAGCGGGTTTAAAATGGTGAACGACCAAATGGCTCTATCTTTGCACGACACGCATCCTCTACGTAAACCCTTTGCCTACATCTTAACGGTCTTTGGGTCACATGACGAAGACGGCTTTTGAAAACATTGTGGCAAAAGGAGAAACTGTTCATGGTGAGCAATTTCTCCGTTTTACTACGATTATTTCAACTATATTTAATTATAATACTGAAGTTTCCAGAGCGTTTCTATAGTTTTGCATCAACATTTCTAAAGTTGCAAATGTTTTGTATGTAGAAAAAGGTTAACCCTTCGCCATTTATAACAGATCTGCAGCAGACGACTTTGAAAACAGCTGGGTAAAAAAATATAAAACATCTATACAGGGACACTATATTACATGTAATATAGTGTGCCAGATCTATATAAGGGAAATTCGAATAAGTAAAAAGAGTTGACAGCCTTGAGACAAAAAAAAATAAAATGAATTACACAACGTTTTTAAAAGTCGTCTGCTGCATAGGCATCCAACAATTTCTACATGTGGAAAAGGGTTAATATATCGTCCTTTACCTATGTTTCATTAAACGTAAAACAAAAGACCCTGATCTAGCAATATGATGACCCGCATTAAATTACGAATTATTTCTCTTATCCAAATCCAATCTGACAATCAGCTAGGGTACACATCCACAAAGCCTGGTCAGGAACGCGATCTACGAACCTCGTGAGATCTGATAACGTGATCTTGTATTCATACGCCGTAGTTCTGCCGCACAAAACTCTAGTCCAATTAATACTGAGTATTCGAATGCCAAGCTCGATTTATCCACAATGCCGTTTCCCTTCGAGATGTTCGAAGGGAACTATAATCAGATACACACGCAGAGCTCTCGCAGACATTACTTTCATTGTTTTCGTCCCTCGTACCTCAGGAAATGAATTACGAAAACAATAGATTGCGCACTTGTTATCGGCCTATCACCTTCATCAAGTATGACAAGGCAAACGGTTCTGACGGCGCGCTGCCATCTTGAATTAACCGAGTAAGACGTTTGAGCATATTTCCTCTGGATTCCGTTTCGGCAGAAGAATATTGTTCGTAACGGTTAACCGAACATGTCAGCGTTCCACGAAATATTTGCGAAAACTCGCACGCAGCGTTTCTGTGACTAGATAAGGCGACGATCCCTATGTTCCGAGGATGTCGCGTCAATATTAATACCATTGATATGATATACAGAAGCCCCATCGATACCTCTCCTATACTGGGTAAAGGTCTGATTTAAATGGTTTTCGTGGCACCACTTCTTGTGGAATGGTAGCACCATCACCGAAGCCCAACAAAAAACGGACAGACGTTGAGAAATAAACTAGAAAACGTTTTCACATACATGTCTATGCTATATTGTTTATGATATAATGTCTATGTTATAATGTCTATGATACATTGTTACATGTTCCGTTACACTTGAAACAAAAAAATCAGGGATTAAATATCAAAATACCGCAGCCAGATGGTCACGTGGTATTTGTATGTACGTTAGAGCACTGACCAAGTGAGGGGCTTAACTTCTTACTCCCAACATAAATTATACATCGATAAACAGTACGTTAACATGAACCGGTGGGCGTTCCACATACTTTACATAAATGAACAGTTATGCTAGAAAAACAAATTGGATTTCAGCAACCCATGTGTTACCTGACTTTCTGACACCAGGCTCCAAAACTATAAAAGTTTAATCTGTGCACAGAATGTGTGCTCAAGTATCTGATTGGTCAAAAGCAATTTCGTTCTCCCAATTGACCAATCAGAAGCCTTATTTGGAGCATGAAGTTAATTTCTGAGAATTGAGAACGTTTTCATAGTTTTATAGTTTCGGTTCCAGTTCTCTACACAAACGTCTTTCCAAGCAACGTGTTACATTTCCCACGCAAACAAATTTCTTTTGCAAACTGTAATCTGAATATAACATAACATAGTATGGAACGCCTTTACTGTCTCACTGTGTTGTTTTGTATTATACGCAGTACATTTTGACGTATATGAGGTACATATTTAATTTGACGTGATACAATATTCATGATATGCAGTGCCTTTTCTTTTATATGTTGTGGTTATTGAATAATATGCAGTGCAAAATAGTGTTTTAACCACGATATATTATACAAAATGCGCTGCATATCATGCAAAATGTACCACGTCAAATGAAATATGTACCTCGTATCCATGAAAATGTACAGCGTATAATACAATACAACATACTAAAGACAGTAAAGGCGTTCCATAACATAGCATATCTTTATTTAGCATTACATATTACATGTATTACAGCCAATACACACATGAACAGTACATACTTTGAGGTTGTGTATGAGTGCAGTAATTATTTTCTGAGAAGTTGGTGTTGGAATATATAGAATGTAAAAGTCGTTTTTAAAATCAATCTAAATTTAAGAATTAAAATACTTGAGTCGCTTATGGCATGATTTCATTTAAAATTACATTGGTTTATATTGGTTAACATTGGTTAACATTGGTAAACATTGCTTTACATTGGTTTACAACCAGTGGTGTTACACTTGTATCTCTTTTGTCGAAAGTTGCATGGAAGGCGTACAGTGAAGGGATGCACACGTACTCACTTCTAGTTTAGGGTAGCAAGCATCATCTTTGGCTCTTATACGAACATGTGCCCATATGTTGTGACATCGAGCCCCTGCTCGGCCAACATTCATTCCGACGTTTGACAAAAAGTCGATGCGACAAGCGACAGACTTCTTCCACCAATGGATTAACTGTCTCAGAACTCAAGATAAGGCGAGTATTTCATCTAAAATCCGTATTTGATACTCAAACCCTATGTTGTGGGTACTCAAAAGAATCGTCTCAGTGAGACGATTCTTTTGAGTACCCACATCATAGGGATTAGTTGGAAAATAAGAGGGATATTGTGGGGAAAAGAGCTGAATACCCCTTTTTATCTGGACCTCTGCTGTCTGTGTAGAAAAAAGCAGCCAGTTGCTTTGAATGACTGCTGTGTTGAGTACTGGTGTGGACAAATAAAGCCAGGAAACAAAGTGAATCTTCGTGTGTGTCTATCTGTCTTAATAGCCTTGGCATCACAATATGGGTCAAAAGATTTAATTTCTTCTGACGTGTTTCGCTTTCATTTATTCGGGTTTTCCTTTATCTTTTCAGAGACGTTCAGTTTTGAATAATTTTTGAAAACGAACACAATTTGAAAAATAAGTTTATATCTAAATAGAGTAAACTTTTGAAATAGATTTATATTTTGAGAAAGAGTAAATTAACATATCTGGTCATTTCTTTAAACTTTCTACACACGTAAACGCCCCTTTTGTGCGGCCACGCCCCCACGGAATGTAGATTTGCCGATGAAAGGGTCACCAGAATGCGACTCCAAGCCGTACGCTAATTAAGCATTGATGTTTGATGCTATTAACGGTTTGTTTGTATCTCTAAGTATATTAGGTACACACCCTGTATGCCGCACGCAGGGATGATGTTCAGTAAAGATATCAGTATTTTACTGATCAGAGTGGCTTCTGTTATTCTCTATACATACGCATAGTCATTGCATTCAAACATTTAAGCTGACGGCCCATAAACAGCATGGTTAGCATCGGGGATGTGTAACCTGGCGTCCCAGGTTCAATCCCCAGTTCCGGTGCTGTGGTCATGGTGGAGTGCCCTTGGACAAGGCACATCTCCTAGCCTAGTTCTGGTTTGTCAACCCTGGGATCATGAATAAGTGATCTGTCTCCGTGATATAACTGCCATAATGTTGAACACGGCGTAAAAATCCCCCCCAAAAAACAACAACAACAACAGAAACAGCATATATATTTACAGTAA
Organism: Serripes groenlandicus; assembly: GCA_031761405.1. Classification (NCBI taxonomy): domain Eukaryota; kingdom Metazoa; phylum Mollusca; class Bivalvia; order Cardiida; family Cardiidae; genus Serripes; species Serripes groenlandicus. The sequence goes on from JASEVX010000013.1 coordinate 48,880,584, forward strand.
ACAACGAGTGACAATAAACATTATATAAATATTTAGATTGTAATGGACGCTGTATCTAAATAGTGATTGATTGATTAATTGATTGATTGATTGATTGATGGATTGAGATTAAACAAAGTGTTCAACAATTGTTTTCAGACAAATCTCGTCGGCCAGTTTACCTACCTATCACAGTCACCTGTTTTTCTCTACAGACTGTTTGCCCAATAACGCTTATGGCATTCTGTGACTTTTGTCAATCGTCGGAATGAATGCCAACCAAGTTGGGGTTCGAACTCAAAGCACCAGCCCATGTCACAGCGGACTCGGCACCTTCATTTACAAGGGTATTACATGTAGTTTCTGGTGACAGGTTAACCCTTCACCACCTGCAGACGCATTTAGACTTTTAAAAACTTTGTGACCAATGGTAAAATTGCTCATGATGAGCAATTTCACCTTTGGTCACAATGTTTTCAACTTTATTTATCAATTAAGCTAACTTTTATGGCGATTTTTCAGGATTTTGTCACCATGATTTCAAAGTCGTCTGCTGCAGATTTGCTGTATGTGGGAAAGGGTTAAAAGTGTAGCCTCTTTTATCCCAATCCATTATTCCTTTATTTGAGCCGAGTCCCGGTAGCTTGGTGTATATAAATTACGCGGGCTGTCAATCCGGGGATTGGAAGTTCGAAACAGCCTTTTTGACGTTTGATTAACGTCAATGCGACAAACCGTCATAAGTCTTCCATTAATGGGCTTACAATCGATATTGAAAAGCGGTCAACTGATTCGAAGGATTTGCGTGAAGAGTACTGGTGTGAAACATAATGGTAGCTGAACATTTAAAAAACCTTCTTGTTTATTTCGTTTTATATGTATTGTTATCACATTACAATGCTTGTATCCGATCTAATGTACCCATTACGTATTTATTTATATGTAACATGTGTAATATAACATGACCGAATTACTATTTTTGTATTCATCCGCGAATGTTTACACAATGGCTGAGAACGTGTATTCGGTAAACACAAACGTCACGATAGACGGACGAGTTAAAGGTACCATTATCGGTCATAACAATATTTTGTTTCTGATTAGTTAATAGTTTATTAAGTGATACATGTTGGGACCATTTTCTGACCGCAAAAACCCTATGTTCTTTTTGTGTTACGTCAAGTGATAAAAAGAACCAGGCATTCGTTGTCATTTTATGAAGTTTTATTAAACTCGTCCAAGAAATTGTTATTAAGCTGGCCAAAGGCTCGCTTAATAACACATTTCTTGAACTCGTTTAATAAAACTTGCTATGAAATGACAACTCATGTCAGATCCTATATATATTTTCACATAAGTAGTATTTTGTTTATTTGAATAATGAATCAATAAAGCACCCCTTACAAAGGATTCTAATCCCGTTATAGAGATTAAGTCGCGAAAGGAACAGACAGATGAACTGGCCGTCGTGATATGACTGAACAATTGTTGAAAGCGGCGTAAAACCCTAATCAGCCAATCCTTTATTTGACACCTAATGTAATAAGTTATAAGCCCCTTTTTCGTCTGACGAAATCCATGTATATATACTAACCTTGATTGACAAAGTACATATTTGAGCCGTCCCGCAAAAAAAAACAAAACATTATGGCCTCTGCGTAATGTATCGACCCAGATCATCCCAGATAATCCGGGCCGACACATTCCGTTTCAGGTGGATAGAGGTATAGAGTAATGATTCCTGAAACAGAAAATCCACAGCAGGCGAAAGTGTCTATCCGGGTTCGCCTGCGCGGCATGCTGAAGCTGCTCCGGGTCGATACTTAACACAGAGACCACACTGTTGATTTTTCTCGCGGGACGGCTCATATTGAGTGGTTGTTTTTACATGTATGTTTACATCTTTTAAATTACAGAAAACTTTTAAAGGTCAATAAACTTAAGTATTGGTAAACAGAATGAACATGGCACTCATAACTATTCGTGACGTTTTGTTCTAAATATAGATTCCGAGACAACAGAAAACTACTATGTTCAATTTAAAACAGGTTGTAATTAGCTTTGTACATTAGCACATAAAGCTGCCAAATACAGTAGTCACGGGTTCAAATCCAAGAAACAGAACGACTTTTATTAAGTAGTAGTCTTTACATGTATGTTTACATCTTTTAAATTACAGGGAAATTTAAAAGGTCAATAGATAGAGGATATTACATGAGTGGTCATTCAATACGGTATTTATTAAACGAGTTTTCTGAAATTGATAAGAACGAGCCTTGGCGAGTTTTTATCACTTTTAGAAAACGAGTTTAATAAATATCGTATTGAATGACCACGAATGTAATGTTCTTTTTATATCATAAATACTAATTAACTAATTTACAGCGCTATATCCATATAAACGTCGCTATAAAGCGCGCGTATTTACAACGCTAAACGTTACGTTATGACGTCACGTTACGTAGCATTGTTATTACACTAGTTGAATACGCAAATTATTCAATGGCTTTATTACACTCCGGCGTCATTTATGATATAAACTGAAGTATTGGTAAACAGAATTCACATGGCACTCATAACTATTCGTGACGTTCTGTTCTAAATTTAGATTCCGAGACAACAGAAAACTACTATGTTCAATTTAAAACAGGTTGTAATTAGCTTTGTACATTAGCACATAAAGCTGCCAAATACAGTAGTCACGGGTTCGAATCCATGAAACAGAACGACTTTTATTAAGTAGTAGTCTTTAGATGTATGTTTACATCTTTTAAATTACAGAACACTTTAAAAGGTCAATAGACTTAAGTATTGGTAAACATAATGTTCATGGCACTCATAACTATTCGTGACGTTTCGTTCTAAATTTAGAATCCGTGACAACAGAAAACTACTATGTTCAATTTAAAACAGGTTGTGAATAAATATATCGTAATTAGCTTTGTACATATCATACAAAGCTGCCAATACAGTAGTCACAGGTTCGAATTAGAAACAGAACGACTTTTTATGTTAAAACCTTTTTATAATGATACTTTTCTTGAGTTGAAAACTAATTTATAATTGACTAAATAATTTTTCAGATATTTTTTAGACAAATACAATCTAGATAAAAATTCGATTTAGGAAAGCCCCCCCCCCCCCCCAAAAATAATTAGAACATAGAGTTTGATTAACATTGTTTTCATGATACGGGATTTAATTCACAAATCATGAAAACAATGTTTATTAAACTATATATTATATACTCGGCGATAACGACAATACCCCTGTGCAGCTCATTTATTTTTAGCTCAGAAGCGGAGAGATCTGAATGACGTAATCTGCCAGTTTTGCAGTGACGTCACTACGTGCGCACCGACAAATGTGTACATTGATTGACATAAATGTGTCATGTCGATTCAAGCTCTTATTTGCGGATTTAAAAGTGCAATTGTGGATTATTTAACTGTTCATCATGGAAATAAAGTGTTAAGTAGTGAAAACGGAGCTTAAAAGTGTTTAACGATGAGTTTATGTTTAGAGATTAGAAAATTGAAAATTTAGAGATTAAAAGAAGTAGTTCCGAAAATCCGACTAGTGAGCTATATCGCACACTAGGCGATATTGCTCAGTAGACAAAAAGCATGTTATAGTTTTTCTCAAGTTGGGAAATCTCTATATTTTATCATTGAGTATACAATATAAAATGATAACGAATACAGCCGAAGATGAATGAGCGACCGGTAAAACCTGTTTACTAATAGTTTGGGTCTAAATGCGTCTTAAATTAACTTGTTGATGTTCCATATTTGTTTGTTTTTCTATGATCACAGTTATAATTTCACGACTGGGGAGCATGAAGCTAATGGAAGGACAGTTAATGATAAAACACCGTTTATTCTACCCACTTTACTTTGTTTAACCCTTTCCCTCATACGACAATTCAGCAGCAGACGACTTGAACATATTTTGTCAAAAAATAGAAAATCTCTATAATTGAATGGATAACCTATGGCTAAAAGAGGAAATCATTGTGGCAAAAGGAAAAATTGCTCGTCTTGAGCAATTTCTTCTTTTGTCACTATGTTTTCAAAAAGCCGTCTGCTACAGAGGCGTCAGGAAGTGTCTATGTGAGGGAAAGGGCTAACAAAGTCCGTTGGTTCATGTTGCATATTGTTAAACCCTTTCCTTACTGCAGACACATCTTGACATATTTGCGGCAGACTACATTTGAAAGCAATTTGACAATAGAAGAAATCTTGCTCATAACGATCAATTTCTCGATTTGCCACAATATTGCAACCATATCGAATAAATATACTTTCATATATAGTGTAACGTGTACCGCGGATCAACCATCCAGGCACTAACCGCGATAAACGTTGCTTAACTTAAAGAAACGGTCAACCACTCTACCAACGTCGCTAAAAAAAGCCGGCTTCAACAGCACTGAACTCAAGCAGTATACACCAGAGCGGAGTCTATTTTACATCACTTGGAACCACCGGGGTCCGGTGATAATGGTAATATCAACCCAAAATCCCACCGCTGCCACCATTTTTAACGTGTACCGGAGTCACCCCCGTTACGATAATGTAATATCAACCCAAAATCCACCGCTGCCACATTTTTAACGTACCGAGTCACCCATCCAGGCACTACGCGATGAACTTTGCTTAACTTAAAGAAACGGTCAACCATCTACCACATCGCTATAAAGACGGCTTCCATATCAAGCTGTAGAAGTATATTAAACATTCTCCGTTCTCGTTTTTATAATAGTATTTTTTTTAATATTTTTTACTAGATGTTTCAAACGTCGCCTAGTGTAGAATTCTGTATATGTGAAAGGGTTAAATCATGCAAAAAAAGCTTATACACCCGACCACCAATTTACATAGCCGACTTTTTACGTAGTTTTTGTATTTTAACCTTTTCGATTTACGAACGATATTGACGCCTCTGCAGCAGACACATTGGAACAATGGCGAAAGGAGAAAATGCTCATAACGAGCAATTTCTCCGATGTTACCAAGTGTTTTTTAAATTCATTCAATCATATTCTTTCATTTATGAGAGTTTGATCGATGTTTACAAAATCGTCTGCTATAGATGTGATGTAAGTGAGAAAGGGTTACAGCTGATCAAATGTTAAGGTCTTTGATATACCGCGATGGTATCAATATTTCAAATTAATAAGATGCTATCTTAAAATTAAATGCAATGTTTTAAACTATGACCGAACCTTCTGTTCTTCAATGATTTAGTCAACGTGGAGCTTATAAATTGCATGCCCGAGCCCCGGTAGCTCAGTCGGTGTCGATTCTTGTCAATGAAGGAGTTGTTGGTCCAAACCCCATCTCAACCTACATTCTTTCTGACGTTTGATAACAGTAAATGCGACAAGCGGCTTTCGTCATCTATAACGGCTAATGGACTATGAGGAAAAGCACCAGTTGATTGGAAACAATGTTGTGTGAGTACTGTATGAGAAGCCAAGAAATACATGAATATGTAAACTGCCGCGGCTATGACGAAACAATTGTGAAAACGGCGTTAAACCCCAATAATCAATCAATTATGAATGGCGTACATGATACTGTTTGAGGGTTTATGAAGCTGGATACTTGACAAGGTTAACCTGATTCTGACTCTTGTAAAAAAAAAAAAACACATATTTTACACAATTGAATAGATTTAACTCCGTTTTCAGCAATTTTCAGTCATATCAAGGCAAGTTCACCTATTCAAGTGTTTTCCTTACCTTCGCATACAAGTTCTCCAAAAACAGACTATCAAAGAGAGTGCTGCTTTTCCGATTAACTGTTATCCCATCGGTGGAAAACGAATGACGCTTGTCACAGTGACCTTTTGTCAAACGTCCGGAAAAGAATGTGGTTGAGCTTGGTTCAATTTCGGACTTATGAGAATACCTTTTTCTGTTTACTACAGTCGTCCGTATGCCAGAAACCAGGCATACAGGCTTTCGGTACATCATTTTTACTATTAAGCGTGTAAACCACCAGCCATATTAGATAGGACACATTGCCGCCACTGGAATTCGAACCTTCGACATCCCGCCCGAGAAGCAGATGCTTAAACACTAGGCTATAGGGATCGTATGATACATAACGAATTTGAAGGCGATACTTTGATTGGCTGACGCTGAAGGTCAACCTGAAATGACCTTTTATAGGCAGTCGTCAGCTTTATACGAGCGATTGCTTCTGCACGGACGTTTAGATCTGGATTGAATGAGAGTGATCTTCGATGAAAAGTTTTTTTTGTTTGTTTGTTATATTGGGTTTTTATGCCGTTTTCAACATTATTTCAGTTATATCACGACGACAATTCACTTTTCATGATCACTGCGTAAACAAACCGGGGACTAGGCTTGGAATGTGCCTTGTCCAAAGGCACTCCACGATGACCGTAGTGCCGCGACTGGGATTGAAACCTGGAACGCCGGTTCGAAATCACCGACGCTAACCACTCGATGAAATATGAATGTACAGTTGATTGGTTTGAGTTTGAACGCCGTTATCATTGAATTGTATTGAACTGTATTGTATTGTATTGTATTGTATTGTACTGTATCATATTGTACTGTATTATACTGTATTATAATTATTTGTATTGTATTGTACTGTATTGTACTGTATGTGCTTTATTGTATACTTTGATATTGTTCCCTCTTGTTTCCATATGAACAAAGGATGCAATATCATTTGATATTGCACGGGTTGATATTGCACTGAATCTTTTTCACGTGACGCTAAGGACGGAACTATTTCATACACTAACGTTACAAAGCGCTCTCATCCAACTTCGTGATTTAGAGATCCAGCTAACTTCTACTTCTACTTTGTACTGTCAGGGCTTAGTGCATCGCAGGCAAGTGAAGCCATTAAAATGGTTAAAACAACTAATTAGGCATATTAACAAATATAAATGAAATAAAAAAACAGATGTGTTGTTTAGGCTGTGTATCAATGTAGACGGGACTTGAATCAGTTTACAGATGTGATCTGCTCAAGGTTCGATTCTCTGATAGTCCTAGGGAAAAGCTGTGCTTATACGGTTCGTAGTAACATTGTTTGGTACATTCTTTATAGATGACACGTAGTGAAAAATCGATAGACATACACAAAACCCAATCTGGTCTATTTATAGCGTTAGCTATGCTAGTAAATACGTACGTAGTTTCTGACGTAATATGTGACGTGTACATCAATAATATTGCTCGAGTGTTGTTTTGATTGTCGTTGACGATCTATTATTTATATAAGTGTATCAACAAAGGATGAATAAGCAAATGATTGTTTTAAAGGTAGGTCTTCAGATTTGATTTGTTATCCTCCGATGTGAAGTTTATCAACGCAGTAGCCTTTATATGTATATCAAAGATTGTGTTCGCTTTACTGAACATACTGCGAGTCAAAAGGCCCTTTTAAAGGGCATCTAAATCGTAATAAAAAACAAATGTCCAGCGTAAATACAAGAATAAGATAATACACGAGTTCTTAATGAAAAACACTGTTAGAAAAGGCGTTACACATCATTTTGTCGACGATTCCAATTTCGAGTCGACAACAATGGCGGTTCGTAAATTATATTTTCCGCGACCTTAGCAACCAGCGTAAAGGAGAGCATAAATGCGCGATATATCGTTAATGTTTATTTATCTGAGCAATCCAAAACGACTGTTAATTTTCTAATAAGTGTGACGTGTTTAAAACAAACAAAACGACACATTTTAAATAGCCAATATCAAATTATACAATAAAAAGGTTATTGCATGATTATGGGAATCTATTGTGTTGGGACTCGTTCCTTCGGCGGAGTGCCCTCGCAAGCTCGGGCAACTCAGCCGAAGGAACTCGTCCAACACAATATTTTCCCATATTGATGCAATAACCTATAGTATTGTACTGTATTGTATTGTACTATATTATACTGTATTGTATTATATTGTATTGTACTGTATTACACTGCATTGTGCTGTATTGTATTGTATTGTATTGTGCTGTATTGTATTTTATTGTATCAAAAGTTTATTGTTTCCAGTTGAATGACGGCGACCTGGCTTTCTCTTATTACTCAACAAAATGATATTCTCACCAGGCAACTGGCTTCCTTCCCACTATTTGAGCCCATCGGTGGGAAACAAATGAAGTCAGTCACAATGACTCGTTTATGTATCATTAAAATAATCAATTATCGAGCCCGGGGGTTTGAACTCACGACGCTAGGCCTGATAGATATCGTCGTTACCGATTTGGTTATCGCGGCTCAAAAGTACAAACATCGAAATCAACGACAAATACAACACGAAGGAACATTATTCCCATTTTCGAACGACGTTATCTAAAAACTAATCCATATTTTACGAGAGCATACAAAACAAATTGGCCGTTTATGAAGTTCGCATAATTACTTGTTTTGTCTACCCTGACAGCCACTTTGTTTCCGTATAGTCTGGCTGATTTAATCGATCAATTTTTCATTCGGTAAATGATATACTTTTTTTCCTCCCCGATTAATTAATGGATGTCTCTAAGAATGGAATTAAAGGAGGGCTATACTATAGCTGCAAAATGAAATATACGGCAGCTCTAAAGGGACACACACGAATTTTGTTTTTTATCTCGTTCGCACGACTTAGTATCTCGTGCGCACGAGATACTTATGTATGTAATTTATAAAAGATGTGTGTGTCCCTTTAGAGCTGCCGTAGAAATCACCGGAGCTAGTATTAAAATACTGCGATTACTGAAATAATTTGCATTTTAAAGGGTTTTAAGGGTTTTAAGGGTTTTAGATTCCGAAGATCATTATTGGGATTGTGATGCATTTGCAGCAGACGACTTTTGAAAACTTTGTGACAAAAGAAGAAATTGCTCAAAACGACTTTATTAAAGTCGTCTGCTGCAGATTTGTTGTATGTGGAAAAAGGGTTTATTAATGGATGTTTCTAAACAACGGAATTAAGGGAGGTCTATAGCTGCAAAATGAAATCACCCACGCTAGCATTAAAATACGCTGCGTACAAATCTTATGAATGAAATGTGTGGTTTTTTTTCCCCATCATCGATTACTGATATTAGCCCTTTTTTTTTAAGGGTTTTAAGGGTTTTAAATTCCGACTATCATGAATGTGCTCTTCAATTTTGTAACGTTTCTCTGTAAAACTGACTTGTTAACCCTTTCCCTCATACGACAAATCTGCAGCAGACGACTTTAAACAAATTTTGTCAAAACATAGAAAATCGCCATAGTTGAATGGATAACCTATGACAAAAAGTGGAAAACATTGTGGAAAAAGGAGAAATTGCACGTTTTGGGCAATGTCTTCTTTTGTCACGATGTTTTCACAAAGCCGTCTGCTGCAGAGGCGTCCGAAAGCGTCTATATGAGGGAAAGGGTTAAGCGGCGTTAATATCACAATACACCAAATAAATTCCTTCTTTGTTTCCATGTAAATCAACCAGCTTCAACCCTCGTTTGTCACACTTTCTAAGCGTTTCCCAGGTAGAACACCATATATCATTGCAAAGAGATACCTCTTACCTTTAAAATAATCCATAGAAAATGGGGCATCATGCATTATGCGAGAAAGAACTCGCTCTAGGCTTAAACTGGGTTTCCACATCCTCTACTTTCATTTTCACACAAGGTCAAAATACCTAAAATGATCAAATCAAACAGTTCAAGTTCATCCTCAACATATTTACAAATAATTTACACACATTGTCACATATCCAATGCAGTCTACAAAAGTTTGTTTAGGGACTACTGTACTGTAGATCAACCTGGCCCGCGGATGTATTTAGCGTTATTTGAACTTAAAGTCATTCAAAAACGACGAAGGCTATTGATCAAAGTGTTCTGAGTTAGAACCAAGGTTGGACCATTCATTCTTTGCGAAGATTGACAAAAGCCATTGTGAACTGCGTCATTCGTCTCTGTTACCGAATGAGATGGGATAGACGTCTACGAGTGAAGGTAATCATATGCCTGCGAAGAATGAACTGGACTGTAAAGGCTAAGAAACACTGGCCTGTAAAAGCTAAGAAACACTGGCCTGTAAAAGCTAAGAAACACTGGCCTGTAAATGCTAAGAAACACTGGGCTTTAAACGCTAAGAAACACTGGGCTGTAAAAGCTAAGACACACTGGCCTGTAAACGCTAAATGCTAAGAAACACTGGGCTGTAAAAGCTAAGAAACACTGGCCTGTAAAAGCTAAGAAACACTGGGCTGTAAATGCTAAGAAACACTGGGCTGTAAAAGCTAAGAAACACTGGGCTGTAAAAGCTAAGAAACACTGGGCTGTTAAAGCTAAGAAACACTGGCCTGTAAAAGCTAAGAAACACTGGGCTGTAAATGCTAAGAAACACTGGGCTGTAAAAGCTAAGAAACACTGGCCTGTAAAAGCTAAGAAACACTGGCCTGTAAAAGCTAAGAAACACTTAGCTGTAAAAGCTAAGAAACACTGGGCTGTAAAAGCTAAGAAACACTGGCCTGTAAAAGCTAAGAAACACTGGCCTGTAAAAGCTAAGAAACACTGGGCTGTAAAAGCTAAGAAACATATGGTTACCTAAGCTGTCCAACCATGGCAAAAATGAAATATTGTTGAAATTTACGTTAAACTCCAATAAATCAATCTATCATGCCTAACTTAATCCATCGGCGGTGTTTTAAAAGGGACATGCACATAAATTGGCACGAGCCAACATAAATTGATTAATTTGGGTTTAACGCCGTTGGCAACATGTTTTCAGTCCAAAAAGTCGGTCAATTCTTACATCCATGTGTGTCTCAGACCATACTTTCACACAACGATCTTTTCAAGCAATTTCATACAGACTGTTAGCCTTATTGATGGGCGACGAATGACGCTTGTCGCAAAAATAAAACATGCCGTCAATGAAAACTAAGAATGAATGAATGAATGTATAGTGTTTTATGGCGCATCGACAGCTAAGGTCATTTAGCGCGCAATGAAATTAAGTAGTACATGTAGTATTATTTAAAATTGAATATGTTTGATAGAACTATATGATGGGAAATGATGGAAGTAGAAACAAGTTCTAGGTAATGGAGAAGTTTGATGTAAAATAAATAGGGGTGAATATATACATGTATATGAGGTGGTCATACAAGAAATGAAAACTAAATACACTTCGATTACGAAATAAGATCTTTTTATTACAGTTTCAGTTAATCGAATTGGCACAATCAATTATATAATCTCGACATAAACGTCCGCACGGTGCAGTGGTAAGAACATCCACATTAGAAGCGTGAGTTCAGGGACCGATCGAGTCATACCAAAGATATAATAGTTTTTGGCTTCTCTACAGGGCGCTCAGGGCTGTGGAAATAGCAATACGACTGGTGCATCGATACCAGCATCAATTATACCGGTTGTACTGGTAATTTACAATACAAGGGCAGTTGAATAAGTGAAGAATGTTGTAAATGGCATAAAACACCATTGAGTTTTAAACATCGTCGTTTTCTATGCGCTTCTATACGGCATCATATCCATTAGTTTAAACTTATTTATTTCACATCGATTTTGAAACAAGCGTTTAGCGTATATAAATCACTTTCGATGTTCCTTCCTGGAGACTTAATTAACCAGTACTCACGCCGTTTGTATGGAAAACCCTGAGGCAGAATCCGCTCATCACGGGATTCGAACCAGAGACCTTTGGTACATGAGGCCGACGCTACTGCACCACTCTCTACCACATGTCCATTCATTTCCGGGTCAAACATTTTTCAGCAGTACCTCTATCTGATGAACGTATTTTTTTTCTCCGACAAAAGGTGTGTTTGTAAAAACGATAACTTAATTCTTATATCTTCATTCGGACCTATTCAGTCGTGTACGATTAGAATGAGATCGGGAAATATCATCACGGGACTATGAAAAGTCCGGACTGATCACTGATTTCAAAATACCGAAGATGTATAGGTAGGTATTCAAAGCACTTAGATAAGGGGGCGTTTTGCATGTTCTAAAACCTTTATTTGACCCTCTAACCCTATGTTGTGAGTACTCAAAAGAATCGTCTCAGTGAGACGATTCTTTCGAGTACCCACAACATAGGGTTAGCTGTTATAATAACAGAGAAATTGTGGGGAAAAGATATGTATACCCCTTCGTATCTGGACCTCTGGATCGTATTCCTGCTACTAGTATCTCGTTCAATCAAACCAGACCTACAGTTCCCTTCAAACGCTCATTTAGATCTTATAACTGCCTAGTATAGGTTGTCAGCCAATCAAATTGTCGCCTATGAAATGGTTTATAGGTATTAAACAGAGGAATACAATAATATAATCAAACGAGATAGTCAAGCAATCAATGAAAGTTTTACAAGTGTTCCGATTGTATCGAATTTTTTTTATTGTTTAGGGTCAATTCGAGCTGACCTCTCAGTTTGTGGTGACGTAATCTTCAATATAAGAGCTAAGTCTTTTGGTCTGATTAACCCTTTCCCTCATATAGACGCTTTCTGACGCCTCTGTAGCAGACGGATTTTTAAAAACATAGTGACAAAAGGAGAAATTGCTCAAAACGAGCAATATCTCCTTTTACCACAATGTTTTCCCACTTTTAGTCATAGGTTATCCATTCAATTAAAGAGATTTTTTCGACAAAATATGTTCAAAGGCGACTGCTGCATGATTGTTGTTATGAGGGAAAAGGGGGATTAAATAAAATTGGTATAACTGTCCATACAATACGTGACATAGAAAACAATATTAAAACCCTTTCCCTCATATAGACGCTTTCTGACGCCTCTGCAGCAGACGATTTATTAAAAACATAGCGACAAAAAGAGAAATTGCTCAAAACGCGCAAATTCTCCTTTTACCACAATGTTTTCCACTTTTAGTCATAGTCATAGGTTATCCATTCAATTAAAGAGATTTTCGATTTGTTTGACAAAATATGTTCAAAGTCGTCTGCTGCAGAATTTTTGAATGAGGGAAAAAGGGGGATTAAATAAAATTGGTATAACTGTGAATTGGTCTATAAATACAATATGTGACATAGATCTATGTATGAAAGAGAAAACAATATTACATGTTGTGATAAATTGTAGGTTATCCATTCAATTAAAGAGATTTTATTATTTATTTTCTATTTTTTGACAAAATATGTTTAAAGTAGTCTGCTGCATAATTGTCGTATGAGGGAACGGGTTAAATGTCTTGGGCCTTTTTTCATCATTCTTTTCTTGATATCATGCTAATTCTAAATGAAACAAAGTAATTTTATTGGATCATCGACGCATAGTAAAACATGTCTTAAGCATTTCCCTCATATAGACGCTTTCTATCGCCTCTGCTGCAGACGGCTTTTTGAAAACATAGTGAGAAAAGAAAAAAAATGCTTAAAACGTCTGCTGCAGAATTGTTGAATGAGGGAAAAGGGTGATTAAATAAAATTGGTAAAACTGTCCATACAATACGTGTCATAGATCTACGTATGAAAGAGAAAACAAAATTAAATTTTGTGATTAATTGTTGATGCATATTTCACTTGCACCCAGACAGGTGCTGTCTCGTAAGCCGTCTATACTTTAGTCGAGATTTTACTGATTGCCACCCACATATCCTTTTTTATGACACATCTGCATCAGATCACTTTTTAAAAAACATTGTGACAAAAGAAGAAATTGCTCAAAACGAGCAATTTCTTCTTTTGACACAACGTTTTAAACTTTTATCAGTAATTATACTTTTATTTATCTTTTATTTCTTTATCGGGGTTTAACGCTGTTATTAACAATTTCTCAGTAATATCACGGCGGCCAGTTCACCTACTCATGCATGTCCTAGTTTTCTCACACCAGTTCTCCACACAAAAATCTTCCCAAGCAACTGGCTGCTTTTTCACATAGACTTAGCCCATTGGTGGAAGACGAATGACGCATTGTCGCATTGACTTTCGTCAATCGTCGGAAAGAAAGTTGGCCGAGCCGGGGTTCGTACTCACAACCCCAGGATTGACAGACCGCGTCGCTACCGACTGAGCTACCGGGGCTCGGCTACTTTTATTTATAGATACTTTACATGTTTTTGCCCAAATGTTTTCAAAGTCTTCTGCTGCAGATTTGTTGTCTGTGGGAAAGGGTTAAAAGGGCATCCCCTGGACATTTATTTTCTTTCGCCAACACATTCCTGTGCTCAGGGTGAATCCATTGTTGATGCTTTTTGTCTGCGTTGTTAATTATAATTGACATGAAGATCGATTTTCTCCTTTACAAAAAAGAAATTATTAACGTTTTCTTCCATTCTAAAAAAAATCAAAATATTCTGTGAGCAATTAGCCAACATGACAGAGTCAGAACAGACTGCTTGGATGCGATGCGATCAAAATCTACACTGATCACACATTTTGCCAAGGTATTGATGGGCAAATATCGCTTACATAGTACATACAAGTTTCAATCAATTCACTTTCAAAATTAAAAAAAGTTTATCGGGTATCCTCAATGACAAACAAAATCCACCCTTTCTCACAATATTAACCATTTCGACCTATTACCGCCCGGCTCGGCCAAATTTCTTTCCGACGTTTGACAAAAGTCAATGCGACATGCGTCATTTGTCTTCCACCAATGGGCTAAGTCCATGTGGAAAAGCGGCCAGTTGCTTGGGAAGATTGTTGTGTGCAGTGCTGATGTGAGAAAACCAGGACATTCATGTGTAGGTGAACTGGCCGCCGTGATATGACTGAGAAGTTGTTAAAAACGGCGTTAAACCCCAATCAATCAATTGACCCAGTACCCTTAGTTTTCGGGGCCTTCACTTATAAACAGTGAATAAGCAAAAAAAAAAAAAAAGAGTGCCATTTCAAGTGGGTGGAAGTTTCAATAAGTCTATCGTTGCTACAATATGATATCGACTATATAAAACTCCAGCGTTATTTATTACCCGACTGTTTTATTTGATGAATATCGGTTAACACACGTGCATGCCTGTATCAAGTATATCGTCTCGTTTATGAAACATGATATGAGACGAGAGTGCACCAGAAGAGGGCACCAGTTGGGATTTCTGATTGATTGATTGGGGTTTAACGCCGTTTTTAACAATTTCTCAGTTATATCACGGCGGCCAGTTCATGCATTTCCTGGGTTTTTTTCACACCAGTACTCCATACAACAATCTTCCCAAGCAACTGGCTGTTTTTCCACATAGACTTAGCCCATTGGTGGAAGACGAATGACGCATGTCGCATTGACTTTTGTTAATCGTCGGAAAGAAAGTTTGCCGAGCCGGGATTCGAACTCACAACCCCTGGATTGACAGTGGGATTTCTGAACAACATCGTATGTTCAGAGCATCGTGACCAGCATGTTCAGTCTTATCTGAATCGACACAAGTTAACAGAGGATTAGATTAGAGGGAGTGAACAGGTCCCCCCCCCCCCATAATGTTTCTCTTATTATTCAACCAAATCCAATGTTGTGGGTACTCAAAAGAATCGTCTCACAACATAGGGTTAGAAAAATGCACCTTTATCTATAGCTCTGAAGTTGAGAAGAGTTTTCTAACAATATTGTGTAAGTAATTTTAAAATATGTGAAATCTTGATCTCCATAACCGTATTACTTAAACTTGAACTTAGACGATTCATTTGAGTACCCACAACATAGGGTTTGAATTTCAGTAAAAACATGGAAACATTCTTTCAAATAAAAGTATAATTGTTGAACACAGTTGAAAACATGGTGGTAACAGGAGAAAATGTCTGCTGCAGAGGCGTCAGAAAGCGTATATATATGAGGGAAAGGGTTAACCCTTAACACCACATACAATCAATATGTAAGAGACAACTTTGAAAACATCTAAGTAAAAACATGGAAAAACTCTTTCAAATAAAAGTATAATTGTTGAACATAGTTGAAAACGTAGTGGCAACAGGAGAAATTGCTTGTTTTGGGCAATTTCTCCTTCTTGTCACAATACTATCAAAAGTCGTATGCTGCAGAGGCGTCAGAAAGCGTCTATATTATCCCTTAACATCACATACAATGCATCTGCAGGAGACAACTTTGAAAGCGTCTGTATTATCCCTTAACATCACATACAATGCATCTGCAGGAGACAACTTTGAAAGCGTCTATATTATCCCTTAACATCACATACAATGCATCTGCAGGAGACAACTTTGAAAGCGTCTATATTATCCCTTAACATCACATACAATGCATCTGCAGGAGACAACTTTGAAAGCGTCTATATTATCCCTTAACATCACATAAAATGCATCTGCAGGAGACAACTTTGAAAGCGTCTACGTAAAAACATGGAAAAACTCTTTCAAATACTGGTCTTATTGTTAAACAAACTTTAAAATACTGTGGCAAAATTAGAAATTTGCTCATTTTGAACATTATCTCCTTTTGCTACGCTTTTTTTTTAAAAAGTCGTGGGCTGCAGATGGGTGAACATACGTGTTCATATAGGAAAAGGTTTGAGACATTCCGGCGTAATTCTTTAATACGGGCAACGCTGATAGATCTTCGTTAAAAATATTCACATATCAATTTAATCTATTCTTAACTTATTTAATTTACATAGCTCGCGAAACGAGCTACCTTGAGACGAAACAGTACTCGCGCCGTTTGTGTTGAAAAGAAAAACTCCGCAAATGCAGAACACGCTCTTGGCTGGATTCGAACCGGACGCTTAGGTACGAAAGGCCGACGATTTATAACCTGCAGCTGCAAACTTAAGACTCACGTAAGTAAGTCTTCACTGTTCGCGGTCGCGATTTAAGACCCAAAGTCGCCAGGCGCGGCCCACATAGTTTGTGCATGGTGGGTAACAAACAGCGGGAGGTCGCATTTGAAAAGGAATTGAGTTGACCCTAAATACTAAATAAATAATATAACTGGTTTTTTTTTATATTTTTTTTTTAAATTTTATATTTCGCCGTTTTCAACATTTGTTCAGTTATATAAATGCCACAGTTCACTTATGCAAGCTCCCTGGGTAAACAAACCAATACTAGGCAAGGAAATGTGCCATGCCCAAGAGCGCTCCAAAATAACAGCCGCGATAAGGGATCGAACCTAGGACGCCCGGTTCCAAATCCTCAACACTAAACATTCGGCCATGGCGGATTCTTTGGAAAATATAGGTGTTAATGGTTCGATCATGGAATATGTTTTACTGAAAGAACACGAAAAGTGGTAGTTCCTCGATTAGCTACGTGTATCCGAGCATCGAAGGTAAACAGTTCCCTTTGAGTTTGCAGTATATTCGTGCATGCCTTAGCCTCGCTTTCAATACAACATGACTATTCGTATGGACAATATAAACCCTGATCAACCTATAGACGCTTTCCGACGACTCTATAGCAGACGACGTTTGCAAACAGTGTGGTTAAAGGAGAAAATGCTCTTAACGAGCAATTTCTTGTCTTCCAACTCCATTCAATAGTTAAACGTTTTAGATATTTTCCATATGTTTGCCTCCATCTTTTCAAAGTCTTCTGCTGCAGATGTTTTGTGTGTCTTTGAAACGGTTGACTATTTCGCTGCCAAAGGCAAGTAGCCCGGCTGTAGCTTTTCCGGGGACTCATAACAGGAAATACAAAAATACACGGAAAATACACGGAAACCATGGAAAAAACCAAGGAATTTAATGTTAAAATGCGGAAATGCTGGAAATGTGTCCGAATACTCCGGGGTCCCGGAACCATTCCAGCATGTCCATGGAACCGTTCCGGGGTGTCCATGGAACTTTTTCCGGGGTTTCCATGAAACTTTTCCAGGTTGTTCATGGAATTTCCGGGTTTTCCACATAAATGTCCTGGAATTTCCATGGAAAGTGTCAGATTATCCCTGGAAAGTTGTCCGAATACTCCGGGGATTTTCCATGGAATTTGGTAAGTCTCCCCGGAAAAGCTACAGCCGGGGAAGGATTTTGCAAACAGTCCAGATTCGGGTGAGACATCTCCTGTAATCTGCATTGTTTGCCACTCAGACATTAACTTTTACATTAAACTTTCTTGTTGGACGAAAAATGATATGGTCCAATTTTTAACATAAAATAGTCGAGTATACTTTGTGAAAATCGGTAGTGAAAGAGTTAAAAACTAAATAGTGTCTCGCGCCTTTACGCTTGAATGACCCACGTAACGTTACAGTTACCTGTCACAGATAACGTGACCGTTAACTGACACAAGTAACGTTACAGTTAACTGTCACAAGTAAGGTTACAGTTAACTGTCATAAGTAAGGTTACAGTTAACTGTCACAAGTAAGGTTACAGTTCACTGACACAAGTAAGGTTACAGTTACCTGTCACACGTAACGGTACAGTTAAATGTCACAAGTAACGTTTCAGTTAACTGTCACAAGTAATGTTACAGGTAACTGTCACAAGTAACGTTACAGTTAACTGACACAAGTAACGTTACAGGTAACAGACACAATTAACGTATCAGTTAACTGGCACAAGTAACGTTACAATTAACTTACAAGGTAACGTAACAGTTACCTATCACAGTAACGTAACAGTTAACTGTTACACGTAATGTAACAGTTAACTGACACAAGTAACGTTACAGTTAACTGTCAAAAGTAGCGTTACAGTTAACTGACACAAGTAAGGTTACAGTTACCTGTCACAAGTAACGTTACAGTTAACTGACACAAGTAACGTTACAGTTAACTGACACAATTAACGTATCAGTTAACTGACACAAGTAACGTTACAGTTATCTCACAAGGTAACGTAGCAGTTACCTATCACAGTAACGTTACAGTTTACTGTCACAAGTAACGTTACAGTTAACCGTCACAAGTAACGTTACAGTTAACTGACACAAGTAACGTCACAGTTAACTGACACAAGTAACGTTACAGGTAACTGACACAATTAACGTATCAGTTAACTGACACAAGTAACGTTACAGTTATCTCACAAGGTAACGTAGCAGTTACCTATCACAGTAACGTTACAGTTAACTGTCACAAGTAACGTTACAGTTAACTGCCACAAGTAACGTTACAGTTAACTGTCACAAGTAACGTTACAGTTAACTGACACAAGTAACGTTACATTTCACTGTAACAATTAACGTATCAGTTAACTGACACAAGTAACGTTACAGTTAACTCACACGGTAACGTAACAGTTAACTGACACAAGTAACGTTACCGTTAACTGACACAAGTAACGTTACATTTAACTGTAACAATTAACGTATCAGTTAACTGACACAAGTAACGTTACAGTTAACTCACACGGTAACGTAACAGTTAACTGACACAAGTAACGTTACAGTTAACGGTGATAAGTAACGTAATAGTCAACTGTAACAAGTAACGTAACAGTTAACTGCCACAAGTAACGTAACAGTTAACGGTCACAGGTAATTTGCTGATTAGTTACCGGCCCTCCGTCCTGCCATTGTTAACCTTTTCCCACTTGCAGACGCATTTTTACGCATATACAGCAGACAACCTTTGCAAACATTGTGACAAAATAAGAAATTGCTCAAAACGAGCAATTTCTCCTTTTGTCGCAAAGTTTTCAGCCTTTTTCAGTTAGTATACCTTCATTTAAAGAGATTTTCCTCATTTTTGCTTGGAGGCTTTTAAAGTCGTCTGCTGCAGACTTGTTGTATGTGGGAAAGGGTTAAACTATTTTTAAAATTCATATTGAATTGAATTCGAGGCTATAGTTCTCATTCAGATACACGTGTATTGTCAATATAATTCGATTTTACATCTGAAGAAACAAGTGTTCTATTTATTGCATGCATTTCCAAACTAGGCCAAACATTTACCCCGATTTGTGACAAAAAGTCATTCGTCTTCGACCAACAGTAGATTGATTGATTGTGGTTTAACGCAGTTTTCAACAATCTTTCAGTCATATCACGGCGGTCAGTTCACCTACTCACATGTTTCTTGGCTTACTCACACCAGTACTTCATAACACATTCTTTCCAAGCAACTGGCTGCTTTTTCCACATAGACTTATAGCCCATTGGTGGAAGACGAATGACGTTTGTCACAATGACTTTTGTCAAACGTTCGAACTCACAACCCCCGGATTGACAGCCCGTGGCTGGGCGGGATAACAGTGAAATAGCAGCCAGTTGCTTAGAACGTTTGGAGTACTCATGTGAGAAAGCCAGGTAAGACATGGGTAGGCGAAGTGTCCGACGTCATATGACTCAACAATTTTTGAAAACGGCTTTTAATCTAAATCAATCAATCGACCGATCAATCAATCAATCAATCAATAATCCAATCAATAAATAAATAAATTAATCAATCATTCAATCAATCAATCAATCAACCAATCAATATAATAATAGTATTAACTAACCGATTACATGGAAATGTAAACTATAGAAGTGCATGTATAAAATGATCCGTCCCGCGAGAAAACCAACATAATGGCTTCTGCGTAATGTATCGACCCGGATCAGCCAGCGCAGTCCGCGCAGACTGATCCGGGCCGACACATTTCGTATCTTGGGGATAGAGATATAGAGTAATGATTCCTGAAACAGAAAATCTACAGTAGGCGAAAAGTGTCTATCCGGGTAAGCCTGCGCGGCATGCTTAGGCTGATCCGGGTCGATAATTTACAACGAAGCCACAATGTTGTGGCTCAAATGGTGTCATTGTTATTTTATAAAATGATTTTCAGTGAAGTAGCGAGCAATATCGGTCTAGAATATCCTGGCAAATTTAATGTTTCAGATAGCGAGTTTAATCAGGCTATAATTTCATCATTAACCCTCTGTCTTTACCACGCCTCTACATGCCGTTCGTAAATGAAGGCTTTCACATACAGACGCATTTTGACGCCTCTGCAGCAGACGGTTTTATAAAACACTCTGGCAAAAGAAAATATGCTTATAATGAGCTCATAATGAGCAATTTCTCCGTGTGTCACAATGTCTACAACTCTATTGAATATTATTTTTTTCATTTTTTAAATATTTTTTATATTTTGGCAAAAATGTTTCCAAAGTCGTCTGCTGTAGATTTGTTGGATGAGGGAAAAGGTTAAAGGTGCTAAACTCCAGATTATAGATATAACTGTTCAAAAGTTGTCTTTAAATATTAGAATCATAATTTTGGGATAAAATTAATGTAATGATTTCACTATCCAGTACAATAAACATCTAAATATTGATCGTTTATGCTTCCCAGGTAAGTAAAATGTTGTACATTTTCATGACTTTCAATGGACTGATTTTTCAAAATGTACTACCAGAATAGTTTTGAACTATTTATTACTTACTTTGTTGCACTAATAGCAACATTTGCAGAAAGTTTCAACATTTCAAAATTTTGATCTCCATCTGGAATTCAGCATGAAATAAACAGTACTATTGTTTGATATAAGTCTCACGGAAAGAACCAATTCCAACATGTGTTTAACCCATTTGCAGAAGACGGCTTTTGTAAACATTGTGACAAAAGGAGAAATTGCTCATAATGAACAACTTCCTCTTTTGCTACAATATTTCTTTCCTTCTTTTCAATATTATACTTTCCTGGATAGAGTTTTCGTAAAATTGTTTATACATGATCTCAAAATCGTCTGCTGCAGATGTGTTGTATGTGGGAAAGTTCTCAATGTTCAATTGAAGCTATGTATCATGGAAGACAGTGGGTACAGAGGTAGAGCGTCGGCCTCTTGTACCAAATGTCCCGGGTTCGAATCACGTGATGAGCGGGGTTCGGCCTTAGGGATTTTTCCACACAAACGGAGCGAGTACTGGTCAAGTATTCATGAAGCAAACACCGAGCGTGATTAATATAAGCTTGTTTCGCAAGTAAAACAACTAACTCTTAATTCTTCTTATTTCAATATGAATGGTATTGCAAAAGAACGATTGTAATTTTCAAAAAAAATATTGTAATTTTTAAAACCCGCACAACTACATTAAAATGCACTGCTTCACAGTTATCAAAAAAAGAAATTCTGGTCAAAACTCAACAACAACAACAATAGCAATATGATGTGAGTGAATACTATTTGCATCAATTTTGTTAAAACCAGACATTAACAGTAGAAAAGCTCGTAAAGCTCGTAAAGGTCTGATAACTGTATATTACATGTCATCTCAGGTTGACCCTGGCGTCAACCAATGAAATTGTCGCCTACAAATTCGTTAGGTATCAACCCGGTTGTATAAAAAGTGTACTGTGATTAGCACCATTTGTCTTCCATCAATTGATTAAACAGTCTATGAAGGCAAGTACTCATTTACAGGAAAAAACTGTTAGATTAACTGACCGCGTTAAACTCTAATAAATCAATCGTTTGGTTTAAACTTAAATCAAGCAATCTCTTCAAAAAGTTGAAATATCTCCCATAACTAACAACTAAGCGTCGTCCGACAGCTCATAAATCCAGAAAATACGTCATGGAAAGTGTACCAAAGTTATTATTGAACATCCTGTTTATACAACGAAATGCTAACTAAATCAAGGACGTAGATTATCAACGTCCCAGATTGAATGTACGCAATTATACAATGTTGTTTATAGATGAGCAGATCCTGTTTGAAAGTTTATTTAACTATTACCCCTCGTGCACTCATTTGAACTAATTCACAACAAAATAGTTTCGAAAAATAAATTGTTGCAAAATAGTAAACGAACTATTTTCCTAATTCCACAACGTTTTCAACACTTTTCAATAATTATATGTTTCATTTTTAAAGAGAATGTTCATATTTGTCCTATATGTTTTCATGGTCGCCTTCACCAGCATTTGTTGTATGAGGGAAAAGGCTAAGCCATGTCACAGACAATTGTAACAAGCCAGAACCAAGCTTAGTCTACTCTTCAGCATTATTTAGCGGTAGCCGAGCCCCGGTAGCTCAGTCGGTAGCGTTGCGGGCTGTCAATTCAGGGGCTAGGAGTTCGAATCCCGTCTCGGCCAACTTTCTTTCCGACGTTTGACAAAAGTAAATACGACATGCGCCATTCGTCTTCCACCACTGGGCTAAGTCTATGTGGAAAAGCAGCCAGTTGCTTGGGAAGATTGTTGTGTGGAGTAAGAAATACGTGTGTAGGTGAACTGGCTGCCGTGATATGACTGAGAAATTGTTAAAAACGGCGTTAAACCCCAACCAATCAAATTATTTAGCTGTACCCAGTCTTTCAATAATGTACACACTATTTTGAAAACATTAATGGAAAGTAAACATTGCTTTGTTCAAATGATCAATTTCTCCTCATCGAAAAACGTGTTCAAAGTGTATCAACACCTATAATACAAAATTTCGAGATTCTTTTCGTCCGATGTTTATTACACTTACACTATCAAATCAAGAGAATGGCTAACAGTTTTTAAATAGTCCTTGAAAGAATGTACTCTGGTCTAGACTGTCGAGGTGTTTTGATTCATTAATTCATTGATTGTTCGGGGTTTAACACCGTTTTCAATATGTTTTTGTTTTAGTTATATCACGGCGACTTATTCACGAGACCATGTCTTTTGTTGCTTTCTCACACCAGTACTCCATACAACATTTTCCACAACATTTCGAGATTCCTTGTGTCAGATATTTATTACACTGACACTATCAAATTAAGTGAATGGTTTACATATTTAAATAGTCTTCGATATAATGTACTCTGGTCTAGACTGTCGTGGTGTTTTGATTAATTAATTCGTTGATTGTTTGGAGTTTAACACCGTTTTCAATATGTTTTTGTTTTAGTTATATCACGGCGACTTACTCACCAAACCATGTCTTTAGTTGCTTTCTCACACCAGTACTCCATAAAACATTTTTCACAAAATTTCGAGATTCCTTGTGTCAGATGTTTATTACACTAATACTATCAAATCAAGTGAATGGTAACATATTTAAGTAGTCTTCGCTATAATGTACTCTGGTCTAGACTGTCGTGGTGTTTTGATTCATTAATTCATTGATTGTTTGGAGTTTGACACCGTTTTCAATATGTTTTTGTTTTAGTTATATCACGGCGACTTACTCACCAGACCATGTCTTTTGTTGCTTTCTCACTACATGTTTCCAAAATCGTCTGCTGCAGAATTTGTGTATGTGGGAAAGGGTTAACATCGTTATCGATATGGGTTTATATATAGTTATAGATAGATGGATAGATTTATTCAGGAAAAAGGGGACAATTTGCCCAATATACCGCATACATATTACACATTTGTATTAACAAAGTCAAATGGCAGACTAACAAAAATAAATGTTTGGAAATATTCTCGAAACAAATATATTACCCCTCGTTTGAATGACAAACGGCTTTATACAATCTAGTGAAGTTATAACAGATTACTAGGATTAATATCATATGTATATCAGTCAATTATATCACGGCGACTTATTAACCAAACCATGTCTTTAATTGCTTTCTCACACCAGTAGATTCTACTCCATATAACATTCTTCCTGGGCGATTAGCTACCTTTCCACACTGACAATTTTAACCCAATAGTGTAAGAAAACGCTAAATTAAAATGACTTAGAATGTATGGCAAAGGTTTAAACTCACAACTCGTGGACGGATAGCCCCCGACGTTCCCAACTGATCCATCTCAGCTATGTGCTTATTTGACACAGTCTCACCTGGAACCAGCATTGTCTGCCTTTAACCCTCTTCCCTCATATAGGCGCTTTCTGACGCCTCTGCTGCAGACGGCTTTTTGAAAACATAGTGACAAAAGAAGAAATTGCTCGAAACGAGCAATTTCTCCTTTTGCCACAATGTTTTCCACTTTTAGTCATAGGTTATCCATTCAATTGTAGAGATTTTCTAATCTCTTCTTTTCTTTCTGGGCAATTAGCTACCTTTCCACACTGACAATTATTTAGCCCATTAGTGGAAGAAAACGCTGAATCAACTGGAAAAGGACTTAGAATGTATGGCAAAGATTTGAACTCTCGACTCGTGGACCCTCGTCTTTACCGACTGACCTATCGCAGCTTGTTTGTCGGTTTCCTCGGACGTGGGGCATATGGGCCATCCCACGATTAAAAACCAACATTGTGGAGCATCGACCCGGATCATCCTTAGCATGCCACGCAGGCTAACCCGGACATACACTTTTCGCCTCTCGTGGATTTTCTGTTTCAGGGAATCATTACTCTATACCTCTATCCCCCTGAGACGGAATTTCTCGGCCCGGATGAGCCTACATTACGTGGCATAATAGTAGTCAAACACAGGGGCTGGTTTCAAGAAACACTTTTAATAACATGTGTAGCTTCGAGACTCGGCAATCGCCGATCTCCTAAATGAGTGAGGCTACTAAGTATATATATTATATACTGAATGATAAAATATAGAGATTTCCCAACTTGTGAAAACCTATAAAATGCTTTTTGTCTACTGAGCAATATCGCCTAGTATGCGATATAGCTCACTAGCCGGATTTTCAGAACTACTTTTTTTTATCTCTAATGTTTTAATTTTCTTAAATTAAAAATAATTAAATAAAAATAATAAAAAAAATAAGCATTAAAATAAGCATTAAAAAAATAGAAATCAATCACTTTTAAATCCGCAAATAAGAGCTTGAATCGACATGACACATTTATTTCAATCAATGTACACATTTGTCGGTGCGCGCGTAGTGACGTCACTGCAAAACTGGCAGATTACGTCATTCAGATCTGTCCGCTTCTGAGCTTAAAATAAATGAGCTGCACAGGGATTTTTTGTCGTTTAAAAACGAAAATTATCACCGAGTATATAATATATAGTTTAATAAACATTGTTTCCATGATTTGGGAATTAAATCCCTCGTGAAATAGATTCTTGCATATAAAAACTCGTGCGCTATGGCTTGGGATTTAAATCCCGTATCATGAAAACAATGTTAATTAAACTCTATATAGCGCTTGGTAGCCTCTTATATCACAGTGGACATGTTAAATCTCGACAGTTAAATGAGTACATATCCTGATTCAAAATAGCCCTGTCATATAGAAAGACTGTAAACAAGGGAATTAGCCCTTTCATACAGAAATACTGTAAACATGGGAATTAGCCCTATCATACGAAATAATGTTCATTATTTCACAATTACATTAAGCAGCTACCAGAATGTTGGTTTTCTCGTGGAACGGCTCATATGTTCTGTGTAAACATGTAATTATGTTTATTGATGCACTGTCTTTGAAAATCAAATTTTACAATCTAATTGATTCCTACAGTTTATAAGTGATATGCTTATAACGTAATTCGATATCCATATATTTTTATTTTTATAAGTCCCATATTCTCTAATTGACATAGACATGCACATTTTGACATTAATTTTGTTTTCTTCATACGGAAGTGAATATCACGCCCTGAGACACATTATCGGTGCAATATCATTAAAATCAGACAAAGAGACTTCGCTGTACGTTTATTGAATCTCACGACACCGCCTAAAATGTCGTCTCAAAATAAAATATTCATATGCAGGGTCTAATTTGTTAAGGCTGTCCTTGGCCGCCCGTGGAATTCCTGCGCCCGCCAGAATGTTGTGGGGATCCGGCAAAGTCAATTGTAATTTATAAGACCCTAGGGCAACCGCACGGCAAACGCCCGACGTATGGTCGCCGTGGAACCGCTCTACGGCATGGCTACGGCGTGTCTAATTGCTACGGCGAATTGCTACTCGCTTTAATCCAATAAGGCCTGTTAAATATTGGGATACGCCCTAGGGTCACCCGAGACCACCGCAGATCCTCTGAGGCCGCCGCATGTATCTCTCGATGTCGGGGGCCTACGGCCGCCGTATCCTAGCCGTATATCAAATGTGACTGAGGCACTCTCCAAGCTAAAGGGCCTGTCACACATAGCCGATTTGGCTCGCCGGAGCTATACCGGAGCACACATGTTCGATTTTCGGGGATCGGGGATCGGTATTAGTTCTGCAGCGCAACGGTATCACATCGCTAAGAACAGTATTACATCGGTACTAGTTCGGCAACGCAACGGTTTCAAATCGCTAAGAATGGTAGTATACATCGTCAGGACATCGTCAGTACATCGGCGAGAAAATTAGCTACGGCAGGCGACGGTATAAATGGTTGAACATGTATTCTTGGCCCGTTCAGACATAGGCTCCGCTTCTATTCGATCTAAAATTGGTCGTGACAAGTTTACCAACGTAGTAAGGTATTGTACATCGTAGCGACAACGTAATAGAAAAGGCGCATGAGCGGCAATGGTCGCGGTGTAATCGTGATGTAAGCGTAATAGAGACGTATATAGTCGTGTAGAAATCCTAGTACAAGCCTCAAACAGGTATTCCGCGAAGGTCTTCACCAACTTTCAAGATGTTGATGCCGATCTCGTCCCGATTTGGTACATTTTCAGGGTCGGGGCAGATCGGCATCATCGTAGTAAGATCGTAGCTATGTATGAACGGGCTATACTGTCGGTAGATCACCGGTAGCGCCCCGTAATAGATCGGCGACTCTCCAATGGCATCAATGTGTACTGTAATTGCACATATGTGATACCGTACAGTCCTGTCGATGTACTAACGATGTACTACCGTTCTTAGCGATGTGATACAGCACTACCTCGGTATTGCTAACAGCCAATTGTGACATTTCAAGTGCTTTCTCGACGGAACTCCGCCATTTTTCTCGCAGTTGTCAATTGTGTGCTCCAGTTTAGTCCCGTTGAGGTACATCGGTAGTTTGTGACAGAGCCCTAAACTGTTGGGATTCGCTTCGTTAGATATCCCTTATTGTCAGGCTGTTCCGGCTGTCTGTCTGTCTGTTGGTTTGTAAAGCGACGCTCCACAGCCCAAACCGACGGGCCGATTCCGATGAAACTTGGTGAACAGGTGCCATACGGGCTCAGGGTGTGCGCGTTTGAGTTTCGTTGCTAAGGACCCACAACCAAGGCGAATCCCACGTCGCCTAACGGCTTGTCGTATAATGAATACATATGTTATAACAAGAACAGCTAACAACGCATACGACAGTTCAATTTAAACGGACAATACCGTTCATCTTTAGTAATAACAATCGATATTGTCTTTATCTTTACATTAATCGTATTTGAAATTTAGGAGATTCAAGTATGAGAAATCGGACGTTTTAAACAGTAAATCAATTCCTGCAATTCACCACCACCACCACCACTATGACGTTGTAGTTTATCGCACTGAAGTGTTAATGTGCGAAAGGCATCTGTTTCTATTTTTAGATTGAAAATCAAATCTGTTCCATCAATCAACAATAAACTTCAATATTTTAATTTAAAAACAAAATCTCCAGAAATTTAAATTCGACTGGGGGAATGGCTTAAAGGTACTATTCCAGGTTTAAAAAATGACACCATGTTACTAGAATTTCAAACATTTATGAATATTTACATTCGCACTCGATTTTCTGTAGAATAAAATTCGTGTTATTTTTTGCATGAAGCGGTCGACCTTTTATGACCTATGTAGGGAGTATGACGTCATTGTTTATTTCAATATTGCACTCCGATTAAATTATTGCGACGTCATTTAACCAATGATATACGACGTTACAAATATCAGCTATTCATTTAAACAAACGTATGTTGTCGGTCACATTTCTTTATTGTTATTAAAGACTTGTTCGCAAACACTTTTAAGTCGAACAAAATAAAGTAATGAAAAGGGGAAATGTACATATAAGGATTGATTCCTATTTTGTGTGCATTCATACTGCATGAACGCACGAAAAATAAGAATCAATCCTTTATTTAAGCATGTCTATAAACAAAAGGGTCATTATTCATCTGTGTCAGTTATAGGATAAACGTAAATTGGAAATGACTTGTTCAAATACATCGATAAGTGCATTGCGGCCAGTTCTTACCAACTGAAGTGTGTCATCAATTCTCGCGCAAGCTCTCCACCACACAACATCAACCCTGGTGACCGGCAACCTTCCCATAGAGACTTTAATTCTTTCAGCTCCAAATGGTGGTTATTGACAACGAGCAGTCTCACCTGGAACCAGCATTGTCTGCCTTTAACCCTCTTCCCTCATATAGGCGCTTTCTGACGCCTCTGCTGCAGACGGCTTTTTGAAAACATAGTGACAAAAGAAGAAATTGCTCGAAACGAGCAATTTCTCCTTTTGCCACAATGTTTTCCACTTTTAGTCATAGGTTATCCATTCAATTATAGAGTTTTTCTATTTTTTTGACAAAAATATGTTCAAAGTCGTCTGTTTCAGACTTGTCGTATAAGGGAAAGGGTTAGGTTGTAAAATATCTCGAAATACTCTGTTTACATGGAGAATAGTGTCGCCCGATCTTGAGCATTGAATACCCTACTTTAGGAAATTCGGGCGCTGAAAACACATTGGTGTCAATCATCGTCAAGAATGAATGACCGAGTCGGGATTCAATCTAAAGACCCTTTGGTCGACGGCTTTGGTTGTTACCAACTAAGTTAGCAAGCAATATCGAAATTTGTTGTTCCTTCTATTACATCATGCATACACCAATAAGGGCAATGGCCTTTGGACATGGTGTAGCAGAGACAGCCTTTTTGTGAATTAAACTGGCTTAAAGGTGCTCTGAATTACAGATGGAGATCAACATTTTGAAATCTTGAAACTTCTGCAAATATTGCTAACAGTGACAACAAAGAAAGTAGTACGTAGTTCAAAAACTATTTTGGCAGAAAATGTTGAAAAACTGTCAATTGAAAGTCATGAAAAGGTACAACATTTGGCTTACTGGGTATGTCTACCCAGTAAAAATGAAGCATAAACGATCACTATTTAGATGATATTTTTGTATTGGAAAGTGAAATTATTACTCTCATTATATCTCAGAATTATGATTCTAAACGTTTAAGACAACTTTTGAACAATTAAAAAACTTTAATTTTAATATCTTTTTACTGGAATACAGCACCTTTAATATTGCACACTCCGAAAAAGTAGTTCGCTTCAATATTTATATATAGATTACAAAACATCAAGCTGTATTCCTCCGCTGTAGAGCTTACGGCAATCATTTGTTTATTTGTTATCTTTTCTTCTATATATACGACATCGATATATAAGGGGGAGGTGTTAATTAAGTCGCCAATGTTTGTTCATGCCAAACGTACTTATCCACTGCATTAAGCCTGGTACTAGACTTTATCGAAATAATGCCCTCCGTGGGTGATCCGTTCAAGAATGGTGGTATATTATATATAAAAAAAAAACGATGGTGCAACTTTAATTTTTTTCAACTGCATTGCAATTCACAAATTGTCGGGTATCAGGAAATTTACAAATATTTACGTTATCTCACACGCCGATAACAGGCGAGTAAACCCTTCAACCCTTACAGTCTATCATTTCATTGGTTCACCGCCCCACGGTAAAAACATGTCTTAACCCTTTTATCTCATATAGACGCTTTCTGACGCCTATGCAGCAGACGACTTTTTGAAAACATAGTGCCAAAAGAAGAAATTGCTCAAAACGAGCAATTTCTCCTTTTGCCACAATGTTTTTCACTTTTAGTCATAGGTTATCCATTCAGTTAAAGAGATTTTCTATTTTCTGACGAAATATGTTCAAAGTCGTCTGCTGCATAATTGTCGTATGAGGGAAAGGGTTAAATGTCTTGGATCTGCACTCATCAATCTTTACTTAATATCATTCTAATTTTAAATTAACAAAGTAATTTCATTGTATCATCGACGCATGGTAAAACATGTCTTTTGCCCTTTCCCTCATATATACACTTTCTTTCGCCTCAGCAGCAGACGACATTTTGAAAACATAGTGACAAAAGAAAAAATTGCTCGGAACGAGCAATTTCTCCTTTTGCCACAATGTTTTTCACTTTTAGTCATAGGTTATCCATTCAATTATAGAGATATTCTTTTTTTTTGACAAAATATGTTCAAAGACGTTCTCATATTGTCGTATGAGGGAAAGGGTTAAATGTCTTGGGCCTGTACTTATCAATCTTTTCTTAATATCATTCTAATTCTAAATTAACAAAGTAATTTTATTGGATCATCGACGCATGGTAAAAACATGTCTTAACCCTTTCTCTCATATAGACGATTGCTGTCGCCTTTGCAACAGACGGCTTTTTGAGCAATTTCTCCTTTTGCCACAATGTTTTCCACTTTTAGGCATAGGTTATCCATTTAATTATAGAGATTTTCTATTTTTTGACAAAATATGTTCAAAAGTCGTCTGCTGCAGAATTGTCGTATGAGGGAATGGGTTAAATGTCTTGGGCCTTTTTTCATCATTCTTTTCTTGATATCATGCTAATTCTAAATTAACAAAGTAATCATTGGATCATCGACGCATGATAAAACACGTCTTAAGCCTTTCCCTCATATAGACGCTTTCTGTCGCCTTTGCAGCAGACGGCTGTGTGAAAAACATAGTGACAAAAGAAGAAATTGCTCAAAACGAGCAATTTCTCCTTTTGCCACAATGTTTTCCATTTTTAGTCACAGGTTATCCGTTCAATTATAGAGATTTTCTATTTTTTGACCAAAATTAATATCATTATAATTCTAAATTAACAAAGTAAAATACTTGTTGAATTTATAGTGCCTGCATTTACTAATATTTCCAATATGTAAAAGTGCTTCTATTAATCTTTCTAAATGACTTTCCAATTCTAATTGAACAAAGTAACATACTTGTTGAATTTATAGTGCCTGCATTTACTAATATTTCCAAAATGTAAAAGTGCTTCTATTAATCTTTCTAAATGACTTTCTAATTCTAATTGAACAAAGTAACATACTTGTTGAATTTATAGTGCCTGCATTTACTAATATTTCCAAAATGTAAAAGTGCTTCTATTAATCTTTCTAAATGACTTTCCAATTCTAATTGAACAAAGTAACATACTTGTTGAATTTATAGTGCCTGCATTTACTAATATTTCCAAAATGTAAAAGTGCTTCTATTAATCTTTCTAAATGACTTTCCAATTCTAATTGAACAAAGTAACATACTTGTTGAATTTATAGTGCCTGCATTTACTAATATTTCCAAAATGTAAAAGTGCTTCTATTAATCTTTCTAAATGACTTTCCAATTCTAATTGAACAAAGTAACATACTTGTTGAATTTATAGTGCCTGCATTTACTAATATTTCCAAAATGTAAAAGTGCTTCTATTAATCTTTCTAAATGATTTTCTAATTCTAATTGAACAAAGTAACATACTTGTTGAATTTATAGTGCCTGCATTTACTAATATTTCCAAAATGTAAAAGTGCTTCTATTAATCTTTCTAAACGACTTTCCAATTCTAATTGAACAAAGTAACATACTTGTTGAATTTATAGTGCCTGCATTTACTAATATTTCCAAAATGTAAAAGTGCTTCTATTAATCTTTCTAAATGACTTTCCAATTCTAATTGAACAAAGTAACATACTTGTTGAATTTATAGTGCCTGCATTTACTAATATTTCCAAAATGTAAAAGTGCTTCTATTAATCTTTCTAAATGACTTTCCAATTCTAATTGAACAAAGTAACATACTTGTTGAATTTATAGTGCCTGCATTTACTAATATTTCCAAAATGTAAAAGTGCTTCTATTAATCTTTCTAAATGACTTTCTAATTCTAATTGAACAAAGTAACATACTTGTTGAATTTATAGTTCCTGCATTTACAAATATTTCCAAAATGTTATAGTGCTTCTATTAATCTTTCTAAATTACTTTATAATTCTAATTGAACAAAGTAACATACTTTTTTTCATTTATAAGTTTGTATTTATCAATCTTCTTAAAACATATGTCTAATTAAAACTCAACGAAGTAACACTCTTTTTAATTGATAGTGCCTGTGTTTAGCTTTCTGAATATCACACTTATTTTATAGTAAAAGAGTAACATTATTTTGTTTTACTTTCTTTGGCCTGTATCCACCATTATGTAATCATACCATCCGCCTCGGGTACGGGAGGTTGCGGGTTCGACCTCCCGATCGGGTCATATCAAAGACTTTAAAAATGATATTGAAGGTTGGACTCCTTGGCGCTCAGATTCGCTGACTGGCTTGTGTCAGGATAAATACGGAATTGTATTTGTTATAAGTAAATACAATGTTTTTAACAACTTTACAAGTAGAGAGGGAACGAAGAACAAATACATATAAAATACATTACAATTTGATTGTGAAATGGTCACTTTGAGGTTCTGTGTGTATTCGCATGAAAAATATATTTCATTAAATTAAATATTGTTTTTTTGTTACTTGATATCACTAGATTTTCGAATTTCTTTAAATTTGGCCATGTATAATAGTAGGATTTTAAATATTCTTTGCGTATGTCTATAAAATAAGGAAAAAACCGTAGGAAATGATATTCACGATATATTTTATTATGATAAATGGGCGAGTAGTACTTACCCAGGAAACAACGTGATATAACTGAACAATTGTTAAAAGAGGCGTGAAACACCAAACAATCAATCCAACATACCATGCGAATTCTAAATTATCAACAAATTATTCTGATTGCCTAGACCAATATTTAACCTATCAAACATTGTGCTTCTTTGTAATTTAGAATATTCATCAAATTTAGACTAATGGAGAATTTAGAATTGTTTGAGGATAAGGACCTAAAGATTTAACATACATGATATCATATCCAAATGCATGGACTACCAATTAGGCTACCATTAGAACAATTTACTATTTTCAGCCTCGTCATTATGAATAATACCCTTATGTAAACAGTGAAGGGTCGATTGAGACTTGTATATCTCCAGGTGTCTATTAAAGCCTTGGTTTTTTTTCTTTTATGTTGTGAGGTTTTGTTTTTTGTCCTGACGCATTCCGCGTAAACCATGATAAGTAATTTTATGGGTTATTCCGAAATCGAATTGTATTTAAAACACTTCACCTCACCACACACTCTGAAATCGAATTGTATCTAAAAAACGCTTCACCACATACAACACGTATGTAGCGAACGACTTTGAAAATATCTATGTAAAATCTCTTTCATTATAATTATAATTAATGAATACGTTTGAAAACATTGTGACATATGGAGAAATCGATAAGTCTACCGCCACACCTTGTCGGATACCGTTAACGGACGTCCGATGGAGAGCAACATTTTTTTGGTCCTTTTCTTGTTCGGTGAATGCGCTTCTTGTCGAGCGTGATCCTCCCAAATCCATTAGAAGGTTGTGTGTATGCACACTACTATGAACGGACACTTCCGGTCAAAGTCGTTCCGCTGTTCGCATCTAATGATGTTCGGGTAGACCTGATTCGCGACTGGATATACTATCTGACATGCAACGGGGGTACCAGACGAGTGCCGGACATAGACCGCATGTCTAGTTGACGATGACCTGGCTATGAACGCATGGAACTGCTGAATAGCGGATGTGTAACGACGGGAGTCCACAGGGAGACTGATGACTTCAGGTTAAGTACAGTATAACTAACGTACATGTAAACGAGACTTCGCGGGGTCCGAAACGGACAGCGACCTACAACCTCTGGAGTATATACACGAGATGTTCCTCAAAATCCAAACGTGGCGGGATAGTCCAGTGGTTAACACACTGGACTGTTAATCCAGAGGTCTGGGGTTAAAATCCCGGTCCGGGTTCTGGAAATTTAAGGGATGCTTTTAAGCGTCTCCCACTCAACTAGAGGTTAAGTACTGGTCACTTCCAGGAAAATTAACCTCGCGTGTATCGGTGCTATACACCGGGTACGTAAAAGAACCAAGGGGTCTTTTCGGAAAGAGCCAGGGTATCGCACCCGTACTCCATTGTGTCTACTTTTGTCTGCTCGCCAAATAGTTAATTCTGTACGGCGATTGATTGATTGGGGGTTAATGCCGTTTATAACAATTTATCAGTTATATCACGGCGGCCAGTTCACCTACTCATGCATTTCCTGGTTTTCTCACACCAGTACTCCACACAACAATCTTCCCAAGCAACTGGCCGCTTTTCCACATAGAACTGCACGGCGAGGTAAATAAAAACAAACAAACAATAAATAAATCCAAACGGCAGAGGTGCGACTCAAACTATTACATTTGTATCATGATGACGACAATGGTGATGACAATGGTGATGACAATGGTGATGACAATGGTGATGACAATGGTGATGACAATAGTGACGGTGATGACAATGGTGATGACAATGGTGATGACAATGGTAGAACTACTAATATTAATAATAATCATCTTCATCATCATCATCATGGTAATACAAATAAAATAATTAGAATGATAATAGTAATAAGGATTATAACAGCAACTATAATGGAGATGGTAATTGTAATAATAATAATGAATAATAATAATACAAATGAAAATTCCCTCTGAATCCATTTCTGGTACAGCAATACCATCCTTTTAAAAATAAGTTTGATAAAATAAGCTTACCCCCCCCCCCCCCCCCCCCCCCCCCCCCCCCCCCCCGTGTCCAGGTTTTGCTCCTTTATTCAATAATAAATACTAAAAATGATAATAACAATAATTAGCATTATTATAATAACCAAAACAATTATACATGTAATGATTTTAAAGTAGACCACGCAGTCCATACATAAAACAAAATGGAATAAATAAAACTAATTTTCATGCTCCAACATCATCGTAATAATTAAAATAAAATAATAAAGATGATACTTGTAATAAGGATTATAACAGCAACTATAATGGAGATGGTAATTGTAATAATATTAATAAATAATATAATAATAAAAAGGATAATAACAATAAATAATAATAATAAAAATGATAATGATAAAAATGATAATAATAATCATAATCATCATTATTATAATATCAAACTCAATTATACATGCAATGATTTTTGAAGTAGACCGTTTTTTGCTAACGCGGTCCATACATAAAAAAAAAATTGAATAAATAAAACTAATATTAATGCTCCAACGTTCTGATATCGGAGCGCAATTTACAGGCCCAATAAAACTCCTTTCACCTCGATTCAATGAAATAAAACAGATTTCAATGCGCGTGGATCGGAAATGCAATGCACGCTAAATTAAATGTATGTTAACAGCATGTGGTTAGAATGTCAAACATTTAATTTATCGTGTAATTTAACAGGTCTCTCTATTTTCACCCTTATCCAAATTTGATTATCCTACACTATACGGGATTCACGCCCAAGATTAGACGGCGCTGTAGTTCGCTACTCATCAGTTATAACTTAGTTTGTTTGTTTGTTGTTTAACGCCCCCTTCAACACGTGTTCAGTTATATAATAATAATAATAATAATAATAATAATAATAATAATAATAATAATAATAATAATACTTTATTTATAGATGGTAACTCATTTTGATTGGCTATTTTACAATGAGGCAATCTTAATAGCTATCATAAAGAAACATACAATGATGAAACAATTAATTCCCCTATCACCAAAAAGCCCCTCACCCCCGCATAATAACATCAAAAATGAAAATGTCAATTGTGATACAGAAGCGTCAAAAGTAAACAAGAGTAAATAAAGTATCATCCTTGTATGTGATACATGAAATTAAAGTGTTTGTTGAAGAATAAATTACCCACATGTACTGTGACTGACTTTTTAGAAGTAATGCATATTACAAAGGATTTATCTTAATGTATTTGATAAAACAAAATGATGTTGAATTGCTTTTTTTTTTTTTTTTTTTTTTTACTTATGAGTACTATAATAAAAAAAGAAAGACTCGTGATTTACAGAAGATGATGTTTTCAAACAATGTGCTTTACAATTGCACACATATTCTTATTTTGTTTGTTTGTTGTTTAACACTTCTTTCAACACGTGTTCAGTTATATTATGTTTTTTTCTTGGTGAATCCAGTACCACTTGTCCATTTATCCATATACCAGCGAGCCAATCGTGATGCGTATCATACAGTTATGAGGGTCAAGGATTGGTTGATTGATTGATTGATTGATTGATTGATTGATTGATTGGGGTTTAACGCCGTTTTCACCAATTTTTCAGTCATATCACGGCGACCAGTTCACCTACTCATGTGTTTCCTGATTTTCCCACACCAGTACTCCACACAACTTTCCAAGCAACTGTCTTCTTTTCCACATAGACTGTTAAACAGCCCATTTGTGAAAGCCGAATGACGCAGGTCACAGTGACTTTTGTCAAACGTCGGAAAGAATGTTGGCCGAGCTGGGATTCGAACTCACAACCCCTGGATTGACAGCCCGCGTCGCTTCCGACTGAGCTACCGGGGCCATGATAGTCAAGGAGGGGGAGCCGTTACTACCATGTTTTAAAGTCTCACTTTTAAGTAAACACTATTAAAATAAACCCGAGCAGAAACCTTTTATAAATGAATGTGAAGGATGTTAAACGCTTATCGGCTATCCTTAGAAACTGTTACGATTTCCCCCCCCCCCCCCCCCCTTTCTCACATACAACAATCATGCAGCAGAGACGACTTTTAACCCTTTCCCTCATATAGACGCTTTCTAACGCCTATGCAGCAGACGGCTGTTTGAAAACATAGTGACAAAAAGAAGAAATTGCTCAAAACGAGCAATTTCTCCTTTTGCTACAATGTTTTCCAGTTTTAAGTCATAGGTTATCCATCCAATTTAAGAGATTTTCTATTTTTTGACACAATATGTTCAAAGTCGTCTGCTGCAGAATTGTCGCATGAGGGAAAGGGTTAAAATGTTCTAAGCCTAAATATGAAATTGCTATATAAAAATAGTTTGGTTATTGGAAATAGTTGAAAATATTGTGGCAAAAGGACAAATTGAGTAATGTCTTATTTACAATACAATACAATACAATACAATACAAAATATTTTATTTGCAATCATGTACAAGCAGTACAAATAACAAAATACAGATAATAAAATGTTATGCATATAATGTAATGTTGTCGTTTCAATAAGTCAGATAGTGTTGAGAAGGTTTGTTAGTAAATGATCTAAAAATCCATATGGATAGTCACAATGTTTTCAAATGTCGTCTGAAGCAGATGTGTCAGAATGCGCTATGTGTGGGACAGGGTTAAACTGATTGGCTTAGCCTAATACGCACATCTCGCTACTCATTTAACAATGTCATATTTAATATAATATAGATAGGCTATTTATAGTAAGGCTATTTATAGTAACACGGTATTGTGTGGGATTCTCCGATTTTTTACATACGATAACTTGACGGTCATTTTTAATATAGTATATGGACAATATAGAGACTCTGTAGTAGTTTAACGAGGTGTTATGTGTGTTATGTGTTTTATGTGTTTTATGTGTGTTATGTATGTTATGTGTATTATGTGTTTTATGTGTGTTATGTGTTTTATGTGTGTTTTTTCGCTAATTTTCTCAAATGAGAACTCGGTCGCATGTGGTTGGTTAGCTAAATTTGTCTTTATATTTTAAGACGAGAGTGAACCTATTTCATTTGGTTCTAAACTGATGCGTCCGTCTCCCAGTTTAACTATATTTAGACGACATTAATAGACAATTCGTTTTGTCTATTCATCTATTTAATAACAACAACAACCAATTATCAGAGTAAGATAGTTGTGTTAATCTAGAGATGTTTTCTACTAGTATATGTATAAGGGTCACTCTGACCGAAACAACATCAATATTTGTAAATATTACATGTAACGGTGCTACTAAATCTGTCAGATATCTTAGTGAAATTCTATACCTAGACCCAGGGGTGAAAAACAAGTGTACACACAGGTGAGGTAGGGTGTCCGAGCATTTGCTGTAGAGAAAGTTTTGAAATTTTACAGTGCATATGGTTATCTCAAGTGGCCCTTTGGTCATATCGAAATCACAAGCTAATCCACTTGCAGATTTATTAACATTTTGGACGAAATCAACCATTACGACCCTCAGCCTTTAGTTTTTAATGCATTTGAAAAGCCTGCTTCATGTTACTAATCAAAGTAGATGTGTTCTTAGACTTGATGTAAGCAGTCATATCAAATCGGAATATTTCATAACTTTGTACCAAGAGAGAAAAACAATAAGCATTTAACTATTTGTTATGATAATACTTATTGGCGTAACTCCATTATCTGTGAATAAAAAAATTAGTTCCTGGCAGTTCTTTACACAATTACTGTACTAAGTTTAGAAAAAAAAAAATGGTTGTATCATCATACAAATTGTAATTTGCTTTGTAAACAAAAAGATGCTTGTTTACAACGGCTACAGCTAGTCGAATGCATAACCAGCTGATAAAAAGGGATTTTCAGTATTTCATATTTTGTTTCAATTTATTTATAATTGCATCGATTGCGAAACAATGTTTTACTCGATACTGATCACGATTGCTGCTTGCGTCCTGGATACCTAGCCAATACTCGCCAATACTCGCCAATACTCGCGTCATTTGTGTTGACATATTCTAATGACAGTTGACTGATTGTTTGGTGTTTTACGCCGCTTTTAACAATTTATATTCTAACACAAGCAAGTCAGTCCTAATACTAACCTCACAACTCTGAGCCCCAAGAAGGGTAGCCATTACTACCATTTTAAAACTTATTTCATTGTTTGACAAATCTGAGTCAATTTTGTTTCTTGAGTCAATTTTGTTACCATGTCATGTAGTTTATTTAATGTAATGAAAAAATAAAATTAAAATAATAGAATTACAGTCGAACCTCGTTAAACCGGACGCCGTTAATCCGGAAAATTCGCGATCCGGACAAAAAAAATCGGGAACAGACTGACCATTTACACATATAATCCGTTTCGTTAGTCCGGAAGTCCAAACAGTAATGTACATGACTGTACAGCATACAGAAAACATATACAGTATATATGTTTTTACTCAATTAGTCTGTGTCATTGTTTTCTGTAGTGTCCGTTTGTCCTAAAAGGTGTTAAAGCTGTATACAATGTAATAGCCTAAGGCTGTTCAATAATCTGCAAGCGTGTGTCATTGTTTACTTTGATTAGCAGCCATAAAATAGCAGCCAAATTGTCAAACAGATCTAAACTGATTTTGAGACTAAAATTTCGATATTTTGACCCAGAGACAAGTGTAGATCTGACAAAAATAATAAGTTGTTCAATATTTTTATATGTTGACGTTCATTTTTCCAAAAACGTACATGTTTACGTACTGGTTATCTATGTGTTGTAAATCTCATGATAAAGCTTTGCTTACGACAAACAGTATCTAGAGGTAAATGGTAAATACAATATCGCTGACAGTTTGCAAAGCTATTTTGAATGAATTTCCCTCAATTATAATCATGTATCCGCGCAATATCTGGGGAAATATTGGGTCCCATTCTTTGACTCCTATTGTTATGCTAAGACGAAAATTTGGCGTAGGCAAAATAAGAAATCGTTAATCCGGAAGATTCGCAATCCGGAAGTTTTTCTCTGGGAACCAAAGTGTCCGGATTAACGAGGTTCGACTGTATACTGAGGTCCAGATAAGGAGAAGTAAACAACTCTTTTCTCCACAGTAGCTCTATTATTATCCAACCAAACCCTATAATGTTGGTACTCGAAAGAAGCGTCGGATCGAAACGAATTGTTGTTTACCAACAACATAAGGTAAACGCGTCAAATGTGGATTTTAGAATCATGCAAAACGCTCCTTATGTAGAGTTTCACTGAGAATACATAATCAACTGTAATAAAAAAAAAAAAGACCCTGTCGATTATATATTATGATTATATACACATAGGTTATGGAGTCGATATAGAAATATCAAGTTTAGTTATAATATAACAAATCTGCAGCAGACGACTTTGAAAAAATCTAGACACAATTATGGAATATTTATATAAATAAGAGAATACTTATTAAGTAGAGATGAGAACATTGCGGTATAAGGTGAATTAGAGCAATTTTCCGTTTGCCACGATGTTTTCAAAAGTCATTTGTTACAGATGCATGAGTTTGCATGTAGGAAGGGTTTATAAAGTCTGGCTAAGAAATTCGATTGGTTTTCAATGCCTGCGGATACAAATTTCAAACTGTGTTGGCTGTTTCCATTGCAAGCGGTATGCATGCAAATATATATAATACGTGTGATAACAATATAATTAATAGAGAAAAATAACCTACTTGGATTAAATATGAAATAATAAAAGATAAATTACTAAATTACGTGCGTTGAAGCATCATTAACGCCGTAGACTTAACCTGCACAATTGCATATCGACACATAAAAAAGCAACCATCGTTCGAAAATACACGATCGTCGGCAAAGGTCCAGATCAGCAAGTGTCTCCGGGTCTTAACAGCTTTTTAAAAAAAACATCTCGTTAATTCATATCCTGTATGCGTCTGGACGTGTATTCACTATTCGTCTCTAAATATGATTCTAAATATGATTCTAAATATTTATTCTAAATTAGATAAATAGCATAACGTCTGCTAGGATTAACCTATTTAAGGTTATCGGAAAGTTTGTAATTTGGAAATTCCGAGTATTTCAAATTAGCATATAGGATTAGAATGAATGTATAATGGTTTGAGCACAGGGACTTGCTACTCTTAAAATAGATATGACTTACTCTATGCATAGATAATATATCTATAGGTACTACCTATTTACGAAAAAAACCGCAAGATAATTATAAACAAAAATTAAAGAGCATACTTTGGCCATAAAAGGGGATTTATGAGTAATTGACTAGACAATAATAATGTTATTGTCATGTTTCTTGCATTATCAAATCATATTTGGAATTCGTATTGCTGTCGTCTATTATAACGAATAGAAAATAATAAAGTAAAGACTTTCAGAAAATCGAGGAATACATTTATAATGAACGAGGTTAAAACATGAGGGCCAAGATGATCCTAAATCGATCACCTGCATTATGGTAAAGAAGCAAATAGATCAGCCCTTTTCCGATGCCACTTGGCGACTGCCTTTTTCAACCAGTTAATATGACTGGAACAAATGATGTAAATGGTCACATTTCTTCTAAACCATTTCCCTATTAGAGATGGTTTCTGAGGCCTTTGCAACAGACAATTTAGGAAAAGATTGTCGCCAAAAGAACAATTGCTCCTTATGAGGAAGTTATGCTTTTGCCACAATGTTTGATAAATAATTATACTTTGAATGAGTGAGTCAATAGCTCATGTATAGGAATTTTGGGTATTTCATGTTACGCCAAGATGAAGTGTTACGGAAATGACGTC
Source organism: Serripes groenlandicus (assembly GCA_031761405.1). Classification (NCBI taxonomy): domain Eukaryota; kingdom Metazoa; phylum Mollusca; class Bivalvia; order Cardiida; family Cardiidae; genus Serripes; species Serripes groenlandicus. The sequence goes on from JASEVX010000013.1 coordinate 48,922,715, forward strand.
ACGTCCTTCTTTGGCTAGGATACAGTCACAATTTAGGTTCGGGCGTAGAAGGTTAATGCTGTCGATTGTTTGACTAACGGGAAAACATATTTCTTACAGAGTTCAATTTATTTTTAACTTTTCGTACAAATGTTAATTCCCACATAACACAGCACTTAAATGATCTGAAATATCGATTTAAAAAAAAAAAAAGATTAAAAAGACGACAATAATGTTCAATCCGTGTTTTTCGTCTCATTTTTTACATACTCAAAAATCGATTTTAAAAAAAATGATTAAAAAGACGACAATAATTTTCAATCCGTGTTTTTCTACTCATTTTATACATATCCAAAATACCGATTTAAAAAAAGCCGACAATAATTTTCAATCTGTGTTTTACGTCTGCTTTTTATACATATCCAAAATGGCGGCCCCATGGATTTTTCCAGTTTCATTTCAGAAAGCTTCATGGGTTATTGAAAAAAAAAAAAAAAAAAAAATCTCACACCAGTCCATTTATGTGTTTTTTTCGTATTAACAAGGGTGGACACATTTTTCTGGGTCGCCTCGCTTCAACTCATTGTATTCAAAGTATTCGAACAAATATATGAGTTTGAAGTAGGGAATCAATCAATAATGCTTTTCTCTATGGAACTATACCAAAATAACGTGTTTTTTTTTACTCCCTACGTATGTTAATTCCTATAAAATATTCGCGAATTCAACAACCTGGACCAAAAACGAAAGTACCTGCTATCGACATTTCGGAATAGTACGGTTTTTTCGTTGCGGTAATTGTCAGTGATATTGCGATTATTTTCCCGGCAGGACCATTTAAAAAAACCCACGTTAAAATATCTTTGGAATGGTTCGGATTTCTTCGCCTCGGTAGTTGTCCGTGATATTGCTGTTATGTTCTGTCCAAATGTCGTACCATGGTTTGAGAATGAGATAGCAATGCAATAAGAAGGTGAATCGTCATCAACAAGTGTTTTATTGAAAAATATGGAAATTCATGTCTACAGAATATTTTTTTTGAATTTGGAATAAGAATGAATTTATAATGGATAGTGAATACGAACTCTTGAGAATGAGACGGCAACTAGACGGCAATAAAATAATGAAGATAAGAAGTTCGCGAAGGTATTTAATTCGATTTGATTGGTAATCCAAATTTCAACAGGAAAGCATTTTTCCTCTACAAGTATTGCACAGACCATTAGTGTGAGAATGTGCAAATTCACAAAACATTCAATACTCCTTTCCCTTATATAGACGCTTTCTGACGCCTCTGCAGCAGACGGCGTTTTGAAAACAAAGAGACAAAAGAAGAAATCGCACAAAACGTGCAATGTCTCCTTTTGACACAATATTGTCTACTTTTAGTCATAGGTTATCCATTCAATTATAGAGATTTTTCCATTTTTGACAAAATATGATCAAAGTCGTCTGCTGCAGAATTGTCGTATGAGGGAAAGGGTTAACCCTCTGCAGCAGACGGCTTTTTGAAAACATAGTGACAAAAGAAGAAATTGCACAAAACGTGCAATTTCTCCTTTAGCCACAATGTTTTCCACTTTTTGTCATAGGTAATCCATTCAATTATAGAGATTTTCTATTTTTTGACAAAATATGTTCAAAGTTGTCTGCTGCAGAATGGTTTGTTTACCCAGGGATCATGAATAATTACATTTAATTGCGCGCTAAATGACCTTAGCTGTCGATGCGCCATAAAACAATATACATTCATTCTGCTGCAGAATTGTCGTATGAGGGGAAAGAGTTAAGTTCGGCGTTTTTTGTCAGGAACAACATATTCCCTAGTACTGTATTGTGTGTATATCATTCGGAGAGAAAAGGGGCGACAGGACGTTGGTGAAATATTTACCATAACAAACAAGAAATATCTTTAAAAAAGATAAACGGCGATCAATATGAGAAAACACTAAGACATGGAACATGCGCATTGGAGGCCGAGAATACGTCACATGACTAGAGATTACGCGAGGTTCCCAAGAGGTGTATAAGTTTCAATTGACGATAAATAACGATAAATAACTGAAAACTTATCATGTTTCAAAAATAATTAATATTTTGCTCTTAAATATTATATTTCATACGTTTTCACTGTTTCTTTTCACTAGATTTATTTCTTAAGGAAAACAATTAATCTCGTAGGATCGCCAACTTAACTATGAACCAATCAAAACGTTTCATTTCCTTTATTTCTTCGACATTATTCATTAAATACAATATTTGATTGGTCTACAATCTAGATCATTTGTTTAAGAATCTAAATCAAAACTGAGGTTAAACAGCTATCGCCGAAAAAGCCCTTTGAATGCCATTGACGGAACCTTCCAACATATGTGCACAACTCTGCAGCAACCGACTAGGCAAATATACGGATATTTTTTATAAATGAAACTAAATGCTTTTGATAGAGTTGCAACAGCGGGCTGTCAATCCAGGGGTTGTGAGTTCGAATCCCGGCTCGGCCAACTTTCTTTCCGACGATTGACAAAAGTCAATGCGATATGCGTCCTTTGTCTTCCACCAATGGGCTCTGTCTATGTGGAAAATCAGCCAGTTGCTTGGGAAGATTGTTGTGTGGAGTACTGGTGTGAGAAAACCAGGAAATGCATGAGTAGGTGAACTGGCCGCCGTGATATAACTGAGAAATTGTTAAAAACGGCGTTAAACCCCAAATCAATCAATCATTTACATGCAGGAAAAGATTAAAACTGAAAGCTATTAAAAGTTCGGTTGTACTAAAAAATAAACGTGATTTTAATTAGTTCAGTGAAGGGCCATTCAACAGTACTGTAAGCACTTTGATTTTGACATGCACCCGTTGAGTGACAGAAAGCAAACAAAGGTTTTAAAATAAAACTGTTTTTAATGAAAGTATAAGGAACGTATATTATCATTTCAACCTCGAGTGTTTTATCTCACACTTTAAATGTACACAACGTAAAACCCTTTTTCGTCTGCATCCAATTTATCGCCGTATATTAGAGGACTAGATTATTGGGGGAGTACTCTGGTCTTTTCTCCCACAATATCTTTCTTATAACTCAACCAAATCCTGTTTTGTGGGTATTCAAAAGAATTGTCTCACTGAGACGATTCTTTTGAGTACCCACAACATAGGGTTTTGGCGTCAAATAAGTACATTAGAACATGAAAAATGCCCCTTATCTACAGCTCAGGTATGTGATTGGGAATTCATCAAATGCCGAGCGGATTATGTTGGTGATTTGGTACGTGGCGTCTGGGGTTCGAGCCCACGCACCTACTGACAGGACACATTTACTAGCTTAGCACTGGTTAGTCACCCAGGGATCTGGATTCACAATGTTTTCAACTATAATCAATAATCATACTTTTTATCTATAGTCATTTTCTTCATAGTTTTCAAATAGGTTTTTTAAAGTCGTCTGCTGCAGATATGTTGTAAGCGGGAAAGAGTTAACCCTTTCCCTCTTACGACAATTCTGCAGCAGACGACTTTGAACACATTTTTTCATAAAATAGAAGATCTCTATAATTGAATGGATAACCTATGACTAAAAGTGGAAAACATTGTGACAAAAGGAGAAATTGCTCGTTTTTGGGCAATTTCTTCTTTTGTCACTATGTTTTTCAAAAATCCGTCGTCTGCTGCGTCAGAAAGCGTCTATATGAGGGAAAAGCGTTAATGTCTAGACTAGAGGAAATTAATGGCATGTCACCCATGTCCTGAAACGAGACAAAAAGTAGTTCGTCAACACAGAACGGAAGTCGTGATAAAACGCGCAATATTGCCGACAATAAACATCACCTCTGCGTTCAATAGGGTGAATAAATGAGATCGCTTAAACTGGTCATTAATTATCTCAATTCAGACCTTTTAAAGACCAAAACGACGGGTCAAATCGAATAAGAGTTGTGTACGAAAAATATCCAGATTATCCCTTTTCTTATTAACAGTGTTAACCACTTACAACAAATATGCAACAGACGACTTCGAACGTATTTTGTCAAAAAAATAGAAAATCTCTATAATTGAATGTATAACCTATGACTAAAAGTGGAAAACCTTGTGGCAACAGGATAAATTGCTCGTTTTGAGCAATTTCTTCTTTTGTCACTATGTTTTCAAAAAGCCGTCTGCTGCAGAGGCGTCAGAAAGCGTCTATATGAGGGAAAGGGCTAATGTCTAGACTAGAGGAAATTAATGGCAATGGGTGTCCCGGGTTCGATCCCCAGTTGCGGCACTACGGTCATGGTGGAGTGCCCTTGGGGCAAGACACATTTTCTAGCCTAGTACTGGTTTGTTTTACCCAGGGATCATGAATAAGTGAACTGTCGCGCCGTGATATAACTGAAATAATGTTGAAAGCGGCCTAAAACCCAATAAATAAATTCTCCATCGACTGGCAGCCAATATGTGGAAGACGAATGACGCGTGTCGTCGCATTGACTTTTTATCAAACGACGGGGTGCGAACTCAGATCCCCTGGTTAAAAAGCCCGCGTCACTACCGACTGAGCTACCAGTGTTCCGCTAATGGAAGAGGCTGAATTTTGAAAATTGTTTCAACAATACATTCATCAAGCTTTTGCGGTGAGTTTATTCACCGATATATTACACGACTTTCTCATTTGATATACTAACAAACTACTAATATGATATCAGCATTAGGATACGGGCACAGTATAAAGGTTCCATGGTGTAATATTAGTACTCAGGACTCTGAATCCTGCGATCCGAGTTCAAATCTCGGTGGAACCTATTTTTGTTTATTCATGTAAATACGGTTAATAACTTTCAGATTCCTATTTATTAAAAGTTTGTTCTAAATCCATTGCAAGAAGGTTCCATGGTGTAATGGTTAGCACTCAGGACTCTGAATCCTGCGATCCGAGTTCAAATCTCGGTGGAACCTATTTTTGTTTATTCATTTAAAATACGGTTAATAACTTTCAGATTCGTATTTATTAAAAGTGTGTTGTAATTGCATCTTATGAAGGTTCCATGGTGTAATGGTTAGCACTCAGGACTTTGAATCCTGCGATCCGAGTTCAAATCTCGGTGGAACCTATTTTTGTTTATTCATTTAAATACGGTTAATAAGTTCTAATTTCAATGTATGAAGGTTCCATGTTCAAATCTCGGTGGAACCTATTTTTTGTATAACCATTATGAACCGACTATTATCTGCTTGTCTGATTTCAAGATAATTTGGTAGCAATTTCTTTAGGTGACCCTTCACATAAATTATTCAGGCCATATAGATTAGATGACAAACTTTGCCCCCAGGCGGCATCACTAAGTGGGTAAATATGGAGCGGAATATCCACATTATACACCATGCACTAGTAAGAATGACACATGAGATGTCACATGCATGTAAGACAGTAAGATGTAAGAGAGAAGACAAATAAGCAGGTAATGTTCATAAATAAGAATGTCATATAGACCCATAGAGTTCCTCCCCTCCGTAGGTTAAACGATTTTTTTTATTCTGAATCTGATTGTAAGATAAGTTGTATAAAATGTTCTTAGTGTGACAAAATACAAAAAAAAAAAAATGTTATATTGATAAGTTGAAAACATGTTTTCCAGTTTAGGACATCATTGTTATTATCGTATTATATTGTACATGAATGTATATTGCTGTGTGTCTTTGCCATATTTCACTTAAAGTTGTTTGTAAATGGCCAAAGGCATGTTTTTGTGCCGATTGCTAATAAAGTTGAGTTGAGTTATTATCGTATTGTATTATTTGTTTTATTTGATGTCCTTAGTTTATTTAGAATGCCATTCTACAAATTGTCCTTTTCTGAATAATAGGCTGAAGACAATTTATTGTATTCAAAATATTATAAAAAAGGATATGCCCTGGTCTAAGTTGAGATAACTTGTGGTCAGACCCTTTTGACTTACTTATTGGGATTCGCTTCGTTAGATATCCCTTATTGTCAGGCTTTTCCGGCTGTCTGTCTGTCTGTCTGTCTGTTTTGTTTGTAAAGCGACGCTCCACAGCCCAAACCGACGGGCCGATTCCGATGAAACTTGGTGAACAGGTGGCATACGGGCTCAGGGTGTGCGCGTTTGAGTTTCGTTGCTAAGGACCCACAACCAAGGCGAATCCCACATCGCCTACCGGCTTGTTGATTACTTTCTAATTACTCTTGTACTACTGTATGTATGTAATTTATACGTGTTTATTGTTAACAAAATATGTTAAAGCTATTGATATACTGTTTTGTTCTTAGTGCCTAAAACTTGTCGTCTCTTTCACAATCTGTATCGAGATTAACCCGACATAAGCAAATCATATGAGCCGTTCCACGAGAAAATCAATCTGCGTAATGTATCGATCCAGATCAGCCTGCGCAGTCCGCGCAGGCTAATCCGGACCGACACATTCCGTCTCAAGGCGGTAGAGGTCAAGAGTAATGATTCATGAAACAGAAAATCCACAGGTTGCGAAACGTATCTATCCGGGTAAGCCTGCGCGGCATGTTTAGGCTGATCCGTGTCGATACATTACGCAGAGTCAATCATGTTGGTTTTCTCGTGGAACGACTCATATATATCGTCACTCTGGTGATCGATTTAGGGTCATCTTGACCCTCTTGTTTAATTCATTAGTGTCGAGTCCCGGTAGCTCAGTCGGTAACGACGCGGGCTGGCAATCCATGGGTTGTGAGTTCGAATCCCGGCTCGGCCAACTTTCTTTTCGACAAAAGTCATTGCGACATGCGTCATTCGTCTTCCACCAATGGGCTAAGTCATTGTGGAAAAGCAGCCAGTTGCTTGAGAAGATTGTTGTGTGACGTACTGGTGTGAGAAAACCTGGAAATGCATGAGTAGGTGAACTGGCAGCCGTGATATAATTGAGAAATTGTTAAAAACGGCGTTAAACCCAAATCAATCAATCACTCTGGTGATCGATTAAGGGTCATATTGACCCTCTTGTTTAATTCATTAGTAAACGATTTATAAATCTAAGAAACGTATACGTATTAAAACCATATCTATGTTTATAGCAATTAATTAAGGTTCCATGGTGTAATGGTTAGCACTCAGGACTCTGAATCCTGCGATCCGAGTTCAAATCTCGGTGGAACCTGATTTTTGTCATGTTCATTTTTGTTCCTTTTCTTGTAGTTAAGAAAAACTTATTCGACCACTATTTATGAATCAAACTTAAAGTCTTTAAACATAAGTCTTTATACATAATCCTGCGATCCGAGTTCAAATCTCGGTGATTTTTTTATCCAATGAAAACGAATACCTTCTAAAATTTGTATTTATTAAAGCTTTGAAATAAACAGGTTCCATGGTGTAATGGTAAGCTTTTCTGACTCCAAATTCTGCGATCTCACTTCAAATCTCGATGGGACCAAATTTATTTTATTTTTTTCCTTTCCTTGTAATGAAGTCAAACTTATTTGACCACTTTTTATGAAACAAAGTTGAAGTATTTTAAATAAGTAAGTAAATGTTTTATTATAGTATATCAACAAAACAATAGTACCGAAATAAATAAATAGCACCCGGGCTTTTAAGTCGCTTTCAAAAAGTATCGCACCCGGACTCAGTTGTATCTAACTTTGTCTGCTCTCCAAATAGTTAATTCTGTACGGAGAGGGTAAATAAAAACAAACAGACAAACGTATTCAACATGTGTGCTTGTTCGTTAACAACTAAGTGAGGTTCCATGGTGTAATGGTTAGCACTCAGGACTCTGAATCCTGCGATCCGAGTTCAAATCTCGGTGGAACCTGATTTTTGTCATATTCCTTTTTGTTCCCTTTCTTGTAGTAAAGGTAAAACTTATTCGACCACTATTTATGAATCAAACTTAAAGTCTTTAAACATAAGTCTTTATACATAAGCACGAAGTTTCCATGGTTAGCACTCAGGACTTTGAATCCTGCGATCCGTGTTCAAATCTCGGTGGAACCTATTTCTTTCATAATTACTTTTTATAAAAAAAACCCACCTTATTTGACCACTAGTTAGGATGAATTTTTTTTAAAGTTAAATTCTTTAAACAAAAAAACACCTTATTTGACCACTAGTTAGGATGAATTAAAGTTAAATTCTTTAAACATATCAAACAAGGGTTCAATATTGTCTTGGTTAGCACTCAAGACTCACAATCTTGCGAGCCGAGAGCAAATCTCTTTGGAAACTGATATTTATTTTGTTTGTTTGGTTACAAAGTTTAACTTATTTGACCACTTATAATGAATCAATTCTTAAAAGCAGCAAACCACGTGAAGCAAAGGTCTATACATAGGTTTCATGGTGTAATGGTTAGCACTCAGTACTCTTACTCCTGTGATCTTTGTTCATATCTCGGTGGAAGACAAACTTATTTGACCACCTAAAATGAAAAGTATAGCCTCTAGACAATAATTAATAAAAGCGGTACCGATTTCAAATCTTTTTTTATTTATTTTTCTTATTTCTTGAGTCGTTGGGGAGTGGAATCCGCTGTGGTCGAGTGGTTAGCGTCGGGGATTTCGAAACCGGGCGCCCCGGGTTCGATCCCCAGTCGCGGCACTACGGCCATGGTGGAGTGCCCTTGGGCAATGCACATTTACTAGCCTAGTACTGGTTTGTTTACCCAGGGATCATGAATACGTGAACTGTCGCCGTGATATAACTGAAATAATGTTGAAAGCGGCGTAAAACACAAATAAATAAATTGAGTCGCTGGTAGCTGATCGAGTCCCAGCGTCATGATCAATTTTACCTTTTGCGACGCTGTTTTTAAAAAATCATCCACCGCAGATGATTCCAAATGCGTTTGTTTGCTAGTAGGAAAGCGTAAAGACAGATACAATTAGCAAAATCTATGTTACACATACGCAATAGGGCGTTGAGGAGTGCTTATCGAATTTGTTTGATTTCTTGAGACATTAGTAGCTGGCTGTATCCGTACGTTTTGATCAATTCATTCTTTTGTCACCCTGTTTGCTGCAGACGCCTCCAAATGCATCTGCAAGTGGGAACGGGTTAAGACAGTTTAAATTGGCTTTATATATGCTACACATAAGGACGAGGTCGGTAACGATTGCTTATTTAATTTTTCTGCAATAGCTGATTAACCTAGGTTTTGACTTAGATGTTAAACAACTGATCTAGATTGTAGACCAATCAAATGTTGTATTCAATAAATAATGGCGAAGAAATAAAGGAAATGAAACGTCTTGATTGGTTCATAGTTAAGTTGGTGATCCCACGAGGGGCACCAATAAGGGAAGTTTTAAAATGAAATGTTCTGCATACTAACCTTTAATTGGCTAAAGAAATAAAATTTCATCGCGGCACTACGGTCATGGTGGAGTGCCCTTGGGCAAGGCACATTTTCTAGCCTAGTACTGGTTTGTTTACCCAGGGATCATGAATAAGTGAACTGTCGCCGTGATATAACTGAAATAATGTTGAAAGCGGCGTAAAACCCCAATAAATAAATAAATAAATAGATAAATAAATAAATAAATAAAATTTCAGTGAAAAAAATCAGTGAAAACGTATGAAATATAATATTTAAGAGCAAAATATTAATTATTTTTAAAACATGATAAGTTTTCAGTTATTTATCGTCAATTAAACTTATACACCTCTTGGGAGCCTCGTGTAATTCTCCAGTCATGTGACGTTTTCTCGGCCTTGAACGGAATATCGTCATGTCGCGCAAGTGTAATGGATGTTGACTTGGATTGTCAAGTGAAAGGTCTGTGGTTCGCTTCGCGGCATAGGCAAGCTTTCTTTTTCTCTCTCTCTCTCATTCATATCAAAACCAAAGCATATATATGAACTAAACCATTTATAAACCAAATATTACATATTCAACGTTATTGTTTTCTGTCATTCTAATAAGTAAGATAAAAGATCAAATAATATGCGCATGTTCCATTTCTAAGTGTTTACTCATATTGATCGCCGTTTATCTTTTTGAAAGATATTTCTTCTTATATCTTGACTCGTTTGTATCTGACTGTGTCCCCGTACGTCATGATCAATTCATCTTTTTACCACACCGTCTAGAAAAACAATCCCCAGCTGCAGGAGATTCCAAATGCGTGTGTTTGCTAGTGGGAAAGCGTAAAGACAGATGAAATTCGCGAAACCTATGTTACACATACACAGCACGGCATTGAGGAGGACTAATCTAATTTTCTTGATTTCCTGAGACGTTAGTAGCTGGCTGTATCCGTACGTGATGATAAATTCACCCTTTTGCCATGCTGTCTACTACAGACGCCTCCAAATGCATCTGCAAGTGGGAAAGGGTAAAGACAGTTTAAATTGGCTTTATATATGATACACATAAAGCACGAGGTCGGTAACGATTGCTTATTTATTCTTTATTTCTTGTATCTGACTGGTCCCGTACGTCATGATCAATTCATCCTTTTACCACACCGTCTAGAAAAACAACCCCCAGCTGCAGGGGATTCCAAAATGCGTGTGTTTGCTAGTGGGAAAAGCGTCAAGACAGATGAAATTCGCAACATCTACGTAACACATACGCAGTAGAGCGTCGAGGAGTGTTTATCTAATTTGTTTGATTTCTTGAGACGTTAGTAGCTGACTGTACTCATATATCATCATTGCACATCTGCACGGTGCCATTAATTATCCAGAGAAATCCGCAAAACATGTTTGTTTTTTCCTGGAATAGTAATTATTACGACTACTGTGAAAATGACGTGCACCGCTATGACGGAATGACGGTTTGGGAACATCTCAGTCATTTACGCATTCTGTAGTATAAAAAAAAGGTGCTTTCTTATTATAGGTCCTTGTCAGGGAAAACGGTGCTTTTGTGCCTTTTTGGTGATACACACACCACATGCTACCAATTGACAGCAGACAACGTTTGAAAACATTTTGGAAACAGAGGTAATCGTCTAAACGGACACCACATGTGACTCATTGACAGCAGACAACTTTTGAAATCATTATGAAAACAATCGGCCAAATGGAGCAACTTCTCCCCCTTCATGCAATGCTTTCAATTCTGTTTCAACATTGTATTTCCACTTTATTGGGTATAACACGTTTTTTTACCTGTGGGAGATATCGAAGCAGTCAACTCTTCTTAACTTGTTCCTCCATTTGTTTTTTGTTCCTACAAAAAGTCTGTAGGAGACGACTTTGAAAGCATATATCGAGGGGTTGGCGTGAAACGGTTGTAACTAAAAACCTATTTTGAAAACCCTGGTTTAGGGGCAATTTTGACCCCTTTGTAAACAATGCAAATTTAGGTGCCATTGCTCAGAACGAGCAATGGCACCTAAATTTCCATTGTTTACCAACAACAATCATTTAACGCTTATAAAGACTTTATGGCGATATGATCAAACCTCGGTAAAAAAAATACTAATTTTAGTTACAACCGTTTCTCGCCAAGCCATCGATATGTGGCACAAGGGAACTTGCTTATTATGAAAGTTGTCTGCAGCCAAGGACACTATATATAACATGTACTATATAGTCCCTGCAGCAGCAGACACTTCCGAATGCGTCTATATGAGGGAAAGACTTAAACTGTCGTACAATGGTGTTGTTTGTATGGCGTTTTACCGCCGCTTTCTACACTTTGACAGTTTATTTCACGGCGTTTTACGCCGCTTTTTACACTTTGACAGTTTATATCACGGCGTTTTACGCCGCTTTTTACACTTTGACAGTTAATATCACGGCGTTTTACGCCGCTTTCTACACTTTGACAGTTTATATCACGGCGTTTAACGCCGCTTTCTACACTTTGACAGTTTATATCACGGCGTTTCACCGCCGCTTTCTACACTTTGACAGTTTATATCACGGCGTTTTACGCCGCTTTCTACACGTTGACAGTTTATATCACGGCGTTTTACGCCGCTTTCTACACTTTGACAGTTTATATCACGGCGTTTTCTGGTTATTTAACTCTTTCAGCACCAAAGGCAATATTGAGCTTTTTGCAAACAATACTGATTCAGGTGAGTCAGCTCGTAAATCAGCATTGTTTGCCTTGTAGTTATCCAAACATTCCGAAACTCTTATAACATATGAAATAGAGTCGCCCGACTTTGATCATGGAAGAGTCTACTTCAAACAATTCGGCGCGGAAAGAGTTAAGTACTACTGTTCCATTTATCCTGACGCCAAGGGTATGAGAAATTTCTCATTTGGCCAGCCTGTTTTCGAAAGTCGTCTGCTTGTAGAAACCTCAAAATGCGACTACATGTGAGAAAGTGTTTCAAAAGTCGTCTGCTGTAGACACCTCAAAATGCGACTACATGTGAGAAAGTGTTTCAAAGGTCGTCTGCTGTAGACACCTCAAAATGCGACTACATGTGAGAAAGTGTTTCAAAAGTCGTCTGCTGTAGACACCTCAAAATGCGACTACATGTGAGAAAGTGTTTCAAAAGTCGTCTGCTGTAGACACCTCAAAATGCGTCTACGTGTGAGAAAGTGTTTCAAAAGTCGTCTGCTGTAGACACCTCAAAATGCGACTACATGTGAGAAAGTGTTTCAAAAGTCGTCTGCTGTAGACACCTCAAAATGCGTCTACGTGTGAGAAAGTGTTTCAAAAGTCGTATGCTGTAGACACCTCAAAATGCGACTACATGTGAGAAAGTGTTTATGATGAAAAAAAGGGAAAATAAATTACGTGATTCGTCTTTTAAGTTACAAGATGATATCATGAATTGGCTTGGATTTACAAAGGTCAAGAAATGATTAAAAAACCCAAAACCAAACAAACTTGAACTCATCATTCTTCAATATCAAAATTTTTATTCAAAAATTCGAACACACTCCTACACACCTCTTTTCTAGATTGGTACCCATTACGAGATCTAGCCATTATATATATATATATACTAAAAGTCGATGGGGGAACCAGTCTAATATGTAAACCTACAACGTTCCAAAAATGTAAATTTGTTTGGCTCCCCTTTTTATAAGTCGCAAAAAAGCTTATACAAAATATGCACTGATGGATTCGCTAATTACCTACTGTATTCATTACCTTCTCGTGTTCTTCTTGGCGTTTTCTTGACGAAAACTAATGGGCCGCGTCCTGCGATCTGGATCTGGATATGGATCTGCGTACAGTGAAGACTCAGGTGAATCTGTGCATCCTCAGAGTCTTACCAGAGTCTTCACTATCTGCATATGTATTATGTAGACACATATACATTGAGTGACAAACACATAACCCCACTTATCTACCACACATGTGACTTTAAATGAAGGAAAACCGCAGAGGCAATAATACTCCCCAATATCTAGACGCGATTCAAATGTATATGTTCTCGATTACTTGTCTAGTTCTTCTTCAGAACAAACAAACACTTAACCTCGACTACAAGAACAAACACTCAACCTCGACTACAACAAGCAAACACTCAACCTCGACTACAAGAACAAACACTCAATCTCGACTACAACAAGCAAACACTCAACCTTGACTACAACAAACAAACACCCAACCTCGACTACAACAAACAAACACCCAATCTCGACTACAACAAACAAACACTGAACCTCGAATATAAGAACAAACACTCATCCTCGACTACAACAAACAAACACTGAACCTCGAACACAAGAACAAACACTCAACCTCGACTACAACAAGCAAACACTCAACCTCGACTACAAGAAAAAAAACCACTCAACCTCGACTACAAGAACAAACACTCAACCTCGACTATAAGAACAAACAAACACTCAACCTCGACTACAAGAACAAACACTGAACCTCGACTACAAGAACAAACACTGAACCTCGACTACAAGAACAAACACTGAACCTCGACTACAAGAACAAACAAACACTGAACCTCGACTACAACAAACAAACACAGAACCTCGAATACAAGAACAAACACTGAACCTCGACTACAATGACAAACACTGAACCTGGAATACAAGAACAAACACTCAACCTCGACTACAATGACAAACACGTGTTGGAAAAATGAAGATGAGGGCGCCTCATTATGACATCGGTGGACCGTTATGAAGTAACAGTGGAATATAGCTGTATACACTCACCGTTTCAAAAGGTGGACCATTATGAAGTAACAGTGGAATATAGCTTTATACACTCACTGTTACAAACAGTGGACTATTATGAAGTAACAGTGAAATATAGCTTTATACACTCACTGTTTCAAACAGTGGACCATTATGAAGTAACAGTGGAATATAGCTTTATGCACTCACTGTTTCAAACAGTGGACCATTGTGAATTAACAGTGGAATATAGCTGTATAGACTCACTGTTTCAAACAGTGGACCATTATGTAGTAACAGTGGAATATAGCTTTATATACTCACTGTTACAACCAGTGGACTATTATGAAGTAACAATGAAATATAGCTTTATACACTCACTGTTTCAAACAGTGGACAATTATGAAGTAACAGTTTAATATAGCTTTATGCACTCACTGTTACAAACAGTCAGCCATTATGAAGTAACAGTGTAATATACCTGTATACACTCACTGTTTTTATCAATGTTATGAAGTAACAGTGGAATATAGCTTTATACTCTCACTGTAACAAACAGTCGGCCATTATAAAGTAACAGTGGAATATAGCTTTATACTTTCCCTGTTACAAACAGTCGGCCATTATGAAGTAACAGTGGAATATAGCTTTATACTCTCACTGTTACAAACAGTCGGCCATTATGAAGTAACAGTGGAATATAGCTTTATACTCTCACTGTTACAAACAGTCGGCCATTATGAAGTAACAGTTGAATATAGCTTTATACTCTCACTGTTACAAACAGTCGGCCATTATGAAGTAACAGTGGAATATATATTTATACTCTCACTGTTACAAACAGTCGGCCATTATGAAGTAACAAAGGAATATAGCTTTCTACTCTCACTGTTTCAAACAGTGGACCATTATGAAGTAACAGTGAAATATAGCTTTATACTCTCACTGTTACAAACAGTCGGCCATTATGAAGTAACAGTGGAATATAGCTTTATACTCTCACTGTTTCAAACAGTGGACCATTATGAAGTAACAGTGAAATATAGCTTTATACACTTACTGTAACAAACAGTTGGCCATTATGAAGTAACAGTGAAATATAGCTGTATACACAGACTGTAACAAACAGTCGGCCATTATGAAGTAACAGTGGAATATAGCTTTATACTCTCACTGTTTCAATTAGTGGACCATTATGAAGTAACAGTGAAATATAGCTTTATACACTTACTGTAACAAACAGTTGGCCATTATGAAGTAACAGTGAAATATAGCTGTATACACAGACTGTAACAAACAGTCGGCCATTATGAAGTAACAGTGGAATATAGCTTTATACTCTCACTGTTTCAAACAGTGGACCATTATGAAGTAACAGAGGAATATAGAGATTCATGCACTTACTGTAACAAACAGTCGGCCATTATGAAGTAACAGTGGAATATAGCTTTATACACTTACTGTAACAAACAGTCGGCCATTATGAAGTAACAGTGGAATATAGCTTTATACTCTCACTGTTTCAAACATTGGACCATTATGAAGTAACAGTGAAATATAGCTTTATACACTTGCTGTAACAAACAGTGGGCCATTATGAAGTAACAGTGGAATATAGCTGTATACACTCACTGTTTCAAACAGTGGACCATTATGAAGTAACAGTGGAATATAGCTGTATACACTCACTGTTTCAAACAGTGGACCATTATGAAGTAACAGAGGAATATAGCTTTATACACTTGCTGTAACAAACAGTGAGTTTAAGCAAGTTACTATTTTTTACTTTAACAGATTCGTATAGCTTAAATTACTTTGAAGAACTTTGTATCATTTAAATTTTGTTTTTGTTTTTTACGCCGCTTTCGAGACACTTTTCAAGTTATATCACGGCGTTTCCTGGGTAAGTTACCAAAACTACTTTATCCATTTTTCCCGACAACAGTGAGTGAGTCGTATTGCTAAAATCACAACCCGGAGCGCCTAGTGTCGTTTTAGAGAGTTTGGTGTGGCCATGTCGAGGTATCGAACCCGCGAGCTCCCGTACCCTAGGCGGACGCTCCAACGCTTAGCCATCGAGGTTGTTTAAATCATTTTAATGCAGTTTATAGAAATGCGATTATCATGTTCGTGTAAGCACAACTCTGGCGCGTATTTATACGTTTCAAAGATTATTCAACCTATCAAGGGACGATCTCTACCACGGATTGATGACGTCACAACGTCCCCCTTGATATGTTACCCCTTTCCCACCTATAGACGCTTTCTGACGCATCTGCAGCAGACGACTTTAGAAAAAAACATGACAAAAGGAGAAATTGTTCAAAACCACCATGTTTTCTCCTTTTGCCACGATGTTTTCAACCTTGGTCAGTAAGTATACCTACAATTATATAGATTGTCCACATGTTTGAGTAGACATGTTCAAAGTCGTCTTCTGCAGGTTTGCTGTATGTATATGAGAAAGGTTTAAATGTAATGCTTGTAACACAGTGTGAACATAGAAACTTCATATTGAGTACTATGTCTCATTACCACACGTATTGTATCATAATATATGAGCCGTTCCACGAGAGAAAACTAACATTATGGTCTCTGCGTTACATATCGACCAAGATCAGCATGCGCATTGCGCGCAGGCTAATCCGGGTCGTCACATTCCTTCTCAGGCGGATTGAGGTATAGAGTAATGA
Source organism: Serripes groenlandicus (assembly GCA_031761405.1). Lineage (NCBI taxonomy): Eukaryota > Metazoa > Mollusca > Bivalvia > Cardiida > Cardiidae > Serripes > Serripes groenlandicus. Next base: position 48,939,415 of record JASEVX010000013.1, read on the forward strand.
TTCCTGAAACAGAAAATCAACAGGAAGTGAAATGTGTTTGCCCGGATTAGCCTGCGGTGCATGTTTAGGCTGATCCGGTTCGATACTTTACGCAGATACCATAATGTTGGTTTTCACATGGAACGGCTAATATAAGTAATTTCGTGTACCTTTTTGCGTTAAATATTATGTTTATAATTAGTGTAACTTAAGTGCCCAGAGGACAGGGTGTGGTAACGTTGTATTAACCCTTTCCCTCATACGACATTTCTGCAGCAGACGACTTTGAACATATTTTCTCAAAAAATAGAAAATCTCTATAATTGAATGGATAACCTTATGACTAAAAGTGGAAAACAATGTGGCAAAAGGAGAAATTGCTCGTTTTGAGCAATTTCTTCTTTTGTCACTATGTTTTCAAAAAGCCGTCTGCTGCAGAGGCGTCAGAAAGCGTCTATATGAGAGAAAGGGTTAAACATGTATTTCGTGTATGTAGATTCACAAAGGTCAAGTTAATCAACTATTTTTCTAATTTCTTGTTATCTTATAATGAGAAAATAACATTTTGATAGCAATGTAAAGCACTTGCTTTGAACGAAATAATTTACTGATCTTTGGGACTACTTTTCGGTGCGGATGTATCGAAATGAGGTATTATATTCAGGGCTGGCTCTGGCCTAGACAAAACAATAGCCAATATCTTTTCATGAACCAAAAAATAATAGCCAAAGCTAACGCCTGAAGTGCGTGAATGTGGAACAATGAAATAAACACATAACAATGCATTGTCACCATTTTTATTTCATATTTATTTATTACTCCTGCATACAAACTTTTCATATGACATTATCAGTTGGTCAGAATAGCAATATGGTACATACATAATATTATTATTGGAGTTTAACGCCGTTTTAAAAAATATTCCAGTTATATCACGGCGGGCAGTTCACCTAACGAGAATTAACGCAATTTTTTCCCTGGCATCTTTCTACCTTCCTACATAGACTTTCTAGCCAATTGGTGGAAGACGAATGCAGTATGTCACAATGATTCACAAACTATCATTCTATTTCACCTACGTTGTTTATCACTAAAGCTAACTAACCTCTCTTGCACAAGAGGCGGTGCACTTACGGGCACTTCAACACAACTATAGGATATGTCTTTGAACTTGCTAGAAATAGTTTGATATAGATTGACAGAGGTCAGAAATGCATGTTTTAAGTATATACAATACATTTATCCAATTCCACTTTGATTCATGATAATACACTGATAATAATAATAATGATGATGATAATAATAATAATAATAATAATAATGATGATAATAATAGTGTATCAAAATCCCGATGGTGGGTAGTCAAAATCCGTATGGCAAAATTGACAGGGTATTCAAAATCCACATGGCAAAAATGACAGGGTATTCAAAATCCACATGGCAAAAATGACAGGGTATTCAAAATCCACATGGCAAAAATGACAGGGTATTCAAAATCCACATGACAAAAATGACAGGGTATTCAAAATCCACATGGCAAAAATGACAGGGTATTCAAAATCCCCATTTGATGGGTCGTCAAAATCCCCATGAATGGGTAGTCAAAATCCCTTGGGCAAAAATGACAGGGTATTCAAAATCCCCATGGCAAAAAGGACAGGGTAGTCCAAAAAAATATGAATGGGTATTCAAAATCCCCATGATGGGTAATCAAAATCCCCATGATGGTAGTAAAAATTCCCATGGCAAAAATGACAAAGTATTTAAAATCCCCATGATGGGTAGGCAAAATCCCCATGACGGGTAGGCAAAATCCCCAGGATGGGTAGTCAAAATCCCCATGGCAAAAATGACAGGGTCTTCATGACAACGGTTATGCATGTTTTAAGTACATACGATACATTTATCCAATTCAAATTGATTATAACGACCCCATTCGCAAGAGGATTCATCTGTGTTTAGTAAATTCATGATAATACACTGATAATAATAATAATGATAATGATAATAATAATAATAATAATAATAATAATAATAATAATAATGATAACAATAATGATTAATAATGATAAAAATAATAATAAAAATACAAGAAATAATATGCATCTTCATCGAAAATAGTCACATCGTTTCAAGTCTATCTATGTTACGTCACTGCCACACATCTGTGTTCAGATAAGGGGGGGAAATAAACTCTTAGCAATCATCCAAAAAATGTAAATGCCTAGTGCGTTTCCATGGTTCTTAATTAAAATCTCATAACTTGACGACAATAGAAATATTGCACGGCAATCACCATAAACCTAACGAGGCCGAGATACATACTTCTAAAGTAATCTAACGGGGATATGAAGTTATAATGACGCTAGAAACAATGGGAGCATTGCTATTTGAGCTGTGCTCTACGAAAAGCATCCGGTTTAACACCAAAATAGATCCAGATCATAAGCAAGCACATCCACGCAGTCTGATCTGGCACTGCACTGTTCGTTTATCAGTCAAAGAAGGTTTGAAAGAACTTCTGTAAAGCAATATCCAGTTGACTCCATAGCATGAATGCGAAAGTATGTTTTTCAATACGTGTACACATTAGCTGGTTTTCCTTAATGCCCATTTAGAGATTTTTTTTTATATAAGAACTAGCAACGTCCACGCTTTCTTATTTTATTAACAGGTTTTAAAATAGTTTGCGCTTTCATTTAGATTATTCCTAGTTTTGTAAAGGTGCTTGGGAAAAAAGAAGGGTAAAACACAACTGATTATATGTTTCTGATTATTCGGTTATGTAATATTAAAAAACCGGTTAACTGTATAACAAACAAACGGTTAACCGGCTTACCGGGTTGCTGTTCACTTCCCTAATAAAACAACACTCACATAACATTAGACTACACGATTTTGGCAACTACTGACACTTGTCAATAAGTTTACAGCATTACACATGTCAGTTGATTATTCGGTTATGTAATATTAAAAAAAACGGTTAACTGTACAACAAACGGTTTACCGGCTAACCGGGTTGCTGTTGACTTCCCTAATAAAATAACACTCACATAACATTAGGCTGCACGATTCTGGCCACTACTGTACTGACACCTAACAATAAAGTTACGGCATTACACATGCCCGTCGAACTAAAAGTCCAAACTTCACCATTGAGATTTAGACATAAATTCGTTACACATGAAAATCATATTTTGTGTATTACGCCGCTCTCAACAATGTTTCGGTTATATCACGGCGTTTCCTTAATAAGTTACCAGTACCAGTACCAGTACCACTCCAATTTAGCCCGACGCCAGCGGCGGAGTTATTGTGCTAACCCCGCAACCCTGAACGCCAGGGAGGAGTGTATATACCCCCATGTTAAAGATCCCCATGGGTCAAAATTGCCATAATAGTCAAAATCCTCATGGCAAAAATGACAGGGTATTTAAAATCCCATAATCCCTATGTCAAAAATTACAGGGTATTCAAAATCCCCATGATGGGTAGTCAAAATCCCCATGGTGGGAAGCATAATCGCATCACTCAGCTACTGTTTTATCTCGTTTTGATATCTTTTGTCTCTGTCATTAGGTGACAGCGAAGGTGTTGAGTAGGGGCATTAGTACAATTAGAAAACCGGACGTGTGCATAAATTTGTTTGGTAACAAACACAATAAAAGGGTCAATTGCTAATATAAGCGAACTAAAAGACAAGTTAAACAATGAGCAATTTCAGGGACACTATATTACATTATCGATTCGTTTCATATCCCTGTAATATAGTGTCTCTGGCAATTTCAATCATTTTAATTCATATTATATTTAATCTTGCTGAATCTAATTTAGGGGTATACAGTGGCATGATAATTTAAATGACATTTTAGTGTCATATAATTTGGTTTTCAAAAAAAATAAACACTGAAATTCATCATGGGGATTTTGACTACCCACCATTTGAATACCCTGTAAATTTTGCCATGGGGATATTTTGACTACTAGGGCAATTTTGACCCATGGGGATTTTGAGCATGGGAATTTTGAGTAGCCATTACTACCATTTTGAACGTATATGGTTTCACCCGATCCCTCGAACACGCGACCTCCCGCACCCGTAGACGGACTCTCTACCGGTGGGTAATGAACGAAAAGCTAGTATACGGTTAAGTCATTGCGTACTTATAACTGTATACGGTTAAGGTCATTGCGTACTATAACTGTATACGGTTAAGTCATTGCGTACTATAACTGTATACGGTTAAGTCATTGCGTACTTTAACTGTATACGGTTAAGTCATTGCGTACTATACTGTATACGGTTAAGTCATTGCGTACTATAACTGTATACGGTTAAGTCATTGCGTACTATAACTGTATACGGTTAAGTCATTGCGTACTATAACTGTATACGGTTAAGTCATTGCGTACTTTAACTGTATACGGTTAAGTCATTGCGTACTATAACTGTATACGGTTAAGTCATTGCGTACTATAACTGTATACGGTTAAGTCATTGCGTACTATAACTGTATACGGTTAAGTCATTGCGTACTATAACTGTAGTCAGTAATACTACTCCGATTTGCGTCATTTGTCATTCACCGAGGATGACGGTGTACCCGGTAAACGATCAGTCTAAACTGACAAATTGAACGTGAAGCACTAGAAACTAACGAGTCCTTTAGTAATGGGAAATAACACTGATCCACGCTCTCTTTCTCGCGAATCATGTTCCCGTTTCAGTGTCTATTGAAGAAAGGGCTGTTATAGGATTAAGTCAATTTGGTTCTATAATCATTGATAGTAACACTTCTACGATGTTTGTCATTTGTCATTCACCGAGGATGACGGCGAATCCGGTTAAACAATCAGTGTCTTAGACGTATGTGAAAACGTACAGGTCCTAAGATAATGGGTTCATGATTGTTTCTTCTTGTCAAAGAACATTTTGAAATGATTTTGCTGAGAGTTAGATAGAGAGAGAGTGAGAGAGAGAGAGAGAGAGAGAGAGAGAGAGAGGAGAGAGAGGAGAGAGAGGAGGAGAGAGAGAGAGAGAGAGAGAGAGAAGAGAGAGAGAGAGAGAAGAGAGATGAGAGAGAGAGAGAGAGAGAGAGAGAGAGAGAGAGAGGAAGAGAGAGAGAGACAGAGAGAGAGACAGAGAGAGAGAGAGACACACAGAGAGAGAGACAGAGACAGAGACAGAGACAGAGACAGAGACAGAGACAGAGACAGAGACAGAGACAGAGACAGAAAGACAGAGAGAGAGAGAGAGAGGAGAGAGAGAGAGAGCGAGAGAGACAGAGAGAGATATAGAGACAGAGAGACAGAGACAGAGACAGAAACAGAGACAGAGACAGAGACAGCGACAGAAAGAGAGAGAGACAGAGACAGAGAGAGAGAGAGAGAGAGAGAGAGAGAGAGAGAGAGAGAGAGAGAGAGAGACAGACAGACAGACAGACAGACAGACAGACAGACAGACAGACAGACAGACAGACAGACAGACAGACAGACAGACAGACAGACAGACAGACAGACAGACAGACCAGTCAGAGAGAGAGACATAGAGAGAGACAGAGAGAGAGACATAGAGAGAGAGAGAGAGAGACATAGAGAGAGAGAGAGAGAGTTAGAGAGAGAGATAGAGATAGA
>JASEVX010000013.1:48950227-49088412 GCA_031761405.1 Serripes groenlandicus
CTGACATCACTGTTTAACTGGAGTCAGTATGTTGTGTACATAATATATTGTAAACAACATTACAAAGAGGGTTGTTCTATATTCTGTCATGTATATATGTCATTTTGTTTCGCCGTTTGTAATGCTAAATTGTAATTTCCTCATGTTTTTGTCCATGTACAAACTGGGAGTATTAAAGAAATTGAAATTGAAAAATTTAAATTGAAATTGAAGATGTTTTCTACTGTCTAGGATGTTTTCAACAAGTGTATATTACGATCTATACCAGCACATACATCACACATGAGCCAGGTGTATACTGTTTGTCCGAACTATAACAAAGGATTCTATCTATACACCTAGATGCGGATTGAATTGTTAGGATTTGCAAGCTGATCTGTTTCTTTTAACGCTCGCAAATGCATGAAAGTTTGTTTTTGTTAAGCAACGCTCAGTTATACATCTGTTATTGAAAAATAATGACACCAAACAATGTGTTTTGTATCCGCAATTTCAACCGATTCACACGGTTTTATTTCATAGAATTTTGTTTTTCTATGAGCATAAGTTCAAAACCTTGTTCAGGGCTGGCTATATATTATTCAATTTACTTTTCACAGATGCAGATAAACTGACCTAGATCTACACTGGGTCAATATGCCATGAACGTTTTTTTGGTTATCTCGTCAAATAATTGAAAATCGAAATTGAAAATTTGTTAAATTGGCTTTTCATGTATTGCACCGTATGTATTTTCCCTTTATACACAATCCATGTACATGTATATAAATCTACGAAAGTGAAACCAGATTGTTTAAGGCTTTCACGAATGAAACACGCATCTTAAAGAGAGTATGCATATTATATATTTTCTATTATAAATGCAGATGGATGTAGTAAATGCAGAATGAAACAAACATATTTCCAGGTCAGCCTCCTGCAAGTGCAAAATAATTTCATGATCAGTCTCTCTTACAAATCACGTAATAGTACTTACATCACTGTTTAACTAGAGTCAGTATGTTGTGTACATAATAGATTGAGATGTTTTCTACTGTTTAGGATGTTTTCAACAAGTGTACATTAAGTTTGTATCCGCAATTTCAACCGATTCACATGCTTTTATTTTATAGACATTTGTTTTTCTATGAACATAAGTTCAAAACCTTATTCAGGGCTGGCTATACATTATTCAATTTACTTTTCGCAGATGCAGATAAACTGTTTTTACACAGTCTTGTATAACTTCATAGCATCATTAAAATATATTAAGTATGTATTTAAATTAAAAGTTGATGGCAATGAATAGGTATACACACACATTTCACATAATATTATGTGTCGCTCTTCATTTCATCCCTCGATGAACATGATGTTTATAAACCAAATCAAACTCTGTGTAAACACTCACACACAAATGATGTCAAACTTTGAGTGATGATTACGTCATTTCTTATGCTATGTCACTATCACCGGTTTATATATATATATAGAGAGAGAGTGAGAGAGAGATAGTGAGACAGACAGACAGACATACAGACATACAGACAGACAGACAGACAGAGACAGAGACAGAGAACGAGAGAGAGAGAGAGAGAGATATAGATACAGACAGACAGACAGACAGACATACAGAGAAAGAGAGACAGAGAAAGAGAGAGGGACATAGAGAGAGATACACATACACAGGGAAAGAAAGACAGACAGACACTCAGAAAGACAGACAGAGAGAGAATCTTAAAAGCTCAATTTTTCAATAATTTTCAATCGGTTATATTATGTAATAACTTGTTTCCATTTGCAATCAATAGAACTACACTATTTAATCCAAATGGTCGTTGAGAACGTTATTATAGTTAGTACCATTATTAAGATTCCTGTCATTTGTCATTCAACGATGATGACGGTACACCAGGTAAAACAATCAGTCACTTAGTCAAATTGAACGTGAAGTATAAGTAATAAACGGGTCCACGAATAATTGAATCCATGGATGTGACTTGTCATCTTTGATAATTGTGAGTTTATAATTGACCACTGACAAGTGAATCAATCAGATAAACAGTCACGGAGTGCGTAATTATATAATATAAGTAACACTAAAACGATTCGTGCCATTTGTCATTCAGCGAATGCTGGGGGTGTATTTTGTAAATAAGTCAGTCACTAAGACAAATTGAAGAGGTGTTATAACTGCCGTAAATACCAAGCGCCATGACTGAGAGGTGTTCCAGAAAAAAAAAATACGAACGTGACGTAGTCATTTGTGTGTACGGCGTTTTATGGTGCTTTTAACACTTGTTCAGTTATACCACGGTGCTTTCCCGGGTAAGTTACCAGTAGTACTGGTCCATTTGTTCCAGACACCATCGGGTCAGTCGTTATGTAATTCCAACAGTCCAATGCGCCAAGAAGTGAAAGCCATTACATCACTATTACTAAAGTGCGGCTTTCCGACGTAATTTGTACAAGTTTTATAGCAAGTTTTAACAAAATCGACAAAAGACAATCGCCAATGGGTCTTCCGAAGTGCCCCGCATATAACCGTATATGACTAACCCCAACATTGTTTCCAATCGTATATCAAACAAGAAATATCTTTAAAAAAGATAAACGTTGATCAATATGAGAAAACACTAAGAAATGGAACATTCGCATATCATACAGAAAATAATAACGTTAGAAATGTAATATTTGGTTTATAAATGTTTTAGTTCATATATATACTTTGGTTTTGATATGAATGGGAGAGAGAAAAAAAGGTTGCCCCTTTACGGACCTTTCACTTGACGATCCATGTCAACATCCATTACACTGGCGTGACATCACTTAAGATTCGTTCAAGGCCGAGTATTGACTGGGGATTACGCGAGGCTCCCAAGAGGTGTATTATGTAACACAGTTATAAGTTTCAATTGACGATAAATAACTGAAAACTTATCATGTTTCAAAAATAATTAATATTTTGCTCTTAAATATTATATTTCATACGTTTTCACTGATTTTTTTCACTGAAATTTATTTCTTAAGGAAAGCAATTAAAGTTTAGTAAGCAGACATTTCATTTTAAATCTTCACCTTATTGGTGCCTCTCGAAGGATCGCCAAATTAACTACGAACCAATCAAAACGTTTCATTTCCGGTATTTCTTCGACATTATTCAATAAATACAACATTTGATTGGTCTACAATCTAGATCATTTGTTTAACATCTAGGTCAAAACTGAGGTTATACGTCTATCGACGAAAAAGACAGATGAGTCGTCTCGCGAGAAAACCAACATTATGGCATCTGCGTAATGTATTGAGCCAGATCAGCCTGCAAACTCTGCGCAAGCTATTCCGGGCCGACACATCCCGCCTCAGGGAGATAGCGGTATAGATAACTGATTCCTGAAACAGAAAATCCACAGGAGGCGAAATATGTTTGTCCGGGTAAACCTGCGCGGCATATGCTTTGACTGATCCGGTGGATACTTTACGCAAAGCACAATTGAGTCCACATTGTTGGTTTTCTCGCGGGACAGCTCACATTTGTGATACAAGATTCGTTGAGTAAGTATCGTTATCGTTTAGCTGGTTGATAATCCGTAATGGTCCCTGTTGTTCCGGCAGACCGTCCCAGATGTTTTAAATTGTTTAATACAACCAGGAGACACCGGAGGAAATATACAGAACCGGCATGATCCGGGCATGACCGGCCCAATGCCGGTATCGCCGGTGCAGGGCCGGGCCTCAACCGTGTCTCTTTTGTGATAGTCCGTGGTAATCTGTGTGTGGTCGGGCAGTACTCCACGCACGGTAGACCGGGGTGCCACTGGGGCTCCAACAGCGAATGACCTGGGATATACCGGTAATCCCGGTAAATCGGTTATAGTTCACCGGGACCAGAAGCGGGACAGTGAGAATGATTTTAAGATATTTATTCTCTGTGTTATTTGACACAACAGGGCATGGCTTGACACGGATCTCTTCACTTTTGATTTCTTGGTTTGTGTTTATATGTCTCTGGGTTGACAGATTATTCGTGCATGTCTAGTTAATACTGACAAATAATGATTTGCATACACGCACAAAATCCTACCAGAAAACTGAATATGATGTGTTGACTTGCACGGTGTTTTACGCCGATTTCAACAAAGTCTCCAGTTACATCACGGCGTTACCTAAGTAAGTTTGCAACACTATTGGTCTTTTCATTCTGACACTAGCGATTCAATCGAAATGCCAACGCCAACATCCAGAGCGTCAACGAGGGAAAGCCATCGATACCATGAAGAGATACATTTCAAACCCCGATCTTCCCTGTAAAATAATGTGCCGAATACTTAGGACTTATTTTTTTGTGAACTCCTTTTTCGTTTTAACCCTTTCCCACATATAACAAATGTGAAGCAGAGCAGACGATTTGATTTCAAAGGACTTGAGAGAAAATCAGAGACATATATGTCTCCGAGAAAATGTACACAAATATTTACAAAAGGAGGTATTGGGATTCGCTTCGTTAGATATCCCTTATTGTCAGGCTTTTCCGGCTGTCTGTCTGTCTGTTTGTTTGTAAAGCGGCGCCCCACAGCCCAAACCGACGGGCCGATTCCGATGAAACTTGGTGAACAGGTGCCATACGGGCTCAGGTTGTGCGCGTTTGAGTTTCGTTGCTAAGGACCCACAACCAAGGCGAATCCCACGTCGCCTACCGGCTTGTTTTTTTTATAACCTTTGCTAGTTTGCTTTCATTACTCCCTTTTCCACTACGTATTCTAAAAGCGTCTGCACGTGGTAAATGGTTAAACCGGGATGAAGAAGAGAATTGCATACATCCGAAAACTCGTTTAGAAGTTAAGCTAAATTGCTTTTATAGGCTCATTTTAAACGCTGTTAAGCTATCGTGGATGTCAGGAATATGCTATTCGATTCTCGTTCCTGTTAAATAATCACCCAATTTCGCAAAGAAACTTCGCTAATAAATCTCGAAAATGCGCACACAGGCTTTATCATTCCTCTGCATGCAACGAAAATGGAATCAAAGAACTCTAATTTCTGAAAATCAGCGGAAAAGGTGGAGTTCATCAGAGTCAGTGAGTGACTGATTTAAACACCGTTTATATTTATATCTATTTGCGTGTTTGTTTTCGTGGGGTTTTACGCCGTTTTCAATATTATTTTAGTTATATTAAGGTGACAGTTCACGTGTTCATGATCCCCGAGTAAACAACCCTGTACTAGGCTAGGTTCACCATTCAACATTCTTTGTAAGGCAACTGTCGGTCCATTTGTCGAAGACGAATTAAGATAGTCACATTGACTTTCATCAACTATCGGGAATACTGAATGACCGAGCCATGAAATAAACTGTTGACATGCGGATCCACATCTCTCGTCGATGTCGACTGAGCTACCGGGATTCGGCAAAGACCAGAGGATCTACATCTTTCATCGATGTCGACTGAGCTACCGGGGCTCGGCGAAGATATGAGGATCTACATCTTTCATCGATGTCGACTGAGCTACTGGGGCTCGGCGAAGACATGAGGATCTACATCTTTCATCGATGTCGAGTGAGCTACTGGGCTCGGCGAAGACATGCGGATCTACATCTTTCATCGATGTCGAGTGAGCTACTGGGGCTCGGCGAAGACATGAGGATCTACATCTTTCATCGATGTCGATTGAGCTACTGGGGCTCGGCGAAGACATGAGGATCTACATCTTTCATCGATGTCGATTGAGCTACCGGGATTCGGCGAAGACCAGAGGATCTACATCTTTCATCGATGTCGAATGAGCTACCGGGATTCGGCGAAGACCAGAGGATCTACATCGTTCATCGATGTCGACTGAGCTACCGGGATTCGGCGAAGACATGAGGATTTATATCTCTCATCGATGTCGAGTGAGCTACCGGGGCTCGGCGAAGACATGAGGATCCACATCTCTCGGTGATGCCGACTGAACTATAGCGACTCGATCCATCGGATGGGTAGAGTTCGTAATGCGAACGTAGGTAATCTTTTCATCTTCTTTTCAAAAGATTGTTGGGCAATTGACTATATTAATTCTTTGCCACTTACAGACTCTTTCAAACGTCTGTGCAGCAGATGACTTTTGAAAAAAAAAGTTCGACAAAAAGGAAAAATTGCTCATGAGCAATTACTCCTTCGCCACAATGTTTTCAACTGTATTCATTCATTATACTTTCATTTATAGATTTTAGCCAATACGATTTCCCTCATATAGACGCCTTTTTGCACAATTACAACAGACGACACTTGAACATTGTGCCAAAAGTGGAAATTGCTCATCATGATAAATTTCTCCCTTTTCCCACAATGTTTTCAACTGTATTCATTAATTATACCTTCATTTATAGAGACTTTTCATAGATTTGCCTGAATGTTTTCAAAGACGTCCGCTGCAGATTTGTTGTAATATATTAGAAAGTGTCAAGTCTGAATGGTAATATGAGAAACTGTTCCAGTTTCGAAAGCGTTGTTTGGCGACTATAATATATTAACTTTTTTTTCCATTTACAGTTAACCTGAAGCAGTCTAATTTAATATCACCTATGTATTCGAACCGGATAAATGCGCCTTCCTTTTTACCCCAATGGTTTCTAGATTGGAAGACAGTGGTACAGTGGTAGAGCGTCGGCCTCTCGTACCGAAGGTCCCGGGTTCGAATCCTGTGATGAGCGGGTGTTTCCACACAACCGGCGCGAGTACTGGTTATGTTTCCAGGAAGCAGACATCGAGCGTGATTAATATAAGCTTAAAGCTTGTTTCGTAATTGATGTAAAATAAATAAGTTTAATCCTAGTGTCAACTATCAATATCGGGTTACGCTTCCGTGATATCCATTCGTATCGCATATCATTGAGGATTGTTTTTGCCTTGATGTGTTCGAAGTCGCCTGCTGCGGATGTGTTGTTCGTGGAGCAGGCTAAAGGGTGCTAACGATTATTCGTCCACGTCGAATTCATACCAAACATGCTCTAACGATGCTCTAACGATGCCTCTAACGATTATTCGTCCACGTCGAGTTCATACCGAACATGCTCTAACGATGCTCTAACTATGCTCTAACGATGCTCTAACGATGCTCTAACGAGTATTCGTCCACGTCGAATTCATACCAAACATGCTCTAACGATGCTCTAACGATTATTCGTCTACGTCGAATTCATACCAAACATGCTCTAACGATGCTCTAACGATGCCTCTAACGATTATTCGTCCACGTCGAATTCATACCAAACATGCTCTAACGATGCTCTAACGATTATTCGTCAACGTCGAATTCATACCAAATATGCTCTAACGATGCTCTAACGATGCTCTAACGATGCTCTAACGATGCTCTAACGATGCTCTAACGATGCTCTAACGATGCTCTAACGATGCTCTAACGATTATTCATCCACGTCGAATTCATACCAAACATGCTCTAACGATGCTCTAACGATGCCTCTAACGATTATTCGTCCACGTCGAATTCATACCAAACATGCTCTAACGATGCTCCAACTATGCTCTAACGAGTATTCGTCCACGTCGAATTCATACTTAACATGCTCTAACGATGCTCTAACGATTATTCGTCCACGTCGAATTCATACCTAACATGCTCTAACTATGCTCTAACTATGCTCTAACGATGCTCTAACTATGCTCTAACGATGCTCTAACGATTATTCGTCCACGTCAAATTCATACCAAACATGCTCTAACGATGATCTAACGATGCTCTAACGATTATTCGTCTACGTCGAATTCATACCAAACATGCTCTAACGATGCTCTAACGATGCCTCTAACGATTATTCGTCTACGTCGAATTCATACCAAACATGCTCTAACGATGCTCTAACGATTATTCGTCAACGTCGAATTCATACCAAATATGCTCTAACGATGCTCTAACGATGCTCTAACGATGCTCTAACGATGCTCTAACGATTATTCATCCACGTCGAATTCATACCAAACATGCTCTAACGATGCTCTAACGATGCCTCTAACGATTATTCGTCCACGTCGAATTCATACCAAACATGCTCTAACGATGCTCTAACTATGCTCTAACGAGTATTCGTCCACGTCGAATTCATACTTAACATGCTCTAACGATGCTCTAACGATTATTCGTCCACGTCGAATTCATACCTAACATGCTCTAACGATGCTCTAACTATGCTCTAACGATGCTCTAACGATTATTCGTCCACGTCGAATTCATACCTAACATGCTCTAACGATGCTCTAACGATTATTCGTCCACGTCCACGTCGAATTCATACCAAACATGCTCTAACGATGCTCTAACTATGCTCTAACGATGCTCCAACGATGCTCTAACGATGCTCTAACGATTATTCGTCTACGTCGAATTCATACCAAACATGCTCTAACAATGCTCTAACGATTATTCGTCCACGTCGAATTCATACCTAACATGCTCTAACGATGCTCTAACTATGCTCTAACGATGCTCTAACGATTATTCGTCCACGTCGAATTCATACCTAACATGCTCTAACGATGCTCTAACGATTATTCGTCCACGTCCACGTCGAATTCATACCAAACATGCTCTAACGATGCGCTAACTATGCTCTAACGATGCTCCAACGATGCTCTAACGATGCTCTAACGATTATTCGTCTACGTCGAATTCATACCAAACATGCTCTAACAATGCTCTAACGATTATTCGTCCACGTCGAATTCATACCAAACATGTGCTCTAACGATGCTCTAACGATTATTCGTCCACGTCGAATTCATACCAAACATGCTCTAACGATGCTCTAACGATTATTGGTCCACGTCGAATTCATACCAAACATTCTCTAACGATGCTCTAACGATTATTCGTCCACGTCGAATTCATACCAAACATGCTCTAACGATGCTCTAACGATTATTCGTCCACGTCGAATTCATACCAAACATGCTCTAACGATGCTCTAACGATTATTCGTCCACGTCGAATTCATACCAAACATGTGCTCTAACGATGCTCTAACTATGCTCTAACGATTACAAGTCCTTATGAGCCGTCCTGCGAGAAAACCAACATTATGGCCTCTGCGTAATGTATCGACACAGATCAGCCTGCGCAGTTCGCGCAGACTGATCCGGGCCGACACATTCCGTCTCAGGGGGATAGAGGTATAGAGTAATGATTCCTGAAACAGAAAATACCCAGTAGACGAACAGTGTCTGCTCGGGTCAACCTGCGCGGCATGCTTAGGCTGATCTGGGTCGATAATTTACGCAGAGTCCACATTGTTGGTTTTCTCGCGGAAGGCTCATACTGTCAGTTAATCTGAGAAACACATACATGTATAAGTTATATAATACAGCTGCAAAACAAGATACACAAGTTCCCTTCTTTGCTTTATGGTACATGGTATAACCTTTACGTCGGCATGTTTTCACCACCGAACAAAACATGTTATTTGAGAGATAATTATACACGAGTATGCTGAACTTTTTATTCTAAATCTTTAAAGCAGTGATTTGCTTTTCCTAAATCGGTCTTATAATTCCGGTGTTTACGTAATATTTACTGTCAGCGTGAAATTTACACTCCACTATATCTGAAAAATACTAGTACAACATCGATTTTATTTTGACTAAGTAATATTTACTTGGAATCAATGGCGTTGATCCTGTCTTATAACAGCTGCTGCAATTCAAACATATTTAAGGCATTCCCGATAATTTGTAATATTTTACGAATATTTCAAATTGCATGGCTGCGCAGGCTTATATAGCTCTTTCCCATAATACAATGATTCTGAAGCGATTGACTCAGAAAATACTTTGGGAAAAATATGGAAAATGTCTTGAAATAAAAGTTTTATTATTTAAAACAGTGTGTCAACAGGAGTAATTGCGCAATATGAGCAGTTTCTCCTTTGTCACAGTGTTTACAATATACTTCTGCTGCATAAACGTCAGAAAGCGTCTGTATGTGGGAAGAAGATAAGCAGCGTCAGTCAATTGGGCGCTTTTCTTTCTATATCTCGATTTGTCTAAAAAAACCGCTCTGGTTGCTGTTCTAGTACCGTCACTCAAATATTGTTTTCTAAATCCGTGGCGACACATGCTAACACTCGAGGGGACGCACAACAAATGTCCACGGCGGATACTCGACATCTCTAAGTAATAGTATGAGTGAGAGACACAGGTGTAATATTTAAACTGAATAAGAAAAGAAGACCGAATACGAAAGTGTTGGGTGCTTTTATTCCTCGATTTAACCCTTCCCCACATACGGACGCTTACTGACGCCTGTGCAGCAGACGACTTTGAATACATTTGGGGAAAACGTAGAAATTGTTCATGATGTTTTTCATCTCTTTTCCAAAAAATAAACTTGTATACAAAGATATGTTCCATGTTCATCTACAGATAATTTCAAAGTCGTCTGCTATAGAGTTCTTGTTGCGTTGCTGCATATGTCATGTATGTTGGAACGGTATAACGTCATGTCCTCCCGCTCTTATTGGTAATAATGTCTCCTTTGAGAAAACGAGTACAAGTTTCGATCCCATGTCATCTCATACCAAATTATATAGAAATGGTAGTAGTTGTTTCCTTCTCTGAAGTTTCGGGTTCGGAGTTAGCATTGTATATGACTGATAGGCCAAACATGGCCGGGTGTCTTTGCCTGATGTTTCGTTTTTATTCATATTTTGTACGTGTCACCATGTCACTATAATAAAATTATCTTATCTTATATCATATAACACAATTTCAAATCTGGATGATTACAATTACATACATTATTCTCATGTCGATTGTTTAACATTGTAGGAAAGTTGATTGATTGATTGAGTGATTGCTTGATTGATTAATTGATTGATTAGTTTAAACTTAATTATTTTCATCGATTGCGAAACAAGCTTTCAGTTTATATTAATCACGCTCGATGTTTGCTTCCTTCCTGGAGACTTAACCAGTACTTGCGCCGTCCGTGTGTAAAGATCCAAAAGATAGAAACCCGCTTATCAAAAGATTTGAACCCGGGACATTGAGTATCAGAAACCGACGCTCTGCCAATGCACACAGTCATCCACACATTTGATTGATTGTGTTGGTGTTTTACGCCGCCGCATTCAACACATTTTCAGTTATATCACGGCGGTTCCTGGGTACAGTTGCTAGTACTACTGGTCCATTTATCCTGACACCAGCCAGTCAGTCGTTAATCCCAACCCCACAAACCCTGAGCGCTAAGGAAGGCTGTCATTATTACCATTTTGAATTATGTTGTATGACCCGGCTGGCCATCTTACCCGCTACCACCGACACCCGAGGCGGACGCTCTACCAATACATTACCGCTGCGGTGAAAAGACGCTCGCGGCATTTCATGTGCTTCAATTGATTGATTGATTGATTGGGGTTTAACGCCATTTTTAACAATTTCTCAGTTATATCACGGCGGCCAGTTCACCTACTCATGCATTTCCTGGTTGTCTCACACCAGTACTCCACACAACAATCATCCCAAGCAACTGGCTGCTTTTCCACATAGACTTAAGCCCATTGGTGGAAGACGAATGACGCATGTCGTATTGACTTTTGTCAATCCTCGGAAAGAAAGTTGGCCGAGCCGGGATTCGAACTCACAACCCCTGGATTGACAGACCGCGTCGCTACCGACTGAGCTACCGGGGCTCGGCTTCATGTGCTTCAAATGAAACTATCTGAGTGAAATTAATCTGGAAAAAATAAAAATTGTATTTCAATGCCGAGCTATAACTATTGGAACCCACCGAGTTGGCCGAGTTTTTAGCTTTGGGGACTGGGATCCGGACGATTCCAAGTCGCGGGGCTGCGAACATGATGGAGTGTCCTTGGGAAAGGCACATATTCTAGCCTAGTTCTGGTTTTGTTTACCCGGGATTCACGAATAAGTGAATTGTCGTCGTGATATAACTGAACTAATGTTGAAAACGGCGTTAAACCCCTTTTAAATATTAACTGGTGTAGGTAGGACAATGAAATATTCCTGGTTATGGGCAATTTCTGCTTTTCAGACAGTATTTTTATAAAACGTGTGCGTGGATTGGATGAATGTCGCCGAGGTGAATATTGATAGTTAACATAGTTTATAGATTGATTGATTGATTGATTGATTGATTGATTGATTGATTGATTGATTGATTGGGGTTTAACGCCGTTTTTAACAATTGCTAAGGTATATATCACGGCGACCAGTTCACCTACTCATGCATTTCCTAGTTTTCTAACACCAGTACTCCACATAACACTCTTCTCAAGCAACTGGCTGTTTTTCCACGTAAAGCCCATTGGTGGAAGACGAATGACGCATGTCGCATTGACTTTTGTTAATCGTCGGAAAGAAAGTTGGCCGAGCTCACAACCCCTGGATTGGCAGCCCGCGTCGCTACCGACTGAGCTGCCGGGGCTCGGCTAACATAGTTTATATATATATATATATATCCAAATAAGTTATATTTACATATGAGCCGTCCCGCGAGAAAACCAACTTTATGGAATCTGCGTAATGTATCAACCCAGATCAGCCTGCGCAGTCCGTAATAATTCCTGAAACAGACAATACACAGGAGGCGAAAAGTGTCTGTCCGGGTGAGTCTGCGCGGCCAGCTTGGGCTGATCCGGGTCGATACTTTACGCAGAGTCCACCAATGTTGGTTTTCTCACGAGACGGCTCATATCAAAGTAAGACCTTCAACATACAAAAAAGGTTTGACCAGAATGCAATAAGCTTAAAATTAAGGTAGCTCTCTACTGTCGTTTTGTACCGGTATACATTAAATCCTTCCAGTTACACGTAAACATTCAAGAAGTTCTTTTCTAATTGATTGCAGTTTGTTTGTAATTCTAATGAAAAGAGAAAGGGAAAGGGAAAGGGAAAGGGTTAAAGATCGGAGAGAGACCAACGATAATATGTGACATGAACACACGAAAAGATTCTAAATGAGCCGTCCCGCGAGAAAACCAACATAATGGCATCTGCGTAATGTATCGACCAGATCAGCCTGCGCTGTCCGCGCAGACTGATCCGGCCGACACATTCCGTCTTAGGTGGGGATATATGTATAGAGTAGTGATTCCTGAAACAGAAAATCCACAGGAGGCGAAAAATGTCTATCCGGGTACGCCTGCGTGGCATGTATAGGCTTGATTCGGGTCGATACTTTACGCAGGGTCCACACATGTTGGTTTTTCTCGCGAAACGGCTCACATCAAAATAACGAATCATTTTATCAGTAAGTTGCTGACAAAGCTGCACTAAATTAAACATACCCTGACGATTTTCCTTTTCAATTGCTTATCGAATAAAGCCGAGCAACCGGTTCCCTTATTTAACCGAACAAAACGGAATATATTTGTGTAAACATTGCAATCAAGAGCTCATTTAAGAAAAACAAACATGGCCCCCCAAAATGGCGGATATACATGCATTAATTTGTCTGAACCCGAATGACCTATGCCAAAACTTAAGGGGTTTGTTTTTCAATGCATATGCATTTGCATTTGCATTTGAAATGCACGCAATTACATTTAACCCTTTCCCTTTATATAGATTGATTGTGATGCATCTGCAGCAAACGATATTTGAAAACCTTGTGATGAAAGGAAATATTGCTCATATTGAGCAATTTCCTTTTTTTTTTCCCCTATTATGTTTTAAATTTTTCAACAACTATACTTTCATTTATAGCGATTTTACGGTGGCATAGACATAACATGATTGTTCTTTTTTTTTAGAGAAACTATCTTGTGGGAACGAGAAAATTTCTTGTGGGAACAAGAAACTATCTTGTGGGAACCAAACACTATCTTGTGGGAGCAAGAAACTACCTGGTGGGAACGAGAAACTTTATTGTGGGAACAAGAAACTATCTTGTGGGAACGAGAAAATATCTTGTGGGAACAAGAAACTATCTTGTGGGAACGACACACTTTCTCTGCCACCTTACGATTTCCATGTTCGCCGAAGTATTTTCAAAGATGTCTGCTGCAGATTTGTCGTATGTGGGATAAGCCGTCTGCTGCAGAGGCGTCAGAAAGCGTCTATATAAGGGAAAGGGTTAAAAGGCTTCACGAAATTAGCTCCAGCAGTCAAATTGTAATGCTATTGCAGCAACCATTTGCTTCATGAAAGCCGAGCCCCGGTAGCTCAGTCTGTAGCGACACGAGCTGTCAATCCAGGGGTTGTGAGTTCTACACTGAATTAAACCAGGAAAAGTAACTTTAACTGAACACCTGGGATGATTTCTTAGAGTCATCTGCTTCGAATACAAGTGTAGAAATTAAGATAGTTGTTGATTTTGGTACATAGTAGACAGCATGGTTGGCAATGAAATATTGCTTAATCGTTTACGCCGCTTTTCGGTTATATCACGGCGGTTCCTGGGTAAGTTATTAGTTTTACTGGTCCACTTGTCCTGACACGAGCCAGTCAGTCGTAATGCTAACCCCGCAGCCATGCACGCCAAGCAGGGCAGCCGTTACTATAATTGTATTTGGTATGACCAAAACGGGGATCTAACTCGCGACCTCTTGCACACCTCGAGCCGGAATCTTTCCCACTACACCACCGAGGCGGTCACATGGTTAAGATGGAAACTTGCCCATTTTTTAACATGATCTACTTTGCCGATAGTGTTAACAAACGTCGTCTGCTGAAGAAGAACCTAAGTTCATCTGTATAAGTTAAGATAAGATAAGACGCTCTCTGACGCCTCTGCAGCAGACGGCTTTTAGAAAACATAGTGACAAAAGCAGAAATTGCTCAAAACGAGCAATGTCTCCTTTTGCCACAATGTTTTCCACTTTAAGTCATAGGTTATCCATTCAATTATAGAGATTTTCCTTATTTTGACAAAATACGTTCAAAGTCGTCTGCTGCAGAATTGTTGTTGTATGAGGGAAATGGTTATGCTGCCAACTTGTATTAGTCGGCCAGAAGAATTTTAACCAGAAAACATTTACTTTTATTACACCTCAATTTCATTGTCCATATAAAACTCCCATTGACAAAACGTTGCTATTTTTACTGTCAAGACAAATGTACCACGTGACCATGCGACAGTTTTTGTACTGTCTCACGGCGGTATGCAAATGTGTTACTGTCTCATGGCCGTAGGATGTTAATGAAACTCATTAAAACTAGACATGTAGAGCGCTCTATGTTGTACTTTTGTGCTATGAAACATTTTACAGATCATAAAATAATTATAATTTTATTATTTATATTTTATTATTTATTATTTTATTATTTTTTGGTATAATAAAATAAATAACACATTGCTTTGAATTGGACAGTAATATTGTCAGCCTGCGGAGAATACCGTCACCCGAGAAGCAGGCGAGGGTGACAGTATTTCTCCGAAGGATGACAATATTACTGTCCAATTGAAAGCAATGTGTTATTTATATAATATATTTCACTTGAATTCAAGATTAATCTTTTTTTCAGCAGCCTACGCCACATCTTCACTC
This sequence comes from Serripes groenlandicus, assembly GCA_031761405.1. NCBI lineage: Eukaryota > Metazoa > Mollusca > Bivalvia > Cardiida > Cardiidae > Serripes > Serripes groenlandicus. The sequence continues at coordinate 48,965,715 of JASEVX010000013.1, forward strand.
ACTTCTGGTTTGCTGTTTAAGACAAGTCGTGTGTTTCATGCAAAACGGATGTAACTACATATTGTTACAAGATGTAGTTACAACCACTGTGCATGAAGCCATCGAAGTTTGACTGTATCAACTGTGTTGATGTTGTTGTTATTTATCTTTGGACGACAACGGCCAATCCACCTTGTGGCGGTCAATGTGGGAGAGCCGTCGGGCAAGGCACGTGTCTTGGCCTAGTACTGATCTTTTCACTACTGGATCATAAATAATAGAACTGTCGCTGTGATATAGCTGACAATATGTTGAAAAAAGTATACATCCCAAATAAAAGATACAAACAAACTTACACCCATAAAGCTTTCTGTCTCATAGGGACATCTGGTTTCTTGGCTAGAGGAACACCAGCGAATTCCATATGTTTAATTCTTTTAGGCGATATTCAAAATTTCAGACTTGTTTCGACTGTACCGTTAGGAATAAGCAAAATTGATATGTAATCTAGGCTTGGTAAATAGACTTAAGTAAATCCTAGACATTAAATACTTTGTGACCCAGACATGAACAAGTCAATACCTTTACATTGCCTTCTCGTGGGACGGCAGTAAATAGGTCACGCTCTCCTCAGAACGTCGATGATCTATAGACTGTCTCCTACTGACTCCATTGACAACAGCAAAGATCGATGTTTTACTCCTTCACGTTAGTTATATAATTATAATTTGACTTAAATGTATTCGACCGCCTCGATAGTGTAGTTGTAGAGCGTCGAAGGTCGCCGGTTCGATCCCATGTCCGGTCATACCACACGCTTTACACAAATGGTAAGTATTACGACTGACTGGCCCTTATGAATTAATTGGTAAGCTAAATAAACAATAGAATTTTGAGTCATGCAAATTTACATGAGCCCTGTCTGACGCGTTTAATCGTCTCCATGGTGTAGTGGATAGAGCGTCCGCCCTGGGAGCGGGTAGACAGGGTTCGATCCCCGGCAGGGTCTTACCAAAACCTTTAGAATAAAAAGGGTAGTAATGGCTGCCCGGTTTGGCACTCAGAGTTGTGAGGATATCAGTACGACTGATGCATCTTTGGCGCCCAGGGTTGCGGGGTTAGCATTACGGACTGACTGGCTGGTGTCAGGATAAATGGACCAGAAGTACTGGTAACTTACCCAGGAAGCGCCGTGATATAACTGAAACATAGTTGATAGCGGCGTACACGACACCAATCAATCGTATCTGACTCGTGATCTGGAGGTCACGGGTTCGATACCCGGTTGCGGCGACATTCTTTCGGGCGATGTTTTCCATTGCTTCTCACCTCTGATCTATGTGAGAAAGTAGTCAGTGGCTTCGAAAGAATGTTGTGTAAGTACTGGTGTGGGAAAGCCAGGAAAACATGGGTAGGTTCACTGACCGCCGTGATATGACCAAAGCTGTTGAAAGCGGCGTTAAACTCCAAACAAACAAACAAACAAACAAACAAATACCAATCAATCAATTACATTTATTCTAAATGATATCGCTAAATGCACGGCCCTTATGTATTAATTGGTAAGTTAAATCAATAATAGAATTTAAAGTCATGCAAATGTACATGGGCCGTGTCTGACGCTTCCAATCGTTCCCATGGTGTAGTGGATAGATCGGGGGTTCGATCCCCGGCAGGGTCTTATCAACAACTTTAAAAAAAAACAAAATAGTTATAATGACTTTCCTCTTTGGCGCTCAGTGTTGTGAGGATACCATTACGACGGATGCATCAGTCTCAGGAACCGACTCGGTGGTGTAGAGGTAGAGCGTCCGTCTCGGGTGCGGGAGGTCGCGGGTTCGATCCCCGGTCGGGTCATACTACTATAAAAATAGTAGTAATTGCTGCCCTCATTGGCGCTCAGGATTGCAGGGTTAGCATTACGACTAACTGGCTGGTGTCAGGATAAATGGAGCAGTAGTCCTGGTAATTTACCCAGGAAATGCCGGGATATAGGCATTAGCAGATTTTTTTATGAAAGAAGCGTAAATCACCAAGCACTTAATCGGTGTCAGGATAAAATTTCAAGTTTCAAAGTTTATTAACAAACAACAGACAGAACTGTCCATCATGCAAATACAAACTAAACAAGTAACATATATACATAAGTATGCTATAGATATAACTCTGTCCGGTTTCCCGTTATAACTGATGGTTTTGATTGATTGGGGTTTAACGCCGTATTCAACAATCAACTTTTCTGTCATATCACGGCGGCCAGTTCACCTAATCATATGATTCCTGTTTTGTTCACACCAGTAATCCACACAAAATACTTTCCATGCAACTGGCTGCTTTTCCACATCGACTGTTAGCCCATTGGTGAAAGACGAATGACGCTTGTCGCAGTGGGTTATGTCCAACATCGTACAGAATGTTTGCCGAACTTGGGTTCGAACTCACAACCCGTGGATTGACAGCCCGCGTCCTTACCGACTGAGCTACCGTTGCTCGGCTGATGGTAGATTCGAGATATTTATTTTAATTTATTAATTTACGAAATAAAACAGCGCAAATTTGTATATTAAAAAAGTGTTGAATAATAATTATTATTTCGTAAATAAGAAATAAAACGGCTTATTTGCATATTAAAAAGAAATTTCAAATAGTAAGTATTATTCTGTAAATATAAAATAAAACGGCTAATTTGCATATTAAAAAAAAGTGTCGATAATAATTATTTCGTTTAAACGAAATAAGTATTTCGTAAATACGAAATAAAGCGGGCTTATTTGCATATTAACAAAGAGTATCGATTTTTTTTTGTTTTTTTTACGAAATAAGTATTTTGTTTAAACGAAATGATTATTTCGTTAATTAATACGAGATAAATTGGCTTATTTGCATATTAAAATTATTATTTTTACGAAGTAAAAATCCGATACTTTTTTTAAATATGCAAATTAGCTGTTTTATTTGAATACTATAACAATATATTGAATGTCACTTTAGGGGCTCCGTTATAATGCACTTTTCCGTTTTATTTTATTTTAAAGATGCATTCATTATGATAAACAATACCGGTAGGACTGGTAAGCTTCACAGGATAATGTGGAGTGATAAAACTGACATTGATGTTGAAACGGCATAAAACACGATACACATAAACTAACCGATGACATCTAGATACTGGATATAGACAGAGTAAATAATGAAAAGTTTTATTTGATAAACCCACTGTGTGAAACTGGGTAAAAAAAAGCATGTAATAAAACTATAATTTACGAATGCGGGAGGCATTATGTGTTTGCGCCTAAAATCACTCAATCAAACGTTTTATCATTTCAAATGGCGGTAACCATGATTTACAGTCTTAACGCTTTCCCACATACAACAAATCTGCAGCAGACAACTTTTAAAAACATTAAGGCAAAATAACGGAAAATCTCTACAACTCCATCTTTAAATGAATAAAGTTATTAACAATGTGTTATAAGGAGAGCTCGTTCATTAACAGCAATGTTCTCCTTTTGTCACATTTTCTTTTACAAGTATCGTCTGCTACAGAAGCTTCAAAATGTGGGAAAAGAGCCGATATGGTATGCACGTGCTTACATCGACTTTTTATTTGCAGTCTAAACCTTTTCCCACATTCAACAAACCTGCAGCGCAGACGACTTTGAAAATATCTACTAAAAAATATGGTGGAAAGGTTTTTTGATTGTAGGTATAATTACTATCAATTTTTTTCCCACAGATCTCTGTAACAGTAAAATTAACTTTAACCCTTTCCCTCATACAACAATTCTGCAGCAGACGACTTTTGAACATATTTTGTCAAAATATGGGAAATCTCTATAATTGAATGGATAACCTATGACTAAAAGTGGAAAACATTGTGGCAAAAGGAGAAATTGCTCGTTTTGAGCAATTTCTTCTTTTGTCGCTATGTTTCCAAAAGCCGTCTGCTGCAGGAGGCGTCAAAATACGTCTATAGGTGTGTGAAAGGGTTAATTAAGCGTTCCTTTATCATCACGTCTAATACGAAACCGTTCTTTCCATGGCTCTTGATAAGCATTAATAAACCTGTATGAGGTCATTTCAAATCATCGACTTCTGATTGATATAGTGTGCTACCTAAAAAAAAGTTGGGAATGAAAATAAATGAATATAGACTCTTCAATCCGTTTACCCCCTTTCCCACACACGTAGACCCTTACTGACGGTTCTGCAATAGACTACGATTTTGTCACAATGTTTTCACCAATTTTCAATAATTGACCTTCGTTTGTTTATACACATTTTATTCTGTGTTTAATAATATGTTGAAAGTCGTCAAAGTCGGCTGCCGCAGATTTGTCAGTATGTTATACCATTATATCATCCCGTCTTTATATTTTCAATAATTGACCTTCGTTTGTTTATACACATACATTTTTCTGTGATTAATAATATATGTTCAAAGTCGTCAAAGTCGGCTGCTGCAGATTCGTCATTATGTTATACCATTATATCATCCCGTCTTTATATTTTCAATAATTGACATTCGTTTGTTTATACACATACATTTTTCTGTGTTTAATAATATGTTCAAAGACGTCAAAGTCGGCTGCCGCAGATTTGTCATTATGTTATACCATTATATCATCCCGTCTTTATATTTTCAATAATTGACCTTCGTTTGTTTATACACATACATTTTTCTGTGTTTAATAATATGTTCAAAGTCGTCAAAGTCGGCTGCCGCAGATTTGTCATTATGTTAAACCATTATATCATCCCGTCTTTATACACAAATGAGCCGTCCCGCGGGAAAACCAACATTATGGCCTCTGCGTAATGTATCGACCCAGATCAGCCTGCGCAGTCCGCGCAGACTGATCCGGGACGACATATTCCGTTTCAGGGGGATAGAGGTATAGAGTAATGATTCTTGAAACTGAAAATCCACAGGAGGCCAAAAGTGTCTGTTTTGGTAAGCCTGCGCCGCATGCTTAAGCTGATCCGAGTCGATACTTTACGAAGAATCCACAATGTTGGTTTTCTCGCGGTCCGGCTCAAATGCTCTTTCCATTCCTATCGGTGTAGTGGTAGAGTGTCCACCTCGGGTCCGGGAGAGGTCGCGGTTTCGCTCCCTGCCCGGGTCATACATAATCCCCGACAAATAGTACTAATGGCTGCCCTCCTTGGCGCTCCCCGACAAATAGTACTAATGGCTGCCCTCATTGGCGCTCCAAGACAAATAGTACTAATGGCTGTCCTCCTTGGCGCTCCCCGACAAATAGTACTAATGGCTGCCCTCCTTGGTGCTCCCCGACAAATAGTACTAATGGCTGCCCTCCTTGGCGCTCCCCGACAAATAGTACTAATGGCTGCCCTCCTTGGTGCTCCCCGACAAATAGTAGTAATGGCTGTCCTCCTTGGTGCTCCCCGACAAATAGTACTAATGGCTGCCCTCCTTGGCGCTCCCCGACAAATAGTACTAATGGCTGTCCTCCTTAGTGCTCCCCGACAAATAGTACTAATGGCTGCCCTCCTTGGTGCTCCCCGACAAATAGTACTAATGGCTGTCCTCCTTGGCGCTCCCCGACAAATAGTACTAATGGCTGCCCTCCTTGGTGCTCCCCGACAAATAGTACTAATGGCTGTCCTCCTTAGTGCTCCCCGACAAATAGTACTAATGGCTGCCCTCCTTGGTGCTCCCCGACAAATAGTAGTAATGGCTGCCCTCCTTGGTGCTCCCCGACAAATAGTACTAATGGCTGCCCTCCTTGGTGCTCCCCGACAAATAGTACTAATGGCTGCCCTCCTTGGTGCTCCCCGACAAATAGTACTAATGGCTGTCCTCCTTGGCGCTCCCCGACAAATAGTACTAATGGCTGTCCTCCTTGGCGCTCCAAGACATATAGTACTAATGGCTGCCCTCCTTGGTGCTCCAAGACAAATAGTACTAATGGCTGTCCTCCTTAGTGCTCCCTGACAAATAGTACTAATGGCTGCCCTCCTTGGCGCTCCCCGACAAATAGTACTAATGGCTGCCCTCCTTGGTGCTCCCCGACAAATAGTAGTAATGGCTGTCCTCCTTGGTGCTCCAAGACAAATAGTAGTAATGGCTGTCCTCCTTGGTGCTCCCCGACAAATAGTACTAATGGCTGCCCTCCTTGGCGCTCCCCGACAAATAGTACTAATGGCTGCCCTCCTTGGTGCTCCAAGACAAATAGTACTAATGGCTGTCCTCCTTGGTGCTCCAAGACAAATAGTAGTAATGGCTGTCCTCCTTGGTGCTCCCCGACAAATAGTACTAATGGCTGCCCTCCTTGGTGCTCCCCGACAAATAGTACTTATGGCTGCCCTCCTTGGCGCTCCAAGACAAATAGTAGTAATGGCTGCCCTCATTGGTGCTCCCCGACAAATAGTACTAATGGCTGCCCTCCTTGGTGCTCCCCGACAAATAGTACTAATGGCTGTCCTCCTTGGCGCTCCCCGACAAATAGTAGTAATGGCTGCCCTCCTTGACGCTCCCCGACAAATAGTACTAATGGCTGCCCTCCTTGGCGCTCCCCGACAAATAGTACTAATGGCTGCCCTCCTTGGCGCTCCCCGACAAATAGTACTAATGGCTGCCCTCCTTGGTGCTCCCCGACAAATAGTAGTAATGGCTGTCCTCCTTGGTGCTCCCCGACAAATAGTACTAATGGCTGCCCTCCTTGGTGCTCCCCGACAAATAGTACTAATGGCTGCCCTCCTTGGCGCTCCCCGACAAATAGTACTAATGGCTGTCCTCCTTGGCGCTCCCCGACAAATAGTACTAATGGCTGCCCTCCTTGGCGCTCCCCGACAAATAGTACTAATGGCTGTCCTCCTTGGCGCTCCCCGACAAATAGAACTAATGGCTGTCCTCCTTGGTGCTCCCCGACAAATAGTACTAATGGCTGCCCTCCTTGGTGCTCCCCGACAAATAGTACTAATGGCTGCCCTCCTTGGTGCTCCAAGACAAATAGTACTAATGGCTGCCCTCCTTGGTGCTCCCCGACAAATAGTACTAATGGCTGCCCTCCTTGGCGCTCCCCGACAAATAGTACTAATGGCTGTCCTCCTTGGCGCTCCCCGACAAATAGTAGTAATGGCTGCCCTCCTTGGCGCTCCCCGACAAATAGTACTAATGGCTGCCCTCCTTGGTGCTCCCCGACAAATAGTACTAATGGCTGCCCTCCTTGGTGCTCCCCGACAAATAGTACTAATGGCTGTCCTCCTTGGTGCTCCCCGACAAATAGTAGTAATGGCTGTCCTCCTTGGCGCTCCCCGACAAATAGTAGTAATGGCTGTCCTCCTTGGTGCTCCCCGACAAATAGTACTAATGGCTGTCCTCCTTGGTGCTCCCCGACAAATAGTACTAATGGCTGTCCTCCTTGGTGCTCCCCGACAAATAGTACTAATGGCTGCCCTCCTTGGTGCTCCCCGACAAATAGTACTAATGGCTGCCCTCCTTGGTGCTCCAAGACAAATAGTACTAATGGCTGCCCTCCTTGGCGCTCCCCGACAAATAGTACTAATGGTTGCCCTCCTTGGTGCTCCAAGACAAATAGTACTAATGGCTGCCCTCCTTGGCGCTCCCCGACAAATAGTAGTAATGGCTGCCCTCCTTGGCGCTCCCCGACAAATAGTACTAATGGCTGCCCTCCTTGGTGCTCCCCGACAAATAGTACTAATGGCTGCCCTCCTTGGCGCTCCCCGACAAATAGTAATAATGGCTGCCCTCCTTGGTGCTCCAAGACAAATAGTACTAATGGCTGCCCTCCTTGGTGCTCCAAGACAAATAGTACTAATGGCTGTCCTCCTTGGTGCTCCCCGACAAATAGTAGTAATGGCTGTCCTCCTTGGTGCTCCCCGACAAATAGTAGTAATGGCTGCCCTCCTTGGCACTCCCCGACAAATAGTAGTAATGGCTGCCCTCCTTGGTGCTCCAAGACAAATAGTACTAATGGCTGTCCTCCTTTGTGCTCCCCGACAAATAGTAGTAATGGCTGCCCTCCTTGGTGCTCCAAGACAAATAGTACTAATGGCTGCCCTCCTTGGTGCTCCAAGACAAATAGTACTAATGGCTGTCCTCCTTGGTGCTTCCCGACAAATAGTAGTAATGGCTGTCCTCCTTGGTGCTCCCCGACAAATAGTACTAATGTCTGCCCTCCTTGGTGCTCCCTGACAAATAGTAGTAATGGCTGCCCTCCTTGGTGCTCCCCGACAAATAGTAGTAATGGCTGTCCTCCTTGGTGCTCCAAGACAAATAGTAGTAATGGCTGCCCTCCTTGGTGCTCCAAGACAAATAGTACTAATGGCTGCCCTCCTTGGTGCTCCCCGACAAATAGTACTAATGGCTGCCCTCCTTGGTGCTCCAAGACAAATAGTACTAATGGCTGTCCTCCTTGGTGCTCCCCGACAAATAGTAGTAATGGCTGCCCTCCTTGGCGCTCCCCGACAAATAGTACTAATGGCTGCCCTCCTTGGTGCTCCCCGACAAATAGTAGTAATGGCTGTCCTCCTTGGTGCTCCAAGACAAATAGTAGTAATGGCTGCCCTCCTTGGTGCTCCCCGACAAATAGTACTAATGGCTGCCCTCCTTGGTGCTCCCCGACAAATAGTACTTATGGCTGCCCTCCTTGGTGCTCCCCGACAAATAGTACTAATGGCTGCCCTCCTTGGTGCTCCCCGACAAATAGTACTAATGGCTGCCCTCCTTGGTGCTCCCCGACAAATAGTACTAATGGCTGCCCTCCTTGGTGCTCCCCGACAAATAGTACTAATGGCTGCCCTCCTTGGTGCTCCAAGACAAATAGTACTAATGGCTGTCCTCCTTGGTGCTCCCCGACAAATAGTACTAATGGCTGCCCTCCTTGGTGCTCCCCGACAAATAGTAGTAATGGCTGCCCTCCTTGGTGCTCCCCGACAAATAGTACTAATGGCTGTCCTCCTTGGCGCTCCCCGACAAATAGTACTAATGGCTGCCCTCCTTGGTGCTCCAAGACAAATAGTACTAATGGCTGTCCTCCTTGGTGCTCCCCGACAAATAGTACTAATGGCTGTCCTCCTTGGCGCTCCAAGACAAATAGTACTAATGGCTGTCCTCCTTGGTGCTCCCCGACAAATAGTACTAATGGCTGCCCTCCTTGGTGCTCCCCGACAAATAGTAGTAATGGCTGCCCTCCTTGGTGCTCCCCGACAAATAGTACTAATGGCTGTCCTCCTTGGCGCTCCCCGACAAATAGTACTAATGGCTGTCCTCCTTGGTGCTCCCCGACAAATAGTAGTAATGGCTGCCCTCCTTGGTGCTCCCCGACAAATAGTACTAATGGCTGTCCTCCTTGGTGCTCCCCGACAAATAGTACTAATGGCTGCCCTCCTTGGCGCTCCCCGACAAATAGTAGTAATGGCTGCCCTCCTTGGTGCTCCAAGACAAATAGTAGTAATGGCTGCCCTCCTTGGCGCTCCCCGACAAATAGTACTAATGGCTGTCCTCCTTGGCGCTCCAAGACAAATAGTACTAATGGCTGCCCTCCTTGGTGCTCCAAGACAAATAGTAGTAATGGCTGCCCTCCTTGGTGCTCCAAGACAAATAGTACTAATGGCTGCCCTCCTTGGTGCTCCCCGACAAATAGTACTAATGGCTGCCCTCCTTGGTGCTCCAAGACAAATAGTACTAATGGCTGTCCTCCTTGGTGCTCCCCGACAAATAGTACTAATGGCTGCCCTCCTTGGTGCTCCAAGACAAATAGTACTAATGGCTGTCCTCCTTGGTGCTCCCCGACAAATAGTACTAATGGCTGTCCTCCTTGGTGCTCCAAGACAAATAGTACTAATGGCTGCCCTCCTTGGTGCTCCCCGACAAATAGTACTAATGGCTGTCCTCCTTGGTGCTCCCCGACAAATAGTAGTAATGGCTGTCCTCCTTGGTGCTCCCCGACAAATAGTACTAATGGCTGTCCTCCTTGGTGCTTCCCGACAAATAGTACTAATGGCTGCCCTCCTTGGTGCTCCAAGACAAATAGTACTAATGGCTGTCCTCCTTGGCGCTCCCCGACAAATAGTACTAATGGCTGTCCTCCTTGGTGCTCCCCGACAAATAGTACTAATGGCTGCCCTCCTTGGTGCTCCAAGACAAATAGTACTAATGGCTGCCCTCCTTGGTGCTCCCCGACAAATAGTACTAATGGCTGTCCTCCTTGGTGCTCCAAGACAAATAGTACTAATGGCTGCCCTCCTTGGCGCTCCCCGACAAATAGTACTAATGGCTGCCCTCCTTGGCGCTCCCCGACAAATAGTAGTAATGGCTGCCCTCCTTGGCGCTCCCCGACAAATAGTAGTAATGGCTGCCCTCCTTGGCGCTCCCCGACAAATAGTAGTAATGGCTGCCCTCCTTGGCGCTCCCCGACAAATAGTACTAATGGCTGTCCTCCTTGGCGCTCCCCGACAAATAGTACTAATTGCTGCCCTCCTTGGTGCTCCCCGACAAATAGTAGTAATGGCTGTCCTCCTTGGTGCTCCCCGACAAATAGTACTAATGGCTGCCCTCCTTGGTGCTCCCCAACAAATAGTACTAATGGCTGCCCTCCTTGGTGCTCCAAGACAAATAGTAGTAATGGCTGCCCTCCTTGGTGCTCCAAGACAAATAGTACTAATGGCTGCCCTCCTTGGTGCTTCCCGACAAATAGTACTAATGGCTGTCCTCCTTGGTGCTCCCCGACAAATAGTACTAATGGCTGTCCTCCTTGGTGCTCCAAGACAAATAGTAGTAATGGCTGCCCTCCTTGGTGCTCCCTGACAAATAGTACTAATGGCTGCCCTCCTTGGCGCTCCCCAACAAATAGTAGTAATGGCTGTCCTCCTTGGTGCTCCCTGACAAATAGTACTAATGGCTGTCCTCCTTGGTGCTCCCAGACAAATAGTACTAATGGCTGCCCTCCTTGGTGCTCCAAGACAAATAGTACTAATGGCTGCCCTCCTTGGTGCTCCCCAACAAATAGTACTAATGGCTGCCCTCCTTGGTGCTCCAAGACAAATAGTAGTAATGGCTGCCCTCCTTGGCGCTCCCCGACAAATAGTACTAATGGCTGCCCTCCTTGGTGCTCCCCAACAAATAGTACTAATGGCTGCCCTCCTTGGTGCTCCAAGACAAATAGTACTAATGGCTGTCCTCCTTGGTGCTCCAAGACAAATAGTACTAATGGCTGCCCTCCTTGGTGCTCCCCGACAAATAGTACTAATGGCTGTCCTCCTTGGTGCTCCCTGACAAATAGTAGTAATGGCTGCCCTCCTTGGCGCTCCCCGACAAATAGTAGTAATGGCTGCCCTCCTTGGTGCTCCCCGACAAATAGTAGTAATGGCTGCCCTCCTTGGCGCTCCCCGACAAATATTACTAATGGCTGCCCTCCTTGGTGCTCCCCGACAAATAGTACTAATGGCTGTCCTCCTTGGTGCTCCCCGACAAATAGTAGTAATGGCTGCCCTCCTTGGTGCTTTCCGACAAATAGTAGTAATGGCTGTCCTCCTTGGCGCTCCCCGACAAATAGTAGTAATGGCTGCCCTCCTTGGTGCTCCCCGACAAATAGTACTAATGGCTGTCCTCCTTGGTGCTCCCCGACAAATAGTACTAATGGCTGTCCTCCTTGGTGCTTCCCGACAAATAGTACTAATGGCTGCCCTCCTTGGTGCTCCCCGACAAATAGTACTAATGGCTGCCCTCCTTGGCGCTCCCCGACAAATAGTACTAATGGCTGCCCTCCTTGGCGCTCCCCGACAAATAGTACTAATGGCTGCCCTCCTTGGCGCTCCCAGACAAATAGTACTAATGGCTGCCCTCCTTGGTGCTCCAAGACAAATAGTACTAATGGCTGTCCTCCTTGGTGCTCCAAGACAAATAGTAGTAATGGCTGTCCTCCTTGGTGCTCCCCGACAAATAGTAGTAATGGCTGCCCTCCTTGGTGCTCCCCGACAAATAGTACTAATGGCTGTCCTCCTTGGCGCTCCCCGACAAATAGTACTAATGGCTGCCCTCCTTGGCGCTCCCCGACAAATAGTAGTAATGGCTGCCCTCCTTGGCGCTCCCAGACAAATAGTACTAATGGCTGTCCTCCTTGGCGCTCCCCGACAAATAGTACTAATGGCTGTCCTCCTTGGTGCTCCAAGACAAATAGTACTAATGGCTGTCCTCCTTGGTGCTCCCCGACAAATAGTAGTAATGACTGTCCTCCTTGGCGCTCCCCGACAAATAGTACTAATGGCTGCCCTCCTTGGTGCTCCCCGACAAATAGTACTAATGGCTGCCCTCCTTGGTGCTCCCCGACAAATAGTAGTAATGGCTGCCCTCCTTGGCGCTCCAAGACAAATAGTACTAATGGCTGCCCTCCTTGGCGCTCCCCGACAAATAGTACTAATGGCTGTCCTCCTTGGTGCTCCCCGACAAATAGTAGTAATGGCTGCCCTCCTTGGTGCTCCCCGACAAATAGTAGTAATGGCTGCCCTCCTTGGCGCTCCCCGACAAATATTACTAATGGCTGCCCTCCTTGGTGCTCCCCGACAAATAGTACTAATGGCTGTCCTCCTTGGTGCTCCCCGACAAATAGTACTAATGGCTGTCCTCCTTGGTGCTCCCCGACAAATAGTACTAATGGCTGCCCTCCTTGGCGCTCCCCGACAAATAGTACTAATGGCTGCCCTCCTTGGCGCTCCCCGACAAATAGTACTAATGGCTGCCCTCCTTGGCGCTCCCCGACAAATAGTACTAATGGCTGCCCTCCTTGGTGCTCCCCGACAAATAGTACTAATGGCTGCCCTCCTTGGTGCTCCAAGACAAATAGTACTAATGGCTGCCCTCCTTGGTGCTCCAAGACAAATAGTACTAATGGCTGTCCTCCTTGGTGCTCCCCGACAAATAGTACTAATGGCTGCCCTCCTTGGTGCTCCCCGACAAATAGTACTAATGGCTGCCCTCCTTGGTGCTCCCCGACAAATAGTACTAATGGCTGCCCTCCTTGGTGCTCCAAGACAAATAGTAGTAATGGCTGCCCTCCTTGGCGCTCCCCGACAAATAGTAGTAATGGCTGCCCTCCTTGGTGCTCCCCGACAAATAGTAGTAATGGCTGTCCTCCTTGGTGCTCCCCAACAAATAGTACTAATGGCTGCCCTCCTTGGTGCTCCCCGACAAATAGTACTAATGGCTGCCCTCCTTGGTGCTCCCCGACAAATAGTACTAATGGCTGCCCTCCTTGGCGCTCCAAGACAAATAGTACTAATGGCTGCCCTCCTTGGTGCTCCCCGACAAATAGTACTAATGGCTGCCCTCCTTGGTGCTCCCCGACAAATAGTACTAATGGCTGTCCTCCTTGGCGCTCCCCGACAAATAGTACTAATGGCTGCCCTCCTTGGCGCTCCCCGACAAATAGTAGTAATGGCTGCCCTCCTTGGTGCTCCCCGACAAATAGTACTAATGGCTGCCCTCCTTGGCGCTCCCCGACAAATAGTAGTAATGGCTGCCCTCCTTGGTGCTCCCCGACAAATAGTACTAATGGCTGTCCTCCTTGGCGCTCCCCGACAAATAGTAGTAATGGCTGCCCTCCTTGGTGCTCCCTGACAAATAGTACTAATGGCTGTCCTCCTTGGTGCTCCCCGACAAATAGTAGTAATGGCTGCCCTCCTTGGTGCTCCCCGACAAATAGTACTAATGGCTGCCCTCCTTGGCGCTCCCCGACAAATAGTACTAATGGCTGTCCTCCTTGGCGCTCCAAGACAAATAGTACTAATGGCTGCCCTCCTTGGTGCTCCAAGACAAATAGTACTAATGGCTGCCCTCCTTGGTGCTCCCCGACAAATAGTACTAATGGCTGCCCTCCTTGGCGCTCCCCGACAAATAGTACTAATGGCTGCCCTCCTTGGCGCTCCCCGACAAATAGTACTAATGGCTGTCCTCCTTGGTGCTCCCCGACAAATAGTACTAATGGCTGCCCTCCTTGGTGCTCCCCGACAAATAGTACTAATGGCTGTCCTCCTTGGCGCTCCCCGACAAATATTACTAATGGCTGCCCTCCTTGGTGCTCCCCGACAAATAGTACTAATGGCTGCCCTCCTTGGCGCTCCCCGACAAATAGTACTAATGGCTGTCCTCCTTGGCGCTCCCCGACAAATAGTACTAATGGCTGCCCTCCTTGGTGCTCCCCGACAAATAGTACTAATGGCTGCCCTCCTTGGTGCTCCCCGACAAATAGTACTAATGGCTGTCCTCCTTGGTGCTCCCCGACAAATAGTACTAATGGCTGTCCTCCTTGGCGCTCCCCGACAAATAGTAGTAATGGCTGCCCTCCTTGGTGCTCCCTGACAAATAGTAGTAATGGCTGTCCTCCTTGGCGCTCCCTGACAAATAGTACTAATGGCTGCCCTCCTTGGCGCTCCCCGACAAATAGTACTAATGGCTGCCCTCCTTGGTGCTCCCCGACAAATAGTACTAATGGCTGCCCTCCTTGGCGCTCCCCGACAAATAGTACTAATGGCTGTCCTCCTTGGCGCTCCCCGACAAATAGTAGTAATGGCTGCCCTCCTTGGTGCTCCCCGACAAATAGTACTAATGGCTGCCCTCCTTGGCGCTCCCCGACAAATATTAGTAATGGCTGCCCTCCTTGGCGCTCCCCGACAAATAGTACTAATGGCTGTCCTCCTTGGTGCTCCCCGACAAATAGTACTAATGGCTGCCCTCCTTGGCGCTCCCCAACAAATAGTACTAATGGCTGCCCTCCTTGGCGCTCCCCAACAAATAGTACTAATGGCTGCCCTCCTTGGTGCTCCCCGACAAATAATACTAATGGCTGTCCTCCTTGGCGCTCCAAGACAAATAGTACTAATGGCTGCCCTCCTTGGCGCTCCCCGACAAATAGTACTAATGGCTGTCCTCCTTGGTGCTCCAAGACAAATAGTAGTAATGGCTGCCCTCCTTGGCGCTCCCCGACAAATAGTACTAATGGCTGCCCTCCTTGGTGCTCCCCGACAAATAGTACTAATGGCTGCCCTCCTTGGTGCTCCCCGACAAATAGTACTAATGGCTGCCCTCCTTGGCGCTCCAAGACAAATAGTAGTAATGGCTGCCCTCCTTGGCGCTCCCCGACAAATAGTAGTAATGGCTGCCCTCCTTGGCGCTCCCCGACAAATAGTACTAATGGCTGCCCTCCTTGGTGCTCCAAGACAAATAGTAGTAATGGCTGCCCTCCTTGGTGCTCCCCGACAAATAGTACTAATGGCTGTCCTCCTTGGCGCTCCAAGACAAATAGTAGTAATGGCTGCCCTCCTTGGTGCTCCCCGACAAATAGTACTAATGGCTGCCCTCCTTGGCGCTCCCCGACAAATAGTACTAATGGCTGCCCTCCTTGGCGCTCCCCGACAAATAGTACTAATGGCTGCCCTCCTTGGCGCTCCCCGACAAATAGTACTAATGGCTGCCCTCCTTGGCGCTCCCCGACAAATAGTACTAATGGCTGCCCTCCTTGGCGCTCCCCGACAAATAGTACTAATGGCTGCCCTCCTTGGCGCTCCCCGACAAATAGTACTAATGGCTGCCCTCCTTGGTGCTCCCCGACAAATAGTACTAATGGCTGTCCTCCTTGGTGCTCCCCGACAAATAGTACTAATGGCTGTCCTCCTTGGTGCTCCCTGACAAATAGTACTAATGGCTGCCCTCCTTGGCGCTCCCCGACAAATAGTACTAATGGCTGCCCTCCTTGGTGCTCCCCGACAAATAGTACTAATGGCTGCCCTCCTTGGCGCTCCCCGACAAATAGTACTAATGGCTGCCCTCCTTGGTGCTCCCCGACAAATAGTACTAATGGCTGCCCTCCTTGGTGCTCCCCGACAAATAGTACTAATGGCTGCCCTCCTTGGCGCTCCCCGACAAATAGTACTAATGGCTGCCCTCCTTGGCGCTCCCCGACAAATAGTAGTAATGGCTGCCCTCCTTGGTGCTCCCCGACAAATAGTAGTAATGGCTGCCCTCCTTGGCGCTCCCCGACAAATAGTACTAATGGCTGCCCTCCTTGGTGCTCCCCGACAAATAGTACTAATGGCTGCCCTCCTTGGCGCTCCAAGACATATAGTACTAATGGCTGCCCTCCTTGGTGCTCCCCGACAAATAGTAGTAATGGCTGCCCTCCTTGGCGCTCCCCTACAAATAGTACTAATGGCTGCCCTCCTTGGCGCTCCCCGACAAATATTACTAATGGCTGCCCTCCTTGGTGCTCCCCGACAAATAGTAGTAATGGCTGTCCTCCTTGGCGCTCCCCGACAAATAGTACTAATGGCTGCCCTCCTTGGTGCTCCCCGACAAATAGTACTAATGGCTGCCCTCCTTGGCGCTCCCCGACAAATAGTACTAATGGCTGTCCTCCTTGGTGCTCCCCGACAAATAGTACTAATGGCTGTCCTCCTTGGCGCTCCCCGACAAATAGTACTAATGGCTGTCCTCCTTGGTGCTCCCCAACAAATAGTACTAATGGCTGCCCTCCTTGGTGCTCCCCGACAAATAGTACTAATGGCTGCCCTCCTTGGTGCTCCCCGACAAATAGTACTAATGGCTGTCCTCCTTGGCGCTCCCTGACAAATAGTAGTAATGGCTGCCCTCCTTGGTGCTCCCTGACAAATAGTACTAATGGCTGCCCTCCTTGGCGCTCCCCGACAAATAGTAGTAATGGCTGCCCTCCTTGGCGCTCCCCGACAAATAGTAGTAATGGCTGCCCTCCTTGGTGCTCCCCGACAAATAGTAGTAATGGCTGCCCTCCTTGGTGCTCCCTGACAAATAGTAGTAATGGCTGCCCTCCTTGGCGCTCCCCGACAAATAGTAGTAATGGCTGCCCTCCTTGGTGCTCCCCGACAAATAGTACTAATGGCTGTCCTCCTTGGCGCTCCCCGACAAATAGTAGTAATGGCTGCCCTCCTTGACGCTCCCCGACAAATAGTAGTAATGGCTGCCCTCCTTGGTGCTTCCCGACAAATAGTAGTAATGGCTGCCCTCCTTGGCGCACCCCGACAAATAGTACTAATGGCTGCCCTCCTTGGTGCTCCCCGACAAATAGTACTAATGGCTGTCCTCCTTGGTGCTCCCCGACAAATAGTACTAATGGCTGCCCTCCTTGGTGCTCCCCGACAAATAGTAGTAATGGCTGCCCTCCTTGGCGCTCCCCGACAAATAGTACTAATGGCTGCCCTCCTTGGCGCTCCAAGACAAATAGTAGTAATGGCTGTCCTCCTTGGCGCTCCCCGACAAATAGTACTAATGGCTGCCCTCCTTGGCGCTCCCCGACAAATAGTACTAATGGCTGCCCTCCTTGGTGCTCCCTGACAAATAGTAGTAATGGCTGTCCTCCTTGGTGCTCCCCGACAAATAGTACTAATGGCTGTCCTCCTTGGTGCTCCCCGACAAATAGTACTAATGGCTGCCCTCCTTGGCGCTCCCCGACAAATAGTAGTAATGGCTGCCCTCCTTGGCGCTCCCCGACAAATAGTAGTAATGGCTGCCCTCCTTGGCGCTCCCCGACAAATAGTAGTAATGGCTGTCCTCCTTGGTGCTCCCCGACAAATAGTAGTAATGGCTGCCCTCCTTGGCGCTCCAAGACAAATAGTACTAATGGCTGTCCTCCTTGGTGCTCCCCGACAAATAGTACTAATGGCTGCCCTCCTTGGTGCTCCCTGACAAATAGTACTAATGGCTGCCCTCCTTGGTGCTCCCCGACAAATAGTACTAATGGCTGTCCTCCTTGGTGCTCCCCGACAAATAGTACTAATGGCTGCCCTCCTTGGCGCTCCCCGACAAATATTACTAATGGCTGCCCTCCTTGGCGCTCCCCGACAAATAGTACTAATGGCTGCCCTCCTTGGCGCTCCCCGACAAATAGTAGTAATGGCTGCCCTCCTTGGTGCTCCCCGACAAATAGTACTAATGGCTGCCCTCCTTGGCGCTCCCCGACAAATAGTACTAATGGCTGTCCTCCTTGGTGCTCCCCAACAAATAGTACTAATGGCTGCCCTCCTTGGCGCTCCCCAACAAATAGTACTAATGGCTGCCCTCCTTGGTGCTCCCCGACAAATAGTACTAATGGCTGCCCTCCTTGGTGCTCCCCGACAAATAGTACTAATGGCTGCCCTCCTTGGCGCTCCCCGACAAATAGTACTAATGGCTGTCCTCCTTGGTGCTCCCCGACAAATAGTACTAATGGCTGTCCTCCTTGGTGCTCCCCAACAAATAGTAGTAATGGCTGCCCTCCTTGGTGCTCCCCGACAAATAGTAGTAATGGCTGCCCTCCTTGGTGCTCCCCAACAAATAGTAGTAATGGCTGCCCTCCTTGGTGCTCCCCAACAAATAGTACTAATGGCTGTCCTCCTTGGTGCTCCCCGACAAATAGTACTAATGGCTGCCCTCCTTGGCGCTCCCCGACAAATATTACTAATGGCTGCCCTCCTTGGCGCTCCCCGACAAATAGTACTAATGGCTGCCCTCCTTGGCGCTCCCCGACAAATAGTAGTAATGGCTGCCCTCCTTGGTGCTCCCCGACAAATAGTACTAATGGCTGCCCTCCTTGGCGCTCCCCGACAAATAGTACTAATGGCTGTCCTCCTTGGTGCTCCCCAACAAATAGTACTAATGGCTGCCCTCCTTGGCGCTCCCCAACAAATAGTACTAATGGCTGCCCTCCTTGGTGCTCCCCGACAAATAGTACTAATGGCTGCCCTCCTTGGTGCTCCCCGACAAATAGTACTAATGGCTGCCCTCCTTGGCGCTCCCCGACAAATAGTACTAATGGCTGTCCTCCTTGGTGCTCCCCGACAAATAGTACTAATGGCTGTCCTCCTTGGTGCTCCCCAACAAATAGTAGTAATGGCTGCCCTCCTTGGTGCTCCCCGACAAATAGTAGTAATGGCTGCCCTCCTTGGTGCTCCCCAACAAATAGTAGTAATGGCTGCCCTCCTTGGTGCTCCCCAACAAATAGTACTAATGGCTGCCCTCCTTGGCGCTCCCCGACAAATAGTACTAATGGCTGTCCTCCTTGGCGCTCCCCGACAAATAGTAGTAATGGCTGCCCTCCTTGGTGCTCCCCGACAAATAGTACTAATGGCTGCCCTCCTTGGCGCTCCCCGACAAATAGTAGTAATGGCTGCCCTCCTTGGTGCTCCCCGACAAATAGTAGTAATGGCTGCCCTCCTTGGTGCTCCCCGACAAATAGTACTAATGGCTGCCCTCCTTGGTGCTCCCCGACAAATAGTAGTAATGGCTGCCCTCCTTGGTGCTCCCCGACAAATAGTAGTAATGGCTGCCCTCCTTGGCGCTCCCCGACAAATAGTACTAATGGCTGCCCTCCTTGGTGCTCCCCGACAAATAGTACTAATGGCTGTCCTCCTTGGTGCTCCAAGACAAATAGTAGTAATGGCTGCCCTCCTTGGCGCTCCCCGACAAATAGTACTAATGGCTGTCCTCCTTGGTGCTCCAAGACAAATAGTACTAATGGCTGCCCTCCTTGGCGCTCCCCGACAAATAGTACTAATGGCTGCCCTCCTTGGTGCTCCCCGACAAATAGTACTAATGGCTGTCCTCCTTGGTGCTCCCCGACAAATAGTAGTAATGGCTGCCCTCCTTGGCGCTCCCCGACAAATAGTACTAATGGCTGCCCTCCTTGGCGCTCCCCGACAAATAGTACTAATGGCTGCCCTCCTTGGCGCTCCCCGACAAATAGTACTAATGGCTGCCCTCCTTGGTGCTCCCCGACAAATAGTACTAATGGCTGCCCTCCTTGGTGCTCCCCGACAAATAGTAGTAATGGCTGCCCTCCTTGGCGCTCCCCGACAAATAGTACTAATGGCTGCCCTCCTTGGCGCTCCCCGACAAATAGTACTAATGGCTGCCCTCCTTGGCGCTCCCCGACAAATAGTACTAATGGCTGCCCTCCTTGGCGCTCCCCGACAAATAGTAGTAATGGCTGCCCTCCTTGGCGCTCCCCGACAAATAGTACTAATGGCTGTCCTCCTTGGCGCTCCCCGACAACTAGTACTAATGGCTGCCCTCCTTGGTGCTCCAAGACAAATAGTACTAATGGCTGCCCTCCTTGGTGCTCCCCGACAAATAGTACTAATGGCTGTCCTCCTTGGCGCTCCCCGACAAATAGTACTAATGGCTGTCCTCCTTGGTGCTCCCCGACAAATAGTACTAATGGTTGCCCTCCTTGGTGCTCCAAGACAAATAGTAGTAATGGCTGCCCTCCTTGGCGCTCCAAGACAAATAGTAGTAATGGCTGCCCTCCTTGGTGCTCCAAGACAAATAGTACTAATGGCTGCCCTCCTTGGTGCTCCCCGACAAATAGTACTAATGGCTGCCCTCCTTGGTGCTCCCCGACAAATAGTACTAATGGTTGCCCTCCTTGGTGCTCCAAGACAAATAGTACTAATGGCTGCCCTCCTTGGTGCTCCCCGACAAATAGTACTAATGGTTGCCCTCCTTGGTGCTCCAAGACAAATAGTACTAATGGCTGCCCTCCTTGGTGCTCCCCGACAAATAGTACTAATGGTTGCCCTCCTTGGTGCTCCAAGACAAATAGTACTAATGGCTGCCCTCCTTGGTGCTCCCCGACAAATAGAACTAATGGCTGCCCTCCTTGGTGCTCCCCGACAAATAGTAGTAATGGCTGCCCTCCTTGGTGCTTCCCGACAAATAGTACTAATGGCTGCCCTCCTTGGTGCTCCCCGACAAATAGTAGTAATGGCTGCCCTCCTTGGTGCTCCCCGACAAATAGTACTAATGGCTGCCCTCCTTGGTGCTCCCCGACAAATAGTAGTAATGGCTGCCCTCCTTGGTGCTTCCCGACAAATAGTAGTAATGGCTGCCCTCCTTGGCGCACCCCGAAAAATAGTACTAATGGCTGCCCTCCTTGGTGCTCCAAGACAAATAGTACTAATGGCTGTCCTCCTTGGTGCTCCCCGACAAATAGTACTAATGGCTGCCCTCCTTGGTGCTCCCCGACAAATAGTAGTAATGGCTGCCCTCCTTGGCGCTCCCCGACAAATATTACTAATGGCTGCCCTCCTTGGTGCTCCCCGACAAATAGTACTAATGGCTGCCCTCCTTGGTGCTCCCCGACAAATAGTAGTAATGGCTGCCCTCCTTGGCGCTCCCCGACAAATAGTAGTAATGGCTGCCCTCCTTGGTGCTCCCCGACAAATAGTACTAATGGCTGTCCTCCTTGGCGCTCCCCGACAAATAGTACTAATGGCTGTCCTCCTTGGCGCTCCCCGACAAATAGTACTAATGGCTGCCCTCCTTGGTGCTCCCCGACAAATAGTAGTAATGGCTGTCCTCCTTGGCGCTCCCCGACAAATAGTAGTAATGGCTGCCCTCCTTGGTGCTCCCCGACAAATAGTACTAATGGCTGTCCTCCTTGGTGCTCCCCGACAAATAGTACTAATGGCTGTCCTCCTTGGCGCTCCCCGACAAATAGTACTAATGGCTGCCCTCCTTGGTGCTCCCCGACAAATAGTACTAATGGCTGTCCTCCTTGGTGCTCCCCGACAAATAGTACTAATGGCTGTCCTCCTTGGCGCTCCCCGACAAATAGTACTAATGGCTGCCCTCCTTGGTGCTCCCCGACAAATAGTACTAATGGCTGCCCTCCTTGGTGCTCCAAGACAAATAGTACTAATGGCTGTCCTCCTTGGCGCTCCCCGACAAATAGTACTAATGGCTGCCCTCCTTGGTGCTCCCCGACAAATAGTACTAATGGCTGTCCTCCTTGGCGCTCCCCGACAAATAGTACTAATGGCTGCCCTCCTTGGCGCTCCCCGACAAATAGTACTAATGGCTGCCCTCCTTGGTGCTCCCCGACAAATAGTACTAATGGCTGTCCTCCTTGGCGCTCCCCGACAAATAGTACTAATGGCTGCCCTCCTTGGCGCTTCCCGACAAATAGTACTAATGGCTGCCCTCCTTGGTGCTCCCCGACAAATAGTACTAATGGCTGTCCTCCTTGGCGCTCCCCCGACAAATAGTACTAATGGCTGCCCTCCTTGGTGCTCCCCGACAAATAGTACTAATGGCTGTCCTCCTTGGCGCTCCCCGACAAATAGTACTAATGGCTGCCCTCCTTGGTGCTCCCCGACAAATAGTACTAATGGCTGCCCACCTTGGCGCTCCAAGACAAATAGTACTAATGGCTGTCCTCCTTGGCGCTCCCCGACAAATAGTACTAATGGCTGCCCTCCTTGGCGCTCCCCGACAAATAGTACTAATGGCTGTCCTCCTTGGCGCTCCCCGACAAATAGTACTAATGGCTGCCCTCCTTGGCGCTCCCTGACAAATAGTAGTAATGGCTGCCCTCCTTGGCGCTCCCCGACAAATAGTACTAATGGCTGTCCTCCTTGGTGCTCCCCGACAAATAGTACTAATGGCTGTCCTCCTTGGCGCTCCCCGACAAATAGTACTAATGGCTGCCCTCCTTGGCGCTCCCCGACAAATAGTACTAATGGCTGCCCTCCTTGGTGCTCCCCGACAAATAGTACTAATGGCTGTCCTCCTTGGCGCTCCCCGACAAATAGTACTAATGGCTGCCCTCCTTGGCGCTCCCCGACAAATAGTACTAATGGCTGCCCTCCTTGGCGCTCCCCGACAAATAGTAGTAATGGCTGCCCTCCTTGGCGCTCCCCGACAAATATTACTAATGGCTGCCCTCCTTGGTGCTCCCCGACAAATAGTACTAATGGCTGCCCTCCTTGGCGCTCCCCGACAAATAGTACTAATGGCTGTCCTCCTTGGTGCTCCAAGACAAATAGTACTAATGGCTGTCCTCCTTGGTGCTCCCCGACAAATAGTAGTAATGGCTGCCCTCCTTGGTGCTCCAAGACAAATAGTACTAATGGCTGCTCTCCTTGGTGCTCCCCGACAAATAGTACTAATGGCTGCCCTCCTTGGCGCTCCCCGACAAATAGTACTAATGGCTGTCCTCCTTGGTGCTCCCCGACAAATAGTACTAATGGCTGTCCTCCTTGGCGCTCCCCGACAAATAGTACTAATGGCTGCCCTCCTTGGTGCTCCCCGACAAATAGTACTAATGGCTGCCCTCCTTGGTGCTCCCGACAAATAGTACTAATGGCTGCCCTCCTTGGCGCTCCCCGACAAATAGTACTAATGGCTGCCCTCATTGGCGCTCCCGACAAATAGTACTAATGGCTGCCCTCCTTGGCGCTCCAAGACAAATAGTACTAATGGCTGCCCTCCTTGGTGCTCCCCAACAAATAGTACTAATGGCTGTCCTCCTTGGCGCTCCAAGACAAATAGTACTAATGGCTGCCCTCCTTGGCGCTCCCCGACAAATAGTACTAATGGCTGTCCTCCTTGGCGCTCCAAGACAAATAGTACTAATGGCTGCCCTCCTTGGCGCTCCCCGACAAATAGTACTAATGGCTGCCCTCCTTGGTGCTCCCCAACAAATAGTACTAATGGCTGTCCTCCTTGGCGCTCCCCGACAAATAGTACTAATGGCTGCCCTCCTTGGCGCTCCCCGACAAATAGTACTAATGGCTGTCCTCCTTGGTGCTCCCCGACAAATAGTAGTAATGGCTGTCCTCCTTGGTGCTCCCCGACAAATAGTAATGGCTGTCCTCCTTGGTGCTCCCCGACAAATAGTACTAATGGCTGTCCTCCTTGGCGCTCCCCGACAAATAGTACTAATGGCTGTCCTCCTTGGTGCTCCCCGACAAATAGTACTAATGGCTGTCCTCCTTAGTGCTCCCTGACAAATAGTACTAATGGCTGTCCTCCTTGGCGCTCCCCGACAAATAGTACTAATGGCTGTCCTCCTTAGTGCTCCCTGACAAATAGTACTAATGGCTGTCCTCCTTGGCGCTCCCCGACAAATAGTACTAATGGCTGCCCTCCTTGGTGCTCCCCAACAAATAGTACTAATGGCTGCCCTCCTTGGCGCTCCCCGACAAATAGTAGTAATGGCTGCCCTCCTTGGCGCTCCCCGACAAATAGTACTAATGGCTGCCCTCCTTGGCGCTCCCCGACAAATAGTACTAATGGCTGCCCTCCTTGGCGCTCCCCGACAAATAGTACTAATGGCTGCCCTCCTTGGTGCTCCCCGACAAATAGTACTAATGGCTGCCCTCCTTGGTGCTCCCCGACAAATAGTACTAATGGCTGTCCTCCTTGGTGCTCCCCGACAAATAGTAGTAATGGCTGCCCTCCTTGGTGCTCCCCGACAAATAGTAGTAATGGCTGCCCTCCTTGGCGCTCCCCGACAAATAGTACTAATGGCTGCCCTCCTTGGTGCTCCCCGACAAATAGTACTAATGGCTGTCCTCCTTGGTGCTCCCCGACAAATAGTACTAATGGCTGCCCTCCTTGGCGCTCCAAGACAAATAGTACTAATGGCTGCCCTCCTTGGTGCTCCCCGACAAATAGTAGTAATGGCTGCTCTCCTTGGCGCTCCAAGACAAATAGTACTAATGGCTGTCCTCCTTGGCGCTCCCCGACAAATAGTACTAATGGCTGCCCTCATTGGCGCTCCCCGACAAATAGTACTTATGGCTGCCCTCCTTGGCGCTCCAAGACAAATAGTACTAATGGCTGCCCTCCTTGGTGCTCCCCGACAAATAGTACTAATGGCTGCCCTCCTTGGCGCTCCAAGACAAATAGTACTAATGGCTGTCCTCCTTGGTGCTCCCCGACAAATAGTACTAATGGCTGCCCTCCTTGGTGCTCCCTGACAAATAGTACTAATGGCTGCCCTCCTTGGCGCTCCCCGACAAATAGTACTAATGACTGCCCTCATTGGTGCTCCCCGACAAATAGTACTAATGGCTGTCCTCCTTGGCGCTCCCCGACAAATAGTACTAATGGCTGCCCTCCTTGGTGCTCCCCAACAAATAGTACTAATGGCTGCCCTCCTTGGCGCTCCCCGACAAATAGTAGTAATGGCTGCCCTCCTTGGTGCTCCCCGACAAATAGTACTAATGGCTGTCCTCCTTGGCGCTCCCCGACAAATAGTACTAATGGCTGTCCTCCTTGGTGCTCCCCGACAAATAGTACTAATGGCTGCCCTCCTTGGTGCTCCCCAACAAATAGTACTAATGGCTGCCCTC
This sequence comes from Serripes groenlandicus, assembly GCA_031761405.1. Classification (NCBI taxonomy): domain Eukaryota; kingdom Metazoa; phylum Mollusca; class Bivalvia; order Cardiida; family Cardiidae; genus Serripes; species Serripes groenlandicus. Next base: position 48,990,822 of record JASEVX010000013.1, read on the forward strand.
CTTGGTGCTCCCCAACAAATAGTACTAATGGCTGCCCTCCTTGGCGCTCCCCGACAAATAGTACTAATGGCTGCCCTCCTTGGTGCTCCCCAACAAATAGTACTAATGGCTGCCCTCCTTGGCGCTCCCCGACAAATAGTACTAATGGCTGCCCTCCTTGGTGCTCCCCAACAAATAGTACTAATGGCTGCCCTCCTTGGCGCTCCCCGACAAATAGTAGTAATGGCTGCCCTCCTTGGTGCTCCAAGACAAATAGTACTAATGGCTGCCCTCCTTGGTGCTCCCCGACAAATAGTAGTAATGGCTGTCCTCCTTGGCGCTCCAAGACAAATAGTACTAATGGCTGTCCTCCTTGGCGCTCCCCGACAAATAGTACTAATGGCTGTCCTCCTTGGTGCTCCCCGACAAATAGTACTAATGGCTGCCCTCCTTGGTGCTCCCCGACAAATAGTAGTAATGGCTGCCCTCCTTGGCGCTCCCCAACAAATAGTAGTAATGGCTGCCCTCCTTGGTGCTCCCCGACAAATAGTACTAATGGCTGCCCTCCTTGGCGCTCCCCGACAAATAGTACTAATGGCTGCCCTCCTTGGTGCTCCCCGACAAATAGTACTAATGGCTGTCCTCCTTGGCGCTCCCCGACAAATAGTACTAATGGCTGTCCTCCTTGGTGCTCCCCGACAAATAGTACTAATGGCTGCCCTCCTTGGTGCTCCCCGACAAATAGTACTAATGGCTGCCCTCCTTGGCGCTCCCCGACAAATAGTACTAATGGCTGTCCTCCTTGGTGCTCCAAGACAAATAGTACTAATGGCTGTCCTCCTTGGTGCTCCAAGACAAATAGTACTAATGGCTGCCCTCCTTGGTGCTCCCCGACAAATAGTAGTAATGGCTGTCCTCCTTGGTGCTCCAAGACAAATAGTACTAATGGCTGCCCTCCTTGGCGCTCCCCGACAAATAGTACTAATGGCTGCCCTCCTTGGCGCTCCCCGACAAATATTACTAATGGCTGCCCTCCTTGGTGCTCCCCGACAAATAGTACTAATGGCTGCCCTCCTTGGCGCTCCCCGACAAATAGTAGTAATGGCTGCCCTCCTTGGCGCTCCCCGACAAATAGTACTAATGGCTGTCCTCCTTGGCGCTCCCCGACAACTAGTACTAATGGCTGCCCTCCTTGGCGCTCCCCGACAAATTGTACTAATGGCTGCCCTCCTTGGTGCTTCCCGACAAATAGTACTAATGGCTGTCCTCCTTGGTGCTCCCTGACAAATAGTACTAATGGCTGCCCTCCTTGGCGCTCCCCGACAAATAGTACTAATGGCTGCCCTCCTTGGCGCTCCCCGACAAATAGTAGTAATGGCTGTCCTCCTTGGTGCTCCCCGACAAATAGTACTAATGGCTGTCCTCCTTGGTGCTCCCCGACAAATAGTAGTAATGGCTGCCCTCCTTGGCGCTCCCCGACAAATAGTACTAATGGCTGCCCTCCTTGGCGCTCCCCGACAAATAGTACTAATGGCTGCCCTCCTTGGTGCTCCCCGACAAATAGTACTAATGGCTGTCCTCCTTGGTGCTCCCCAACAAATAGTAGTAATGGCTGCTCTCCTTGGCGCTCCCCGACAAATAGTAGTAATGGCTGCCCTCCTTGGCGCTCCCCGACAAATAGTACTAATGGCTGTCCTCCTTGGTGCTCCCCAACAAATAGTACTAATGGCTGCCCTCCTTGGCGCTCCCCGACAAATAGTACTAATGGCTGCCCTCCTTGGTGCTCCCCGACAAATAGTACTAATGGCTGCCCTCCTTGGTGCTCCCCGACAAATAGTACTAATGGCTGCCCTCCTTGGTGCTCCAAGACAAATAGTACTAATGGCTGTCCTCCTTGGTGCTCCCCGACAAATAGTAGTAATGGCTGCCCTCCTTGGTGCTCCCCGACAAATAGTACTAATGGCTGCCCTCCTTGGTGCTCCCCGACAAATAGTAGTAATGGCTGCCCTCCTTGGTGCTCCAAGACAAATAGTACTAATGGCTGTCCTCCTTGGTGCTCCCCGACAAATAGTACTAATGGCTGTCCTCCTTGGTGCTCCCCGACAAATAGTACTAATGGCTGTCCTCCTTGGTGCTCCAAGACAAATAGTAGTAATGGCTGCCCTCCTTGGTGCTCCCCGACAAATAGTACTAATGGCTGCCCTCCTTGGTGCTCCCCGACAAATAGTACTAATGTCTGCCCTCCTTGGTGCTCCCCGACAAATAGTACTAATGGCTGCCCTCCTTGGTGCTCCCCGACAAATAGTACTAATGGCTGCCCTCCTTGGTGCTCCCCGACAAATAGTACTAATGGCTGCCCTCCTTGGCGCTCCCCGACAAATAGTAGTAATGGCTGCCCTCCTTGGCGCTCCCCGACAAATAGTACTAATGGCTGCCCTCCTTGGCGCTCCCCGACAAATAGTACTAATGGCTGCCCTCCTTGGTGCTCCCCGACAAATAGTACTAATGGCTGCCCTCCTTGGTGCTCCAAGACAAATAGTACTAATGGCTGCCCTCCTTGGCGCTCCCCGACAAATAGTACTAATGGCTGCCCTCCTTGGTGCTCCCCGACAAATAGTACTAATGGCTGCCCTCCTTGGTGCTCCCGACAAATAGTACTAATGGCTGTCCTCCTTGGTGCTCCCCGACAAATAGTACTAATGGCTGCCCTCCTTGGTGCTCCCCGACAAATAGTACTAATGGCTGTCCTCCTTGGCGCTCCCTGACAAATATTACTAATGGCTGTCCTCCTTGGCGCTCCCCGACAAATATTACTAATGGCTGTCCTCCTTGGCGCTCCCTGACAAATAGTACTAATGGCTGTCCTCCTTGGTGCTCCCCGACAAATAGTACTAATGGCTGCCCTCCTTGGTGCTCCCCGACAAATAGTACTAATGGCTGTCCTCCTTGGTGCTCCCCGACAAATAGTACTAATGGCTGCCCTCCTTGGTGCTCCCCGACAAATAGTACTAATGGCTGTCCTCCTTGGTGCTCCAAGACAAATAGTACTAATGGCTGCCCTCCTTGGTGCTCCAAGACAAATAGTACTAATGGCTGTCCTCCTTGGTGCTCCCCGACAAATAGTAGTAATGGCTGCCCTCCTTGGCGCTCCCCGACAAATAGTACTAATGGCTGTCCTCCTTGGTGCTCCCCAACAAATAGTACTAATGGCTGTCCTCCTTGGTGCTCCCCAACAAATAGTACTAATGGCTGTCCTCCTTGGTGCTCCAAGACAAATAGTACTAATGGCTGTCCTCCTTGGTGCTCCAAGACAAATAGTACTAATGGCTGCCCTCCTTGGCGCTCCCCGACAAATAGTACTAATGGCTGTCCTCCTTGGTGCTCCAAGACAAATAGTAGTAATGGCTGCCCTCCTTGGTGCTCCAAGACAAATAGTACTAATGGCTGCCCTCCTTGGTGCTCCCCGACAAATAGTACTAATGGCTGCCCTCCTTGGCGCTCCAAGACAAATAGTACTAATGGCTGTCCTCCTTGGTGCTCCCCGACAAATAGTACTAATGGCTGTCCTCCTTGGCGCTCCCCGACAAATAGTACTTATGGCTGCCCTCCTTGGTGCTCCCCAACAAATAGTACTAATGGCTGCCCTCCTTGGCGCTCCCCGACAAATAGTACTAATGGCTGCCCTCCTTGGTGCTCCCCGACAAATAGTAGTAATGGCTGCCTCCTTGGTGCTCCCCGACAAATAGTACTAATGGCTGCCCTCCTTGGTGCTCCCCGACAAATAGTACTAATGGCTGTCCTCCTTGGTGCTCCCCGACAAATAGTACTAATGGCTGCCCTCCTTGGTGCTCCCCGACAAATAGTACTAATGGCTGTCCTCCTTGGTGCTCCAAGACAAATAGTACTAATGGCTGCCCTCCTTGGTGCTCCAAGACAAATAGTACTAATGGCTGTCCTCCTTGGTGCTCCCCGACAAATAGTAGTAATGGCTGCCCTCCTTGGCGCTCCCCGACAAATAGTACTAATGGCTGTCCTCCTTGGTGCTCCCAACAAATAGTACTAATGGCTGTCCTCCTTGGTGCTCCCCAACAAATAGTACTAATGGCTGTCCCTCCTTGGTGCTCCAAGACAAATAGTACTAATGGCTGTCCACCTTGGTGCTCCAAGACAAATAGTACTAATGGCTGCCCTCCTTGGCGCTCCCCGACAAATAGTACTAATGGCTGTCCTCCTTGGTGCTCCAAGACAAATAGTAGTAATGGCTGCCCTCCTTGGTGCTCCAAGACAAATAGTAGTAATGGCTGCCCTCCTTGGTGCTCCCCGACAAATAGTACTAATGGCTGTCCTCCTTGGTGCTCCCCGACAAATAGTACTAATGGCTGCCCTCCTTGGTGCTCCCCGACAAATAGTACTAATGGCTGTCCTCCTTGGTGCTCCCCGACAAATAGTACTAATGGCTGTCCTCCTTGGTGCTCCCCGACAAATAGTACTAATGGCTGCCCTCCTTGGTGCTCCAAGACAAATAGTACTAATGGCTGTCCTCCTTGGCGCTCCCCGACAAATAGTACTAATGGCTGCCCTCCTTGGCGCTCCCCGACAAATAGTACTAATGGCTGCCCTCCTTGGTGCTCCCCGACAAATAGTACTAATGGCTGTCCTCCTTGGTGCTCCCCGACAAATAGTACTAATGGCTGCCCTCCTTGGCGCTCCCCGACAAATAGTACTAATGGCTGCCCTCCTTGGCGCTCCCCGACAAATATTACTAATGGCTGTCCTCCTTGGTGCTCCCCGACAAATAGTACTAATGGCTGCCCTCCTTGGTGCTCCCCGACAAATAGTAGTAATGGCTGCCCTCCTTGGTGCTCCAAGACAAATAGTACTAATGGCTGTCCTCCTTGGCGCTCCCCGACAAATAGTACTAATGGCTGTCCTCCTTGGTGCTCCAAGACAAATAGTACTAATGGCTGTCCTCCTTGGTGCTCCCTGACAAATAGTAGTAATGGCTGTCCTCCTTGGTGCTCCAAGACAAATAGTACTAATGGCTGCCCTCCTTGGTGCTCCCCGACAAATAGTACTAATGGCTGCCCTCCTTGGTGCTCCCCGACAAATAGTAGTAATGGCTGCCCTCCTTGGTGCTCCCCGACAAATAGTACTAATGGCTGTCCTCCTTGGCGCTCCCCGACAAATAGTAGTAATGGCTGCCCTCCTTGGCGCTCCCCGACAAATAGTACTAATGGCTGCCCTCCTTGGTGCTCCCCGACAAATAGTAGTAATGGCTGCCCTCCTTGGTGCTCCCCGACAAATAGTACTAATGGCTGCCCTCCTTGGTGCTCCCCGACAAATAGTACTAATGGCTGCCCTCCTTGGTGCTCCCCGACAAATAGTACTAATGGCTGTCCTCCTTGGTGCTCCCCGACAAATAGTACTAATGGCTGTCCTCCTTGGTGCTCCCCGACAAATAGTACTAATGGCTGCCCTCCTTGGTGCTCCAAGACAAATAGTAGTAATGGCTGCCCTCCTTGGCGCTCAGAATTATGTGGTTAGCATTACGACTGACTTGTTGGGGTAAGGACATATGGACCAGTAGAAATGGTAACTTACCCAGGAAACGCCGTGATATAACTGACATATTGTTGAAAGCGGCGTAAAACACCAAACTATCAATATAAAGTATGGGAATGAAAATGAAACTAAACATTGCAAGAAAACGGATTCTGTTCATTATAATTGACTGACTGGGTCGATCCTTTCCAAAATGTAACAAATCTGCAACAGACATCTTTGACAATACATTGGAAATAATATTGAAAATCTCTTAAAATAAAAGTATAATAATTTAATCGAGTTGATAACATTGTGATAAAGTTAGAAAGTGTTCATTGTGAGCAGTGTCTCCTTTTTGTCACAATGTGTCCATAAGTACAAGATACAAGATATTTATTTCGTAATTTAGGCCACCGGCCCATTATACGACATAAGTTATACAACAGGTAGTGATGAAATACATTATAACACTGACATTTTGAAGCTGAACAAAATAATTAAGGTATTGAAAGAGTCTCACTTCTTAGTTTGAATGCGCTCTGAATGAGTTTTGCAGTATTGTATACTTCAGACTTGATATTTGTATTTAATATTGCATCAAATTTGGCAAGAGTCTTCCGCCTTAAAGGCGTCAAAATGCGCCTTTTATGAGGGAAATGTTAACGCAGGTGTCAACAACATTTAATTTCTAAATTGTCTATCACGTTTGTCACTACACTTACCTGCTTGTAACCTTGTTTTCTCTCCCCGGCCGGGTCTTACTAAAGACTTTAAAAATGTTAGTAATGGCTTTCCCTCCTTGGCGATCAGGATGGCTTGAGTTAGCATTACAACCGAACTGGCTGGTGTCAGGATAAAAAGGACTATTAGTACTAGTAACTTACCAAGGAAATGCCGTGATATGACGGATAAAATGTTGACAGCTGTGTTAAACGCCGTGATATGACGGATAAAATGTTGACAGCTGTGTTAAACGCCATGATATGACGGATAAAATGTTGACAGCTGTGTTAAACGCCGTGATATGACGGATAAAATGTTGACAGCTGTGTTAAACGCCGTGATATGACGGATAAAATGTTGACAGCTGTGTTAAACGCCGTGATATGACGGATAAAATGTTGACAGCTGTGTTAAACGCCGTGATATGACGGATAAAATGTTGACAGCTGTGTTTAACGCCGTGATATGACGAATAAAATGTTGACAACTGTGTTAAACACCGTGATATGATGAATACAATGTTGACAGCTGTGTTAAACACCGTGATATGACGGATACAATGTTGACAGCTGTGTTAAACACCGTGATATGACGAATAAAATGTTGACAGCTGTGTTAAACACCGTGATATGACGGATACAATGTTGACAGCTGTGTTAAACGCCATGATATGACGAATAAAATGTGACAGCTGTGTTAAACGCCGTGATATGACGAATAACATGTTGACAGCTATGTTAAACGCCGTGATATGACGGATAAAACGTTGACAGCTGTGTTAAACGCCGTGATATGACGGATAAAATGTTGAAAGCTGTGTTAAACGCCGTGATATGATGAATAAAATGTTGACAGCTGTGTTAAACGCCGTGATATGACGGATACAATGTTGACAGCTGTGTTAAACGCCGTGATATTACGGATAAAATGCTGACAGCTGTGTTAAACGCCGTGATATGACGGATAAAATGTTGACAGCTGTGTTAAACGCCGTGATATGACGGATACAATGTTGACAGCTGTGTTAAACGCCGTGATATGACGGATAAAATGCTGACAGCTGCGTTAAACGCCGTGATATGACGGATAAAATGTTGACAGCTGTGTTAAACGCCGTGATATTACGGATAAAATGTTGACAGCTGTGTTAAACGCCGTGATATGACGGGTAAAATGTTGACAGCTGCGTTAAACGCCGTGATATGACGGATAAAATGTTGACAGCTGTGTTAAACGCCGTGATATGACGGATAAAATGTTGACAGCTGCGTTAAACGCCGTGATATGACGGATAAAATGTTGACAGCTATGTTAAACGCCGTGATATTACGGATAAAATGTTGACAGCTGTGTTAAACGCCGTGATATGACGGATAAAATGTTGACAGCTGTGTTAAATGCCGTGATATGACGGATAAAATGTTGACAGCTGTGTTAAACGCCGTGATATGACGGATAAAATGCTGACAGCTGCGTTAAACGCCGTGATATGACGGGTAAAATGTTGACAGCTGTGTTAAACGCCGTGATATGACGAATAACATGTTGACAGCTGTGTTAAACGCCGTGATATTACGGGTAAAATGTTGACAGCTGTGTTCAACGCCGTGATATGACGGATAAAATGTTGACAGCTGTGTTAAACGCCGTGATATGACGAATAACATGTTGACAGCTGTGTTAAACGCCGTGATATGACGGATAAAATGCTGACAGCTGCGTTAAACGCCGTGATATGACGGGTAAAATGTTGACAGCTGTGTTAAACGCCGTGATATGACGAATAACATGTTGACAGCTGTGTTAAACGCCGTGATATTACGGGTAAAATGTTGACAGCTGTGTTCAACGCCGTGATATGACGGATAAAATGTTGACAGCTGTGTTAAACGCCGTGATATGACGAATAACATGTTGACAGCTGTGTTAAACGCCGTGATATGACGAATAACATGTTGACAGCTATGTTAAACGCCATGATATGACGAATAAAATGTGACAGCTGTGTTAAACGCCGTGATATTACGGATAAAATGTTGACAGCTGCGTTAAACGCCGTGATATGACGGATAAAATGTTGACAGCTGTGTTAAACGCCGTGATATGACGGATAACATGTTGACAGCTGTGTTAAACGCCGTGATATGACGGATAAAATGTTGACAGCTGTGTTAAACGCCGTGATATTACGGATAAAATGTTGATAGCTGCGTTAAACGCCGTGATATGACGGATAAAATGTTGATAGCTGTGTTAAACGCCGTGATATGACGGATACAATGTTGATAGCTGTGTTAAACGCCGTGATATGACGGATACAATGTTGACAGCTGTGTTAAACGCCGTGATATGACGGGTAAAATGTTGACAGCTGGGTTAAACGCCGTGATATGACGGGTAAAATGTTGACAGCTGCGTTAAACGCCGTGATATGACGGGTAAAATGTTGACAGCTGCGTTAAACGCCGTGATATTACGGATAAAATGTTGACAGCTATGTTAAACGCCGTGATATTACGGATAATATGTATGTTGACAGCTGTGTTAAACGCCGTGATATGACGGGTAAAATGTTGACAGCTGCGTTAAACGCCGTGATATGACGGATAAAATGTTGACAGCTGTGTTAAACGCCGTGATATGACGGATAACATGTTGACAGCTGCGTTAAACGCCGTGATATGACGGATAAAATGTTGACAGCTGTGTTAAACGCCGTGATATGACGGATAACATGTTGACAGCTGTGTTAAACGCCGTGATATGACGGATAAAATGTTGACAGCTGTGTTAAACGCCGTGATATGACGGATAACATGTTGACAGCTGTGTTAAACGCCGTGATATGATTGATAAAATGTTGACAGCTGTGTTAAACGCCGTGATATGACGAATAACATGTTGACAGCTGTGTTAAACGCCGTGATATGACGGATAACATGTTGACAGCTGTGTTAAACGCCGTGATATGACGGATACAATGTTGACAGCTGTGTTAAACACCGTGATATGACGGATAAAATGTTGACAGCTGTGTTAAACGTCGTGATATGACGAATAACATGTTGACAGCTGTGTTAAACGTCGTGATATGACGGATAACATGTTGACAGCTGTGTTAAACGCCGTGATATGACGAATAACATGTTGACAGCTGTGTTAAACGCCGTGATATGACGGATAACATGTTGACAGCTATGTTAAACGCCGTGATATGACGGATAAAATGTTGACAGCTGTGTTAAACGCCGTGATATGACGGATAAAATGCTGACAGCTGACAGTTCCCTTATTCATGATCTCTGGTAAACAAACCAGTACTAGGCTAGGGATGTGCCTTGCCCAACGACATTTCACCATCACCATCGTACGACGCCTCGACTGGAGATCGAACCCGGAACGATTGGTTTCAAATCCCCGACGCTTACCACTTTACCACGGCGGATTCCTTTTTGAATGTAAAGACCAACTACTCAGATTCAGCATAAGCTTATTAACTTGTTTAGTTTAACCTTATGTATTTCAAATCGATTGCGAAACAAGCTTTAAGCTTATATTATTCACGCTCAATGTCTGCTTCCTGGATACTAAACCAGTACTCGCGCCGATTGTGTTGAAAAAATCCCAAAGTCAGGTCCCGTTCATCACGGGACTCGAACCAGGGACCGTTGATACGAGAGGCCGACGCTCTACCTCTGCACCACTGTCTTCCACGACTTGTTTGCTTATGTCAATAGTGAATACACTATGTACAAGGTTCTGACAGGTGCAGATAGTTTCATGACATCGAGCCGGGTACAATGGATTATCGGTGCTATTCCCTAGCTCTTTCTAGGAATCCGCTGTGTTCGAGTGGTTAGCGTCGGGAATTTCGAAACCGGGTGTCCCGGGTTCGATCCCCAGTCGCGGCACTACGGTCATGGTGGAGTGCCCTTGGGCGAGGCACGTTTTCTAGCCTAGTACTGGTTTGTTTACCCAGGGATCATGAATAAGTGAACTGTCGCCGTGATATAACGGACATATTGCTGAAAGCGGCGTAAAACACCAATAAATTAATTAATTAAATTAATCTGACAGGTGCAGGTAGTTTCATGACATCGAGCCTGGTACAATGGATTCTTCGTGCTATTCCCTTAGAGCTCTTTTCTAATTAAAGAGATAGCTTGGGTTCGTTTTAAATGCTCCATCACTCGCTTCAGCAGGATAAGCGTTAAATACGTCTATTAAGCCTTTCCCTCATATAGACGCTTTCTGACGCCTCTGCAGCAGACGGCTTTTTGAAAACATAGTAACAAAAGAAGAAATTGCTCAAAACGTGCAATTTCTCCTTTTGTCACAATGTTTTCCACTTTTAGTCATAGGTTATCCATACAATTAAAGAGATTTTCCATTGTTTGACAAAATATGTTCAAAGTCGTCTGCTGCAGAATTGTCTTATGAGGGAAAGGGTTAAGCCCTTCACATATGACGCCTGTACCAGCAGACGTCTTCCTGAAAGCATTGTGGCTAAATGAGAAATTACTCAGTATGAAGAATTTCTCTTTTTGTCACAACTTTTTTATTAAAATATGTTTGATAATTTTGATTCCATTTATAGAAAATTATCGAATTATTCGCTAAATATTTTGAAAGTTGTCTGCTGCAGAATTGTTGTACGTGGGAAACGGGTGTTGGTACGGAGGATACAAGGAAAACAAAAGATACAAATGTGTTTGACTTATATTGAATTTCTTGTTCATGATTTAACATTGATAAATTTAAACGAAATGTACGTCACTAGTCATAAACAATAGATTATGCATAAATTACCAGATTCAAGCGAATCGAGTTTTCAAAGGCGGTTAAGGTTATAATAACACAGTAAGGACTCGTGGATTTCCGCCAATCTCCGGATAATAAGTTTCGAGTACAAATGATTGGTTACGAAAGTTAACGGATATTCACGAGTCCTGTACTCAGTGTTTCAACCTTCAGATTCAAGTGACCGTTGACCAATGTCAATGTTTATCTGTTCTTCCAATCTTCGGGTCAACTTCTGATCCCACTGACATGTTAAAGGTCAGATTCTATTTTTTTTTTACTTCAAAGTATATTTGACCTATGACATACCGCGTTTAAACATTTACCGCAAGACTTATCCATCTCATTATCTATATTACTGCATATACAAGGTCAATGAAAGCTTGAGGTCAAGGTCACTATGATCTGTTTCACAACTCGAATCACAACCTTCTCCATTTAGAGTTCATTTATAAACAAATATAAAAAATCTGTCTCTGAAGATGTCAAGTTTTGACTGAGATAACGTGTTTAATATATAACATGAGTCACACCAAGCAAATAGACGGTCTTGCTGCTAGTTTTTTTAACGAGAAACTCTCAGACATATTATTTTGTTTGACTTTTACGACGCTTTCACTATTATTTCAGTTACATCACGGCTTAAGAAAAACTCATTCATTATTCCTGGTTGGAAAACCAGTACTGGGCTAGGAAATGCGCGTTGTCTTTGTCCACTCTGACGTCGCCAGCATGGATCAAACCCCTAACGCCCGTGTCCCAAATCTCGCACTATACAGCACTCGGCCAAGTCCTAATTATATGTATTTATAATGAGCAAGGTCTGGCGATTTCAGAGTCTTGGTACATAGGCACTCAATCGAGACCCAGATGTGTCATGTGACCACACTGTCCATTCAGAGTATTCACAATCCATCTCCAAGTCAAGCGTCTAAAAGACATCATGATTGCCGAAGACTGGAAATGATACCATACTAATTTCACACTCATTCGTTTAAATTGTGCGATTATATAGGATGAGTTGCAATAAAACCCATTTTGGCTTAAAGTTGCTCATACATCAAAGAAGAAAAGAGCATCGAGTGTGTAACGATCAATATAAATCGATGGCTTCATGTTAAAAGATTGTAACTACATGTCGTAACAAGATGGAGTTACATCCGTATTGTACGTAGCCAAATATATGTTTCGTCAACGGCAACATAGATATGCTGCTTGCAAGACCACTGCCTGCTTGGTATATCTCATGATTTTACAATGATGAGCTAATGACTAATATAATTATTTACATACATAACATAATAATTATTATAAAGGTCTATGAAATACGTAAAATGACGTCATATTAATGTCGTAAAATGTAATGTGACGTCATCATGACATATCATTATGATCATTGTTGGTGGAATAGACTTTGCAATGCGGTTTTGTGATGACAGTAGAATAATTATACAAAATAGGAAGTTGTTCACTATAATAGGTCAGTCGAAAACGTCGCTATGAAATGCTTAACTATCTTCTAGATAACAATTTTTTTTTTTAATGCATTTACTGCAGACGTCTTTTGAAAACATTGCGTAAAAAGCAGAAAACAATAGTTCTCTAAACAAGCGAGGTTTATTTCCCCATTTTACACAATGTCTTCAGCTTTTTATGAGAATAAATATTTAATTATTTTCTAGATATTACAATTTTGTCTTCAGATAATTTCGAAGCAGTCGACTATACAATGTTATATGAGCTATTTTGCTATATACTACGTTTAACCTTGACTGAAAGCAACGATATGTTACGGATTGAACTGAAAATAAGGTTAAATGTTTCTTAAATATATCAAAGTGACAACGAGATCACGTAACGTTAACTCCGTTCGCACATGCGCAGACGCATTTTGACACATTTGCAGCAGACATCTTTTACCAAAACGTTTCTAACTCTATTCGATAATTGTATAATCTTATCTAATATAGGTTATTTATCATGTTTTAAATAACCAATATGGTTTCTAAAGTTGACTGCCGCAAACCTGTCAAACGTGGGAATGGGTTATATAATAATATTAATAATAATAAATACTACGTACAATAACAATATATTCTTGGTATTCTACAACAGCACTTGTACAACAGACGTTATATAACTTAATGTAAATGGACTGATCTAATCCGGAAGAGAATAGTCAATAGTCAATTGTTAATACATCGAAGATCTCAATTTTAAACAAAATTGAATTGATCAAACTGAATTCTTCTTAATACTAAACATTTTAGAACCAATTCGAGCGCATGCACTGTTTCTCAACGTTGACCTTTATGCTTAAAATAAGCTGGTGGTGTGATGACAGCTCAATGACCGGTGTTTATCTACATTGTTTATCGATCTAAATAAACCTATTATCGATCTTTAGATTAAATCAACATTAATATTGACGATCAGTATCACCACTTGGTAAACTGTCCAATTTGTAGGTCATATATTCAGATCGTTATTCTATGGGATGACCAGCAAGAGATCACCGACTAGTTTTATGCAGTTAACATTATAACCGGTTTCGAATAGTGTACAAGAAACGAAACAAAACATTTGAGCCGAGTGGGGCAAAGGTGTTTATTGTTGCATTCCCATATTGACATCATGTAAATGATTATGCGAGTTTATATTTAGAATGTTTTCCTAATGGTAGGCAGATAGTGAGGGTTCATAAGGGTATTCACTGTTTGCATTAGCATTAACAAAACACCATATTTAGCAAAACCCAGACCCATGCCAAGACAAAATGATGAGACACTTAGATGAACAATGGTATTTTTTTGTTTCCTCCTTCTTTAAAGTATTATACAAACAAAGTCTTTAACTTGTTCCTGAGAATTATTAGTCGGGAGTCACACATAAAAAATAAAGGTTCGCAAATTCATTATTCACACAAAAGCAATGCGTATCTAACCTTAGCACGAGTCAGAGTCTTCGGGACGAAAAAACTTCACTCGTCACTTATTCGGACGATATCAACATTCGGATATGATTGTTTTGTGTTTTCTTGGTAGGTGACGTTTGAAACACTTAGTTGAAAAACAGAACAAATCATTGATGGTAACGGAACAGGTTCCACTGCAATTTATGTTCAGAGATAAAGACCTGATCTTCAATCGGTAAAACAGGAGCGGGCTAAGGAAATTTCAAATCTACTTATTTTCTAAAAACCATTTAAGTGGCCCCTCTTGACAACCGTACAAAGGACAGTGTGATACAAATTCAATTGGACAAGACAAGACTAGTTTGGAATGCCAGTGCCTATGATTCGATATTACTGAGTGATATTAACCTGACCCTGACCTTTGCGTGAATTTATCACCACTTACGTGTATTACCATCATGTTCGATTTTGTTAATTACATTATAAGTTTTAAAAAAAATATATTTCACTTATTCACGATCCCTGGGTAAATAAACCAGTATTAGGCTTGTAATTGTGCCTTGTCCACGGGGAAGGCGTGACACATAAATTTGCTGATAAAACATGCTCTCCTTGATGCTAAAAATAGTTGCACACAGGTCATTATCAGGTTGATATTATCGAGTAACACATCGGGTGAAAACATTCTCGCTTATCAAAATCACGTGTTATATCTTTTATCTTGTGAATGGCGTGGTCAACATTTTAACATAAAGTCGATGTTCGAGTTTCAATCTGACCTGGACGTTGTTTGGCCATGGTCATTTTGAAAATCGAAATAATTTGATGATTTCCATTTTAACATCCAAAAGAAAAAAATAATATTCAATATAACAGATGATAGAGTAATTAAGGAAGATAAATTGTATTTATTTGTTCTTTTTTAATGATTTTTATTACTTACGATTTAAAAATAATAAACATGTTTTTTAATTTGCTGTAGAGAAAGATATCGTCATACGAGAAATTAAATTTGCATTATTTTTTTCGTAAACATGTCTTCAATAAAAACATCGTTAAGGAAATTCCAGGATGATGGAACTAAATGTTGTATCAATCAGCCTTCGCAAATGATCAAAATTAGCTAGAATTTATGTAAAACAATAAAATGAAGCTAAAAGTCATACTTAATTAACAAATATCATAACGATAACAAAATGGCGTTTAACATATAAGTATAGTTTAAAATTGTCTATAAATAGAATAGAGTGGTGTCTGTTCTATAAATAGCAAGATATTAAATGTGATCTATAAATAGAAACAAACGCCATTTTTGAATCACAAAGTCGACGATGAAAACTAACAAATAATTCATGATAAAAATACTCGTTTGACGAGCGAATAAAAACACATTGATTTCATTTGAAAAAAAAAGTAATATGAGTTTTGATTTTTGAATATTTCGTTAACTATTCTACGGATACCCTTTACCTAACAAGTTCTAAAATAGACACGAATGAGATTCCATTATTCTACTAAGTGCTTATATAATGAGTTTAATGAAAATGTGCTGGGACGTGTTGTCTCTTTAACCTCCTTAGCAGTTCAGTATTTACCAAGTTCCCTATATGACGCCTCAAAATTAACACGACTCAAGAAATTGATGACGGCAGTTTAAGAGTAAATACTTTAAAGTTAGTTTTTCTTATTCACATTACGTTTACAACTTCATATTATCTAAGTTTGGCGTTTTCTTTGCGACGTAACAAAGCAGATTGATAGCCAATCACCTATGAATTTAAATTAAGATAGTAAGATTGTAACTTTATTCGTAAATAATAAGAGTCTTCGAATGTTGGCCCTGTCATTTATTTACAATAAAGAGGTTTCATGTTATTGAATTATTATTAAAATCCCAATACAGCTAATCAGGTAAACCTACTTATTTCTATTCAATAGTAGTAACTGTAAATATTGCATTGAAAAAAAACCAGAGTTTATAAATTGTATTTTCCAATCCACTACAAAATAAATTTATTTAATATTTGCAAACAGATGTAGATCTTAGGCGCCAAAGATAATCGAATGTTTATTCAAAAAGTAGAAAGGGGAGGTGTTTCATTTCCTGAAGTGCTAGGGAGGGGAAGTTGTCAACCAAATAATATTTATAAGGCAAATTATTCTACTAAAATGAAGAATACGTTCAAGATCCTCGAAATAATACTATGCGGTGATGCCCTCTACTTTTCCGAAATGTCAAGGTCATATACTTATTACCTTAACAGAACGGTCAAATAAAGGCGAATACTGATAGAACGTTTTAGTTTTATTTTTGTCGGGTTTAGTAGATACTATATTTCTAAAGAAAGAAAAGAAATTGACTAATAAGCTACTTTTCCATGAAAGTTTTCAGAGAAGGTATTGTTTGAAGAGACAAAAGAAAAAAACAAAGCTTAGCACTTTTTTTTCTACATTTTAAGAGAGGGTATTAATAATAATGACAAAGTTTCGTTGAACAATGATACAAATAAATTACATAAATAATGACAACAATACTATAATAATATTATTATTTACAACAAAATGTTATACATGTAACTTTCTTTTAAAAAATAATTAAAGGACGAACTATCTATATGCACTGGATCACATAACAAACTACATCTCACGGTCATTCTCATATAATCATATACGTCTGACAATAGATCCTTTCTGATGCTCTTTCTTCAGGTGTAAAGAAATCCTTAAGTCGCACAGTGAATTCCCAGATCGTACTTTGCAGCCGCACAGCCATATCTGAAACTACGCTGCAGCCATATGTAAGTA
The DNA here is from genome assembly GCA_031761405.1 of Serripes groenlandicus. NCBI lineage: Eukaryota > Metazoa > Mollusca > Bivalvia > Cardiida > Cardiidae > Serripes > Serripes groenlandicus. The sequence continues at coordinate 49,007,587 of JASEVX010000013.1, forward strand.
AGTATGTAGTTTCTTTGTGAATCAGTTCACATATAGGGTTTTATGTACAAGGATATCATTCACACACAGGGAACGTTTCACTCTTGTGACATCATTATCATCGCATTTTGTTATCAAATAGATTGAAACATATCAACCGCGTCTGGCTATTTGTTTGGTTTTAATGTATCGGTAATTTCCGTGTACTTTCGTCGAGTTTTCCGGATGACTTTGTTAACAATCCGGTGACTTTCACCTAACTTCGGAACATGTGGAATGGTCAGGGACACCCTCTTCGGCTACATTCCGTTGACTTTCAGAAAATTTCGGATCATGTACAAAACTTTGGAGCTACCTTCCTGTGTCGTTTTGGAATACGGAATACCTTAATTGCATCTCCAAAACGGGATACAAAAACGGATATGGTAGTAACACTCGTGGGCTGAAATACCCCTATATTTTATTTCAGAACTTGCATCTTGAACTTAACGACATGCACTCCAACAAATAAAGACTCTGATGAAACAAACTGCAGGTATGCATAGACTCAACTTAGTCTTCACTGTAAGTTTATATTATAAGACCCCCGTATCGCCAGTCTCGGTTGATATGTAGCCTTAATGTACGGATAAAAATAATGAAAAATCGACTTCTGATGGGTCGTTTGAGCAAATATACCTTTTTTCCTTGGTCATTTATAAATCATCAATGTATCAGGTCATTCATTTATTGTTAACTGGGTTTCAATCAAACTTAATAGAAAACGCTTTAATTAACATTCATCAGTTTTTCCAACCATTTACTCCGACACGTTTTCAATTATCTAACAACCATTAACTTTCGTTACATGAGTAGACCTACATTGTTTAAACTACATGTTTTTGTTCAGTATCGCACGCAACTTTATTCTTATTTATATAAGTAAAAGTTTATGTGAAACCCGTATACATTGTACATGTACCCCTATGTTGCAGTCTTTTAATGTGTTTAAATGTCCGTATACATAGGACAAAATTCATTAGATGACACTAAATAGTAAATTTAAGTTAAAACTTTAAAGGTGATGAACTTCAGATGGAGATCAAAATTTTGAAATGTTGAAACTTCTGCAAATATTGCTAATTGTGACAACAAAGTAAGTAATAAATAGCTCAAAACTATTTTGGCAGTAAATGTTGAAAAACAGTCAATTGAAAGTCATGAAAATGTTTAGAATTTGGCTTCCTGGGTATATCTACCCAGGAAAAATTAACCATAAACGATCAATAAATATTTAGATGTTTTGGTACTGGAAACTGAAATTATTACTCTTAATTTTATCCCAGAATTATGATTCTAATATTTCAAGACAACTTTTGAACAGTTTTAAAACTTTGACCATACAATCTATAATCTGGAGTTCAGCACCTTTAATGGTTTTTCGTGTAAACAATGTAAGGATGACCTACTTACGACAGTGAAGTTTAGTGATCGTGTGATATTTGATTTCATGGAAAATATGACGATTACAATGATATAGAAACATTAAAATATCGGCAAGGAAATTTAAATATAAAAAAACAAAGAGATATCTTTTTTTTGGACGGATATATACTTGTTGACGTCGAAAAACCGCGTATAAACGAAATAAAAATAAAGCTTGAAACAAGCCCCAGAATATTCAAAAAGTATTAACTGAGACGCACCCCCCTCTCTCGTTGATTTGACCAATCACACAGGCTGTAACATTCACATTTCATTTATTCTTCAACCAATCAGATATATCCATTCATATCCTAACCTTAGCTAATTTCCTTCTTAAATCATTCACACATATGCTTTCTTACCACATTATAAATAATAATAGCCTTGCCCATTCATCGCTATACAAAACTCATTTAATGCTTGATAAAGATTTGCATAGATTTTTGGATACGCCTTCAGTGTTGCGAATAGTCCATTATTACAAAAAAGGGGCATAGATATTCATAAATCATCGATTATGTACATTATGTATATATGCATTTCATTTAATAAATTACAACAAAAGATTTTGTATCAAAATTGATGACCTAACTACATGCAGCCGGAACTACTTTTTGTTAATCCTTCCCCACATACAGATGCATTTGGACGTTTTTTACGTCAAACGATTTTTTTAAAACTCTGAGACAAAAGGAATAATTGCCCATGAAGAGCAATAATTCCTTTTACCTAAAGGTTACTATCGCTTTCTAATAATTAATGCTTTAATTTGTTAATATTTACCATATTTTGCCTTGATATTTTCAAATCGTCAACTACAGTTTTATTGTGTGTGGGAAATGATTACAAAGTTATAGTTACGCCCGTATGGCAGCAAGTCAAAGAAAAGTAGTTCCTCTGTAGCCGCACTATTCGCCGTCCGCACGATCCAGAATAATATAAAAGTACAATCACATTGTCGAATTAATCATCGCTACTTTCCGGTAGAAACAGTATCTGTCCATTTCTTACGTCACTAGGGGAATAATGACGTCATTGTAATCTTTCGGCGGCCTGGATATGTTGGGGTTGGTAAAACGTGTGACCGGCAGCAGCCGCGAGTTGCTGCGGTACTGCATACGTGTAAGGCGACGTAGCCGCAACCAAGCCAGCTGAGGATACGTTCACGTAGGGATATGAGGCTTCCAAGCCGGCTGCTGCAAACTGGCTACCATAGGCTGCGGCTGTGAAACTGTCGAGATAGTGCGCTGGTGACGGTGACATAGGCGATTGTTGTAACCCTGCGGCTTGCAGCACGCTGTTTCCCGGTGCACCGGCGGTCATGTAGGATGGATATACGTATTGTGGAATGCTGTAAGAAGATAGAAAAAAATCCAGTTGATTATAAGATTGTTTTTATCAATTTGAGAACATGTTTTTGCTTATTTCCTTGCATCTTAATTAACCCTTTCCCTCTTATAGACGCTTTCTGACGCCTCTGCAGCAGACGGCTTTTTGAAAACATAATGACAAAAGAAGAAATTGCTCAAAACGAGCAATTTCTCCTTTTGACACAATGTTTTCCACTTTTTTAGTCATAGGTTATCCATTCAATTATAGAGATTTTCCACGTTTTGACAAAATATGTTCAAAGTCGTCTGTTGCAGGATTGTCGTATGAGGGAAAGGGTTAAGATTATACTGGTTTATTTCAAGCTTTGACTCAGTGGTGACACGGATTAAAAGCTTTTTGTTCCGATTGGTATCCTTTACCTAATCATAATTTCCACGTGAAAAAAGTCTCCAATTATTAACCCTTTTCCCTCATACGACAATTCTGCAGCAGACGACTTTGAACATATTTTGTCAAAAATTAGAATATCTCTATAATCGAATGAATAACCTATGACTAAAAGTGGAAAACATTGTGGCAAAAGGAGAAATTGCTCGTTTTGAGCAATTTCTTCTTTTGTCACTATGTTTTCAAAACGCCGTCAGAAAGCGTCTATATGAGGGAAAGGGTTAAATCAATAAATATAACTAAGACTTTTTTGTCGCACAAAGTCATATTAAATATATATGCATGTTTTACCAGTCAGATAACAGTTAAATCATATACTAAATCATGTATTATCATATATAATCTAAAGTATAACAAATAATCAAAATTTAAAGTAGTTTTAACAAATAGTTCTAGTGCTATCTTTATAATAAGTGTAGGCATAATCAGTTAGTACAAAGATTCTGGTATATTTTCCAAAAGAAGTGTCGCCCTTTTTTCAAAAAATTAAAAATAAAGATATGAGCAGAGCAGCACAGGTATATTCTACATATTCTATTCATTTTGAACAAACATTTTCTGTTTCGACATATTTTATTCATTTTGAACACCATTTTTCTGTTTCAAAGTCTAGACAACTAGTCGAGAGTAAAAGGGTAATCTATTAAGCACAGAGAGAAAGTGAAAAGATTCAAACAAGGGATTTATATTGTTAGTCTTTGATTTAACTTTAATCCAAAGAAAATGTCTTGAGAGATTGTTCTTAATCTTGGGGACGTGATCGATAAACACAGTGAAGAACAATATTCCACATCCATAAATGACGTAGCAGAAAATAAAAACAAAACGAATTCCAAAGTTTTATGTTGTTGGAAACGCACGTGCAGAGATAAATCATTTCAATGCTAAATTAGAAACAGGCGTAAGTGCATTTCATAAATTTCATAAATAAGTTTTATTCGGTGATGTACATCGCTTTAAACAGTTTTTTCAGTTGGGTAAATTGCCAGTTCGTCCCATATTTACGGATTACGTGTTTAGAAACAATTTGCATGACACAATCAATTATCGCCGATAACGTTGATTCCAATATATAACATAATAAAACACACACATCTATTTAGAGGTCAGACATCGATTATCTCCCTTTAGCCAATTTTTTGTAAGACCTATGGCAAATTGATTCTTTTTTAAATATCCGACCCAGCGTCAGGGCTAGACATTCTCAATACGTAAAGATAGGTACTAAATATTATTCGTTCATGTTGTAAACTTCTGGCAGCGTATATCACTGATAACTAGTGGCCTCCGCTAAAACCAGTCCAACTCCAAAACGGCTGTGCAGAATACATATAAACGCGGTTGTCATGGGCAAAGCACATTTCCTAGTCTAGTACCGGTCTGTTTACCAAGGGAGCATGGATAAGTGAACAGTCGCCGTGATATAAGTGAAATAATGTTGAACACGGCATAAAAAAAAACACCAAAAAACTAAAAAATTAGAATGCATAATTGTGTCGTGTCAAATAATCTCGAGTATGTTATTATATTCAGACGGGGAAAAAAGGGTAAAAAACAAAATATGAAATGTTGTACAAACAAGCCATATCAGCGCGCGGTATTAACATTTTGATCTTCGTTTAAACACTGTCAAAAGTTATGAACAGTTTATGAACTGAACGACTTCCCGATACAAAAATGTATGAATCACATTCAACGTTGATAATCAATATGCGCTTTCGTAAGAACTGAAGTAGAAATATATTGTCGCCAAAACGCAGTGTTTTACAGTAATCTTTCGTGAAAACCAACGTCTAAACAAAACGAAATGGGTTTTCTCGGATTGTATGTACTGTTTAGTGTCTATCCCTTTCCCCACATACATTGAAACTTGTGTTAGCGGTCACCTCTGTTAAGCAGCCAACTTGTTTTTAGCAACCATTTGAAGATTAACCAAAAGAACAATTTCTACTTTATTTGACTTGTTTACAGCAGTCCAACTCTAATAAGGAGCCAACTTGTTTTTAGCAGCCATTTGAAGATTAACCAAAACAACACGATCTACTTTATTTGACTTGTTTTAAGAAGTCCACAACTCTGTTCAAAAGCCAACTTTTGACTCGTCCTTATTTGGCTGCCTATGACAAACGTGAATACATCTATTCAAAACTTAAACAAATATCTCTATTTATGAAAGATCAATCACTGAATAAAAATGAAATTATAGTGGCAACATGAGCAATTGCTCATTACGCTCGTATAAGCAATTTCTCTTTTTGCCAAAATGTTTTAAAATGTCGTACTCGGCTAGTGCCTCAGAAGGCGTCTGTATTAAAGCATGCTTTGTATTATCACTGATAAAGTTGTTGTTTATTGGGATTTTACCCCGTGATCAACTTTATTTCATTCATATTCCGACGAAAAATAATGCTCCCAGATTCCTGGGGTCTACAGTACTAGGTCAGGAAGATTTGCAGACATGATTAAAAATATGAAATTGGGGTAACGGTTAAATATAATGTGCAATATATGAAGAAATTAATCTAAGTCATAATTAACGTTTGCATCATAAATCTTGACACGAAAAACACGGTCGGGTATTCAAAGAGAAGAATAGACTGGTTTTTTGAATTTGAATGGTGAACAATTTTGATAGAAATCTTACTAAACGGAAGTATTATGTTATTAAAACCAGTCCAACATAATAGATTTTGTGTACGGTCGATATGTAAAATAAGAGAAAGTGATTAACCCTTTCTCCCATACGACAATTCTGCAGCAGACGACTTTGAACATATTTTGTCAAATCATGGAAAATCTCTATAATTGAATGGATAACCTATGACTAAAAGTGGAAAACATTGTGACAAAAGGAGAAATTGCACGTTTTGTGCAATTTCTTCTTTTGTTACTATGTTTTCAAAACGCCGTCTGCTTTAACCCTTTCCATCATACGACAATTCTGCAGCAGACGACTTTGAACATATGTTGTCAAATCATGGAAAATTTCTATAATTGAATGGATAACCTATGACTAAAAGTGGAAAACATTGTGACAAAAGGAGAAATTGCACGTTTTGTGCAATTTCTTCTTTTGTTACTATGTTTTCAAAAATCCGTCTGCTGCAGAGGCGTCAGAAAGCGTCTATATGAGGGAAAGGGTTAAGAACCCTATCGGATATACATCTGTAACTCTATACCAGTCTGTGTAGCCTGATTACCCGATTCCCCACATAAAAGACGACTTTAGAAATAGTGTTGAAAAAATAAGAAATGCTCCAATATTTCAATATCTTCTTGTTTTATGATTCTGACGTAGTATCTTAAAACATGATACAATTTTCGTTTTTAGCAATGTCTCCTTTGTCCATAACGTTTGAAATCGGCTTCTTGCGGACCTAGATTCACAACTTTTTAACCCTTTCCAACATGAAGATGCTTTCGGACGCCTCAGCAGCAGATGACATTCAAAAACTAACATTGTGGCACTCAAAACGAGCTAAAGCTACAATTGCCATATTTGCTCTTATTAATAAGTAAACTCTAATCTATGAGGATTTTGGTAATTTGTTTTCAAAGCCATTTGCAGCAGATTTCTTGTATGTTGGAAATGGTTAACACACACATTTATACGTATACTCTTTGGATTCAAACACAGAAAAGGCAACAACTTTGTCGTGCGATTCTGCCAGGATTATATCGTAAATTATATGTCGTAATCGTGTGCGATTCTGCTAGGATTCTAACGTAAATTACATGTCGTAATCGTGTGCGATTCTGCAAGGATTCTAACGTAAATTACATGTCGTAATCGTGTGCGATTCTGCTAGGATTCTAACGTAAATTACATGTCGTAATCGTGTGCGATTCTGCTAGGATTCTAACGTAAATTTACATGTCGTAATTGTGTGCGATTCTGCTAGGATTCTAATGTAAATTTACGTTACAGTGTCTATATACACAGTGCGTAATTAAGTCGGTTTCGATTACCATGTTCTAAACTGTACGGTTACCCAAGATTCTTATCGAAGTAAATACTCGTGTCATTACCGTGAAAAGGCATATCTGTATAACAATAGGGCTTGAAGGTACTTATTGCCTTAACACTGTCCCCTATGCTGCCGTAAAATGTTTTTAAACTTCATCAACTGCATATTTGCTGTATGTGGGAAAGGGTTACACATTTTTGTAATATTATTTTTCTCTTTTATATATAAATTATATTTTTAAAGATCAATGGCAGGCAAATTGGTGCAGACAGGGTGAGTGTATTAAATACACTCACCCTGGTGCAGAGTATCATTAAATGAGCCTTACATTATAAATTTAAATTATATTAATTATATCAATATTTTATCAATATCAATTATGACATTCTATTTAAACAGTAAGATATTTCAATGGAACGCATCAATATAATCCTTTCGGTTCCAACATAAAACATATTTAAGTATTTGAAAATAAAAGTGTATTAAACAATATATAGAGTTGAAACACATTATGAAATAAAAGTCAGCTACTGGTGATTACGTGCGTCTGCATGAGGGAAAGTAATTATCATTTATTTCCATAGCGTTTTTATAAGTTCCAAATGTTAAATGTATGTCATTTCTCAATCGAATGCATCAAAATCACCCCCACATTTTGTCCCAACAATAGCAAATAGAAATAGAAAAAGAATTATGTTCCACAATGGGTCAAATGAACATTTAACGAAGGATCTAATTTTCGATTTAACCGGTTGACAGTTTATGATATTAAATAACAATTATATAATTCAATTATGAGAGTTTGATTATTCCTACGCCATACAAAATTAACCCTTTTACCCGCACAATTGCAACAGACGATTTTTTAAAAAACATAGGGACAATTGGAAAAATTGCTCATGATGAATAATTTCTCCTTTTGCCACAATGTTTTCAACTATTTTCCGTATCCTTCTTTTTATTATATTTAGTATTTTCACTATTTTCACCTACATAATTTCAAAATCCTCTTCTGCAGATGTATGAAATCGTATCTTCGTGTGGGTTAGTATTGACTCACGTAAATACGCCCCGTGCAGCCCGCTGCACTGCATAATCCAATAACTTATAAAGGGATATCAATAGCAATGTTTCCACAATCAATCTTGTACAATGTATATTACTGTGCAGTTTTATTCATCAACGTCATCCATTGACCCTTCCCCATATACAGCAAATGTGGAGCAGACGACTCTTTGAAAATCTTTAATTTTTTGGAAAAAGTAAAGCAGTATCAGCATTAACGCTTTCCCTCATATAGACGCGTTATGACGCCTCTGCAGCAGACAACTTTTTGAAAACATGGTGACAATAGAAGAAATTGCTCAAAACGAGCAATATCTCCTTTTGCCACAATGTTTTCCACTTTTAGTCATAGGTTATCCATTCAATTATAGAGATTTTCTTTCTTTTTTTAAACAAAATATTTTCAAAGTCGTCTGCTGCAGAATTATCGTATGAGGGAAAGGGTTAAAAGAAGCATTTTTTTAAATTCATAATCAATGTCGTACAGTGTATATTATTTTTAACATATTTTTTGTCATCAAAATGGCAGACTTAATAGCTGTTACATTAACTATTTCCAGCCTACAGCAACTCAGTAACAAACGGCTTTCTAGTTCTCGCACAGACAACTTTTTTTTATTTTTCGACTCAAAGCATTTTATTGCAGATTATGAATAATTAATAAGACAAGTCTTAAAACAGCGTGTCATAGAATGGTTTAATAAAATAACAAGAAATATTGATAAATCGCTAATCTTTATGAAGTTTACACGCCAAACCGGTTTGTGTTCACAGGAAACCGGATTATCCCCGGATTATTCGGATTAAAGGGAGATTAGTTGTAATGTATATTACAATTTTTATTTGTAAGTTATGGATTGGAGTTATTAACCGTTTGGCAGTATTATTAAGTAGAACACGGGGATATTTTGAACGCTTGAAGATTTAAGCAATATTCGTTAGCGCACGAGGCACATTTGAGGCCTTTTTAGGCCAGATGATGTTTTGAAAACACTGTGAAAAAAACGAGCAATTTCTCCTTTGGTCACATTGTTTTTTCAACTCTATTCAATAATAACACTTTCATTTTAACCCTTTCCCTCTCACATAGACGCTTTCTGACGCCTCTGCAGCAGACGGGTTTTTGAAAACATAGTGACATAAGAAGAAATTGCTCAAAACGAGCAATTTCTCCGTTTGCCCCAATGTTTTCCACTTTTAGTCATAGGTTATCCATTCAATTATAGAGATTTTCTACTTTTTTGACCAAAAATGTTCATAGTCGTCTGCTGCAGAATTGTCGTATGAGGGAAAGGGTTAAGAGAGTTCTCATATTCTTGCCCGGATGCCTTTAAAGTCGTCTGCTGCAGAATTGTTGTATGAGGGAAACAGTTAACCATTTCCCTCATACGACAATTCTGCAGCAGACGACTTTGAACATATTTTGTCCAAAAATAGAAAATCTCTATAATTGAATGGATAACCGATGACTAAAGGTGGAAAACATTGTGACAAAAGGAGAAATTGCTCGTTTTGAGCAATTTCTTCTTTTGTCACTATGTTTTCAAAAAGCCGTCTGCTGCAAAGGGTTAAGACTATTGAAAAATACCCAGAAGTCCACAGTGGAGACTTAGACATTTATAACATTGACAACGAGAAGAGCGCGCAGCAGCAGTTCGGATTGCTCGCGTGTATTTGCATACCAAACTAAAACTGTTCGTTGTACATGTCATGACGTGTGTTTTCCGAAAAGAAACTGCAATTATGATAAAATCATAAACGTTTTCACAAAGGCAGGGATCAAGGCCAACGTACACGTCAGTAAAACATGGCCAGAGCGAAATTAAAAGACTGAAGTCCGAAAAGTTAGATGACATTTTAGCATTGTTAACGTCCATAGTAAACCGCTATAAGTCAAACAAACAAGACCTGCTTGACAGACACAAGGCTATGCAGTCCAATACAGCGTAGGACATGTCACATGAAAAATTGTCATTTTTTAATGTCACTAGTTCATTATCCCGTGAACGCTCATCAAATTTTCTCGTGACAGGACTCACTAAGAGATCCATCGGTGTCAAAATGTCCCTTGCGAAACCAATAAATTAAATAGTTTTAACGCAAACAAGCCCGTTCAAAAGAGAGTTTTCACAAAATAATTCGGTTCTTCAATTTCAATTTACTATACTTCACAAGTGGCGTAAGTACGATTAAATACGGTGACGAATAATCGGCTCTTGTCACCAAATTGAAGAGCAATATGGCAGACAAAATACATTTCGATTTCAAACAGGTGTCCTTTATGGATTTTTGAGATTATCCCGATATTGACAGATTAAAACCCATTATCAGTATATTGTATTTCTTTCCATTGATCTTGTCTTTTCACATTCGAAGACGGGGCATGCTAAAACAGACTCGATAACAGGCGCATCGTGGGAAATAATTCGGTCTGTGGCACGACATGACACTGCAGTAGGAAAAGTTGAAAAATTGCTGATTTGCAGCGTTTGGGTTTTTCCGCTTTATCTTCTAAATTGTCTCGTGATATTTTCTTGTATCCATACTTTGTTTTCAAGTTAAAAACATCGAAACATTCTACGTGTAATATGAATGTACATGCTATTGGTCAATTGTCATCTTGCACTCAATAACGTAATAATCACAATATACACACTATCAGTTCAAAAGCTCTAGATAAGGGGCGTTATGCATAAATATATAATCCTTATTTGACACTCTGACCCTATGTTGTGGGTACTCAAAATAATCGTCTCAGCGAGACGATTCTTTTAAGTACCCACAACATAGGGTTTGCTTCAGTAATACGAGAGAAATTGTGGAGAAAAGGTCTGTCTGGACCTCTATCAGTTCCATTATATTGCGGATTTTTTACAGTAAAATACAAGTATGTCAATAATCCAGCGAGGAATTCCGCATGACGTAACGGGGGCGCGTGCGGGTATTTAGGTTTGGCGCCGAGCGTCTGTAAATGTCGTCTGCTGAAGGATTTACATAATTAAAAGTATCACTCTAGAAATACGACCAGCTTTTAGTGAATTCAAGACAACTCAGAGTCACTAGAAGCCTTCACCTTTTTTTTCCTTTATCATACTTGGACACAATCAGACAAAACTACACATGATAAAAGCACGTGAAATTGTTTATATAAAGTAAATGTATATGATATAACACACGTTTACGCACTCTTACATACATACTCATTTTAACGCAGGTGTAGCAGACAAACTGTTGAAAGCATTGTGATAAAAAGATAAAAAAGATAAATTGCAGTAAGTACCTCAGCTGTATATCATCCTTTTGCCAACATTTATTTAACCATATCAGACCATTTTAATTTAATTCTTAGAGATGTTCAATACGTTTTGCTACATCTTTTAAAAGTCGTCTGCTGAAAATGTGTTGTAATTGACCCTTTCGATCAAAGTAATCGATCATGCAGTATATACCATTCAATATTGAGTATAAATCGATCATGCAATACTGATACCATTCAATATTGAGTATAAATTATTTCTCACCAATTTAAGCCATCGCATATCTAAAGCAATATTTAGTACCGCCGATTCAACCCTTTCCCTCATACGACAATTCTGCAGCAGACGACTTTGAAGATATTTTGTCAAAAAATAGAAAAATCTCTTCGATTGAATGGATAACCTATGACTAAAAGCGGAAAACATTGTGGCAAAAGGAGAAATTGCTCGTTTTGAGCTATTTCTTTTTTTGTCAATATGTTTTTTTAAAAGCCGTCTGCTGCAGAGGCGTCAGAAAGCGTCTATATGAGGGAAAGGGTTAAAGCGCCATACAGTATTACAGAATTCAGCAGTCTTCGCTATGACGTGCTAGTGGATATAACCCGGGACTCTCGAATTCTCGGACATAAAACTCAGAAATGGAAAGAGATTACCAAAACGTAATAAATAAGTGTTTTTTTTATTTTTTCGATCTAAATTCTTCGCGCGGCACATTTTGTATGTTGCCCTAAACAGACTGAATATTTACTTAGTGAGGTTTTCAGGACTAACTTTGATGCTGACTGGAGTCATTTACTTAAGAATGTACATCAATACAGAGAGTTGGGTTCAAGAATGCAAGAGGCGACCTCCCGTTACCAATTTATATTTTCCCATCTTCTTTTCAAGACGAATATAACATATTTTTTTTCTTCGGCAGGGTCTAAAAACCCTTTAAGAAAATCGTATATTCATTTTATTGTTAAGCGAAGTATTCGGCCAATTTGGTAAAAGCATTTTTCGGATTACCAAACCCGCTTTGGCACGGGGATGCTGATTGAAGCTTCATCAGTAAAATGGTAACCAATTCGTGCTTTTACCGTTAACCCTTAGCGACAATTAACAAATCTGTCGTCCCGCAAGAAAACCAACATTGTCGACTGCGTGCGTAAAGTAACGACCCTGATCAGGCTAAGCATGCCGCGCAGGCGAACCCGGACAGACACTTTTCGCCTCCTGTGGATTTTCTGTTTCAATAAGCATTACTCTATGCCTCTATCCATCTGAGACAGCGTGTCGGCCTGGATTAGCGCAGGCTGATCTGGATCGATACATTACCGGCATAGTTCATAATGTTGGTTTTCTTGCATGAAGGCTAAAATCTGCAGCATACGACTTTTTGAAAAGATATAGTCCATGAACTATGGAAAGTACCTATCAATGATAGAACAAATATTGAATAATTCTAAGCAAAGTTTCCTTTTGCCAGATAGGGTGCTTATTCTACGTTAAAGATAGAGAAGCACTGGCTTGTATATTGGTATTGCTTAGACCATTAACTCCCTTGACCATTTCGTCCTTTTCTCACAATATTTAGTAACAGTTGCTTGTATAAGCTTGTTATTACACACCGTTTAGCCACAGACAAGAACACGTATGTTATGTTGCACGATTCCTAATCGACTAATACATATTTTAACACTGAAACATTATTCTTTAATCACTGAAAATGGGAACATAACACAGGATTCAATCTAACAATTTTAACAAGTTGAGATACTGTGATTTCTTTACAGCCGTTCAAATCATCTTCGATACTTCTGAGATAAGTGTATTGTTTATTATTAGTCATAATTACCTAAATGGATTTAGGATTAAACAAGGCTGCCATAAGAAGATAATCATACAGGAATGCCGGAGCGGTAATTGAACATCTCCATTGTTCTAATTATATTACGTTACCGCAGATCGGCTGGAAAGCCGTACAATAACACAGACAAATTGCTTGTTAATACCAAACGTCTGTGCACCACCGAGAGCTGTAGAACGGCAGCTCAAACGGGCCATCAATTCGATGGATTCATGCAAAACGGTTGTAACTATATATTGTGAAAACATATAGTTACAATTGTTTTACATCAAGCCCACGAATTGTCGCATGCTAATGGCAAGACTACGTAACTACAAAATGTTTCTTTATCTTATTTTTGTTCGAAAGTAGAAATCACACCCAAAGACACATATCTATTTTATACTATGAATTCATTTTGCTAGGTTTGTCCGTCTAAACCATTATCACGTGGCGAAAATAAATGAAAATAAAGAACCATAATCACGTATCGAAAATAAATGAAATTAGTATCGTTTATTAATAGTATGATGTTGGAGACAGTCGGCATGTTCCGTATGCGTTTCCGTAATTTCACAGCCCACGTACGTTCAATTACGACCGGTTGCGGCGCGTTCTTTCGGGCGATGTTTTCCATTGCCTCTCATCTCTGATCTATGTGAGAAAGTAGTCAGTGGCTTCGAAAGAATGTTGTGTAAGTACTGGTGTGGGAAAGCCAGGAAAACATGGGTAGGTGCACTGACCGCCGTGATATGACCAAAGCTGTTGAAAGCGGCGTTAAACTCCAAACAAACAAAAAAATCAATTACGACGTAGATATCAATCGTTTCAACGGGTTTAACTTTCGGAGTTCTGCCAGTGAAAGCTTTAATTACAATATTATTTATGCTGCACAGTAGTCGGTCAGCGGGGTCCGGCCACTGCTGACCAAAAACAAGAGAGCATCGCAAGGCCAATAGTTATCATCGCTTTCCCACATGCAGACGCATGTGTACACATGCGCAGAAGAAGACCATAGGAAACGTTGTGACAAAGGGAGAAACTGCTGATGATGTTCACATTTGTTTGTGTTTTTTTATAAGTAGACTTTCACTTAAAGATAACATCAAAAGATAAGCCTAGAAATGTTCAATGTCATCTTGTTTGTTGTTTGTAGGAAATGTTTACGCTGCGCGTTTAGAATTATGTGAAGCTCAATAATAACCTATATTGTATATATGGAAAGACTCTGATGAGGCTGTCTGGATGCGCAGACTCGCCTGGAAGTTTTAAATTTTTGATCAACAAAACGAAGAAGGTGCCATTGTTTGTTTGACGCGGTGTGTGAAGATGTATATCTCCGGCCCGTGTGGGCTGACCATTGGCTGTATCAAGCATATCAAATGATTGACCACAGCGGTCAGGCCGATTGTTTAGGATTAAACGAAAACTGACCACCGGGGCTTAGATGCTTATCTATTGGTATTAGAGGCTGAAAGTCAGATGAAATAGAAATACAATACATTTCATATGTCTGAACTCTTAATTGCAAGCGAGTGAAAGCTTGTAACGAGCTTTCATCAATCTTTCTGTGTTAAGTTTATTACGCCTTATGCTGCATTAGGAGTTTTTAACGTAAAATGTAAAAGCCGGACATCAAGTTTCACTATTCTATACTTAAAACTTTTCCTCATACGACAATTCTGCAGCAGACGACTTTCAACATATTTTGTCAAAAAATAGAAAATCTCTATAATTGAATGGAAAACCTATGACTAAAAGTGGAAAACATTGTGGCAAAAGGGGAAATTGCTCGTTTTGAGCAATTTCTTCTTTTGTCACTATGTTTTCAAAAAGCCGTCTGCTGCAGAGGCGTCAGAAAGCGTCTATATCAGGAAGAAAAGTTAAATAGAATGTAAACAATAAGCACAAGGGAGATAACCCTTCCGAGTATTGTTCGCGATATCTACGGATCTTATCATCGCATTGACGATTGGGATGTTAATCCTATTGTTTGGGGCATTGATCAAAGGGCGTTCGGAATTCACGACGTATTTCTCTCCCCTCTCTCGGAATGAATATTTGATCTACAAAGCAAGCACGTATTTACAAATATTAACCCCTTTCCCACATACTGCAGCATATGGCTTTGAAAACATCAAGTCTAAATCATGGACAATCTAAAAAAAAGACGGTATAATTACTGAAAATTACATCTACAGCAGGCGACTCGTGGAAACGCTGTGGCAAAATGAAAAGTTTCAATGTTTGAAACAATGTCAAATAGTTGTACATTCATGTAAACCAATATTAACCATTTGTCCTGCATACGTTTTAAAGAAAGTTTGGTCCAGATTTGCCTAATGGATGATAGGGTTAATAAGATCTAATCAGTCAAGCAGAAGGAGTTCTGTATTTTCGAAGAAAACAACATCGAATCACTGGGTATAGGTATATTTCATACATCTGTAATTAATGTTACATTAGCAGAATCAGATAATCGACTTAATTGAGCGAAACGATTGATTTAGTTACCCCCCCCCCCCCCCCCACCCCCCCCCCCCCCCCCCACCCCCTTCCCATCTAACAGACGCATGTTATCGCATCGACAACAGGCGACATTTGAAAACATTGTGACTAAAGGAGATATTGTTTATAATGAGATTGTTTTAACTACATTATATATTTATGATTGCATAGACCTTTTACATCTTTGCTGCTTATGTAGTTCCACAATCGTCTACTGCAGATGGGTTGTATGTGGGAAGGGAAGAAAATGGTGTTAGTAGCTGTAACGTTATCGGGGGGCGACGTAAATACCCGGATGAAAGCGCCTATCAATGCCGGATCATCGGCAATCATCGGCAATCATCGTCGACAAAGGAACGTTCGGTCCTTTCATCATAGGCGCCCGTCCAACGTCATTAGCAAAGGAAATGTGGTTGATGTATGTCGACGTTTGTATCAATAAAATGTGTATGAGGTATGGCGAATTGCACTGATTGGGCGGTGATTTGCTCTTTAATTCGCATTTTAAGCGGACCCGCGAGAAAACCAACAGTATGGCCTCTTCGTAATGTATCGACCCAGATCAGCATGCGCTGTCCGCGCAGACTGATCCGGGGCCGACACATTCCGTATCAGGGGGATAGAGGTATGGAGTAATGATTACTGAAACAGAAAATCCACAGAAGGCGAACAGTGTTTATCCGGGTAAGCCTGCGCGGCATGCTTAGACTGATCTGGGGCGGTACTTTACGCAGAGGCCACAATGTTGGTTTTCTCGCGGGACGGCTCTTTTGTACCCAGACAACCTAGGTCAGACGGCAGATAGCTTAATACAGTTTTCTATTATCTTGCTATAAATTGTTTCATGGATAAGTATACCAATAGTATTATAGGTATAATACTAACAAGAATCGCAACAAAACATGCTTTCCCATAAAGATACAGACTGAAGCCGTATGCTGCAGATAAGGAAAATGTGTTCGAATCAGAGACGAAAATCCACCTCACAAATATCGTTCTCCCGATGAAAAAAAGGGTAGCAGACGAGAAAAAATGAAAGGAATTCCTTTGCCCAGCATCAGTAAGCATGGCATCGCAGCCGAAATGGATAGAAGCTTTTACTTGAACAATCCAGAGTAATGAAGGCATATGGAACTTATTGTAGGCACCAATTAACACAATTACTGGGGGTCGGTCATTCAGGGCAGTTGAACCCAAATAACAGTACATATAGACTGGCATCTGTCCCTAATGTTATGGTGCTCGCCAAATGGCATTAATGCCTAGCGCGAGGGTAAGCAATGCCAACCAACAACAACAACCTAAAGTAATGGTATTATATCAGCACTGATCCCTTATTCTGATCCCCTATACCGATCGGATCCCTTATGCTGATCCCCTATACCGATCGCATAACGAGAGGTGTAACAAATAAATGTTAGGTTTCAGGCTGTTTGCATTTAAGTTACTAATCTACCAATTACATTTCATGCTTTTTACTTTGACAGTCATTTAACGCTGTTTGTTATCTAAAATACAGCATAGACTAGAGTCAGTCCCTAATGTCTAAGACTTATTACACTATAACAACAATATCAGCACTAAGTAACTTCAATCGCTATATCTACAGTAGATTTTCATTACGACCCGCATATTTAGAATTTAAGTTAAATTCAGAGGGATGTCTTGATTTGTGATTTATTAACAATGTTTTTGTTTAAATCTTTTTTTCCCAATTTCCCAATTAGTAATATATTGATTAGATCAGAGTTTAAGGTTCGTTAGCACCCATCGGGGATTCAAGCCTGTGAAAAAAATATCCCATGACGGGCAATACACTCGTAAAATAGAACGAGAGGAAAATTGCAGGGGGAACCCACGTCCGATTTCTATCTCGTGGCATCGAGAATTATGATATATTAGTCCGGGTCAAGGGGAAATTGGTCTCAATGCATACGGGTTTATTTTTTAGGGTTTGTGTCTTAACACATTGACGATATTTCGGCTAAATATAATGTGATACTATAGTGTGTATGTCTATAGTTCAAAGCCAGGGAAAACGTGATGGTTACGTTGTCGAAAGGTCTCGTAAAGGAATCTATTACGTGCATAGTAATTCTGAATGGGTGTCAAAACTGAGATCCATTGTGACTATAAACTCGGACACAATCGTATTGCAGTTTGTATTGGAAAATAGTGGCGAATCTGATTTGATCAGATAAGTCATTGGCCGCTTACATGCAAAATAGGTTTCGATCAATATCTAATGAGTTATTACATTAATTTCTTTCAAAATGAGACGGACGAAATTGGTAACTATATATATATATATAAACGCACTTTTTTCTTGGCGGTACTTCCTTCTCACGAACTAGATATAAACTGGTGCGAATTGCTTTAGCGAGAAATGGACCCAAGAGAGCACGAGCTATTTTCTTATAAAGTGCGAGACTTTGGTTTAGAGGCCTGTTATCACCAAACAAAATATCAATCGAACTTTATTGTTTTGCCTCCAGTTCTTGGCCATTCTGGTACTCATAAATGTATACATATTTCAAAACTTCGTCTGATCAAAACAACCATTTCGTTTAACTCATGATTTCTGATACGGATGACATGTAGATGTTGAATAAAGACCGAGTATACAGGGAAGAGTACCATTTGAAAACTGACAGTTTGAAACAGTGAATTTATTTGGAAATAATTCACAGTTATTTCTCAATAAATCACCCAAAAATCATGTGATATTCTTGAATAATGCGAGACCTTATTTATTACCTTGACATGGGTCATGTCGAATTCAGCTGATTAAATAAACATAAAATTGAGTCAGCACTCTATGTCGTCTTAGTTCAAGTTACATCTTGAGTACTTGAGACGGTTATTAAAGCCTTACTTATACATACATTAGGCATTTTATTTGTTTTTTGCACATGTATTTTAATGGTCCCAAACCTCAATGAAATGCTATTCAAAGGTCTAAGTCGGTGGGTGAATACCATAAAGCTCTACATTAATAGCGCATTATGATGTCGCTACGTCTTTTGTGGAATTATTACGACGCAGTATATTGATATTTCTCTAAAATGTTTAATTTCACAAGACCCATTGTCGGCTTTGTTCAAAGGAGATCCATTGATCCAGACATATAACTGTATATATATATTTAACATTTTAAGCTTTTGGTCTTTTCACACTTTCATTTTTACCTTTATATTCCTGTTAAAATATTTAAGATTGGATACAAATTACAACGACGTTTATAATAGTATAATAGTATATAATGAGAAAAGGCTTCAACACATTGTTGGAAAAGTAGCCACTACTTACTTTATTCAACGAAATAGCAATGTTTACGAACGATGTTTCTTCGCGAAGCATTTTAGTCTCTCTCGTTCAAATTAAAAATGATATTTAAACCCGTTAGGTGTAAGGGTAAAAACTACTTTCCACTGGTTAGTATCATGAAATGGAACGTCAATATTGCGTCTACCGGTTCAATACCGCTTTATTTACTTTCACTCTTTGACATTATGAACAAACATATAAAATGAATACAAAAAAAGGTTCACTCAATAAAAAGTTTGAACAAACGTTTCAATATGTCAAAAGCTGAGGTAATATTTGTGTTTGACACGGGGCTTCTAACCACGTGACCTAATCACACTTCCGGTCATGTTTGAAAGTGTAATTTCCGGAACCTTGAAGCGATATGAGGTCAATCTGGCGTATGTCGGTTGTATTCATACAAGACGAGTGTAACTTCGTCGCGTATCTCCATGTAGTTACCTGCATATCGAATTGAACAATCGATATGGAAAGCTGCCGAAATTACACGTGGAATCGTTTCAGATTTGGAGAAATAATGTTGAGCCAAAGATGTAAGATTTTACCTCGGGTAAACTCATTTCGTTTAAACCGTATAATGACTACCGTCTGCTCAAAATTGAAAGGCCTTCTTCGCTTAAAGGTCACCGAAGGATTATTTGTATAAAAGATTTTCGGATTGAAGGGGAAATTCGGCTAAACATTTCCAATTCGCTTTCAAAACATTTCCGAATTTACCCCAGATTTGAAAGCCATTATATAATTATAAGTAAATGTTTAAGAAACGATCGATTGTATATGTGTGTCAATGCATATTCCCCATCGATAATATGTTCTACCCTTAGCGGTGTAGATCTTAAAAACATACATAGAGGGTATAAACGCATATTTCTATTAAATATAAGAGGCATTTCATGTATATATGTACACATATAGTTAAGTCCATTGGTTCTTTGAATTTCGGTTCGTTCATTAGTCATATGACGACGGTATGTTTACATCAAAGATGCCTATCATAAAGCAGAGACGAAGTTATAACCAAAACTGTCTCACTTCAATTTAGCGTTTCTTTCAAGAGCGAATTCATAACAGCCACCTCTGAGAGATAGTCAGGCTTAAAGAACGTAACCTATACTATAAAAACAAATTTCAAAATCCCGTTTCATAGAGATGGGCGGAGAACATTAGCAAAAAATATCGTTTAATGAAATATTTAATAACCTTGCGGAACACTTTGATAATCGTCTGCAAGTTTTTTCGTTAAATTAGGACTTAAGCCTAGGCGTGGCTAACCATAATTCAACCAATTTGCAGTAAAGAAAAGAAGCGAGTTACCGTTTTAATTGGACCTTCTATCTATCTTAAAGTGCCCTAAGGTAACTCGAAAACAAGAATCCGCCAGAGCATGAGAAAACTTATCTCAATGTGGAATGCTTGTCCCGCGGTGCGTACATAGGCAAACTATGATCAGAAAGTTGTTGTTGTTTGATTAACTTGTTTACCCTCGGCATTAATGCCATTTGGCGAGCAGAAAATCTCCTGGGTGCAGTATTTATAGTCAATGGGCCAATGCTTCAAGAATCGGATTTTGAAGTCATTTATCAGACCGTGTGGATGTACAATGTCAACTTAATCTGCACTAGCTACTAATTTTCATATTCTGAGAATGCTGCCGCCATGCTCTGGCTTAGATATATACATTGGAACCAAAGAGGAACACGGGAAATGATGTTAAGAAATTAGAGACAAGTGAATATCTTTGAAGATGTCTTTTTTTTCTTCAGCGAAGAACTACTTGAATCATACACGCAGTTGCTTTTCGCATGCCGACGTCTTAAGATACCTATAAACAACATATCATAAATAACTAACTGATAACATAACATTTATTAATTATGGCTTTAGTCTTTCTGACTTTTTTATATAAGATATCTCCTTGAAAAGTAAAAGAATGTGTTCCATTTCTGTCTTTTGAAACACTTTTGCGGGACTACTTTTTCGTTTGATGATCTAGTTTAAGTAAAGTGTAAAGATCTACATTTTGTTCTATTTGCTAATGACCTTGAGGTTATGTTTTTAGACGCCGAACGCATTGTTTCAACGGTTTTGATAGATTGCTACCTCATTTATCAAGTCGTCTGCTTGTGACGTCATGATAACAGCAATTCTTTCTGAAGGCTTATGTAATTATGAGCGACAAAGGCTGAAATTTCACTTCTACCGAAACGGGCTTCGTCACAAGAAAATAATCCTTGGATTACATGTGTAGATTAAAACACAGCTTGTGCATATGGACAGGCTGATCAGGGTGTGCACTGTTCGTCATACAATCAATGAATCATCGAAAAATATCCTAGACAGACGCACAGACAGTATAGTGGTCTAGTTATTAAGCAGTCCAACATGTATCATTTGCAGGTTTTAAGATTCAAACTTGATATGGCTTGGTGGACCGAAATTAACTTATATTAAATGAACAAACGAGTTAAAAGACTCGATTATTTTCATATCACTGAAAAAGATTCAACCGCGTGTATTTTGTGCTTGTAACAATTGTCTGCTATATTAACAGCTAGTAAGCATTCTCCATATTTCCCCGCATCCCTAGATCCGTTCAAAGTAGTCACCTGACGATTGGATGTGTGTGGGAAAGGGCTATGGGACCGTTTGGCTCATCCGGAAGTCATGGAAGGAACAACTTATTCAAGAATATTAATATATTCATATCGAGGGCTTGGTGTGAAACGGTTGTATCTAAAAACCTATTTTGAAAACCCTGGTTTAGGGGCAATTTTGACCCCTTTGTAAACAATGCAAATTTAGGTGCCATTGCTCAGAACGAGCAATGGCACCTAAATTTCCATTGTTTACCAAGAAAATGTATTTAACACTTATAAAGTCTTCATGGCGAGGTGATTAACCTTGGTAAAAAAATACTAATTTTAGTTACAACCGTTCCACGCCAAGCCCTCGATATGTCAATAGGATCTTGGAAATATATTGATATTAATATTGTGATGCAAATGACTTGTACACTTGATACCGATCATTGAGAATAAAATACGAAAACCTTTTCTTTTAATAATTTCTCCTTTTCCAAACAATGTTATCAAAGGTCACCTGCTCCAAATGCGTCTAAAGTCGCCCGTATCGGGCAAGCGGCTAAACAACGTTGTTTACGCGAGGGAAGGGTGTTTAGATAGAAAATAGAAACAATAGGTTAACAAGATAACTGGTGCTGAGAAATAGTTCGCAGATTGGGGCCAGGCGGCCCATCAAAATGTCAGAAGATTTTCCCCTAGAATATTTTACACGAACTTTCGCGGAAATGTTCTCTCTCCTGTCTCTGCATTTTTTCGGGACCAATTTTATGAAACCGATTTTTCTTTTTACAGAGTTAACGTTCACGAAGTCTTTATTATTTCTTTGCATAGCAATTTGGATTCCAGGAAAACGGTTACTGTTTAATACAACGTTAAGTTCAAAAGATATGATAACATCCAAAATGCGTTATTTTTTTATTTTTGTTTTTATTTATTTTTTAAATACTCTCGCCAATCAGGGACGTGACATCTACGTTCCTGCGACAATCAAAGGTTTTACTTTAGTATGCCCTGCAGGCGTAATCATAAGTCGTGCTATGGAAAGTGATTGTTAAACCTATCCCACACACAACACATCTGCAAGAGAAGACGACTTCAAATAAAATAGTGGCAAAATATGTACAATCGTTATACATGGAAAATACACGTATTGAATAGACTTTCATACCAAGTTGCAAAAGGAAAAAAATGTTGAATTTCTCCCTTTGCTATAATGTTTTCAGAAGTCGTCTGCTTCATATGCGTCAAAATACGTCTGCATGTTGAAGAGGGTTAAAGGTAGTATTGGCGGTGTTAAAAAGCTTGTCCGTTACTGATTAGGCTAATTTTCACAACTACACGTCCCCGATAAGCGAAATCTTATATCATTCGTACCACATGTGTTTCGACCCCCAAGAGTTTGTATCGCAATCGATGTATAACTGCGCCGCGCTACTATGTAATTAGGCGCTTGCATAAGATGCATTAATTTAAGAAACAATAAACGAGAAACGAGCGACTTAAATAGGGGGCAAGTATGAAGAAGATTTGGCATTGAAGTGAGTTCCTGCAGTATATAACTATTACTATAATATTCTGTTAAACTAAATTAACATTCACAGTATCATTAGTATCAAACTCGCTTTATATGCCGAAAGGTAGCTTTTCTATCAAAACCCCTTTATCTTGAAATTGTGCTCGTAACCACTACAATAAAGGTCGAGTCGTTATTGTTGAAGAGATAATTTATTATTTCTTGCATTTATATTTGACTTGAGCTTTTTCAGCGACAAACACATTTCGTGTATGTCCTGACGTTGTGCATATTAGTATTGTTTTCCAGTATCTATCTTCAAACGCATGTGTTCTACCACTTTAAAGGTGGGTCCGATTACTATAAAGATGTCAGAAGGTTTTATTGAATTTCATCTTCGATTTTTACTGCCGGGCGATAACAAGTTGACGAGCGATCTTTCTGATAGCGGCCAAACCCTGTCGACGATAAAATCTCGCCGCTAACGAGATTTGGCAGGGGGCGGTCACGTGGTATCTTCAGGTCAGATGGGAGATACGGGTTTTCCCCGATTAACGTAATTTCGGAAAAGTCCAAAGAGCTCGTATAGGTTAACGCAACGACTGATTGTTTAAATGGTAATATTACGACAACAACACAACTTGGACAATATAAGTAAGAGTTCTGTTTTCGTAACGATATCGAGCTACAACACAGTCTCCACAGAATCATAATATTCCCCGAGTATGTACGTACCATAGACTAGAATCCTGACTGAATTACTATAATTATGGCCTGATCAGTTATACGCCAAAACAACCTTAATTTGTGCCAAACCGGAGAGTCAATAAGACCTTTAATCGCCAGTCGGGGCTCAACTGTGCGAAACAATGAATCCCGTAGTTTATAACATGTCTTTGGACGAACGTGTTATTTTTCCATATCGCATTCTAACTTTAATCAATTACGCCTCATGCTTTTCTTTATACTCTCCCAACTTGAAAGTTCTTGTATTATTCTGTATAAATAATTAAAAACTAATGAAAAACATGAAAACAAGCTGACACCGTTTTTGACGGAGAGAGAAAATAAATCGTGGATATATAGGAGACACTGCTCATGTAAAAGAACTGTCTTTAATTCCCGCGGTATTTTTCGAAATTCGTCCGCTGCATTTTCTTCAAAAGTACATTATGTGTGGAGAAGCGTTAACCTTTCTCCCCCAAGTAAACAACACATCTGCTGCGACAGACGACCATAAAAATACCAGAGCAGAAATACAGAAATTCTCTGTAAATCAAAGTGAAATCTTTGATCTGGAGGAAAAGCACTTTAGCGAAAGATGGAATTGATCATCATGAGAAATTCCTCGTTTTGAAGAAGTGTTTACAAATTCGTGTGCATCAGATGTGTCGAAAACCGTATGCATGTGAGAAAGCGTTAATGAGCAGCATACACTCATATTTTGGAAGCGCTTTGTTCCAACGGGAGCCTGTCATTAACGCCGTTAAATATGGGTTTCGTAGACGCTTTAATTGTTTCCATAAATCGTTTGAACGATTAAGAACTATTTTAGATTTCTCCCCTCTTATTCAGGTTTAAATCTTTCAATTTTCGCAGCTATAACAGTGCTTTGTTTTTCGTAAAACCACTGTTTTTCTGTTTTGAAAGTGAAACTTAAAGCAAGCTTTAATTGTTGGTACTTAAGGAAAACAGAAGAGCTGAACAATAGTTTAAGAATCTATTTTCCCCCTCTAACATTCACGATTCTTGTTTTCTCTGTGCAATCTTCTGTTGTATGTTGTTAATTGGAAATAAGTGTCTGTCTGCGTCTTACTCTCCCCATTCTATCTGTCTCTCTCTCTCTCTCTCTCTCTCTCTCTTTCTCCCTCCCTCTCTCTCTCTCCCTCTCAATCCCTCTTTATCTCTATATCTCTCTTCGTATTTCTCTCTCCCCCCTCTCTCTCTCTCTCTTTCTCTCTCTTTCTCTCCACCCTCTCTCTCTATGTCTCTGGCTCTGTCTCTCTCTGTCGTTGTCTCTCTCTGTCTCTCTTTCTCTCTATATAACCCTTCCTCTCTCTCTCTCTCTCTCTCTCTCACACTCTCTCTCTCCCTCACTCTCTCTCTCTCTCTCTCTCTCTCTCTCTCTCTCTCTCTCTCTCTCTCTATATATATATATATCTCTATTGGTCTCTTTTTTCTCTATCTCTCTCTATCTTCTTTGTGTAATGAAGCCCATCATTTACACTTCCCGCCACTCCGTATTGTAAAGGGATACAGGAGTCAGGCTAAACCTTTATTTTTATACACGTACATTCTTATTTTTTGATAAATTGTAGCAACTGCGAATGTACTTTCATTTGTCAGATAAACCCAGCTATACAAAGATATGCCATCATGTTAACCCTTTTCCCATATACGACAAATCGTCTTCAAACGACTTTGAAATTGTACAGACAAAGTCATGGACAAAATCTGTCATTGAAATAGTAATTATTTAATTATATTGAAAACAGTGTGGCAAAAGGAGAAATTGCTCAGTATGAGCAATTTCCCCTTTTGCACCAATGGTTTTTAAATTCGTCTGGTTCGGATGCGTAGAACTGCATCTACATGTTGGAAAGGGTTATCAGTGGGGCCAGTCTCTAGAATAAGATATACAAACAATACATTCCAAATACATATCTGGGAAAAATCTGGTAGCTTGATAGGGAACTGCCTTTTTTTATAATTTGATTTCAAGATGGCCCTCTTTCACCCTGTTCCCTCTTTCACCCTGCCCGCTCTTTCACCCTGTTCCCTCTTTTTTCTTTGGCGTAAGTCTTATATATATATATCCATGTTATTAAATACATCGCGGTAAAAGTAGTAATTGCTAGTTTCAATCAATTACTGCGTTTACCAACGCGTTTTCTCTTATCCGAGCTGCTTGCGAATGGTTATCTTGTAATGGGAAAGTAAACAAAGATAAACTCAGATTAGAACGATGGTACAACAAGGGGATCAAGTTTGAAGTAATTCGAGATATGTTTGCACCTTCTTTGACTTGTAATTACACTGAAAAAGTCATTAGTTTTCGCGATGAGTGAATTATTAAGTAGTTTTATTCGTTATAAAAAAAGAAATTATTAAAGATGCTTAGGGACGGTTCATTGATTGCCTTGAGAGCATGTTTATGATCCACAGAAATTACTCACTGTAATTCTCAAATATCTCTTTTTGTATTCGAAATATATCTCTTTTTGGAGATTCATATCACAGATATATATATGTAATATCGATATATTTGTCTTTATAAAGGAGATATAGTTATAAGCAATTTTCTCCTTTTGTCACAGTGTTTCCAAAAGTCGTTTGCTTAGATGCCTAAAAATGTGCCTGAAAGTGGAAAGGGGTTGATACCATCCATTAAAGGATATATTTATGGGATGTCGAATATCTTCCTCAATTTATCAATTGGTCATGTGTGTTACGTAAATCGTTAAAGTTATAAACAGTGTTCAGTCATTCAAATATTGTGATAAAATACATATGACATAATAAAATACTATAGCATTTCCTTGCTTGCGGGTAACTGCAAACTAAATTTCAGGAAAGAAGAAAATGACCATGAATCACTTAGAAAGACGAAATACCTCGGTTATCATCGGTTACGCTCGGACTTTTTCGGTTACACACGTAATTTGCTTTGATGAAAGTATTTTAAGCATTAACATTTCATACTTTGTTTTACATTTTCATTTTAAAACTTTCGTCCAAAAACAAAACAAAAAGCAATTGCACAACTTGAAACTAAAGTTAATAATTAATATTACGTCGACCCGATGATCGTTCACTAAAACTACCGAGGTACTTCGTGTCTAAGAAAAGACAACTCTATAATGAAAATGGGAGGGTTAGTCTGCAATAGTGCTTAGTAGGAACAATTTCACAAAATTTGACTGGAGGATAAAAATAAAATCCGATCAATAATCAGTGCTGAACACGCCGACACAGCACGCTCAACCTTTTACTCCATAAACTAACAATACAAACACATTACAGTCAGTTATTAAGTTATAGTTTAGTTTTTTCTATCTTTCCCTAATACTTTGTACTTATTATGAAAGTTGTTAATACACCCACGTGGTTTTGTTTCAAATAGGTTTAAAAACAGATAAAAGAGTGAAGGTTGCGCTTTTCAACGTTTCAGGCAATTTGCCTTTAAACGACAACACTATATTAGGAAATACATATATTCCTAATCTATCATTTGTTTTCTCTATAAAGTTTCCTACACATACATACTAATCTGTTGAAAGTCTACGTCATCAAAGAGAGGAATGACGTCACGAGTATGAAAACAATGGTGGACCAAACGGTAACATATTTCGGGTACGAGGTATAAAGATTATAAATATTTAAGGTACGAGGTAAAAATATCAAACAACGCTTTTGTATGGAGTAATCAGTTGAACGGTACACTCTAAACACGGGAATTAAAAATAATTGAAATGCAAAAATGAAAAAATAACTTCACTAAAACTGCACTGCATTTCTCAAAAAAAAAATCATTTTTCTTTTTAAATCTTTGCAGCAACCAGTATCAACAAAAGTGATGACAAAAAGTGGTTGAGTTAAATGTTTGCTTCAGTCTAAAAGGAAAGTGTTTGTTCTCTTCACACTGATTCAAGCGGCTAGAATGATGAAGGAATATCCAAAATGAATGGTCAACACAAACTATTCAAAAAACCACATCAACCAAAACACGTTCTATTAAGAACTTCACCGGATTTCTTTTTCTTATGACGTCCTATCTTTCTCGAACCCACGACGAGATCAAGTAGTCACGTGACGTGACATGGCGAGACTAGAGCGATGAGATATGGGGAACTTCATCTTGATTTCGAGCTGGTGCAGTGATGGAGCACATGTAAAAAAAAGTCATGAAAAATGATTGAAATCATGAAACACTTATCTTCAAGTGACATTTTAAAAGCTATTATTGACATTTTTGTGTATTGGCCTATGATACAATTGCTGTAGACCACTGCTTCCGGCGGTTTAGTCTACTCGACACTAAAACGGTGTAAGATTACGAAATACTATGTAGCTAATGAACTACGCATAAAGAAAAGCAATAAAAATGTTTATATTATTTATAGTCACATTGCTCAATATAACATAAACATGTATGCTAATAAAAACATCATACAATTATAAAGGTATACTATTTGTTAACATTGATTAATTTTATTGCAAATAATACTGAAAGCTTTTTTTTTTTTTTATCGAAGTGAAAGATTTTTCGTAGGGGGATGAAGACAGAATCCAACATAAACAGTCGAACATAAATCCAAGGCACTTAACAAAACGTGTTCTTTGGACGGTTACCACCTGGGTTTTGTTTTAGTTCAATTTTGACATTATGCTTGTTTTATTTATATTTCTAAATTTTCCTGTTTACAGACGTCGTGAAGCGGCGTTTACACCTTTTCCCTCGAAAACGATGCGAAAATATGGGGCGACCTAGAAATTCTCTACTGTTTTGTTTACTTAATTTAACCGAACCACTCAAAACATCAGCATCTGTTTCGCCCTTTACTCGGCGTAGTAATACACTAGACAAATTGTCCTTCTACTTCTACGTCATGGTATAAAGATTCCATAGTAATGCAGACATAGATAATATTGGTCTGCTAATGATGATACCATATATGTTGTTATACTTGGAATGAGTCGCAGAGAAATAGCTTTATTATACATAATCTAATAAAGTTATTTAAAATCTTGTGTGGAAACTGGGGTACAGCTATTTTTCTTATTCCTCTTTTATCTTTGCAACTATATGCATTTAACTTAAACTCTCTGTTTCAAAATAGAATATAAAATATCCCAGACTATCTTGTGTTATTGTAATAAATTGTCTTTCTGGCACTAGTAGTTCCCCCCACGCAAAAAGTAAGTTTGATAGGGATATTGAATGGTATTACCATGAGAAATATATGAGGGTAAAGCCAGTGCTTACAGACAGTTAACTGTAACAATTTGTAAGTGCATATTGACTCATCTAGAACGTTTAGTATAGAAACCATTTGTTAAGTTCGCTTGAATAAAACACATATACTTGGAAACTGCTAGTTTAACTTTTTTGCTTTTGACATATTCTCAAAGACACAATGGCTGACCAATTAGATAAACTGTGTTCCTAGGGGTATACGTCAATGGGAAGGCCTGGTTCTCTTGTTATTGTCAATATAAAGTCATACATTGCTTATTTAACTTTGAACGACCTTTTATGATACCCATGTACTTATTTCTAAATTTGAGCCGAATAAAAAATGATGAAAACACATGAACACGGTATCGTAATATACTGACAAGGAAGAGCTAAAAAGGTTACGATAAAGATTGATATATGCTAATTACAATGTTCTGTAATACAAAATAACGTAAACATGAATCGATTAAATGCAAAAAATATACATTTAAAGATATGAAATCAAATTTTGTGAAATGTGTCCCATCATATAGCGGTCGGTTACACTAGCTCGTCTATCATTTAAAGAACATAAATATTATGCATTCAAAAGATTTAGATGAACTAAAGTATGACGTGTCATTAAAACTAAAAAATAAAATGTAAAGTTTAAAATATTGAAAATGAACTAGATAGCATTACAAAATGTATAATGAAACGTGTCTAGCTATTTGGGGTTTTAATGCATATACGTGGAGTGAAGACTCATGCGAGCCTGTGCACCAGCGTAAATGCTATATGGACCTTAGTACATGTACATGCAGAGGACTAGATAAGGAGCAGTCAACTGGTCTTTTCCCATCCATATCTTCCTTATGACTCCACTAAAACATAGGTTGTGGGTACTCAAAAGAATCGTATGACTGAGACGATTATTTTGAGTACCCACAACATAGGGTTTAAGGGTCAATAAGGATTTGAGGATGTGAACTACTCTTATCTAGGGCTCTGATTGTAACATGTTTTGGCAAAACAATGGAAGCGTAGCCCCAATAGTTTTATACAAATATAACTTTGAATGCTTTCGAAGCGGAGTGCCATTGAAGCCCCAAATCACTAGACGCCGTTCATATAATGATTATAAGTACTTGAAAAGATAAATATACTGATAACATATTCCATAGCCAAATATATTCAAATACTACACGAATCAATTGATGGATGATTTTAGCACAGATATTTTATAAACGATATATCACACGGAACTCTATCCTGAAGATATATACCTTGCGTATTCTGATCTTCACTCAGCGAGTCGAAGAAGATTCGGATACGATGTAGACATTGACATTGTTTCCAAGTCGCCCACGTCTTTAGTTATTCCTTTCCCACATACAACACGGTGTGCAGCAAACGACGTTAACAACGTATACAAAGTATGGAAACCTTTTCTAAGTTAAAAAGTGTTGCACAAAGTTCAAACCGTAATGATCAATTTATCCTTTTTCCGCAATGTTTTCTGAAATTCATCTTTAACAGATGCGTTAAACGTGTCTGCAAGTGGGAAAGTGTTAATATTATTAGTATTAAGGAGAATACCCATCTACCTCAAAACATGAACATATGTTAAAATACTCTCCCAATTAAATAAACATAGTCCCTTCATGGACGTCTCACCAGTAGCTTCATCCAAGAAGCACGAAGGGGTGAACCCATATTTACCTTACACAGATTTACCCTATCCCAAGTGTAATGAAAGTTTGTAAGGGAAAATAGTTACGCTCATTTGGATTAACCAGTTCCCACATGAAAACGCATTTCAACGCATCTGCGGCATATGCCATTTGAAAATAGTCAGTGGTATATTGAGAAATATCTCCATGTGGCACAATCATTTCAACTGTTCTGAAAAGGTGCTTTTTCTAAATGTTTGTCTATATTTTTCAAAGTCGTCTGTTACAAATGTGGTACGACGGACCGTGTTGAGTAAGAGTGACGATTAAACTGATGATTAAACAAGTCAACGAAAAGTATCGAACGGAAATGGCTAAAATTGTGTTCAAACCATTCTCGATCAACACTAGTCGACAACACTATCTTTTGATCGTAAACATGTAGGTTAACTGTTAGTCTTCCTGACACTTTGCATTCCACCGTTATGTTAAATAAGGGTAGCGATGAACAGTTCCTGTCGTTGTTTGTATTAATGATGCTTAAGAAGCTAAAAGTAAAGGGTTAACCAAACTGTTCGCTACTCACCTAAATTGGCCGGGCATCATGCCTGGAACTCCTGTTTTAATAGCAATTGGAAGAGCTGTAAATGAGACATGTAAATAAAAAGTTGATAAGTGCGGGTAGTTAGCAGTGATGATTAACAATGGAAGAGCGGAAATTACGTCATCATGTTGAGATCATAACAAATTATGACGTTATAGTCGAAGATGATGACGTAAATATCCATCAAAGTATTGATTTTGGTATTTCTACGTGTATTTCTCTACCCCTAAAGTATCTGCATTCTTCTATCCAGATGATTAAGCACAAACTGCCTTTTTTTTTAATCTATCCAATCGAAGTTAAAAAGATAAATAAGTTCAAATATTTATCATTTTTTTCTGAATTTCCGAATTTCTGAACATGGGATAGAAACCCCTCAGACTAGTATTTACATCCCCACCTCAATATAATTGATCAAATCTTTACAACTTTCCTTGTACAATGATAAAATCAGAAGACAGAAATACCAATATCACTTTGATTCAATGTAAACACTATCGAGTTAACGATCTTTATTATTCAAACGGTGGCAAGAAGTTAATAGTGGAAAGTGGACACACTAATTTGGTAAGCAGTATTAATCTTGGACTCTTTTCTCAGGACACTGCAGAAAGATTTTTCGAAAAAGTGTATTTTTTTTTTATATTTCACTTTATGAGCCGGTGTAGTAAACGTATTTGGAAAAACATTTTGGCAAAATAGAAGACGATCCTTTTTTGTCATGGTATAACATCGTTTCCCTCAGATCATCTTCACCATTTCACTGCCAAATTCAATTAAACGCTTTTACGATCAATACAGATTCAGGTGAGAAAGCTCATAACGAGCTGTCTCTCCTGAAATCTTCCTTGTTTGCCACTTAAACATTCAATTTTACCAAATGTCCTGTTGGACGAAAAATGGAGTGGTCCAATTTTCAACAGGTACGAGTCGACTTTGTGCAATTCAGAAGTGAAAGAGTTATAGCAGATGACTCTTAAAATATCATATAAAGTAATGATGAACTCTTTCCAACATGTAGACGCATGCATCAACTTTTGAAGACATTGTCGCAAAAAGGGTAAATTGCTCATGATGAGCAATTTCTCCTTTTGTCACAATTTCCTTCAAAACTTTATTCGATAGTTGTACATTCATTCGTGAAGTGTTTCAGTATCTTTTCCAACATGTTAATACAGTCCCCTTCTGTCTTTATATTACATGTTGAAAAGGGTCAAAGGAATACATGGATTACTTTTTTAATCGAAGTAATTAGGAAGTGGGGATATACGTAATCAGTCTGAATGGTAATGGCAAGTGTGGAGTTTCTATTTATATTCGCCAATTAATAGTTATCAAAACATTAATGGCATTAGAATATTTAATCTTCAAAGCGAGGATTAATTAGCTGCTAAAATAGGTGAAATCAGGCGGGTTAACATTATTGTCCTCGTTATGCTTCGTTGAGGTGCAGTTTCTTTGAAAACATAATTACATCAATTAATATCATATTCAACGATTCAATAAAATTACATATCAATACAAAAAACAATTACAATCATTTATTTAATTACATATACCATGTAGTCCAAAGTTTAAGTCAGTAAATGTGCACGTTTAGAGAAATCAGTAACAATTTTTACTGGATAATTACAGATATCGAATACAGATTTCGTCGATCGATAATTGTTCTCGAAGTCATAATCTGCTGAGGGTATTAAAGTCGAACAGTCGAACAGCGAACTTTTATTCCATCGGAAAGCTATAGTGTAAGTACAACCTGTAACAGCATGAAGCGATGCCCTCGTGGAGTTAATGCAAGGAAAACACGGCAAATACATAAGTGCATGTGCTCGATGAGAAGACCGCAATTTAAGCTTTGGACACGTTATACAATCTTTACCAGCAAGTATTAATTGATGACATGTAGAAAAGAAAAAACCAAAGCAGAAGAATTGAGTAATTTGGAAATGCTAACAAAGTCTCTAAAATACCAACATCATGTCTTTTTGGAATGTTTTGGCGAGACATCCCAGAATTGATTCATGTAATTAAGATACCAAAGGAATCAAAATGGTTTTACCAGATTCATAAAAAAGGCAAAAAAGGCAAAATTGCACTGCTAAATTTATTTGGAAATATCTGTAAAAGTTTGGCATGCGCTTCAAGAAATCAACGTTATGCATTCCATCCGTACTATTTACGAACTATTTTGTTACGCGCATGAACTTTGAACTGGTACCGTAAGTGCGTTTGGTGCAGTCACAATATTCTATAGTAAGTTCTTAGGAGAGCAAAAGAAAAAATCCGAGCTTCAATTAATTATGAACCTAGGTCAATAGTGCCAGAAAGGAGACTCGTCAAGATCAATGGTGCCAAAAAGCAGTCTGGCTGGTTGTTTCTTATGTTATTTACGACTTTGGATTTTTGCGACATGAAAAGGAATTCTTGCCAACATGATTTATAATGTATACCATGGGCAACTTACCTTGCTTTGAAAACTCATAGTATTGCTTAATTTCAAATGTTATTGGTGCATTTGTATCTAATAAATCAGTTACCTTAATTTATAAATTATATTTGGTCAATGTATATACGTTTGTAAACTCCAGAAGGTGACCGTAGTTCTCCATTCAATCTGCGCGCGAGTAATATTGTGTGTGTGTGTGTGTGTGTGTGTGTGTGTGTGTGTTTTAGTATAGGTATTGTCGGATTGTTTTGCTATTTAATTAATTTGAATCGCAATGTCTGTAGTTACACTGACTTCAAAGTCAACATTGGTTTACTATTTAAAAGCATATATTATACAAACGAAATTTCGATAGTAACAATTGCATTGACAACTTTCATGAAATATATGTATTCTTGCATTGTGTAAACCTTTTTATGTTTATGAATTGACATTTAAATTTCGATTTTCATCGGTCTTAAATCGAAATCGTGTGCAATTAGAAAGTAAAATTCTCATTTAGACAATTTCTTGCATGACATAGCAGAACTGTGACCTTGATTCTGCCATACTTTCATAGATTTATGTGTCAGGATCCCCCGTTAATAAATACTGATTAAAATTTGGTCGAATCGATCGTGTTTTTTATATCGTTTTTAAGTTATATTGAAGAATAAAATAGAAATTTTATTACATTTTAACAATTATTGATTGCATATGGTTATCTGATTACGGCGTCTGCCTAATGAAACGTGACACTCTGCATACGTCAATAGATTTGAGACGCGTTTTGGCGAAAAGTGCGTTGTCTTCATAGCACGTGCGGAGATTGAACACGAGGCTTGTACACTCTCACCAGAGCCTTGACTATCCGCCGATATTTAAAAAAAAAACCATGATAGAAATTGGTGGCCCCATTATTTACCCTCTCTTTGTATGTTATTTTACTGCAGTACGGGGATGCTACAGGGTTCCCTTTCTATTTACGCGGCTATTTTAAATTCCTAACAAGGAAACTACAGGGTCGATATGTACATTGCAGTTAGAATAAACCTGTAATTTGAAGCTACGCTTTGTTCCATTTAAACATTGTGTTTGAACACGTCATACGGAAACTGAACGTCGGACGTTTTTAACCTCTTCCCACATACATACGCTTTCTGACGTCTCTGCAGCAGTTGACTTTTCAAAACATTGTTGAATGTGCATAATGAGCAATTTCTCATTGTTGAAACAATATTTAAAAACTTTATTCAACCATTCTTTTCACGTTTATACAAGTTTCAAAATACTTGACAAAATGTTTTCAATGTCGTCTCCTGCAGAGTTGTTGTATACGAGAATGGACTTATGTCAATTGCAATTACGAGCAAATTGCTGACTGAAATATTCATGATCAATTGATGGCCATAACCATTCTCCGGATGCGTCGAGTTTGATAATACGATCACGTGATAATACGGAACATATTGATATTCGCCGCTCTTAAATAAAAAAAAACATAAGTCCAAAGAGTCGGTTTTCAGGTGTCATGACATATTCGACAATTTGCGATAATCAGATACTAAATAGCTGTCATTTAAGTTGGTTCAACGATCTAACATTGCTTACACTTGAACACCTACATGTCGAAACGAATGATAATTAAACGGACAACTAACCCCGCGGCCTTGACTGGATTTATTCCTCCCATTATCAAAGTATATTGTTTAGGACAATTATTTCATTTATGGGTGTCTTTTTCTGTTTAGTATTTAAATCGGGAAATTATTTAGGTCAATAATTTCATTTATGGGTGGGTGTCTTTTTCTGTTTAGTATTTAAATCAGGGAATTATTTTGGCCAATAATTTCTTTTATGGGTGTCTTTTTCTGTTTAGTGTTTAAATCGGGGAATTGTTTAGGCCAACATTTCATTTATGGGTGTCTTTTTCTGTTTAGTGTTGTTTAGGGCAATAACTTAAATATGATCTACCCATGTTATCAACATTTAACTTGTTACATTACAGGGGTCTAGAGACAGATACATGATTGATTGATTGATTGGGTCTTAGCACCGTCTTCAATAATTTTCAGTCATATCACGGCGGCCAATTCACCTACCCATGTGTTTCAAGGCTTTCTCACACCAGTACTCCACATAACAGTCTTTCCAAGCAAGGTGATGCTGCTTTTCCACAAAATTATTGGATTGGAGGAAGACGCATGTCGGTTGTCGCATTGATTTATGTCAAACGTCGGAAAGAATGTTGGTTCGAACTCAAACCCCCTAGATTTACAGTCCGCATCGCTACATAGGAGTTGATCTACCGGGGCTTGGCGTAACAAAGACAGGAAAAGGGTAAAAGTAACATGACAGGACAGCAGGTGAAACACATTTGTTTTAATTTCCTTTCTTCGTGAAGATAGTCCGAAGA
This sequence comes from Serripes groenlandicus, assembly GCA_031761405.1. Taxonomy (NCBI): domain Eukaryota; kingdom Metazoa; phylum Mollusca; class Bivalvia; order Cardiida; family Cardiidae; genus Serripes; species Serripes groenlandicus. Next base: position 49,043,916 of record JASEVX010000013.1, read on the forward strand.
ATTAACTGGAATATAAATGATAAGCCCTCCGATTTTGAAGACTTACTCAGCTGTTTTGAAAACAACAGTAGTGAAAAAAAAAATACACGATTGAATTCTGAGTAGTGTCGAAAGAAAGCGAAGGAAAAACGTATTGCAATGAAGTTGGGTATATTGGAAATGAAAGTTTAGACGAGTCTGCATTGAGAAGAAGAAAAAGAAGAAGAAGACGAAGAAGAGGAATGAATGTATATTGTTTTATGGCGCATCGACAGCTAAGGTCATTTATCGCGCAATTAAATTTAATTATTCATGATCCCTGGGTAAACAAACCAGTACTAGGCTAGAAAAGAGGCAGAAAAAGAAGAATAAGAATAAGAAGAAGAAGAGGAAGAAGAAGATGAAGAAGAAGAAGAAGAAGAAAAAGCAAAAGCAGAAGAAAGACGAAGAAGAGGAAGAAAATCCGTAAAAGATATAAAACAAAGTAAAGTAAGACGAATGTTGTTTTTTATTAGACTGAAGCCGTTGTAACGGTAAATGCGGTGAAACCTATGTAACAGATCATTCTGACAAGTCTGCTGCATTGTTTCAAACTTTTCTACGGGTTTTTAATTTAACTTGACATTTTCCTTTTCCTCGTGAAAAAAAGCCCCCACCATATAGCTTGTTCACTCAATTCCTAAAACTGACGTAACCAATTTGTTGAAGCAAGATGTAAAATATCGACTGTTGGGCGCCCATCGAATGAACTTGTTTAGTTTGTTTGTTTGAATGGCGTGTTTACGCCTCTTTCTACAGTATAACAGTCTCATCACTGCGGTTCCTGGGTAATCTACCAGTACTTCCGGTATAACAGTCACATCACTGAGGTTCCTGGGTAAACTACCAGTACTTCCGGTATAACAGTCACATCACTGAGGTTCCTGAGTAAACTACCAGTACTTCCGGTATAACAGTCATATCACTGAGGTTCCTGAGTAAACTACCAGTACTTCCGGTATAACAGTCACATCACTGAGGTTCCTGGGTAAACTACCATTTCTTCCGGTATAACAGTCATACCACTGAGGATTCTGGGTAAACTACCAGTACTTCCGGTGTTGTCTATCGTAATACCGACGCATCAGTCGTTATTTCATTTTAATTCGGAAAAAAATAATCTCTTTTTCAAATGATGCGGAATTCTTCAAACTCAAAGTCCAGAGAAGTTATATCACTTCATCTTTCCTCTCTATCGGTTTGAAGAACAGTTTAGTTGGAAGTGATATATGGAGGCTCTCTAGGGGTGCTTTTTCAGAGTGAAAATATGTCATTAAAAACGTAATATTACACGATTTGAGATAGTTAGTGGGGGATATTATATCTTTCCCTCGCTCAGACGACTTTCGACACTCCTGTTACAGGATACTATCAAAATCATTGCAGGTTAAAAGAAGAGTTGCTCATCATAAGCAATTTCTCTTTTTATCCCCTCACTGCTTGTTTTCTACTCAATTCTGAAATCGTTATTTTAAATATTAATGGGTTTTTTTTTCAATATTTTACACCACATCATTTTAGAAGTCATTTGCTGCAGCAGATTTAAAACAACGCGGAAAAGGGTTTAACATGATTTACAGGCCCGATTTATATTATCTTATCGGAATATAATGATGTAAATGTGTCTTCCAGGGGGAAACCCGTGGAGTTATGACAATTTGGTGATTAATTTTTTAATTTGTTTTTGAATGGAGCCCCAATTGCGAGTGCTAACATTGAAATAAATATAGAGCAGATGGTACACAATTCAACTATTATTTTAATCTTATTCTAGATAAATATATATATATATTTTATCTCTAACGCTGTTTTGTATTTTAAGGTACCTAAATGTAAACAGCTTTTTCCCAATTTGACAATTCAAATTGTTTAACAAAAGAAATCATGAAAAGCATAACGTTGATTCCCAGATTACAGAAGCAATCTTCGTCAATTTTAAATTTCAAAATTGCGATCATAAATTGCATAATCAATTTAAACACGAATCAATTTTTCGACGTAATATATATGATAAGTATTTCAATAGTCCTAGTATATGACATGTCCGAATTTGACAACGTTTACATTTAAAGACACATTATTAAAAAAATCGAACCTGGTATTATAATTATTTGATCGTCAATGTTTTGACGAAATACAAGTGGAACTCCCCTCCCACCGTACCCAAAACAATTAACCTCTGTATATATATAAATTGATTTTGTAACTCGAGTCAACTTAGACACTTTAATAGGTTTACATTGTATATGTACGGTTTACACACGAGACGACCTTGACTTTAGAGTATACACAAACAACGGATGTTTTATCATATGTTAACCTTCTTCGAAATATCGCAGTTAAAGAATAACCGTCTGAATGGGCACGTTAAATCTTTAACCCTTTCCCTTCCCCTCATATAGACGCCTTCTGCCGCCTCTGCAGCAGACGACTTTTTGAAAACATAGTGACAAAATAAGAAATTGCTCAAAACGAGCAATTTCTCCTTTTGCCACAATGTTTTCCACTTTTAGTCATAGGTTATCCATTGAATTATAGAGATTTTCTATGTTTTGACAACATATGTTCAAAGTCGTCTGCTGCAGAATTGTCGTATGAGGGAAAGGGTTAAGGACAATGTGTACGTTGTTTAACGCCGATTTTTTTTTTTGTCATTTCACCGGGCTTTCCTTGGTAAATTACGAGTACGATCGATACGCTTAACTTTGCACCGGTGCATTATGGGTTGAAGTCATGAATCAGGTTTAAGTCACACGTATCCCGTCAATGAGTGGATTTAACCGTTAGATCTACGTTGGTATTTCTCCCATCAGTAACCGGGATATTGCCAATATTGTCCAACTATCCCGTCAATGATCGGGGTTTTGTCAGAGTATCCCGTCAATGATCGGGTAATGGTCAACGTATTCCGTCAATGATCGAGTTATGGTCAATACATCCCGTCAATAATCGGGTTATTGTCCAACTATCCCGTCAATGATCGGGATTTTGTCAGAGTATCCCGGGAATGATCGAGTAATTATCAGAGTATCCCGTCAATGATCAGGTTATGGTCAATGTACCCCGTCAATGATCAGGTCATGGGTCAATGAAATCGCGATAAAGACAAAATAATGTTACAGTAGAAAACCAATGTGAATATACCTCTAGGTTTAGCCCCGAGATAGGCTAGATTAACGTTGGCTTTTCTCCCGTCGATGATCGGGTTTGGGTCTTTACACGCTCGTTCTGCTGCCTCCCTGTTTGCCATCGTGACCTGGAAATATAGAAAAAGCAACATTTATTTAATTTGTTCGATACTTCCATGTTATTTAATATCACCTGTGATAGGTTTACCGTCACAACATCAGTTGTATTTCCCTGTTTACGTTATTCTTATCTGTTGACATCGTACGGTATTACAACACGACGTACCATACACCAAAGGAAAAAAAAATCAGACCGTATACCATTCTGAACTGAAAATATTGTGGGAAAGGGAGAAATTGGTGGTTAACAATGTACGTAAAGGTAGAGGTTACCTAAACACGGCGAGAAAAATCACTAATCACTTCTACATAGAAACATTAACCCTTTCCCTCATACGACAATTCTGCAGCAGACGACTTTGAACATATTTTGTTAAAAATAGAAAATCTCTATAATTGAATGGATAACCTATGACTAAAAGTGGAAAACATTGTGTCAAAAGGAGAAATTGCTCGTTTTGAGCAATTTCTTCTTTTGTCACTATGTTTTCAAAAAGCCGTCTGCTGCAGAGGCGTCAGAAAGCGTCTATATGAGGGAAAGGGTTAAAAACAATAACACCTGACTATCGGAACCGCCTACATAAAAGTTTCAATAATTCCAAGGTGAATCGGTTATGTATTTGCCAAGAATGTTGTTTTCTCCTATTGTTAGCAATTATCGCTTGCCAATTCCACCCCCAAAACACCCAGTGTATAATACCCTTCATTCGTCAGTGGTATTTTTTCTCTTTCTCGCTCTGTATATATACATATATCTCTGTGTCTCTATCTGTGTGTGTGTGTGTCTCTCTCTCTGTCTCTCTATGTCTGTCTCTGTCTCTGTCTCTCTCTCTCTGTCTCTCTCTGTCTCTCTCTCTCTCTCTCTCTCTGTCTCTCTCTCTGTCTCTCTATCTCTCTGTCTCTCTGTCTCTCTGTCTCTCTGTCTCTCTGTCTCTCTCTCTCTGTCTCTCTCTCTTTCTTTCTTTCTTTCTATATCTCTCTCTACATGTCTCTATCTCTCTCTCCCCCTCTCTCTCTCTCTCTCTCTCTCCCTCTCTCTCTCTCTCTCTCTCTCTCTCTCTCTCTCTCTCTCTCTCTCTCTCTCTCTTCTCTATCCCTATCTCCCCCTCTCTATCCCTCTTTCGCTCTCTCTCTCGTTTGTCTCTTTCTCCCTCTCTCTTTCTCTCTATCTCACTCACTCTCGCTTTTTCTCCTTCTCCCTCCCCATACCCCTATCTCCCTCGCTCTCTCTATCTTCCTACAATCTCTTACATAATATTTCTTTCTTTCATATCTAAATCCTAGTCGATTTCTTTATCTTTATCTTTATTAGTGCGTATATGTTGCATGTTTACATTGGCAATACAGACGTGTACACACTGAGTCATGGAGCCCCACATTTTATCAAAGGAGAGAAAAAACATTACATATTGGTAATTATTTTCATACATTTACAAGTATGCACTCTGAGCATGTGCTCACGCCGGGATATGCACTTAAGAATGCATTTTTACCCGCAACATCGTAAAGTGGGCACATCTTTACATTTTACACGTTTACACGTTTAGACTTTAGGATCATAGTTTCGCTGTGCGTCAACGATGGCCAAGCTCCAATTCGATCAGTACATCTACGTATGTAACTGCAAAGACTGATCAGGAGCTTAGATGAAGCCTATGCGGATAAAGCCTATGCGTATAAAGAATATATGGATAAAGCCTAAGCGGATATTCAACCATTTCTAACTTGTCTACCTAGATGGAAGAATCTGAAGCAGACGATAAATTGCAACATTGTATAGCAAAGGACAAAATTACTCATAATGAGAAATGTCTCCTTTTGCCACAATAATTTCAAACTAGATTCAATCATTATAGTACACGTATTACTCAAGAGATTTTCCCTCGAAAAAATTCCTGGAAGTTTTCAAATCGTCTGTTGCAGATTTGTTGGATATTTGGAATAGGTTAACCTTTTTTCCGGTGAAATACCCATAATGCATCTTATAATGTTATGATCACTTCTGCTGATTATTTGTTTACCCTTTCCCACTTACAGTAGATTGTTTTGCAGACAATTTTAAAAACATCGTTGTAAAAGTATGAAATACCTATATATTTGAAAGTATTTTAATTGAAAAGAGTTTAAAAAAAGAAACGTTGTGACAAAAGGAGAAAATGCTCCTTATGAACAATCTCTTCTTTTGTCCAAATGTTTTAATAATAATTTTGCGGGAAATGGCTTGAAAATGAGAAGTATAATGCACAAAGATAAATGGTTTATCATCCCAGTGGTATTATACATCGCGTTAAGAATAACTTCTAACCAATTTCCCGATATGCCAATTGTAACCTTTTTCCACGTTTACCAAAAAAAAAAAATTCGTGTGTCAAAGTAAAACAAACACATGTTTGAGACGATATATTAATTCATTGCGGACGAAGTTAAAAACTTTCTCCTCTTACAAACCAGTTCTTCTAGCCGAGGAATCAATGTACGTGCCTCAGGTTTAAATTCATGCTTATTTCAGGGCAGACTGTTCGACGTGATTTATCTACGTTATTATGCATATCAGTCTATTACCAGCTGGAGTAAAAATGCCCTTATAATTTGATAATTATTATTATTAAGAAAATAATCAGTCATCGCACAGTTTCCTTATATAAAAATTAACATTCCTTATCTCCGCAGAAGTCGACTGTTGAAAACATTGTTGAAAAAGGAGACAATTGCTCGTTATTAGTCGGCTGCTACATATTTGAGCTGTCCCACGAGAAAACTATGGACTCTGCGTAAAGTATCGACCCGGATCAGCCTAAGCATGCCGAACAGGCTTTACCCGGACAAACACCTTTCGCCTGCTGTGGATTTTCTGTTTCAGGAAGCATTACTCTATACCTCTATCCCCTTGAGACGGAATGTGTCGGCCCAGATCAGTCTGCGCGGACGGCGCAGGCTGATCTGGGTCGATACATTACGCAGAGGCAACAATGTTGTTTTTTCTCTCTGGACTGCTCATGTCTTGTATGTGGGAAAGAGGTTACATCGTATAATTATACCAATAATCATACAAATGAACAATTTCTGATGATGAAGTAAAAACGAATATATCATGCCAAAGTACATGGTCCGAGAACATAGTATTTTGGGTGGATTTATAATTCTTTAAAATAATCGAGGAATTGGAATTAGTTCGCCATTAGTACGCAGCGATGTAAACTCGCGGATGATTTCGGTTTAATCAGGTATTATTAACTTAACTAGCGGTAGGAAAATACGTTAATTTCACCTCGCCCATGAACATTAAGAGTACAGCTCTTCTCCCCACAATTTCTCTCTTATCCTAAAACCTCTTATCCGGAGCTCGGAAACTTCAGCTCTTCTCCCCACAATATCTCTCTTATCCTTCAACCAAACCCTATGATGTGGGTACTCAAAATAATCGTCTCATTGAGACGATTCTTTTGAGTACCCACATCATAGGGTTAAAGGGTAAGATAACGATTTTAGAACGTACAAAAATCCACATATCTGGAGCTCTGGCATTGATGTATTCTTTGTGATTCCATACACGCTTTCCCCTTCTCGTAACCATTTCCCCTGATGAACATGACTTTTGCAAACGTTCGCGTGAAGGAGAGGAATTTAAGTCTTAAACACCAGAAACAAAAAAAAAACATTCTCATTTTTCAATGATTTGCTTGCTTTCATAGGCAAATTAATAAATGTGTCCAAAACATTGCGATTGCTAAGAGAAGAATTAAACGGAACCCTTTTGTTTTTATTCCTCGCAAGCACTCACTGACTCACACACTGACTCTCTCGTCATTTCAATTCTACTTGAAGTTTACCTTTATTGCATTAATTATAGTAGCGTCAAAACGCAATGAATCATTTAAAATCTTCTCAATTTTTATTAAATCAGCCGCCTGCGGTACTTTCACGGGTCATTTACATCTCATCTGCAGGGAAGTAAAAAAAAAATTGTTGGCGTGGTTCCCTGCAATTTCAGAGCATTTCAATGAGGTCCAGAAAAAAAAGTGTTTGGAGACGGGAAGCAACAGAGAGCGAAGAAAAAAATAATTTGTTTTTAAAATTAATGGCGAACAGGTTGAGTGTATTGTCAGTGTATTGTCAGTGATCCGGTAAAATATGCCGAATGTGTCGGGACAAAGGCACCCGTTACTACATAGCTCCCGTTTTTAACCCTTTCGTTGCCAAAAGGCAGAACGTTTGGTGTTTTACGCCGCGCTTTCAACCATTTTCCAGTGATATCACGGCGTTTTCTGGGTAAAAAATACCCGGGCTCTCCATGTGGCCATTCTTTGAATTAATGGTGACATATAGAGACAGATCATAAAGTCTGGTGAAAGTCAACACTTGAATAGTTTTAAACAGGCGATTAAATGTAGTATACGATCAAGTGTTATATGATCCAAGATGATTCCCTATGAAAATACGGTCAAAATACATCGCACCTTCGTCGTTGATTTTTTATACTTGAAATATGACCTTGATATGGAAATGCAAAACAGTATATAAGATTTATTGAAAAGGTTTCGTGGGTATTACAGCAAAATCCTTTTCATACCATTATTTAGACTGTCATACGATAGATGCTTTATTTACTCATTCGTTCATAGACAATACGCTGTACATACTTAAAGAGCGTTTCTATGATCCGGACGAACAAAAACGCGTTTTGTTTCCATTGTTCCAGTCTAAAAAACCTGAGTATGCTTAAACTCGTAGCGTCAATGACAATATTGAGGTCTTTGCAAACAATGCAGATTCGTGTAAGTCAGCCCATAAAAGACTCGTCTCACCTTACATCAACACGGTTTGCCTTTTAGTGATCAATAAATTCAAAAACTCTTATGACATTAAAGCTGGAGTCACCCGATTTTGGACATGAAAGAGTCTAATTTGAGCAATTCGACGCTTAACTCTTTCCCTCATACGACAATTATGCAGCAGACGACTTTGAACATATTTTGTCAAAACATGGAAAATCTCTATAATTGAATGGATAACCTATGACTAAGAGTGGAAAACATTGTGGTAAAAGGTAAAATTGCTCGTTTTGAGCAATTTCTTCTTTTGTCACTATGTTTTCAAAAAGCCGTCTGCTGCAGAGGCGTCAGAAAGCGTCTTATAGGCGGGGACAGGGTTAAAAGGTTAACGAACGAGTCGCGTCTGGCGGGGTTTTGTGTCCTACTGCATCTCCTTACGGTGATAACTCAAACATGTCTGTGCATACACGCTCTGTCTCTCTCTCTCTCGAGTATGCACTATTCGTCTTAATCCTAAATTAACATACTTGGGTATCCTGCTAAAATAACTAGAAGCGAAGCACCATTATTTCTACGCCAAATGTAATAACCATAAATTGATGCCAAACCGGAGGGGCAATGGGACCCAGAATTGTCAGACCCAAACCGAGTGCGTGGTGCCAATAGGAAAGAGCCCGAAATGTATACACGCAAACATTGAATACCCTGGTTAGCCAGTGAAGCTGCACTTCCACAAAGGCCTCCTTGTATTGATACAGTATAGACAGGGATAACATAGCAGTTTCAGACAGAGGCTGCTCATGGTCATGTGATAGTTTCAGTGCCGGGGGTTATATTTCTTTGTGTTACACTGACAGAGTATACATCGGGTACCTGGCCTTTTGTGATTCGTTTATCCCCGTCATAATGCGCCCATAATCCATAATTATTTAAGTATAAATATTGAATTACATCCAATTTATAATTTTATGGATATGGCATTCTTACGTTGAATAGGTCTCAAATAAATCAATTGAATTCCGTATTAAACTGAGCAAAATTATGTTCAGACTTATCCTTGTTATAGGATGACGAAAAAAGAAATACATTAAGTTGAACAAATGGATTCTATCCAACCCTTTCCCCCATATATAGACGCTTTTCTGACGCCTCCCCTGCAGCAGACAGATTTTTGAAAACATAGTGACAAAAGAAAAAATTGCTTAAAAAGAGCAATTTCTCCTTTGGGCACAATGTTTACCACTTTTAGTCATATGTAATCCATTCAATTATAGAGATATTCTATTTTTTGACAAAATATGTTCAAAGTCGTCTGCTGCAGAATTGTTGTATGAGGGAAAGGGTTAACCCATTTAACTCTTCACCAAGTCGACTCTTTTATGTTGAACATTAGACCTGTCCATTTTTCGTCCAACAGTATGTTGGGTAACTTTAAATGACAAAGTGGCAAATAATGCACAGATCTCAGGAGAGACAGCTCCTTATGAGTTGTCTCACTTGAATCTGCATTGTTTGCAAAAGCTTTTAATTGCCTTTGCCAGCGAAAGGGTTAATCGATAAAATATCTCACTTTTCACAATTGAATGCAATTTGTTTTCCCTATACAAAAAAGAATTACATTGTATAGGACTGTGAAGACTAGTGAGAGATGCATTTTGAACACGCCCCACGTGGACAAGCCTCACGCGAGAAAGGGAGATCACTTGTTCGGCGAACAATGACGTCACAGGTCATTTCGCATCACCCCCCTTTGTTTGATGCAAATATGTCTTCTTTTCGTCTGTCGTGGATAACATACACCTGACGAAGGTTCTGAATATTTTTTCCACATACAGACATTTTCAAATGCCTCTGCAACAGGTGTGTTTTGAAAACATTGTAGCAAAAGAATAAATCGTTCATCATGGTCAATTTCTCCTTTTTGCCACAGTGATTTAAACACTTCAATGATAATCATTTAATTTAAAGAGAGTTCCCACAGGTTTGCTGTATTTGTTGTTTTACGGCACGATAGAGGCTAATTGATTTTCATTTTACACCTACTGAAGCTAACGTTGTTTAGACATTTATTTACACATCATCAAAGGCTGATTTAATGCAAATTGTAATTCTTTAAAATGCAAACTAAGTCAAATAAGTGAACATTAAGCCCCGCGTTTGCAAACTACAAGAGCAGAGTAATACGTGTATATATAATATAAACCTCTAGGTGTGGGGAAATTGAGAGAAACTTGTGAGAAACCGATTACAATTACCAATACTTTTTTTATGAACATTTGTCAATACATGTTAAATGATATTTCGGCTACATTCAATGCACTTCAGACTGTTACAACGTGAACCATGGGAGGTCCTCCGTGCACTGTTATTTAATAAAACTGATGGTAACGGGGGATTCTTTGAAAACGAAAGCCGTGTGATGCGGGTGCGTCCAAATTCGTCTGCATCCCGGCGTAAGATGGACATTTAGTCTTTTGTGAATAACATTTTATCTATCGTAAAAGGGTTAATTTGTTTCTACGCTGTAAACTCTACAGAACGTATAATACGTAATGATTATTGGTATTCAAATTAGCGCTTTAAATGGTCGTCTCAAGGTCAGTATTTATTTAAATTGCCCAAGGTCAAATATTATGTTCGAACCTATTAGAAGCAGTTAAAGACCGTATTAACTCTTTCAGCGCCGAATTGTTTAAAGTAGACTCAAACTCGGACGACTCTATTTTCATGTTATAGGATTTTTGGAATATCTTTATAACTCACATCTAAACAATGCAGATTTCAGGTAAGACAGCTCGTTACGAGCTGACTCACCTGAATCTGTATTGTTTGCAAAAAGCTCAATATTGCCTTTGGCGCTGAAAGAGTTGAAGGTATTTATCTCATATATACATATTCGTTTGAGTCAGTATAAAGTCCTGGCTCCATGCAAACAACGGCAGCTACCTTTTGAGAGAAAAAAAGAGTGGGAATTGCACTATATCACTTGAATGGATTTATGTGTCAACTCACCGTCTAGATAAGATTTAGTTAACCGATTTGTGCTGCATTAAATCTTTATGTATACTCTATTAAAACACGTTGTTATTGTGGGTAGGTATCGTCCCAGAGAGAATATTATTACGAGTTCCTACAATATAGGGCTTGCATGTCAAATAAGGATTTTGAGATCAACCGTTGTCTACAGCTCTTTATTTACCAGACAGACATAACAATCCATCAAGGGGCATCTAAGGACATTTTCACCCCATAGCAGAGTAGAACGGCCATGACTATGTATAAATGGGTTTTTGCAAGGACAAACATCATTGTACATTTGAAACCACTTTAAGTATGTTTGTCCAGACAGTGAAATTTACACAAAACTCCATTTATTTCAATAAAAACATCTTCAAAAATACCGTTTTCGTCCTATGTTTGGAACTACTTTTTTACTTTCGGGTGACGGCTGAGTATGTATCAATACGCGCCGCGTGTTTTATGTAAACATCTAATCTCACTCATGTACTCTTGTCAAAATGGCCGGCGATTTTTTTTTTCTAAAGTGTTGACATTGCGAAGTAGCTAGTTAAACAGAATTGATAAGCGTTAAATCCACGTCTATTGAGACAAAATCCACCTCACTGATTACGCGATATATTGAGGGGCTAGATAAATGTTTAGATTCGGAATAAAAGCAAATCTTAAAACGCCTTTTGTCCCACAGTAGAAACAGCAGTATGTCAATAAGGGCATCCAACTCGCTAAGACTTGGCTCGTATATTTGGAAAAGTCAAAATGGCAATACAGGTCACTACATTTTAAATCATTTTAAATCTAATTTCCAACATATTTCCAGTCATACCACGACACTAATCAACAATTTGTATAGCCAGGTAGCGTCGTAACACATTTATATTGCCCTTGTCAAAACACTTGATTGATTGATGAATTGGGGTTTAACGCCGTTTTCAACGTTTTCATATCACGTCGGTTAGTTGAATTATATGTGTGTCTTTCCAACTGCAATTGGCTGCTTTTCCACTGTTTATGTCTTTTTAGAAGTTTGAATTAGATATTGTCATTATGAATAAGGCCGGTTTAATGTCTCAAATTAATGGTTATACATGCTCCTTGTCTCCAATAGACGGACCATGCAATTACAGTAAACTGGTATCTAATAATACTTTTGATAGAAAAATGTTAATGTCATAGTGTAAGCACAAATAAAGTGACACTATAGTGTATGTGTTGAAAAGACGACTGAAATGGGGTTTTTGAGTTCGTTAAGAAAGCTTTTATTGACACTTAATTGTCTCCGTCCCACTTGGACCGTGGGCCTTTCTGTCATTTAATTAACCGTTTCTTACATGTGGACGACCTTTGAAGCATCTGCAAAGAACGACGTGTTAAAAACATTGAGACATAATGAGTAATTTATCACTTAAATCGTTTTTACTTTCATTGTAAATCTTCTTCTTTTCTTTTTTTTCCTGCATATTTGATGCATAAATGGTATATGTGAGTAAATGATATGACATGCGGTTTTAACTTTCCCTTCACATCATTTGCTTTTTAAACCATTCCATTTTAAGAAATAACGAAAAAAAGAGAAAAAATAAACGATTTAAAAAACATGAACAAATAAGATTCAGGACTTTGATTTATCTTTAACTACGTTTAAAAAGAAGATTGCGTATTTACCCTAGAATGTGTCTTAAAAATAAAAAGCTTGCAAAGGTTTTTTTTGTAAATTTGTTCAATGTAAATGTCTGTTTGTGTACAATGTTTAAGTTCAATTGAAACCGTTCAAAATTGCTTTATTTTATTTGTATGGCTTGTGTATAGTTAGATATACGCCTTCTTTCAAACACTTCTGTCTGCGGCTTTCATTGAATTCAAAAGCTTGAACAATACAGGGGCCATTGATTAATTTGTTTGAATTGAATGTAACGACGCTTTCAGCCGCGATATTTCCTCTTTATCATCAATTTAAATGTAGGTCAAACTTTGGTCATGTCCGAATTTAACTCCAATTTTACAATTTCGTTGAAGTAAAGCAATGGTTGTATGAAAGGGTGAATGGAAACAAGTTTATTAATTGATATAAGTATCGTATTACCATCATATATTTCTAAAATGATTTCGTTCGTTTAGAAGCACACGCATTCACAGTCAAGAAGAGTTTAGTATCGATGAGAAATCATGCTTTAGTTTACGCGATAACCCTTTCCCACATAGAACAAATCTGCAACAGAACACAAGTAAACATATGGATCATTTCTATTAGCTAAAGTTTAATTAGTGAAAATAATTGAAAGCATAATGGATTAATTAGACTGTTGCCCTTTTGCAACAATGTTTTGTCTGCGCCATGCAAATTAAGAGAAGAAATATATTTGCAAAGGTAAGGATAGGACAGCTTAGAAATGTCAACGTGGACTGCTCCTACAATAATGAATAGTTCACAGAAAGGTCCGTTCGATAGACAAGACATGTTTAACTCACAAAATAAATCCCCCAGTGAATATATATAGTAGTACCTCAATAACGAGTGTTTAAACATGGGTTTTCCAGCCAATAAATTATCGCCTGGCAGGCAGGGGGTGAGTTACCGTTACAGATAGCTCTCTGGCTTGAGTGAAATTTTATGATGTGTAAAGCCGAGTTAAGACAAACCAAAGTTTAAATGGTATTAGCGAACAAGTACTTGAAACGAAAATGAGCAGAAAATCGGCCCGTCGACACTTCAAAGCCGGGAACGAACACCTTAAAACAGTAATCATGAGGTCGTAGAGCGGTGCACGGTGTGAAATAGATTGCTATGAAAAATACAAAGGATTTGTATCAGTAGTTTATTAAATTTCTATTCATTGTCCATGAGAATAGTTTAACGCAGTCCTTATGGTTTAAAACAAAATGACCACTTTACAATCCCCGGACACAGTATATATGTTAAATGTTTATGCAATGGTGTACTGGTTCCCCGTGCTCAATTGTCATTTAAAGCGATAGTTGTACATATTAATCCTTACCAACTTACAGTAAAAATGCGGCAGAACAACTTAAAGAAAAAAGCATCTAAGCAAAAAATATCATTTTTGAGCAATTTCTCCTTTCGCCACAATTATTCAAAAGTATTCTGTTGCAGTTGCGTCAGAAAGCGTCAGTATGAGGGAAATGGGGGTTTATCTTCCAACAGTTGCAGAATGGCATTCCATATTGTTCAGTAGTGCTCATTTGAAGTATGGTTAAACTCAAAAACGTCACCATTATCGCTCAAAATTACAGAAATAGATAGGACTATACCTACTGGGTGATAATGCTGACAAATTAAACGAAACAGGTCTCATATTAACTACCGGAAAAAGGTTACCTATAGACGCTTGACGCGTTCTTGGTGACTATCGAACGTCGACATGATCCAGATCACTGTAACTTGACCACTTCCTGGTAATGGCGCTTGCCTTTTTTCGTGATGAAGATAAGATTCTTTATAAAAAAAAAACATTTCCAGACAATTCGCACGCTTTGGGAGAATTTGTTTATTTGATAACCAATTGTTTCTGGAATCAAACGATCTTTTACAGGTTCACGGGGGTACAGTATATTCTTTCTGTTTTAAATATTTACGCGCATAAAACTCAACAAAAGTAACAACTACTAACAGTTGTGACATAATATATAAGTATGTTGTGTCATTGTTTACCTATTTTCTTGGGTAATTTGGGGGTAAACATCTGAGACCCCTTTAGCACAAGATTGACATTGTCGAAAGTTAAACACATAATAACAAACAAGCAGAATCATATCGTGAATAAAGCAGGCGAAGGATCAGACTCTTTAGAGAGGTCCAAGATAAGGAGGGGGTATTCATCTCCTTTTCCCACAATTTCTCTCTTATTGCTAAAGCGAATCCTATGTTGTAGGTACTCAAAAGAATCGTCTCACCGAGACGATTCTTTTGAGTACCTACAACATAGGGTTAGAGGATCAAATAAGGATTTTAGAACATGCAAAACGCCTCTTATCTAGAGCTCTGTTCTTGTAGTATGTACTTGAGACTCTGCGCGTGCTTTTTGTTATCAATTTACGTTTGGTATGAAATAATTAGCTGAACCAATTCTTGCAAGGCGCACCCACTTAAAAGTTTTTTTTATTACGTTTTCACTTAACGAAACAATTAAATTATGCCCCCAGTCCGTGAAGGAAGATACGTAATGAAGAATTTAAACCCTTTTCCCACATATTACAAATATGCAGCAGACGACTTTCAAAAAAACCATTTAGATAAACATATCGAAATTCTGTATACATGAATATATACTTATTGAATAGAGTTTTAAAAAAACAGTGTGGCAAAAGGAGAACATTTTCATTTCCCTCCGTTCACCACACTGTTTGTAAAAAGTCGTCTGCAGCAGATACGTCAAAATACGTCTGCATGTGGAAAAGGGATAAAATGTGATTGGTAAAATTTAGTGCTAAAGAAATTAATATGAACGTAAACAAAGAGTTACCCAATTTTTAACCCTTTACCTCATATAGACGCTTTCTGAAAACTCTGCAGCAGACGGATTTTTGAAAACATTGTGACAAAAGAAGAAATTGCTCAAAACGTATCATTTCTGAAACAGAGGTGTACACATTGTAGCACAGGGCGAAAGTACTCCTAGTTCCATGGACTGTCTAACTCTATGATGGAATTCGCTATACGAGTGCATGTATATCTTAATTTCAACCAAATCCTTCTCATAACTAAGTCAAAGACGTAATACCTCGTCCTCAAACAATTGCAAACAATTGCAACAATCAGTCAAATTCAGTTTAGCCAAAAAAGACATCGTTACCATGGTGACGTAATAATTTCAATATCGTAATCTCGTGACAACGTAGTTTCGCAAGAAGAGCACTTAATAAAGGCTCGTGTCTGAATGAATCGAGGGACTATTTTTCTAATGAAATATTCATACGCCACTCTTTCAACCAAGTCCCTTTAGAAACAATTTAATAGCTCATTTTAGCATCGTAGTCGAAAAGGCATCATTGGGGAAGAAATAAAACGTGTTTAACGTGTTTAGTAGCCCTTCCCAAAATGCAACACACTTGATGCAGACGACACTGAAAACACCTTGGAAAAAATATGCCAAACTTCTATTAAAAATGAAAGTATAATCATAGTGAATTATTGAAAGCATTTTTGTCAAAAGAAGATAGAACATATTTAGAGCATCTCTTCTTTTGCCTTAACGTCTTTCTTCAGATACATCTGCATGTGGGAAAGGGTTAACTTGTCGTATTAATAACGCATCAAGGAGAAAGTTGGTCATATTCCCATGTTAAATACATGTGTGCGGCGTCGTGCGAAAATGGGTCTTAGTGTATGTCTCGTTCAGACGTTACACGGCGATTGGTGTCAGTGAAACCAGGTGGTATCATAGTAGTTTTGAGCCAACAATTACATTTATATGCTTCCCAAGTGAGTTGATGGTTCGAGACGTTACACAGCGATTGGTGTCAGTGAAACACTGTGGTATCATAGTAGTATTGAGCCAAAAGTTACATTTATATGCTTCCCAAGTGAGTGGATGGTTCGAGATGTTACACAGCGATTGGTGTCAGTGAAACACTGTGGTATCATAGTAGTATTGAGCCAACAGTTGCATTTATATGCTTCTCAAGTGAGTGAATGGTTCGAGACGTTAACGCTGTCAGACGTTACACAGCGAGTGGTGTCAGTGAAACAAGGTGGTATCATAGTAGCATTGAGTCAAATATTACATTGATATGCTTCCCAAGTGAGTGGATGGTTCGAGACGTTCACAGATGCTAACGACGCTCCATTGAGCCAATCGTCGATCGTGTAAATGTGTTGATCCTTGTTCACACGACAATGTAAAATGTCATGGTAAATATATCATGTTATCGGGGCAGTTGCATTTAAAAGCAAAAATAATAAAGAAATACTCAATTCAAACAAATCAAACTTAAAGTAATGTATTTCACACAACGGAACTGTATTCAAAATCAACATTTTCGTTGATATTGGCAACGAAAATTGTTACCATTAGTAACGACGCATAATTGTAGACGTTCCATGAAATATTTGAAAAATGCCATGCCCATTTTTCACGAGAATTATACGACGAAAGTACTAATCTTGAGGCACCGACAATTACAGCTTTTAGCCTGTAGTCATTGACAGGGGTGTTTTACTAGTTTCCGTTCTGTCGAAACGGCCGCTAAAGGTTTTTCTAAAATAATTTGCGAGTTATTAACGAATGATCTATGCAGGCTATATCAATACATGTACATTGTGAATGTCATTGTCCTTAAATTCGTGTTATGCTATAATTAACAAAAGATCATAATTATATGGTCATATTAAGACAAAGCGGTTTGCACTGTCTATGTCGACAAGTAGAGACAGACCATCCTTCAACCTTTCCCACATGCAAAACTCATCTGCAGCAGACGACTTTACAAAATAGTGTGGAAAAACGCGCAATTGCTCACAATAAGCAATTGCTCCCTCTTCATTCCTTTTCAAAAATTAAAATTAATTTATAGAGACTTTCCAAATGTTTACGTAAATGTTTCAATGCCGTCTGCTGCAATTGTGTTAAACATGAGAAATGGATTAATGGTCTATTTTTTAACCGACGTAGTTCAACGATGGTTCTGCCATAATCTTTTTCGACATTAAACACGACCTTAACTTAATTTTCGAATTTGTTGCAATACGTTTTGATAGGCAAGCGAAGAAGCTTAGGCGCTGTTTTAAACGCGCGTTAATGTAACTCGTATTC
Source organism: Serripes groenlandicus (assembly GCA_031761405.1). NCBI lineage: Eukaryota > Metazoa > Mollusca > Bivalvia > Cardiida > Cardiidae > Serripes > Serripes groenlandicus. The sequence continues at coordinate 49,061,742 of JASEVX010000013.1, forward strand.
CATCGAGACTCTCATCACGTAGTTTTCATCAAAGTGTTTTCCTTTTTATTAGCCGAGTATCTGTCAGAGTCCTAGATAAAGAGCTTATTGCATCTTCTGAAATGAGCGACGCTCAGGGAAAACCAACCTTAGCGTTATAAAACCGTTTTCCAACATACAAGCGGTTTCTGACGCCGCTACAGCAGACGACATTTGAATAATTTGTTTGCAAAACGGAGAAATTGCTAAAAATGAGCGATTTCTCTTCTTGCCAAAATGTTTTATATTTTTCTATTATATTTTCATTTATAGAGATTTTCTATATATTTGAATTAATGTTTCCAAAGTTGTTTGCTTAATATTTGTTGAAAGGGGTTGAATACTCGTGTGGAACCTAACCTGCATGCGAATCCAAGCTTAAGGATCTATATGGATACTGCTTGACATAAGTTTCTTTTCAAATCTTCAATGCATATTTTGCGAATAGTGTAAGGCCTTTGTTTACAGGTGGTCTTTGGTTGCAGGATCATTTATGCAGACAATGAGTTATTGGGAAGCTAAAATTGTGTTGCTATAGACAGGGACTCGCTATATTCCAAGATAGTCTTTAGCACAGGTTTGACTATATTCTGCATACATGAACGAATTTTCGTACAAATGACATAATAGGCCAAAAGGTTGATGCACTTTCCCCTTTGATGGTACTTAAGAGGCGGAAAAAACTACTTTCCTATAATGCAAAAGCAAACAAGTTTTCTCTACATTTCCCTTTTTATTGCTACGTGAATGACCGCAGTTGTTTACATTAATTAGACCTCACTGCCATATGTTTTTGATTAGCCTAGCAGTCTAAGAACCCAAGCCTCGTTTTACCCCCTGCCCACTTTATAAAAACAGGAGCGAACGATTTTGAAAAAAATAACCGAAAATTGTTGAAAAATCTCTGTGAATGAGATTATTATGATTGAACTGAGTTGGAGGCATTGTGACCAATGGATAAATAGCTGATTATGAGCAGTTCCTCCATTTGCCACGATCTTTTCAACTGTCGACTGCTGCATATGGATCAATATGCGACTGTAATTAGGAAAGGAAAGGGTTACGAATCATGAGAATCGACAACCATCTAGCGTAACTAGAGAAACACTCGAAATTGACATGAAAGTATAATACATATTCAGATACAATTGAACACAATTGTGTTGAAAAAGAGCAAGTTCTCATTTAACAGTTATAATTTTATTTTCAAAATGTTACATGATTGAAGAGCGATAAGAAGAAGTCGTTTGGCTCAAAAAGAAAAAAAGATATAGGCAATTGTTAACGATTTTTTCAAAACCTCAAAGGCTAAGCTGCAGACAGCCGTTATTTATTTAGCTATTAAGAGTACGAAATTTGATTGTTTTGATTCTTAACTGAACCGGGGGCATTTCATCTGCCAAACTTTGATTCAACGCTTGCTTCTACATCGGACTGCTTTTCCGCGTATGAGAAAGAAAAATAATATTTTGACTTATAAGCGTGCATTTTTTGTATGGGTAGTTAGTTTAGTAGGGATAGATAGGTTCGTCGTTTTACCGGAGGAACACATTCGTCAAATAGTAATTGGACTAAAACTATGAATCAAAAATACTTCAGGTACTTTGTCCATTTGTACCATCTGTTTGGTTTTATTGCGATATCAAAAGAATCCGAGGAAACGGGTCTTATTTTTTCTGTTTTATTGCTGAGGGGGCCTTCTCAAAATATACAAGAATATAATCAGGTCAAGATAAAAGGAATACTCAACATATTGAAATGTACATTTAGTTTAAGCGATTAGGACTTCTTTGAATTGTTTACTGGATTCGTTCAACAACGATCGAACTATATCCTGTACGATGTTACAGTTACACACTTATAGAAGAATAACGTTAACGAATTAACCAAAGGGATTCTATCGGGGCTTATAGTTTGTTCGCATGTGCAAAATTAATATTTTTATATTTATTAAACGGGACCATCTTGACGTTTTTGGACCACACAACTTGTTAAACACACGCGAGAAAACTAACATTATGGCCACTGCGTAATGTATCGACCCAGATCAGCCTGCGCTGTCCGCGCAGACTGATCCGGGCCGATACATTCCGTCTCAGGTGGATAGAGGTATAGAGTAATGATTCCTGAAACGGAAACTCTACAGGAGGCGAAAAGTGTCTATTCGGGTAAGCCTGCGCGGCATGCTTTAGATGATCCGGTACGGTAATTTACGCAGAGTTCACAATGTTGGTTTTCTCGAGGGCCGGCTCATATGTAAGACAGATTACGGTGAAAGAGCAATTCTTGATAACCTTTGATGGGTCGTGACTCGAAATCGAGTGCGATAATTCATACGTTGGCTTACAATAAACCTATTCAATATTTGAGCCGTTCCTCGAGAAAACCAACAGTATGGTCTCCGCGTAATGTATCGACCAAATCAGCCTTCGCAGTCCGCGCAGACTAATCCGGGCCGACATATTCCGTTTCATAGGGGCAGAGGTATAAAGTAATCATTCCTGAAACAGTATTTTTAAATTGTCTTTCATGTAGTTCGTACACAGACCGGTGTGAGATTTATTATAAATACATGAAACCTTTTTATAGGATCTGTTGGTTTGAAAAATATCATGAAATCATGCCTTAGCAGGTGTTACGTGAAAACCAGAGTGTTGTAAGAAATACAACGCGTTAACTCGTTCCTTTAGATATCGCCATGACATCAACAAATACACGTTACAAGTTCGCTGCTACAAATTGGGAGGGGGGTGGGGGCTAGATGTCCAGCATGTCATTAGAAACGACGGCATGCTTTTGTGATAAGTTGTGATATTTGAAAGCTTGTGTACACACTGTATAAAGATGTTACATTTTCAACGGAGGGGGCCATAAATCTCAAGTTGTATATAGTTCTATGCATTTGTACGAGTACCACTTCAGAACCAAACGATTTGCAAGAGATCGACGGAATTTCTGTGCAATTTTAATGTTGTATTCTATCGTGTAGACTGCACGCTTAACGCGTTATAACTTTAACACTATTCAATTATATTACAGACAAAACGAAGACAACGTAAATGTAGTGGAATTAGTACAATGCTGATAGGTGTAGCCGCTTTTTTAACAAAACTGTAGATACAGCTGTGCTGCGTTCGGGTTGTTTTCAACCCTTTCCCATGTGCAGTGGCATTTTGACGCATCTACAGCAGACGACTTTTTAAAACAGTCTGGCATAAGGAAACCTTGGTTGAAAAGTTAATATTGAAGCAGGTGATTGTTCTGCTCATGTTTGCACCTTTTTCCATGATCTTCTCCTTGAGTTAAGTCAGTGTGTATGTCTAATTATCGATTGAGTTCATTTATTTATCTAATTTGAATTAACAAAACAAACTGGCAAACCATAAACATCGCTCAGTGTATCATATTAGTTTCATGTAAGTACAGCTTAACTCTTCCCCTAGCAGAACTAATTCAGTTAAGCTAGCTGAAAACTCTATGATTTAAAAAGAAAACTTTCTTTTTTCCTGAGTGATTCCCAACCTGCCTTAATAAAACATTAAATCAAAAATCTTTAAATTGTAGTAAGTTCGTGAGATGCTTTGACTTTGGAATAGTCCAACAATTCGATATCAGGTAATGGGTTAGGTCCATTTGTTTCCCAACTCGTAAACAATGATTGGCAGCCGAACTTTCTCCGTTAGCGGTACATTAACCCGGACATTAATACGCCACGAGGCGGGCCACCTGAACATTGGCCAAAATAGAAACGTCGAACGACGCTGACTCAAAGGATGTTCGTTCCAACCCAAATACTCCAAAATAGCCTACATTAAACAGGACAAAATGTACCATGGGCTTAGATGTACGTATTAAGATAACACTTTGTGTGTAATCCTATTTTTTCACGACATTGCAGATTTGAGTTTTAACGAAATTGAAGAATATGTAGGAACTACTTCTTGTGCCTGTTTGCAAGTCTTATTACTCTGACAAATATCAGCTGTTTTGGTCAGCGCGACCGGAAATGCTTCTTTTTATTCCCCCGGAAGTCAATTAATTACGTCATCGGGGAGACAAACATGGCGGAATTGTGTTTCAATGTTTAACGTCGTATGCGACTAGACATGTTTGGAATATTTAGTCAGTCGTTTTTTTGAAAGTTTTTGGTTCTCAAAACCAATCACAAGGGTAAACGTTAAGCAAACAAAGACATATGGTATGTGTATGTTTCTATAACCCTTCTTTTACAAACATATATACACACATACACATTCGAAGCAAATGAATTTGGAAACAACAAGACAAGCACATGAGATGTCTCTATAAATAGAAAGAACAATTATTAAATAAAGTTGAAAAGATTGTAGAAAAAAGGTAAATATCCTCATGGGCAATTTACCATTTTTGCCACATTGTTTTCAAAAGACGTCTGCTTGAGAGGAGTCTGTTTTTAAGGGGGTAAGCAAGGGGTTTTAACCCTTTCCCTCATATAGACGCTTTCTGACGCCTCTGCAGCAGACGGCTTTTTAAAAACATAGTGACAAAAGGAGAAATTGCTCAAAACGAGTAATTTCTCCTTTTGACACAATGTTTTCCACTTTTAGTCATAGGTTATCCATTCAATTAACGAGATTTTCTATTTTTTGACAAAATACGTTCAAAGTCGTCTGCTGCAGAATTGTCGTATGAGGGAAGGGGTTTAAAACATCTTGTAAAAAAATCGATTTTTGTTTATCCGGGAATATAGAGCCTCCGATAATAAGTGCACTCTGACATGTTTAGGGTGCTATACAACTGCACTCGTTGCATGAACACTTAAAAAATACTTGATATTATCTCAAATAAAGTGTGCTACTAGTAGACAAAGATAGAAAACGTTGTTATAAATTGCTACTTATATGTCTTCTGAATACTATTGAAACTTTACAACATATACTGCCGTGAGCCCGTGGACTGGTTTATTCGCCCCCCCCCCCCCACAACACACACACCCACTGCCCCACCCATTGAACAACGTGTTAGCGAAACGATGATTAACAGGTTGAAATGGACAAAGAGAGCGTTTCGTTTATGTTTAACCCTTTCCCTCATACGACAATTCTGCAGCAGACGACTTTGAACATATTTTATCAAAAAAATAGAAAAATCTCTATCATTGAATGGATAACCTATGACTTAACGTGACGTAAAAAAACATTGTGGCAAAAGGAGAAATTGCTCGTTTTGAGCAATTTCTTCTTTTGTCACTATGTTTTTCAAGAAGCCGTCTGCTGCAGATGGTGTCAAAGTGCGTCTTATAGGCGGGGAAAAAGGGTTAAAGGACTCCCACGGACATGTGGTACTTTTTAATATGTGTGGGTTCTGGTTTTCTTTCCCATAATGTACCTTCACCGAATTGGTCATTGCTCAAACGCTTTTAATTCTGAACGCTCTCTTAGGGTTGGATCGCGGAGAATATACAGCACTCTTAGTGTATAAAGGTCAATCGAAGGCAAGTTTAAAACTGATTCCAGACGTCGGCAACAAAACCTGTTAAATTCGATGTTAAAAAAAAGGATCTAAATAGATCAAAAAGCAAACGGAAGGTCACATCGTATTAAATGTTACAATGTACTGCGTTCTAATGAAATATTTACAATGGACGGTGTTAAAAAGGAATTCGAATTTTACCATACAATTAGCTTATAAATTCCTTCAACATAAATTGTATAGGTTCTACTTTGTAAGATATTTCGAATGATAGATTGTTATCCTCGTTTCGTAGACATGAGGAGAAGACATAACCTAGGGGAAGGTGCTAACTTCGTGTTCTAAATCCCTTATTTAGCCCTTAAACCCTATAGTGTGGGTACTCAAACGAATCTTCTCTGTATCATGATTATTTTAGGAAACCAACAACATAGGGTTCGAATCGGCTTACTCTTCCCCATGTCGACCTCTGGACCCTGTACTTATGGTCACCAATTGAACCTATATTGTACTCTATAGAGACGTTGTAATTTAAATGTTCCAAGACGGAGCGAATTTAAAAAAAAAGAAAATCAACTCACTGTTTATCGATAAAATGTCTGAAAACATATTTTAATGGAATAAATTTATCAAGGTCGGACCGAATTCAGATTGTATGTCTGAGAGGGTGCCTACTCGTATTTTTGTGTTTTCCTCTCCGCTTGTCTATATATATCTATTGAATCAATGTTTACGCTGTATCATAAAAACATATCAATCACAAACTATGATATACCTCCTCTATCATGGCTAATCGAAAAACGTGTTCGCTTCAGGATAAGAACATAGAGTTTGTAAACAAACGCGGTACTTCTTTTTTTTTTCACCGTTACCTGATCTTCTATTTTTAGAATTATTCCACTTTGAAAGAGTCAAGATGAAAGGAAGACTTTGAACAATATTATTAGGATTTTAGAACTCAGAAAAGAAATTGTCTGTAACAAGAAATGCTTTAAACAGACGTAACAGGTTCAGTGTTTAAGATATAGTTAAGCTTGTGTGCAATTAAGCAAACTTATCCCTTTCCCACTTACAGCACATCAACGTAATTTGACTTTGAAAACAATATATATATAACTTCTGATTTGTTTACAAAGTCAAATTACGTTGATATACCTCCAAAAGTGACGTATAGGCCCTACGCGGCCGGGTATTTGTATTGTTTGATGTTTGTATTTGTAAAATATGTACACATGTCACTATAATAAAATATTACTTACTTATAGGTATCGTATAATTGTTACTAAAGCAGAAATTGATCATAAGAAGCAATCTCTTCTGTTGCCACAATGTTGTATCAGATACGTTAACATATGCTCTACATGTGGAAAAAGGGTTTACATAACCAGACAAAAATGTGAAGGTTCACAGTGCGTGGGTGTATTTCATGTATTTTTCAGTGTATGATGAACCTTTCTGGCTTGTAGTGACGAGGTCAACGTAACGTAGAGGCGTGAGGCGTTTCTGTTTCACTGTCTCTATTTCTTTTATCTTTTTGTATTTACTTTTACATCAAAATCTTTAAAAATCCTAGGTTCCCATAACCCTTTACTTCCCGTGTTTATCAATTCTTTGCTTAACTCTCTTTGTATCTGCCTTTGTTTGTATCTGCATGTACGTCAACCTCATTAAAACCAGAAATAAACTTGTGTAAAAAACTTTTTTTTTTTTTGTCTGTTACAAGTCGTCTCAGATTGACTATTGCATCAACCAATCAAATTGTCGCCTACACATTCGTTAGGTATTAGCAGGGGAGGTAAACCATGTAAATACATGAGATATACTATTTAGTCTGATTTAATGAGATTGTTTCTCTATATCTGCCTCTTCAAAGTGTCGCCTTCACTCGTTAGGTATCAGCAGGGGAGGTAAACCATGTAAATACATGAGATAGACTATTTAGTCTGATTTAATGAGATTGTTTCTCTAAATCTGCCTCTTGTTTAGTTTCGTCTTTGCTTTAATCTATCTGTCACTATCTGTCTGTCTCAAACTCTCTCTGACTGTTAATACATCCCAATCACCTTTCCACCTCGCTCTACGGTAGAATCTGACTTCATGTCAGTTAATATTGAACAATGTCGAATTCAGTCCGGTAGATGTTGCATAATGTTGACGGAAGGACCAAGTCGATATAAAATCTAGAGGTGATTGAGTAGAAAGTAATCGAAATGTGATTGCCTTTTTTGGAGATTTTTATTGGAGTTAAATGAAGAATTTATTGCGACCCCTCTTCAAAATGAAATCCCAAATCTCTTACTTAAGCGACGAGATATCTGAAATGGGGTTTTATGTAATGTATAATGAATTGTGTTATTTTGTATCGTGTTGGGCTTTTTTGTTCACATGTACTTGGGTGGTATCAGGATGTCACACCAATCTGAGGACATTTCTAACGTGCAAGCTGCTTAAAAGATCAACTGCAACAACGAGACAGTGGTTGTCCTACATTTTCAATCAGAAGAATGTATTTTATTACGTGCACTTAACAGTGGAAAAGAAGCCAACAGTATGCTCAGTTAGCACCAGAACAGTTACCCCGTGTAGAATCAAGGTCAAACAGTTGGAAAGGGTTGTATAAAGTTTAAATGCAATGCAAGAACCATAGACATTTCTCACGTGTATTGAATTTATTTTTTATTGAATAAATAATTTCCCAATTGCAGACACATTTGGACTACTTTTGCTTTAATCTATAATTACACTCTCATGTATGGAAATTTTCCATATGTTTGTGCTATTGATTTGTTAAAAGTCGCCTGCTGCAGATACGTTGTAGATCTAATATGGGAAAGGGATATCAATCAAACATCGTAAGTGATACCACGTCAAGTTCACATTCCCTTCCTCGTCTTGACAACGCAAAAAAAAGCTATTTGTATTGCTTATAAAATGTAGGGATTTTGAACGTTTTATTTTCAATAAAGCGTCTATCAGTTCATGATGATAAATAGGTCAGTATCCGGGTCGTATAGACGCTATTTACCGAGCGTTTAGTTCAAGATGAGGTAATATAACATATGTTTCTTTTTCGGGCGCCTTTAGTTCAATGTTTGATTTTTTGTTTATATAATGTTGGTGGACCCTTTACTGTAATATTGTTTTCCCCCACATCTGTATATGGTTATAACTACCTTTGAAACGAAACGAGGTTCGAAAAAAAAAATTTAGGAAATGGAATTATGTAATCGTTATTTGTATTGCCGATAAGTTGTCAAAACAGAACTTAAATAAAGTAACTTGTAAGTCACAAGCTTTCCAAGGTAGCAGCGCTAAACCCGAACAAAATAGTTATCCAATTGAGCATCAACCTGGACTGAATCGTCTTAATTAAGAAGCAGACCTCCTAGATGCCCAGACCCAACCGTACTCCCAACCCTACCCCTTTCCCTACCCCCATCCCAGACACCAGACCCTAACCCAATCCCAGACGCCAATCCCAATACCCTAACACCTTTTTTTAAAGATCCGGAGACCGGGGTCCGTTGATTTCTTTAGGAGGAAGTGAGTTATTTGGATAAGTTCACCGACAAAGGTCGGACAGTGTGGTAAACAAAACCTGATGTTTCTTCCTGAGAAAGTAAATATGACATAATATAACGCATGAGGTAATGTTACGTCACTTCCGGTGAGGTTGATTTTCGTTCATACCCTTCTAGACTGGCAACAGTCCATTTATTTAACTCTTTCCCTCATATAGGCGCTTTCTGACACCTCGAAAACAGACTGCTTTTTGAAAACATAGTGACAAAAGAAGAAATTGCTCAAAACGTGCAATTTCTCCTTTTGCCCCACTGTTTTCCACTTTTAGTCATAGGTTATCCATTCAATTATAGAGATTTTCTATTTTTTGATAAAATGTTTTCAAAGTCGTCTGCTGCAGAATTGTTGTATGTGGGAAAGGGTTAAAACAAATCTATTTTTTTTAGGGACAGAGTCCTAAGTCTTCAGACGTTGCTCGTGTACATTTTGATTGCAATTGCCCATTAGTCTTGATTGCATAACACATTCTTGCACATTTAAAACGTTTAATGAGGAAATCCCATCTGATAATGGATAAATGAAGAGTGAAAAATGTAGGCCAAGATAAGACTGCGCGAATGTTAAAATACTGATCTAGGGTTTCAATGTTTGTAACCGATGTTTAAAATTGCCTATACCATAAATATGCAAAGTTTGTTTAAAAAAGACATACTGAGTGTCAAGGGTTACAGTCGATGGTGTGGTGTTTTTTTTTATCAATGAAACTTAGTTTTTTCTTCGTTTCCTAATTGAATATTTATCCCATTATGTCTCATTTAAATGCAATTTACATTTCTGTGCTTATTGGAATTTCAAAGTAAACTGTTGGTGAACTAAGTTAAGGGCGAGTGCTAGAAACTACATCTAGCGGAAACTTAATTTATTTACCGCGTGATCCCTTTACACTGTCTCAAGATGTATAACGCATTGATTGCAATGTTTGCTTTTATTGTGGTATTCTGCGCTGATTTCAACATGTTTTTAGTTATATCACGGCATTTCCTTGGAAGCTTTCCAGTGAGTCTGGTGCATTTGTCATGACACCAGCCAGTCAGTGGTAATTCTTGGAAGCTGTCAGTACTATGTTTAAAGTCTTTGGTATGACCCGACATGGGGCTCGATCCCATGACCCGAGGCGGACGCTCTAGCCGGGAGGTGGGCAATGAGAGAGAGCGAGATTGTGGTGTAAAAAACTGTAAACCCTCGGCTTAATCAGAATTAACATAACTTTAAAAGGAGCACTTGTTTGAAACTATGCTACATCAATTGTTGAAATGCATTTCAAGATGTCAATGGCTTCAGCACGCAAAACGGTTGTAACTACAGCTTGTTACAGACAGAAGGTACAGCCGTCTTACAAGATGCCCGCGATAACTTGGTCCTGTCAAACTGTACAAACTAAATCTGAAACAATCGGTCATGTAACGACTGCTACAAACATGTCGTCAAGGTTAACAAAAACAAGCCGAAACTGTTAACCAATTCATGGGCATCTTGTGTATTAATATGAAAATTTCTATAGGGGTTTAATCAGTCGACTGTAATAAACTCAAAAGTTTATAACAGACACGTTTGACGTCATTTAATGCCAGTTTCTCAGTATACCATTGATCGTAAACAAACACAATTGTATTAACCAGAAGGAACGAATGAACTTTCAAGTTTAAGTAAGTTCAAAATGTACCAGAAGCAAATGAATTATCCCAATTGATCAAATCGGGCGTCTTATTGAAAACATAGAGTTCGTTTCTGAGTACACGGGAAGTTTCCAACGTGTTATTATTGTTTTAGGGTCAGTAAGCGCGCCGTGTGGATCGAACTCGAGACCGTCGGATTCCGAGCCTCACACACTGTCTCCCATAACATTTACAGAGTTATGCTTTAAACCTAAAATACTCTTTTTTTTTTTAACAGAAGCATTTGGAAGGCATCAGTGTAATAAACACAGTGAAGTGCGGAGTTTTTGTATGCACTTAAAATGCCTGCAATATAAACGAATGAAGACCTAACCGCGCGGAAATGAAAAATGAAAACGAATTAATTCTAAATGAAAGGAGGGAATTATTCTGCGTAAGACGCGGTCGAATTGACTTTACGATTTTTTTCCCTGCACCAAAGCCACGTGTTCTTTTTGATAACGCACAGAGAGGTCAATAAACGAAGGAAGCTTTTTTGTTGAATACCTTGAATTTGCATATATACTTTCCTTTTCATATAAGCGTCGATCTACGAGAAACAGCCGTTAGGAATTTGCGACCAGAGTAAAATCTAGATTATCAGTCTGAAATTACTATTCAATCTTCGACAATTTAGCCACAGAATGTTTCAAGCAGTATCCATTTGTATCAGTAGCACGTATACACAGGCAGGTTCTTTCCTACACTTGTAATGAAAATGTTAATGTTGGCTCTCCTGGAGCATGGCTCATATATATGAGCCGTCCCCGCGAGAAAACCAACATTGTTGACGCTGCGTTAAGTATTGACCCGGATCAGCATCAGCCTAAGCATACCCTGACATACACTGTTCGTCTTCCGATCTGGTCGATACATCACGCAGATGCCAAATTGTTGGTTTTCTCGTAGAACAGCTCATATACGTATGTAACAATTTTAAAATCATACTATTATAAATATGGCCCTGAGTATCTGAATGGCGAAATCTTGTGTTAGCCCTATGCTCCGAACAGGGTGAAAAGAATAAGTAAGCGATTGAGTATGATGACGGTTCATACTTTTAAATGATACAAGTCCGGATAGCTCTAATGGTCGGACGGTTTAAAGAGAAATCCCACCTGTTCTTGATCTCATTTGTGTAAATAAATAAAGATTTGCGATTCTGCAGAGGACTTAAAAAAAAGAAATGAAGAAAGGATTTTATAAATTAACGGAACAATATAATTATTGAGCATAATTGAAAAACATTATGAGCAGTTTCTGCTTTTGTCACAATGTTGCCATGCGTCTGCATGTAAGGCCAAAGTTAATATTTATTAAAAGAGAAACGTAAAGTCTTCTTCGTTCGCAAATGGTATAACACAAGGTAAATAGAAAATCATGAGAAGAAATCTTGTTTTTAGGTCAGAATTAGACGAAACCAGGATCCGTGGGTTTTATATCAGTACTATCAGGGCTTCCCGCTGGTACGGCACGCTTAAAACCCGATGAGTACTGCATACAAACACTGCTTATTACGCAGCGTGGTGTCATGATAGGCAAAAGTAATGGTTCACGGGTCTCTCCCGTACCATTGTATATTTACCTCCGGTCTTATATCTAGTATATGATATCATTTGCAGAGATGTACTTTAAAAAACCCAAAACATTTCAGTAAATGTGGGAAAGGGTCACGTGCCTATCAGACATCAATTGTTCATAGACAACCTAGTTTATTTCCTTTGATGAAACAGTGTGGAAATATTGACACAGATCTTAAAAAAAATAAAAAATGAATTACGCTTGTAAAAGACGATGAATCATGCTTGTTCCTTTCACAGACATATTTGATTGACATTTATGTACGGTTTGGAGATTATGTAACTACAACTTTAAGGATTGTGTATTTAGACGAAACCGTTTTTTATTACGTTTTTTTTTATTGGATGAACGGTGGTTTTACATTAAAGGATCTGCCATAAAGACGAGTTAAACAATGCCGTTTTCTACTTAAATTCTATAACAGCATAATTACAGAATGTTAAGTACTTAGAGACGATCTCCCAAGAACCATGTCCAATTTGGAAACGAAAAGAAAGGAACATGTGCACCATCTCATACTATGCTTAACCCTTTTCCCTCATTTAGACGCTTTCTGAAGCTTCTGCAGCAGATAGCTTTTTAAAAAACATAGTGACAAGAGAAGAAATTGCTCAAAACGAGCAATTTCTCCTTTTGCCACAATGTCTTCCACTTTTAGTCATAGGTTATCCATTCAATAGAGATTTTCTATGTTTTGACAAAATATGATCAAAATGGTCTGCTGCAGATTTGTTGTATAAGGGAAAGGGTTAAGCCTATGGGTTTACAGTTTCTTTACGGTAGATGTACAGCATATTGACCCGTCTTAGAAACGTAGGAATTTTTCCCAAACAAGAAACTGATTTTTTTTATTTCGTTTGATAAAAGAATGATTTTTTTTTTTTTGTGATTTCATTTTTTAAAACGAAATAGATAATTGACTGAATATCAGTCGATGATAAAACGAATAGAAAAAAAAAGCTACAAAAGAAAAGAAAAATATCTATGAACGTTTTCAAATATTGCCAATTCGCTGAGCGGGCTATCTGAATATAATTCATGTACACTTTGCATAGCAATACAGGCCTTTTAACTGCCCAGTAAAAAGATGTATGAGAAAAGAACGTGATGACAAGAAAAGGGTAGTCAAATGACAGCCTGCATATTATCTAATTTATACACAATGGTCGCTAAAGGTTATATTTATATAATTGAGGGTTTTGCTGTTCTTATTATATCACTACAGTAGATTTGTCGTCGTAAGATAGTGTAAACGTCGATATATACATCGCATGGTTGTTATGCTGCAGTATATGTGTTTTAAAAATTCGCTTCAGACATGTTACATATTCAAATCATTCTCGAATAACCGTATGGTATTTTATGAAATGTTCGTTTAAATCAATATTTCTCTGTATTAACGGCTCTATGAATTATCCTGACATGTTTTCCAGACGTATATGAAAAGAAACAATATTTGTTTTCGTTTTATCTGAGATTTAAGCAGCTTAAACTTGTCACTACCGGACCGGTTTACGACACGCCGTAAAGCACTACTGAAAACCGTTCATCTGTCATGTTGATGTCGTAATGTATATAGCATTTTAAATATGGCGTCTGTCCAAACATAAAACCTGACTGGCTGCTTGCAATTTGTAATGTTTTCTAATTAAAATCCATATTGCTTGATTTCTAATTACAAGAGTAAATACTCTAGTGATACTGACAATAAAACTCGCATACTCGCTTAACCCTTTCCCTTAAACGACAATTCTGCAGCAGACGACTTTGAACATATTTAGTCAAAAAATAGAATACCTCTATAATTGAATGGATAACCTATGACTAAAAGTGGAAAACATTGTGACAAAAGGAGAAATTGCTCGTTTTGAGTAATTTCTTCTTTTGTCACTATGTTTTTTTTAAAGCCGTCTGCTGCAGAGGCGTCAGAAAGCGTCTATATGAGGAAAGTGTTAACCTCATATCAACCGTTAGAATAATGATAATCAAAATCAATCACAAAGTACTGGTTGAGTCTAGTACTGGTACATCGCACAGGAATCGTGGATAAGTATACTACAGACGCGATATAACACTGAAACACTGTTGAAAACGGCTTAAAAACACAAGAAAACTATCAGCAAGAACATGTTTTCAACTTAGCCAATGATACATTAGATGGAAAGTTAGGTAATCAGCATACAGTAAACGTCTAATTGAATTAAAGTGAAACCCAACTATAAGCTTAGCTTTGAAGATGGCTGGCTGCCAAGCCCCCCCCCCCCCCCCATAGGAGCCAGTCCGCCTGGAAAGGTACATATTGGTGTTTACTGGTCAATGCATGGTCAGACCAACCTGTTCCTCTCATCCGTTCTCATCATAATCTAGACAAGTTGACAGTATATTCTGACAAGCTTATGGAATAAGTAACAATGTATAGTTTAAACAGAATGTTGTTGGTACCCAGCTTCAACTACATGTACACTGTTAATTAACCCTTTCCCACATATGGATGCTACTTGACGCATCTGCAGCAAACGACTTTTGAAAGCACTGTGGCCAAAGGTGAAATTGCTCATGATGAGCAATTTCACTTTCGCCACAATGTTTTCAACTCTTTTCACTAATTATAATTACATTTATAAGAGATATTTCATGTTTTGACATTTCTGTTTTTCAAAGTGGTCTGCGACATATTTGTTGTATGTGGAAAAGGGTTAACATAAGCCAACTAGTACCTAATATTCTTAAGGAAAAGCTCATCTATGCATATCATTAAATTAGTGTAAAACCTATCCATGTGTTTAACCCTTTCCCCCATAGGACAATTCTGCAGCAGACGACTTTGAATGTATTTTGTCAAAACATAGAAAATCTCCATAACTGAATGGATAACCTATGACAAAAACTGGAAAACATTGTGGCAAAAGGAGAAATTGCACGTTTTGTGCAATTTCTTCTTTTGTCACTATGTTTTCAAAAAGCCGTCTGCTGCAAAGGCGTCAAAAAGCGTCTATATGAGGGACCGGGTTCACGTTTACAAAAGTTCACTATTCGAAGTTCATGTTCAGCTCAGAAATAGCGTAGACTGAACGTTGTAATCATTATGAGATATTTCTCCCTTTGTCATACTCTTTTCAAAATTCGTCCGTTACATGTGCGTCAAAATGCATGTGTAAAATCTGTTAAGATCTGACAATGAACACTGTGCTGAACTAAAACCTCTCTTAATTCGGGAGGATAAATTCGAAAACATGCGTACGTAATTTTTAGACATTTTTTTTAAAAATCAATGCCAGACTGTCAGAGAAAACAAATGTTTTCGTAAATACATATGTAACGCATCTAACGAAAAGGGGGAATTCTCATTACACCATACGAGCAATGTCGTCTACAAGCGAGCAGAGGTTTCACGAAACATTCGTCACTTACGTCAGCTTCACATGTAACATAAACGTCGATGTTTTACCATATGACAATAAGGGCGAGATATAAGGGGAACACAACAAGACCACATGTCGTTTGGCCCAGTTCAATACCATCCCACAGTGAAATCATGTCTGTCGGTAAATTGTCTTATTGCATTTCCGAGCAAAGGGGTTCATAGTAAATTAGTGTGGGTACCAACTATCTTCGGGCTACAGATCAATGTTGTGTTGTCAAAGGTTAGTCCTATGTCGATACAACATGCATACGAATAGTGAAGACTTTGGTGAGACTGTGCGCATGTGCAGGCTCAACCGAGTCTCAAATGGGCTGACGCTACTCTCAGTACTTTGCTGGTTTTTTTTTTTTTTGCGGAATTAAGAAAGGAAGTTTAAATTGCGGATCAACAGAGAGGAAGCTGCACTGCTCGCCTCATTTCTCGGTAAAGTATTGTTGTATTTGAACCAAAACAAATTCCTGAGAATTTCAAACGGCAGATGGTAGGGTCGTTAATAATACAAGGCTTTTTGGCACAAATTAAATGGAATACAAGACTTTGTTATACATGTATGTTTTTGTATCCCAATGGGTGTTCAAACTTCTGACATCTCAATGAAATATGTTTGTTTGGTTTAAACGTATTTATCTTTTGTATCGAGAATGAAGAAAGTTGCAACTTAATAGTAAACACTTTTTTTTCGACGTCAGTTTCCTGAATGCCGAGAGAGAGAGATAAAGAGAGAGAGAGAGAGAGAGAGAGAGAGGGGGGTGAGAGCGAGAGAGAGAGAGAGAGAGAGAGAGAGAGAGAGAGAGAGAGAGAGAGAGAGAGAGAGAGAGAGAGAGAGAGAGAGAGAGAGAGAGAGAGAGGGGGAGTGTGAGAGGGAGAGAGATAGAGAGAGAGAGAGAGAGAGAGAGAGAGAGAGAGAAAGAGAGAGAGAGATAGAGAGAAAGAGAGAGAGAGAGAGATATATAAATAGAGAGAGAGGGAAAGAGAGAGAGAGATAGAGAGAGGGTGAGAAGAGAGAGAGACAGATAGAGAGGGGGGGGGAGATAAAAAGAGAGAGAGAGATGGAGAGAGAAAGAGAGAGAGAGGGAGGGTGAGAAGAGAGAGGGAGAGATCCATAGAGAGAGAGAGAGAGAGAGAGAGAGAGAGAGAGAGAGAGAGAGAGAGAGAGATAGAGAGAGTGTGTGAGAGAGAGAGAATGAGAGAGAGAGAGAGAGAGAGAGAGAGAGAGAGAGAGAGAGAGAGAGAATGAGAGAGAGAGAGAGAGAGAGAGAGAGAGAGAGAGAGAGAGAGAGAGAGAGAGAGAGAGAGAGAGAGAGAGAGAGAGAGAGAGAGACCGAGACAGAGACAGTTAGAGAAATTATTCGAAGAAACACCAAGACAAACATATGGCAACAAGCAGGTGGTACCTAAAGCAAATATAAGTGAATTATTCTAGGAGGGGAAATGGTTGTTGTCTGAGTCTTGACCTATCTGTATTGTTAATACATTGCCTGTTTCATGAACGTTGTTAGCTCGCGGCATGGTCTAAACAACCCTCACTTACACATACAGGAATAATCAAATCGGTCTAGACACATTCAGTTATTTAACAAATTGCCTAAGAATTATCGAATGTCCGTATAGGGAGCTTTCTTATTTTATTTCTGTATTTGTTGGTAGGCTGTGCACAGGTCATTCACGACATTTGCTGTCCCATTTCATAGAACAACAATAATACTTTAATGTTTTTTCCTCGTGGTCTGTTTTCTAAATCTATTTCCTTTATCCGTTAAAAGGTATGCGTCGAAATTAATTGAACTCGACAGAATGGTAACATAATGGTACGGAGAAAACTCCGAGGTTTCCATCGTCTAAGGTTACAGAATCGCTTTGTTTATTCGATTAACAGGCCTGATAGAATCAGGCAGTTCATTAAATCGAAACAAGCACCCCTCTCCCTTCTATGAGAGAGAGGGGGAGAGAGAGAGAGAGAGAAAAAGCGGTCATGTTTTTATTTCAACACGTGCAGATTGTTTAAGTTAACTCACTGTGTTTGATTCAGACGGCTTTTGACTCAGCTGCATTAGACCTGTGTGGATAAATTACACGACAGACTGTCTGTTGAATTGTCCATACATGCATATACAAGTAGGCTATACAAGTAGACGAGACTCAAATGAGGGAAATTACCTTGTTTACTCTCTCTTTATTCCGAATCACCTTATTAAATAGCGGCTGCATTTTCATAAAGCTATTTTTCTTATAATATCATAATCTTTAATCACCACGTGTTTTGCTTTCAATGAAATCAAATCAAGACGCATTTATTTTTTCCCCAAATACAGACGCTTTCTGACGTCTCAGTAGCAGACGACTTTTGAAAACATTGTTACATTAGAGGTTAACTCAGTTTCTGCTTTTTGCCATCTGTATCAAGGACGTGGTAAGATCATATTGTGATTCATAATCGCAGGATGGTTTTGTTGGACGCGTCTGTCTGAATCACCGACAAGTGAATACTCAGGTCAGTCTGTACATACGCACAGTCTCATCAGAGTCTTCACTTAACGCCTGCATGAAGTATATATATATATATATACGAGTATCCATGTGTAACTTCTGACAAAACGCTAGAAGTGTAACCCCACGAGTGCTAGTCTTTTAAAAAAATACGTCGTCACGTGACCCCGTTTACTGAGTTGTAACAAGAACCTCCCCTAATCTCCGGACCCGGCCAGACTTTAAAATCGTCACTCACGAAGAAACAAACTCGGTTCAAGACGTTCCCAGGTAATTTAGTATGCCTTGTGCCTTCCGGATTGTTGTCGTCTGCTCTTTCTTTATTTTTATCAATAATCATCGATACGCTATGGTCGTTATAACCCTTTCACACTTACAGACGCCGTTCTGCCCTTGCATCAGACGTCTTTTCAAAAACTGTCTTATAAAAGAGAAATGTGCTCTTCATAAAGAAAACCAACATTGTTGACTCTGCGTAAAGTATCGATCCGGATCAGCCTAAGCATGCCGCGCAGGCTAATCCGGGCAGTCACGTGTCGCCTCCTGTGGAGTTTTACTTCATGAATCATTACTCATAACCTATATCTCCCTGAAACGGAATGTGTCGGCCCGGATCAGCCTGCGCGGACTGCGCAGGCTGATCTGGGTCGATACATTACGCAGATTCCATAATGTGTGTTTTCTCGTAGGACGGCTTATAGTATGTGTCTGAGGGTTGAAATCATGGGAGTTACAATTCAAGCTATTCTGTCTGAAGTTGCATCTCTATCTTTACTTTATTTAACCGGACGGTGTAAGTTATGATGAGACTGTGGTCAGACTGTGAGTATATACAGGCTAACCCAAGTATTCACTGTACACCACGTAATATATTCCAAAACCAAAATACCGACCCATATAGCACAAAGTAAAAACAAATTTACCCTTTACCAATATACTAGATCAAATCTGACACAGAAAATCTCTATAGATAAAAGTGATTTGTATTGAATATAGTGGGATTAAAAATGTGACAAAAGAAGAAATTTGCTCATCGTGAGCAATTTCCTTCTTTTGCCGCAATGTTTTTTAAACGTCGTCTGCTGCAGAAGCGTTAGAAAAACGTCTGAATGTTGGAAATGCTAAAACCGAACCAAGGGTTCTACCGTAAAGCCACCTCATATTGAAGTTAATCTATTTATAGATTGAAATTCACAGGAATGTAGAAAATTAATGTTGAGCGTAAAAATTAATAAAAAACACAAAATTAATATGAATGTACTTAAAATTTAATAACGCGGTTGAAACGTCTGTTCCATAGAAATCACTGAGAGATCATTTATCAGTCGGTCTAAGTTGTTACCATGTGTACACGAATAAAATTCTAGATATAGAACAGATTCGTTTTAATGGTTTTAATATATGTTCCTGTTCTTAAATATATTGTGCATTTACTAAATGGAATCGTTTTTGAAGGAGGCTATTTTAAATGGTTGCAAACGAGATGCACTTTGGACAAAAGAGAAAGATTACCCCATTTAATCAGTTATGTCACTGCGGGGACTGACCAGTACCGGGTTAAGTAATATAACTTGTTTCTTTACACGCCACCGTGAGAGCCACGAGAAGCGATCGAACCCAGAACACCTGGTCCCATACCCCCGGCGCGCTAACGACTCGGCCATGGCGAATTCCACCATGTGTATTAGATGTACACTTTTACAAACTATAACGGTTTTCAGACAGACACCCCATAGAGAACGCTATTCAAGCCGTAACATTCAAGCGTAACAGATCGGAAAATTGAAATTAACATCTTAACGACCGTTAAATCATCCGCAACGTGCTGTGTAAACCGTCTGTAACGTTCCTTCTCCCTCTCTTTAACACGTGCCTAGGAAGTCTACGTTTATAATATATATATATGAGCCGTTCCCACGAGAAAATCAACACTGTGGACTCCGCGTAAAGTATCGGCCCGGACCAGTCACACCAGAGGCTTTCATTGTCCCGGGTTCGAATCCCGGGAATAAAGCGGGTTTCTGCCTTTGTTTTTGTTTTTCCACACACTCGGCGCGAGTGGTGCTTATGTCTCAAGGAAGCAGAGGAAGCAGACATCGAGGCGTGATAAATATTAGCTGAAAAGCTTGTTTCGCAATCGATAAACAATAAATAAGTTTAAACTAATACTAAAATGTTCGGACCTATCAAGTGAATTGCAAGTGTTTGATAAGAATGACAACATAAAACTTTAAATATTGGCACTCGCACGTTGCAAGTATCTAAATCGTTCAAACAGTTTACCATTTATCTTTTTTAACGAGTTTTGTAACAGTTACAAACATACGCATTTCAAATATTTCATGTGGCATAAAAGGGCGCGCTATTTTAAAGGAATGGTACGGTTATGGTAAATATGTGTCAGACTTTAGCAATGGCTGCCCTCCTTGGCGCTCAGGGCCGCGGGTTCGCACCTCTACGACTGACCTGGCTGGTGTCAGGATAAATTGACCAGAAGTACCGGTAACTTACTGTACGCAGGAAACGCCGTGATATAACCGAAACATTGTGGCATAAAAGCGGCGCAAAACACCAGACTCTGAATCAATCATTGATTGTGTCATGGTTGATATTTAGATCTTTATTCCCAAAATATCGGTGTCAACTGAAAACCGGAAGTGGTACGATAGCGACATTATTGACCAAAACTTTAGTCTGGGTTATGTTTAGACTGTACCCGGGGTTAAATTAAATGTAATAAAACGATATCCAAATATTGAACAAGGAGCTTTGATTAAGGTGTATTGATAGCTTTTTTTAACCCTTCCCCAAATACAACAAATCCGGAGCAGACGACTTTGATAACATATTGACACAAATATAGAAAACCCCTATAAATGATAACTTAATTATTAAATAAAGTTGAAAACATTGTGGCCAAAGGGGAAATTGCTCATCATGAGCAATTTCATCTTTGGCCACACTGTTTTTAAAAGTCGTCTGCTGCTATTGCGTCAACATGCGTCTGCAGGTGGGAAAGGGTTATTTCATAGCCATTTGACTCGGATAATACGGAGGGTCGTATAAGAAGTGTGTTTGAATTATTTTGCCACATTTAATTTCAGAATCGTCGCTTAAACATACGCCTCGGGACAGATTATGTGGTTAAAACGTCAACCCCCCTTTGAGCGGATTCCTTAAGAACCCTTTTCCCAGAAGCAGCCGCATTTGAAGCAGAGGGCCTTTTAAAAGCACGTTGATAAAATGTGAAAATGTGAAAACGTTGATAAAATGTGAAATAGCTAATTATGACCATCTTTTTGGCAACCCAATTTTTTTCTAACTTAAATCACTAAAAACTACTTTATTTCATAGATATTGTCCACACATTTTTAGTTTAAATGTGTTTGAGGTATGAGGGAAAGGGTAAAATTATTTCGTATTGTATGTCAGTATTTGTTTTCAATATATGAATCATTTCAGCTCAATCGATACCCTTATAGTTATGCTTAATTTGGTTTTTATTTGGCATTCGTTTGTACATCGACACAAAATGTCTGTACCATGAATAATAATGATTGCCGTGCGGAACCTCGAATAATCATGATAGTTGGCTTTAAGATACAAACGACATGTTACGCATTTGGAGCAGGGGGGAATATGCTGTGGAGAACTGGTGCGACGAAACTAGACAGCACACGTAATGTGACTGACTGGCCGCCGTAATATTACTATAATACCGTCGAAAGCGACGATAAACCCAAATCAATCCATCAAACAATTGTCAATTCAGACGAGTGTAAAGTATTCCTACCGGAGAAATAAGGTTAACACGTTTCCCACATGCAGACGCTTTCTGACGTCTCAGAAGCTGACGACCTTTTATCTTCTTGTTGATTGGGGTTTAACGCCGTTTTTAACAATTTCTCAGTCATACCACGGCGGCCAGTTAACCTTCTCATATGTTTCCTGGTTTTCGAACACCAGTACTCCACACAACAATCTTCCCAAGCAACTGGCTGCTTTTCCACATAGACTTAGCCCAGTGGTGGAAGACGAATGACGCATGTCGCAATGCCTTTTTGTCAAACGTCGGAAAGAAAGTTGGCCGAGCCGGGATTCGAACTCACAACCCCTGGATTGACAACCCGCGTCGTTACCGACTGAGCTATCACAATTTTTTCAATTATCTTCAAATTATTACACTTTCATTTACAGAGTAGTAGGCTTTTCGTAATTTTGCCTTCATGTTTTCAAAAGTCGTCTGCTACGTAAGTGTGTGGAAAAGTGTGAATACACACACAACACAAGTAGGCAGCGCCATTATACTCATATACACAGACCCAAAAGACTAAATAAGGAGTAGTATTCTGGTCTGTTATCACCTATATCTTTCTTATGACTCAATCAAACCCTATGTTGTGGGTACTCAAAAGAATTGTCTCACTGAGACGATTCTTTTGAGTACCCACAACATAGGGTTTGGGTATCAAATAAGGATTTGTTAGAATTTGAAATACTCGCCTTTATCTAGAGTTCTGCAGAGACCAATACAACTCCCAATATAAATAAATTAAACATTAATTCGGGTCATACATTTTAAAGTCATTAATAACCGCATATAATATCTACTGTTGACTTTCTGATACTCGAAAACCATTGTAGCAAAGATTTCGATAAACGAGCGCTCAGAGCACCCGATTTACCAAAACGAAATCTATAGATTTTCGGCCGAGGCGTGTGACGTAATGTCAACAAGCTCACGTGGCATTACCAAAATGGGATACTAGTAAATCGAATGGAAACAGCTCAGTCGCAGAAGACAAGCTTGCGCGTTTCTTTAAACTACCTAAAGGTTGTTTCTGTTCCCGCAAACGTCATTTATATTACTAAAAGAGAACGGGTTGGGTTTTTTCCAGCGCATATGTATATATTTTATGAAAAGGATGCAAGGACTCTACCGGGATCCTTTTTGACCGAAGCAACTGTGATATATTCCCATTTATTTTTAGTTTATCTTAGGTTTTAACCCTTTCTAACTTGCAGACGCATTTTGAAACAGCTGCAGCAGGCGACTTTTGAAAAGATTGTGACAAAGGGAGAAATTGCTCATGATGAGCAATTTCTCCCTTTTGCCACAATTGTTTCAATTTTAGTTATTAATACTAATCTCATTTATGTAGATTTTTCACGTTTTTTGGCGAGATTTCACGAGATGTTTTCAAAGTCGTCTGCTGCAGATTTCCGGTTGTATGTGAGAAAGAGGTTTAACCATTTCCCTCACTATAGACGCTTTCTGACGCCTCTGCAGCAGACGGCTTTTTGAAAACATAGTGACAAAAGAAGAAATTGCACAAAACATGCAATTTCTCCTTTTGCCACGATGTTTTCCCACTTTTCCTCATAAGTTATCCATTCAATTATGGAGATTTTCTATGTTTTGACAAAATACGTTCAAAGTCGTCTGCTGCAGAATTGTCGTATGAGGGAAAGGGTTAAATATTAAGATAACATATTTATTCAAATTTTATATTTTACGAGACATTGTACGATAAGGGGGTGGGGTTGCTGGTTCCGTTTTTACGACATGTCGCAAAATCCGATAAAAGATGATTTAAAGTTAAAAAGCGGGGCACCTGATTACCCAACATTCCTCACACAATGCAATGTTGCTAGTCTGTGTGTAATTTATATTTAAATGTTTTCAAAGTTGAATGTTTAGAGTCTAGTGCGACGAGAGATAACAACGTTCATGTAGAAAAATAAACTTCGGACTAATCGACTTTTTGCAGCACGTAGACTGGAAACAGACCGCGCGGTTAAACCCTTGCCGACGTAAAAAATGAAAACATGTGACGAAAGGAGCAATTGCGCGTTTCAAAGTCGTCTGCTGTAGGGTTAAATACGTGTACATGTATTTCATTTCAGAGATACTTGCATTAACAAGAGGCCCATGAGGGCCTATGCTCTACTGGTATGGTTCTTTGGTCATTTTCAATCCAGAGCATGTATGTATGGTGAAGATCGGATAGTAAATGGAGGCTCTTTTGTGTTCACAAGCTGTATTATAGCAATTTTTACAATTTCATGGGCCATAATCCAGTCTTACATGGGCGGATCTAGCTGGTTTTCAAAAGGAACCAAGCTCTCATCAATATTTAACTACTATCTAAGTTTGGTGAAGATCAGATAGTAAATGGAGCCTCTATTGTGTTCACATGCTCAATTATAGCAATTTCGACAATTTCAAGGGCCATAATCCAGTCTTGCATGGGCGGATCTGGCTGGTTTAGGAAAGGAACCGAGCTCTCATGGATATCTTACTACTGTATAAGTTTGGTTGAGATACAATCAAAAGTGAAGACTGTATCGTGTTAAAAAGTTCTTTTATAGCAATTTTGACCATTTCAAGGGCCATAATCCAGTCATGCATTGGCGGATCTGGCTGGTTTTCGAAAGGAACCAAGCTCTCATGGATATCTAACTACTGTATAAGTTTGGTTGAGATACAATCAAACGTGAAGACTGTATCGTGTTAACAAGCTCTTTTATAGCAATTTTGACCATTTCAAGGGCCATAAATCCAGTCTTGCATGGGCGGATCTGACTGGTTTTCAAAAAGAACCGAGCTCTCATGAATATCTAACTACTGTATAAGTTTGGTTGAGATACAATTAAAAGTGAAGACTGTATCGTGTTAACAAGCTCTTTTATAGCAATTTTGACCATTTCAAGAGCTCTCATGAATATCTAACTACTGTATAAGTTTGGTTGAGATACAATCAAAAGTGAAGACTGTATCGTGTTAACAAGAAATTGTTTACGGACGCACGCACGCACGCACGCACGCACGCACGCACGCACGCACGCACGCACGCACGAACGACGGACACATCGCCACGACATAAGCCCTTCTGGCCTTTGACCAGTAGAGCTAAAAACTGAAAGGAATGCATGATCCCCAATGATGGAGAGATACTATACAAAGAGAGATTCAATGCTGATATTGTAATTATGCATTTACATCTAAAGACTAATTCGAGTCTATTCAGCAAGCTGTATACTTAGATATGTCAATGTGTTAAGAGATTAGTAGACATATGCCAGACAGAGTATGGTCAAGTCGATCAAGTATACTGCAAGTGCGTTCATTGAAACCAATCACATTACAGCTACTATTAAGTGCAGTACTGCCATGCGTTCGGTGAAACCGTTTGATAGATCACTGTGGCCAATCCACCAATCAAATTACAGCTACTATTAAGTGCAGTATTGCCCTGCGTTTAATGAAACAGTTTGGTAATTAACCAATCAAGTTACAGCTACTGTAAAGTTCAGTACTGTAAAGTTCAGATCACTGTGGCCAATCCACCAATCAAATTACAGCTACTATTAAGTGCAGTACTACCATGCGTTCAGTGAAACCGTTTGGTAGATCACTGCTGCCAATCGACCAATCAAATAACAGCTACTATTGAGTTCAGTGCTGCAATGCGTTCAATAAAACAGTTTGGTAATCAGCCAATCAAGTTACAGCTACTGTAAAGTTCTATACTGACCTCCGTTCAGTTAGACAGTTTGGTGGATCACTGTTGCCAGTCCACCAATCAAATAACAGCTACTATTACGTTCAATACATGTGTTCAGTGAAGCAGTTTGGTTGCTCAATGTTGCAAATCCACCAATCAAATTACAGCTACAATATAGTAGCAGTTGTTTGATTGGTGGAGCGGTTACAAAGAGCTCCCTAACTGTTACACTGGACGCAGGACCGAAATGTTATATAATACACATTTGTACCTGAACGTTTTTAAGGACTACGAATATAATACCAGGGGAAAGTAGATTTAACATGATCGTTATGCACGAAAACGCATTTCGTTCCAGCAAGAGAAGTTTGTTTTTACGGGAAAACATCCAGCAATATTACGTTTTGCAGAAACAGGTTTATATTTAAATAAGGCCTAGTTTAAATGTTCATTGAACCCAAATTACAAAATCAGATATAAAAAAAACAAATTACTCCGATTACGTACGAAGAACATGGTAAATTGCGTATCTTATCACTTGTCCTATATCATGTCATTTCAGATATTTTCAAATTTATTACGTCTTATTCATTCTCTCCTCCTGAGATGTCAACAGTGCGTAGTTCTCTATCTCTCCGTTTTTTGCACATGAGTTTATCATTGTGCGTTTAATTTCTTTACTTTTGTGTACATTCAAGGACTGAATTTCTATGATCTTTTATATTACGAAAACAGTGCACTGTCCTCTTTAACGATTTTCGATTAGACCCTTCACCCTGACAAAGACGCGCGATGATCAACCTTTTCGCGCATACAGACGCATTTTGACGCATCTGCAGCAGACGAAAGTTTTAACTCTATTCAATAATGATATTGTTCATATTTGTGTATATATTCTTTCTAAGTCGTCTGCTGCAGATTTCATCCAAGTGGTAAAAGGGTTAACATGTCTGCAGCAAACGACT
>JASEVX010000013.1:49088612-49119315 GCA_031761405.1 Serripes groenlandicus
CCACTGATTAGCTTTAGAATAAAATGCATTTAGAATGATTTATAGAACCCGATTCTAAACTCCTAATAAAAATATATGTACCAGAAAAAGACCATGAAACTTCGACCATACAAAAGTGTAAATTATAAATAAATACGACCCTAATAACACGCCTTGCTGAACATCGTAGAATTTTTATTGCGTGTATCCATGTTTCGTTTTTGCTTTGTATTTGGGTGGTCACGTGGTACACATTTTATAGCAGCAGATCTTCGGAACAGAAGGAAAGAAATGGTCCCGTCACGGTGTTATAACGTGGCGTGGACTATAAACAAAAAGGATGTAACTTTGATACATAGAAAGATATATTTACAATGGTTTTGCATTAATTCATCGATATGTCTTAACCCTTTCCCACATAAAGGCGCATCTGAAGGCAGGCAATTTTGTTAAAAAAAAAAGAAATTACTCCTTTTGCATCACTGTTTACAACTATGTTTAATAACTAAACTTTCATATATATAGAGAGAGATTTTCCATATGTGTGCCTAAAGGTTTTTCAAAAACGACCACTGGAAGAAGAATGGAACATTTCTCAAATTGAAAGTTAGATAACTCGATGAAGTTGAAAAGAGGAGAACATTCTCATTATGAGCAAAATTATGATCTTCGTTTCCGAAATATGTTCAAACGTCGCCTACTTAGCGGGACGCGTCGAAATGCGCATGCGTATATGGAAGCCGTAAAAAACGCATGTGAGGTACACGGAAAAACAGATACTACGCGAAGCCATAAAAACCGTTAACAAATGAGGTTAGACGCGGAATTTAGAGGGAAGGATCTCACCACAGCCATGATAGTTTACAAAATTCCAAACTCGCTGCCAGCTAGCTCAGCTGGGAGTCAAACATCTGAATTATTTATCAAAATTGATGGTAATAAAAGTGCATTTGTTTAATGGTTTAGTCTGGATTGTCAAGTTCTTCGTTTCATCTCCTTTCTGTGTTTCTACTACCGAACTGGCGAGTACTAGAAATTAATTTTGAGAGTTCTTATAATTGTTTATTTATTTTTTGCGCAAAATGCATGTTAAAAGAGGCTCTATTTTCACTGACAATCACAAAGTTACTTTGTGTTTTGATATTTATAATAAGAACACTATTTAGAATGGTTGGATTTAACGGGTCCAGTAGCCAAATTCCTTAAATAATTCATCTGTAAAATTCGATCACTGAAACATAATGTAAACGGTTAACCCTTTCCCTCATATAAACGCTTTCTAACGCCTCTGCGGCACACGGCTTTTTGAAAACATAGTGACAAAAGAAGTAGTGACCTTTTGCCACAATATTTTTCACATTTAGTCATAGGTTATCCATTCAATTATAGAGATATTCTATTTATTGACACAAATATGTTCAAAGTCGTCTGCTGTAGAATTGTCGTATGAGGGGAAAGGGTAAACCTCTTCAGTGTGGATTACTATTTTTTTTGTAGGGAAAACATTGTTTTAAAATATTATTTATTTCTTGAACGTTGAGCTATACTAAGAATGAAGTGCTGAAAACAGGTTCTCATTAACAAATTTTACTAATTACTAACGAAAATATAAAGTGTTCATGGTTAGACAAACGACATGGCCATGGAAAACAAACCATATATAGTACATTGTATTTGTGAGTAGCATAGACATCCAGTATTACGCTCCGCATCCGCGCAGTTTGATCTGGAGTATCGTTCATCGTTCGTAACCTAGTCGCACTAAGGTTTTAAAGACAGTGATTTCTTTAGTGCATCGGAACAGATGACTTGGATGTGCAGTCAAATACCGATGACTTCACGACAAACGGCTGTAACAACAGCTTGCAACAATATGTAGTTACAACCGTTTTGCTTGAAGCTCAACGATATGTTAGGCTTGATTTTCCTGTAGCACGGCTGCGATGACCTTTTGACAAATTAATCCCGGGGTCCCCCGGGGACCGAATAGCACCATAAACACCATGCATGCAAGGTCAAATTTCACTGAGCCCTAACTCGATTAGTGGATTCCTACCAAACGAACAAACCTCGTGGTAAAGTTTCTGTTTCGATCTTTTCGAATTTATTATTCGTGGCTTAAGAGTATGGTATGGGCACTTTAACCCTTTCCCACATACATCAAATCTGCAGCAGATGCATTTGAAAACATCAAGGCAGAAATGTAGAAAAATTCCATAAATTATTTGAAAATATTGCGGCAATAAGGAGAAATTGCTCGTTTTGAGTATGTCGTCTGCGGCAGAGACGTCAGAAAGCGGCTATATGTGGGAAAGGGTTACAGAAGAATACCAACAATGGTAATGAGGTGCTTTTTCATTTTTTTATAATCTTGATTTTACCTTCAAATCCTATGTTGTGGGTACTCACTTAGACGATTCATCTGAGTACCCACAGCATAGATCTATAAATGAGTAATAGAGTGATATTGGGGAAGCCGATGAGTAATTAATTCCATGTTATGTCTGCCTCTGTGTTATTTTTTGTATCATAACATAATGTTTTAATAATGAGTTCCCTACTCCATTTAAATTATCGTAGGTTTCCCGAATATCATTGCAAAGAATGCATATCACTTTTACGTAATATTAAATTCAGATCAGCCAAATCTCGAATATGTTCTCTTAAATATTCCAGAAATGGGTTCTTCAAAGCATAACAGCTATCCTGTGTAAACAAAACCGGCGGTAATGTTAAGTTATAAAAGGTTTTTTTTTTAAAAGAGACCATATGCACTATGATATAAATAAAACTTGATTACGAGCGGCGGTCGTAAAATCGCGAATTTGTAGTGGGGCGAATACCCGAAGTATATTTGTTTGTTACCCGTCACTTCGAAAGGGAACCATGTATGTATGGCGTGCCTTTGGTTCTACAGAGGTATAAATATTGAAATAGTATCCACGTGTTCTCCTAGGTTAACCCTTTTCCAACATGTAGACGCATTTTGATGCATTTGAAGCAGACGATTGTGAAATTATTGAGGCTACAAAGGGAGAAATTGCTCACATACACATGTAAACAATTATTGAGTAAAACGCAGCAAACGGATCGTAACTAACAAAAAGTAAAGATTTTAGCCCACAGGACATTTCACCACCAACATGGAAACTTGACACCAAATTGTTTTCTACCGACATTTACACTTTTTTTTTTATCTCGTTTGTTTAAAAGTGCCACATTTGGTTGTAAGATATATTTTTTGCTCGATTGGAATTCAAATCACAAATGAGACTCGTTTACCAAAATGTGTGACCATGTGTAGTCTTTTAACCTTTTCCCATATACAACCTATCTACAGGACGTGACCATGAAAACTTCTTTGCAAAATCTCTATTGTCTCGATGTGTTTTGCTTGAGAAAAAAGGGTTAAACATTTACAGTGAAGCAATATAAGGCTGTTTGTCTTTTAACCCTTTTCCCCACATACAGACGCTTTCTGACGCCTCTGCGCCAGACGACTTTATTGAAAACATTGTAGCAGAAGGAGAAATTGCTCAAAACGAGCAATTTCTCCTTTTTGCGACATCGTTTTCAACTATATTCAGTAATTATACCTTCATTTATAGAGACTTTTCATATTTTATACTTAATGCCTTCAAAGTCGTCTTCTGCAGATTAGTTGTATGTGGGATAGTTCAGTGGTGAAATATGTCTTGTGGTATCAGAGCTCTAGATAAGGAGCGTTTTTCATGCTCTAAATTCCTTATTTGACCTCCAAAACCTATGTTGTGGGTACTCAAAAGAATCGTCTCAGTGAGACGATTCTTTTGAGTACCCACGACATAGGTTTTGATGAGTAGTAAGAGAGATATCCTATAAGAAAGACATATTTACTCCTCCTTATCTCGTCCTCTGGGTATACATGGTCAAGGAGGGGAGACAAAAAAGCAAGCGAGTATATATATATATGTATATATAAATAAGCAGCAAAATGAAAATTTCACATCTACAAATCAAACAATGCAGGGAAAAGAGGAGATGTAGAAAAGCTCATGGTTATGGGACCGCTTTTGCTCGAGGAGGATGTGGTTCACTCGAGTATTGAGACCGAAGAGGCAAGATTGGTTCCCTGTAGTATTCAACCGAAGAGACTATATTGGTTCCTTGTAGTAGCAAACCGATGAGACTAGATTGGTTCCCTGCAGTAGCAAACCAAGGATACTAGATTGGTTCCCTGCAGTAGCAAACCGAGGACCCTAGATTGGTTCCCTGCAGTAGCAAACCGAGGACCCTAGATTGGTTCCCTGCAGTAGCAAACCGATGAGACTAGATTGGTTCCCTGCAGTAGCACACACCAAGGAGACTAGATTGGTTTCCCTGTAGTAGCAAAACCGAAAAGACTGGACTATCTAGATAAATAAAATGGAGAGATCGAAAAGGCACTCGTCAAAGATTGATTTTGAAATATAGTGAAAGATGAATAGGAAACAAACTACATACTAATCGTAAAAGCACAAAGGCTTAAAAAACACACCGACAAGTTAAAAAACACACTGGGGTATATATACTTGACAGTGGTAGCTCAAAAATACAAAGCCATGCAGTTCATAATAAGACTCAAACGGGCGACCCAAGGGCATGGGTCGTCATAAAAAACCATAGAAGACACTACAAGAACACCAAAAAGTATTCGAATCACCGCAAACCACGTTGTACTTACGGTATGCGTGTGTATAAAATCCATATTATTTTTTTTTATTTTGATTACTATTTTTTTTCTTACGTTTTAACAACTCCGTTTTGATTGCAAAACCCGCCCTAAAACATTTAAATACCTTCGAGACGGTGATTATCAAAACACGTGATAATCGCACAAAACATAGAAAAAACACATTTCACTGAAATCGACCCCCAAAGAGATGACGACATCATCATCATCATCATCCCCCACCCATATTTGCTGCCATGGCAAAGAATTATGCAAATGATATGCAAATTAGCTGTAATGAATATTCACACTTACAAATCCATATCCCCGACTTTTTCCAGTCTGTCTGTCCGTAATGACAACGGCTTCTTCGATGTCACCGAATTTTTCGAAGAATTCTCGTAGAGACTTGTCTGAAAGTAGAATGAATTAAGATAATAGAACGATGCGGTGTTGTAATTACACGTGTAGAATCATTCATCCATGATAACCTAACAAAACAAGAAATTTCTTGAATCTTTCTATGACTAATTGGAGCAGCAGACGACCTTGAAAATGATCTGAGCAAGAAAAATGGAAAACCTTTGTATTTGAGTTAAGTATAACGATTGAATAAAATTGTCAGTTGAAAACGGAGAAATTGCTCAAATGACAATATGCACAATTTCAACTTTTGCCACAATGTTTTCAAAGGTCGTCTGCTGCAGAGGCATCAGACAGTGTAAGTTGGAAAGGTTTGAAAATGTATTACTTCCAAAGATTCTTTTGATTGATTGATAAATATGTAAATGAACCCCAGAAGATCCATTTTCGTGTGACCCACACAGACCAACTGATATTTAAAAGACTGAAGTTCAGAAACTGCTGAATCATTTTAGAATGAAACTTAACGGACGCCTTCTGGTTTCGTTTGTTCAGTCGCTCTCACTTTCCAGTACTTATTTCAAGCTCTTATCAGTAAAATTTAAAACCTGGGCAAATACTTCTGAAGTATTTTATTTGTCGACATGTACGAAGTGCATTTCTACCAGTTTAAGGGATGGTTTAACGTCTTGTAAATCTCATAGCAGACATGACTGTTGTGAACGTTTAACGTTTAACAGCTGGTTAGATGGGGGGGGAGAGCGAGCGGGTGGGGAGAATGGGAGAGATATGAATGAAAGTATTATGGACAGAGAGAAGAGATGGATAGTGTGAGCGAAAGGGAGGGAGAATGAGATAGTGACGGGCAGACAGCAGAGAGAAAAAGGGGGGGAGAGAGAGAGAGGGAGAGAGAGAGAGACGGACAGACAGTCGAGAGAGACCAAGAGAGACATAGAGAAAAATAGAGAAAAAGAAAGAGAAGAAGAGAAAGAGAGAGAAACGGTAAGAAAAGAAAAAAAAAGAGAGAGAGAGAGAGAGGTGCTATTTGATGTTCCGTACTCCTAAATCAACTTTTATTTGTACAGCCTAACGGTGGCAACAATATAAAGTTAGTCATTGAGCTATCAAATAACGTTATACTATAGCTTGGTCGGTGGCGAGGAACACGGGTCCTACTGTTTTCTTTGTTAACCACAACAATCTTACTTTGACTATATTTGTTAAAGAGGTTTCAACTTTTTTTCATTCGACATAAAGAAATACCCCGAAAGGTTGAGTTTTACCCTTTTCGCCAGTCCGGCAGCAGAAGACTATCGAACACACTGAGGCAAAAATTATTAATTGCTCATGATGAGCAATGTCATCTTTGGTCACAATGTTTTCAACATTATTCAATAATTGGCCTTTAATATTTAGAGTGTTTCCATATGTTTGACTAAATAGACTCTTAAGTCGTCTGCTGTAGCTATGATGAATGTGTGAAAGGGTTAACCCTCCTGTACATGATTTTGCAAACGATTTTGATTGGTTACGTATGTAGGTTGATTCTGAAACCTTGGAGAAAGAGAAAAAAAAGTCTAGTCTCATTTCCAACAATGTTTTTCATCTCTGTCTGTCATAAATGTCCATTTTTCCCCGACATATCATATTTTTTTTATTTTCAGATGTTTTTGACATTACCATAGCATGTTAAGGGTTACATAAAGGAGTCCATTTCAAACACTAAAATCCGCAATTCTCTACCGAAAGCCTCCATACTTTGTGTTTAATATGTTTCATGAAACAAGTCAAAATGAATGTTCGTATTATAAATAACGGAACAAAATATTTCACAAGTCTGAACAATTTCTACTTTTCCCATTATGTTCCCAAATATTTACCTTGTTATCTTACGTTTCCAAATCAAAGGGGATT
This sequence comes from Serripes groenlandicus, assembly GCA_031761405.1. Lineage (NCBI taxonomy): Eukaryota > Metazoa > Mollusca > Bivalvia > Cardiida > Cardiidae > Serripes > Serripes groenlandicus. The sequence goes on from JASEVX010000013.1 coordinate 49,095,559, forward strand.
AACCCTTTCTCTCATACGACAATTCTGCAGCAGACGACTTTGAACATATTTTGTCAAAAAATAGAAATATCTCTATAATTGAATGGATAACCAAAATAGAAAAATCTCTATAATTGAATGGATAACCTATGACTAAAAGTGGAAAACATTGTGGCAAAAAGGAGAAATTGCTCGTTTTGAGCAATTTCTTCTTTTTGTCACTATGTTTTCAAAAGGACGTCTGCTGCAGAGGCGTCAGAAAGCGTCTATATGAGGGGAAAGGGATTAAAGGAATCAATATGAGGTAACAGAAGCATCGTTTAATACAATAAAATGTTTCAATTATTTGTTTAGTATCGTGTTTAGACATGCAAATGCATGTCATACATAAATGTGTAATAAATATCATAGTCGATGCCATTTTGTTTAAATCTCAATAGTATTGTTAATATGTCACACCTTTCAATAAAGTGATGTAATAAATTTATCCTATTTTGTCTTGATTTATTTTTCTATTCATGACAATTTTCATCCTTTTAATTAATCGGATTATGAATTCGTGTTTAATTCGTATGCCCATTTATTGTTCTGGTGTTATTTACAAGCGTTCGTGATATACCATCGATTGTGATTTTGACAACCAATGTAATGTTATATATCGTTTTTAAGTTCATGATTTCTTTTTTGTTTTTGTGATGGTGACACAAGTTGTTCAAATGATACTAGTAATCCCCATCGATACTATTCTGTAGACCCCCACACACGTAATCTACCCAGAACATGGACTGACCATTTATGTGTTCAACCCTTTCCCCACATACAACGACTGTGCAGCAGACGATGTTTTGTTTAAATGCCATAGTGTCATTGAGGAGATTCGAATATTGGGCCTTCGGTTTGAGATGCCGGCGATCGACTAGTATCTCTTTGCTTCCGTCATCAACAAAATTCTAACAGGTCCGCCCCACACACCCATTCACACACACACACACACACATACAACCTCCCAAGATGGCCATGTAACTCGAACCACACTATTCAATAGCCAGTAGCTGGCCGTGGTTATAGTTCAAATACTTTGTATGGATCTGTTTTTGAGCTTTCCTTCTTTTACATCAATATTACCAAAGCTATTCCGTTAGTGTTATCGTAAAAAGGCGTATGTGTCCGGAGAAAATTACAATTAATCCTTTTCCCACATTGAGACGATTTCCGACGCGGTCTGTGAAGCAGACGACCATTTGAAAACACTGTGGTGAAAGGAGATGAGCAACTTCACCTTTTGTAAAAGTGTTTTTCAACTTTATTCAATAATTGTTCTTACAGTTATAACAGTGTATTATAACAGTGTTTTGACTTAATGAATTCAAAGTCGTCTGCTGCAGACTTGTTTGTATGAGGGAAAGGTTTAATCGTGCATATGACACACAGTTAACGTCTAGTTGGCGAAACTGCATGTCGAAATTGAAAAAAAAATGTCGAAAGGGAAAAAAAAGACAAGTCTTCATTGAACGAAGTATTAAAGTATTTTGAATATATTTACATTTTAATGGGTTTTCGGCGTTTAAGTTTGCATTGTACATAAACTGTCAAAATTGGAAATCCTTTGTAGGGTAAGGGCTATTAAATACGTCTAAGGTAATATAGCCTGTGTTTAAATGGGAGAGAAATGGGAAACGTGTCCCCACAGAGATTTAAATAAGGGGGTAGTAGACGGGTCTTGATCTTTACATATCTCTCTCTGCATACCGAATTAGTCCCTATGTTGTGGGTTCTCAAAGGGATCGTATCATAGCCACACCATAGAGGTTTCGTTGTTTTTATAAGGATTTTAGAACATGCAATACTGTAATTATATATTGCTATGATGTCCAAGAGAAGAAGAGGACTAAGAAAATCGTGTACGAAGACAGACGGGCGATCTTTTTGTATTGGGGCTTAAAAAAGCCGTTTTTCAACAATATATCAGTCGGCACGTTATCATGATACACGGGCGAAAGTTTGTTACGTATGACTTATGCGTTTAGATGGGTTCTAGCAGCCCGTTCCCTGCATCCCTTTCCCTGCAGCCCGTGCCCATGCAGTCCACTTTTCATATCGAAGTCATAATTCATGTCGTAGAGGGGGCGATATATAACATTACATCAAAAGCATTGATATCCTGATAATTTACATTTCTGTACATTCGGTGAGCATTTGCTTCCTTTTTCCAGCATGTTATCAATTAAGTGGCATTTCAAAAAGACTCGTTTCGGTGAAACCCCGATTCAAGCATCCGTGAGTAAGTGCATATATATGTTGAGAGAGAGAGAGAGATAGAATGAGATAGACTATTATATGCATTCAAAGTGCCTTCATGTCGTTAAAATCGTTTAAATCTGTTAAAACACCACATTGTGGGATTTTCAGGGGCTTTATCTGTAATCAATAAACCTCATAGATAAGGCCTTAGAATTTCTATTTTTAAAAAACATGTGTAAATACTCATGGGCTTTTGAAATTCTCTTAGGTATTCTGGGTGAAAAGTTTGAGAGACAAAATGAAGAAAACGAATAGGGAAAGGTAGGAGAAGATTGAGAAGAAACAGAAAATGTAGTAAATTTGTATTATTATACGTACCGTTTGTTTTTACTAATAGTAGTAGAAGTAGTTATAGAGGAAGTTATGGTAATGGTAGACATATTACTGGAGTGGTAGTAGCAGCAGCAGTATTTATTGCTAACATATGTTGTAGGTAGAAGAAGTTTTAGAACTTTTAGGAGTAAAATGGGGACGTAGTAGTTCGACATTTTGGTAATTTGACCTTTTGACAGTAATTCGTAATAGTAGTAGTAGTATTAGTAGTAGAAACAATAGGAATAATAGTTATAGTAGAAACAATATTGGTTGAAGTATAGAAGTCGAAACAGTAGGAGCAATAGTGGTTGCAGTAGAGGAAGGTGCAATATGAACTGTGAAGAAGAAGACGAAGAAAAAGACGGAAAAAAGAAGAAGAAGAAGAAGAAGAATAAATGACTTACCTGTGGTATGATAGGGCAGGCCTCCCACGAATATTTTAGTAAATGTGGTGTCCTTTTGTGTGATTGTCGGTGCAGCCATCATATTTGCAGGTTTTTAAATGTGGTTTCTTGTTTCAAACAAAAAAGTGGAAATAAATTAAATAATAAATTAAATAAATAATACGAAACAACGGTAGCTAATAGTCCTTCGTTCGTTCTTGTGGTACACTTGATACGATAAACGATGATTAAATATCACTGGGATTTAGCTATCACCGGTTAATAATAAACTATTATAACTATAAGAAAGTTCCGTTTAAATAGAACACGGTCCTTGTTTAATTCCAAAGCGTGGTTGAATATAAAAATAGGTAGAATTTCGGTTAGAGTCGAACAGAAGATCGAATTCAAATCGCTTCAAAAATCACCACGAGTTCTTAACCAGGTCTATTCCAATAATGATTATCACTCAAATGTACACTCCAGAGTCTAAAAAGAACTATTATCGGGTTTTATCTAAGCCCCGCCCCTCTGCATATTGGTTAGTCTCCGGCGCACAATTTACCGTTATTAAGTAACGCCCCTAGGTAGACTTGTAAGCTCCGCCCACTTTTACCCCCCCACTCAATGTTAAAGGGTATATCGGTTTACATGTCGGAATAACGGCGGTTTACCCTTTACTCCTGTAATAATACTTTAACACTTTTTCCTTATAAAGACGCTTTCTGACGCTTCTGCAGCAGACGGCTTCTTGAAAACATAGTGACAAAAGAAGAAATTACTGCAAACGAGTATTTATAGCATAGATTATCCGTTCAATTGTAGAGATTTTCTATTTTTTGACATAATATGCTCAAAGTCGTCTGCTGCAGAATTGTTTGTATCTGAAAAAGGGTTATACAAGAAACAATAGAGTGATAGACTTTTCGTTAACACTATCCAATGTTCAGAAAACATTTTGACGTTTCTGCAGCAGAAATGTTTCGAAAAAAAATTAACAAAAAGAGAAATTATTAATGATGACCAATTTCTACTTTGTTCACAATGTTTTCCCACTCCATCAATACTTATACATTCGTTTCCGAGAGATTCCATATTTCCCCCCAGATGTTTTCAAGGTCATTCTGTCGATCTTCAGCATGTTAGGACAGAGACGGTTATAAAAAGGCAGACGATTTAAAAAAAAATCTGCTTAGGAAAAGGATGCATACATATCTCGAACGTCTCTTCTTTCAACTAAAATGTTTTATTACATCTAGAAAATAATGACTGAAATTTGTCTTTATTGTCTTCCATATTCGCTTTTTCAGATTTAAAGCATGAGCAGTCTACGGTAGTCTTAACGCTTTCCCTCATACAACAAATATGCAGCAGACGACTATGAACCTAAGACTAAAAGAGGAAAACATTGTGGCAAAAGGAGAAATTGCTTGTTTTAAGCAATTTCTTCTTGTGTCACTATGTTTTCAAAAATCCGTCTGCTGCAGAGGCGTCAGAAAGCGTCTATACTTTTAGTCATAGGTTATCAATTTAATTATAGAGATTTTCTATTTTGTTTTTAAAAAATGTGTTCATAGTCGTCTGCTGCAGAATTGTCGTATGAGGGAAAGGGTTAAAGGTCAATAACATGTGTGTTCGAGTTCTGCTAGTACATGAGCAGCCAGCCTTAACCCTTTCCCTCATACTACAATTCTGCAGCAGACGACTTTGAACGTATTTTGTCAAAACATAGAAAATCTCCATAATTGAATGGATAACCTATGACGAAAAGTGGAAAACATTGTGTCAAAAGGAGAAATTGCACGTTTTGTGCAATTTCTTCTTTTGTCTCTTTGTTTTCAAAAAGCTGTCTGCTACAGAGGCGTCAGAAAGCGTCTATATGAGGGAAAGGGTTAAAGATAACGCTGGCTGTGACAGGGTGCTTTCATTTCATAACAATCTAAACATGAATATTTCATCTCTTCAAGCAATACAATATTGTTTCCGATGTACAGAACTGCATAGACATAGTCAACCCTTTTCCCGCTAACAAACAAATCTGCAACACGCGACTTTGAGCGCATCTAGGTTAAGATATGAAAGTTCCGTATGAATGAAAGTATAATTATTGAATAGAGTTGAAAACATTGTGAAAACATTGTGAAGCAATTAAACAAATTCTCATAACGAGTAATTTCTCATTTTTTCCCAATGTTTTCAAAAGTCGTCTGCTGCAGAGGTGTCTGTATGTTGCTAAAGACAGTAAGAGAAAGCAGCCGTTTAAGGGCACAATACACCAAATAAATACCTTCTTTGTTTCCATGTAAATCGACCAGTTTCAGCCCTCAATTGTCACACTTTCTAAGCGATTTCTCAAGTAGAACACTATATATATCATTGAAAAGAGTTACCTCTAAGCTTTAAAACAATCCAAAGAAAATGGGGGGTGGGGGGGGGGGGGGGGGGGGGGGGGTCATGCATTATGCAAGAAAGAATATTCACCAGGCGAAAATGGTTACAATTATTTTGATTCAAATCGGGCCCAGACACATTCTCTACTTTTTTTTTCAAGCGAAGTCAAAATACTAAAAGTGATCAAATCAATCATTTCCAGTGCATCCTATACACATTTACAATGAATTTAAGCTCAATGTCATATATTCCATGCATTCTGTATTCTGTTGATGGTATACATTCATTTTTACGCAAGCAGAGGTTTTTGTTATGGACTATTCGGCCCAGCATCACCACGGAGGTAAATTTGGCTTCATTTGACCTTAAACCCTTTCCCTCATACGGCAATTCTGCAGCAGACGACTTTGAACGTATTTTGTCAAAAAATAGAAAATCTCCATAATTGAATGGATAACCTATGACTAAAAGTGGAAAACATTGTGGCTAAAGGAGAAATTGCACGTTTTGTGCAATTTCTTCTTTTGTCACTATGTTTTCAAAAATCCGTCTGCTGCAGAGGCGTCAGAAAGCATCTATATGAGGGGAAAGGGTTAAGGAGGCTATACTCCTACTGGGAGAAATGCCAATCGAGTGAACAGTTTGTAAAGAAAACTTTAACGTTTTCTGTCAAGATAACGATTGGATTACATGCAGACCACAGAGACTAAAGCATTCAGTTTGCACCCCCTTTCAACCTACCACAAAGTCTGCGTCAGATGATTATTTGTATATATATGTTAACCATACATTTAAATGCTATGTTGAAACTACACTACATGTCAAATTACGCTAAATACATCCGCTGACTTGCTGATCTATACCACTATAGTCCCTAAAAAAACCTTTGTTTGTGTAGAAATGAGTGTATATCATCACCAGAATGTTTTGAATATATGACATTGAGTTTAAATGCATTGTGAACGTAGGATAAACTGGAAATAATTGATTTGATCACTTTTAGTATTTTTACCTTGTTTGAAAGTGAAAGTAGAGAATGCTAAACACCGGTTTTGTCCGGATCCGATTTGGTCCAAAATGACGGTTACCATTTTCGCCTGGTGAGTTCTTTCTGGCATAATGCATGACCCCCACAATTTCTTTGGATTGTTTTAAAGCTAGAAGGTAACTCTTTTCAATGATTTATGGTGTTCTACATGAGAAACGCTTAGAAAGTGTGACAATCGAGGACTGAAACTGGTCGATAAACATGGAAATAACGAAGGATATTTTTTTCAGTGTATTGTAAACCTACATATCTGTTCTGTTCTGTAATGTCGTATTGGTAGTACAAGGGAAATAACCTACGCTAAATCTGTTTCTCCGAAAATTAAAAAAATGTCCTGGTGTTTTCCGAAGAATGATTCCCGAGCTTACATTGGTTTCCCCAAATCCAGACGCGTTCTGACGCCTCTGCAGCAGATGACGTTTTCAAATAGTGTGGCGAATGATGAGAACGTTCTCATTTTCAATGTGCTCAACACTATGAAATAATCATACACGTCTCGACGTTTTCTACAGCAGATTTGTTGTATTGTGGAAAGGGTTAATCCTTTCCCTCATACGACAATTCTGCAGCAGACGATAACCTATGACTAAACATTGTAGCAAAAGGAGAAATTGCTCGTTTTGAGCAATTTCTTCTTTTGTCACTATGTTTTCAAAAAGCCGTCTGCTGCAGAGGCGTCAGAAAGCGTCTATATGAGGGAAAAGTGTTAATGACAAAAACTGACTATGGTGTATGTGTGTTATGCTCCGACTTAAAGATTGCGTATGTAGTCGCTCTTAACCCTTTTCCCCATATACACGCTTTCTGACGTCTCTGCAGCAGACGGATTTTTGAAAACATGGCAAAAACAGAAGAAATCGCTCAAAACGAGCAATTTCTTCTTTTGTCACCATGTTTCCAACTCTTGTCAATTTTTTTTCTTTCATTTAAAGGGATTTTCTGCGCTTTTGACTATATGTTTTCAAAGTCGTCTGCTGCAGATTTGGTGTAAAGGGGGAATGGTTTAAGTAAGGATTAATAATGGAATTTATATTTATGATCAGGTCTGAGGCAGGATTCAGATTCCTGTATGCTAACCGTGATACAATGGAACCTCCACTGAACAGTTTGGTTTGTATAATACATTATGAAAATGAGTTTATACACTAAATAATACCACACAAATGTCACAAAAGACAGGTTCCACCGAGATTTGAACTCGGATCGCAGGATTCAGAGTCCTGAGTGCTAACCATTACACCATGGAACCCTGTTTTACTTCTTCTTTACGGATTTGGGTTAAACATACTTCACAAATGTAGTCATTAAATTGTTTAACGCCGTTTTCAACATTATTTCAGTTATATCACGGCGACAGTTTACTTATTCAAAATCCCTCGGTAACAAACCAGTACTAGGCTAGGAAATGTGCCTTGCCCAAGGGCACTCCATCATGACAACAGCGGCGCGACTGGGGATCGAACGTAGTCATTAAAACAATATTCAGAGTCCTGATTGCTTACCAGGAATAGTGTATGTCAAGTTTACGTCATCTCTTTACCATAACACCATGGAATAGTGTATGTCAAGTTTATTTCATCTTTTACCATAACACCATGGAATAGTGTATGTCAAGTTTATTTCATCTCTTTACCATAACACCATGAAATAGTGTATGTCAAGTTTACGTCATCTCTTTACCATAACACCATGGAATAGTGTATGTCAAGTTTACTTCATCTCTTACCATAACACCATTAAATAGTGTGTGTCAAGTTTATTTCATCTCTTACCATAACACCATGAAATAGTGTATGTCAAGTTTACTTCATCTTTTACCATAACATCATGGAATAGTGTACTTCAAGTTTCCTTCATCTCTTTCATTGTAAATAACTTATTTTAATATAATTAACATAAAATCAAAATTCTTTCAAAATGAGGTTCCACCGAGATTTGAACTCGGATCGCAGGATTCAAAGTCCTGAGTGCTAACCATTACACCATGGAACCTAGATATGATTGATCCAGAACACTCGTTTAATAAATACGATAAATTGATATTTTTATTATAAATAAAAAAAGTCAGGTTCCACCGAGATTTGAACTCGGATCGCAGGATTCAGAGTCCTGAGTGCTAACCGTTACACCATGGAACCTATTGGATGTGAGTAAAATGTTTTATCATAAATATTTTGATAGTCAAATCTTACTGCTAAATTACGTTTATCTGACCTCCATTCAGACCGATAAATTTAGAAGTGAATAATCATCTCTTATTATAGATAAATACATATACATGTATATACATGCCCTTTCCCACCTTCAGACGACTTTTAAAACATTACGGCACAAGGAGAAAGTGTTTGTCACACTGTTTTCAACTGTAATCAGTAATTTAACTTGAGTAATTATAGATTAAATACATGTATGTACATGCAGACGACTTTTAAAACATTATGACACAAGGAAAAAGTGTTCAGGATGAACGATTTCGCTTTTTGCCACACTTTTTTCAACTGAAATAAGTAATTTAATTATAGATAAATACATTAATATACATGCAGACGACTTTTAAAAGCATAACGACACAAGGAGAAAGTGAATGATGAACGATTTCTCTTTTTGTCACACTGTATTCAACTGAAATCAGTGATTAAACTTAGTTAATCATTTCATGGTTGCGTTGAATTATAGATATACATACATACATACAGACGATTTTTAAAAGCATTATGAAATTGTTCATGACGATTTCATAGTGTTTTATACAGGATTTAGACTCCTGAGTGCTAACCATTAAACACTGGAACCTAGTTAACAATTTGTTTGCGTTGTAATTAACTTGGTTAATCATTTCACGTTGCGTTGACGTATAGATAAATACATATATACATGCTCTTTCCCTCATGTAGGCGACTTTTAAAAGCATAATGACACAAGATGAAATTGTTCATGGTGATTTCATAGTGTTTTATACAGGATTCAGAGTCCTGAGTGCTAACCATTGAACAATGGAACGCTTGTGACCAATTTGTTTGCGTTATGCATTTTCAAAATCATCTTAGTTCAAAAGAAATAGCACAAAAAAATGGTAGGTTCCACCGAGATTTGAACTCGGATCGCAGGATTCAAAGTCCTGAGTGCTAACCATTACACCATGGAACCCTTGTGAGGACAATGCACGCGATATGCAAATTCTAATAGATTTTGTTTCATTATATATAATGCAAAAGAAGATTGCCCCACAATCGTATTAGGTTCCACCGAGATTTGAACTCGGATCGCAGGATTCAGAGTCCTGAGTGCTAACCATTACACCATGGAACCGTACTGAAGGTAATGCTAGCGTTATTCACTTTCTAAATCATCTTGTTTCAATATATGATACAAAATCTGATAGTGGTAGAATCCACCAAGATTTGAACTCGGATCGCACGATTCAAATTCCTGAGTGCTAAGTATTACACCATGGAACAATATCAAAAACTTTGTTTGCGTTATGCATTTTCTAAATGATTTAGTCTTAATACAATATTTAAAAGAAAATTAGTCACACCCCAAAATATATCAGGTTCCACCGAGATTTGAACTCGGATCGCAGGATTCAGAGTCCTGAGTGCTAACCATTACACCATGGAACCAACTTGATTCAGGTGTCATATATAACCTGCTTGATCGTATTTCTTACCTGTGTATGTTCAAACCGGGATTAACCCTCCGCTAAACGTGATAGTATGTATTTACTATTTATCTATCTATGTTTGACAATTTTCCGAGATAAGTATATACTTATATGCAGTCTAACCTTGATCTACACTGGTCCTTAATCATAGACGTGTGTATTTTTAAGATTTGTGTTAACAATATTGATAAAGGGAATATAACCAATACCTTTTGAGATGAACTAACGAAGAAACAAGAGAACTAATGAGCACATGCGAACGAATAAATCAATGCTCTTGCATTTTCATCTTTGTGTCCGTCATGATTTTAATAAACCATTGCCCTGATATAAAGGCATTTAAAAACTTGCAGCAGACTTTTTTTGAAAACATTGTAGGAAAATAAAAAAAATGGTTAAAAAGAACAATTCATCCATGTTTCCACAATGTTGTTTTTATCTCTGTTTCAAAAATTCATCCAAACTGTTTTATTCTATAGATATTGCATTTTCCCCCTCAGATTTTATTGTAAAGCATACGACTCGAGAATCCCACATTCCCCGCCCCTCACACGTAGACGCATGTTGACCTATCTTCAAGCAGAAAACATTGTGAAAAAAAGAGAAATTGTTAATCTTGAGCAATTTCACCATTTGATACAACGTTTTCGGCACTATTCAATAATTACACTTATATTTGTTAGGGTGGTATCTTGTGATAGATATTACCTAGTTTCCTCAAACACATCGCAGAAATGCTAAAGTTAAAAATTTAAGTAAGAACATATCGAGGGCTTGGCGTGAAACGGTTGTAACTAAAAACCTATTTTGAAAACCCTGGTTTAGGGGCAGTTTTGACCCCTTTGTAAACAATGTAAATTTAGGTGCCATTGCTCAGAATGAGCAATAGCACCTAAATTTCCATTGTTTACCAAGAAAAATGATTTAACGCTTATAAAGACTTAATGGCGAGATGATTAACGTTGGTAAAAAAATTACAAATTTTAGTTACAACCGTTTCACGCCAAGCCCCAATTTTATAAAGTCGATACTTTTTTTTGTTTTATATTTCCCTTTATTATACATGTATTTTGTATTAGGGTAAATAAAAGTTGAAATTGAATTGAATTGTTATGATATTAATTTATAGAGATTTTCCGTGTTTTTTTGCCTGCTGCTGCGGATTTGCTGTATATGGGAAAGGGTTAAATTTAGCAAACGTCATCATATGTATTCATTTAATCTCGTCAATGTACAGTCATGGTTATGTAATACATGTAGCTTTAACACGATAATACAAATAAAAAGCACATGGCATTTCATGAAATTAAATATAAGAGACTGTGTCATACGTAAAGTCTGTAAAGCATTAATATTATAAGCATGTATCTAAATGGTATAAGAAAGATTAGTATTTTAAATTCTGTATTAATCCTTTCCCTCAAATAGACGCTTTCTGACGCCTCTGCAGCAGACGGCTTTTTGAAAACATAGTGACAAAAGAAGAAATTGCTCAAAACGAGCAATTTTTCCTTTTGCAACAATATTTTCCACTTTTAGTCATAGGTTATCCATTCAATTATAGAGATTTTCTATGTTTTGACAAAATATGTTCAAAGTCCCACATACAGACGCTTTCTGATACGTCGGCATCAGACAGCATTTGAAAACGTTATGGCAAAACGTCAAATTGCTCATAATGAATAATTTCGCATTTTGCCACAATATTTTTAACTCAATACAATTATCATACTTTCGTTACGAAAATTTTAGACATTTTTTTCTAGATGCGTTTAAAGTCGTCGGCTGACAAATTGATTGTAAATGGTAAGGGGTTAATCTGTGATTGGAAGAGAAGACATTTTATATCCGATTAGTAAAATGTGCACTAACGCACAAATAAGAAATGTTTGCAGAAATCCAGTGTCGTCCTACTTCAGGTCGGAGTGAAACTAATTAACAGCCGTTTCTGTTTAACTCTTTCCAACCTGCAGACGCATTCTTACGCTTCTAAAGTAGACGACTTTTTGAAATCAGTGTGACAGAAGGAGGCATTGCTCACGATGAGCTTATTCTCCATGTGCCACAATGTTTTCAACCCTTATCAGTTATTTCCCTTTTCATGAGTTTAAACTTATTTATTTTACATCGATTGCGAAACAAAGCTTTTAGCTTATATTAATCACGCTCGATATATGTATGCTTCGTGGAGATATAACCAGTACTCGCGCCGTTTGTGTGGACAAATCTCAAAGGCAAAACCCGCTCATCACGGGATTCGAACCCGGGAACTTTGGAGATAATTCAAACTTGCGACAATTTATTAATTTATTGAGGTTTTACGCCGCTTTCAACATTATTTCAGTTATATCCCGGCGACAGTTCACTTATTCATGATCCCTGGGGAAACAAACCAGTACTAGGCTAGAAAATGTGCCTTGCCCAAGGGCACTCCACCATGACCGTCGTGCCGGCACTGGGGATCGAACCCGGGACCTTTGGAGATAATTCAAACTTTCGACAAAAGGTTTTCAAAGTCGTCTGCTTCAAGTTTTTTTTGTATTTTGGGAAAGGGTTAAATGAACAAATAAAATAAGATAAAAAAGAAAAGAAAAATTGAATATTTGAGGGAAATTAACACTATATCTTTAATGAGAGAATTTATTTATTGATTGGGGTTTAACGCCGTTTTTAACAATTTCTCAGTTATATCACAGCGGCCAGTTCACCTACTCATGTGTTTCCTGATTTTCTCACACCAGTACTCCACACAACAATCTTCCCAAGCAACTGACTGCCTTTCCACATAGACTTAGCCCATTGGTGGAAGACGAATGACGCATGTCGCAATGACTTTTGTCAAACGTCGGAAAAAAAGTTGGCCGAGCCTGGATTCGAACTCACAAACCCTGGAATGACAGCCCGCGTCGTTACCGACTGAGCTACCGGGACTCGACTTTAATGAGAGAAAGGGATTGGAGAAATGAGATCTATTGGTTTTGTATCTAGGGTGAAGTGATCGCCTTGTCTCTGTAATAGACATGTGGAAACGGTTAGACCATAATTAACCCTTTCACACTTGCAGACCCACTTTGACGCAATAGCAGCGGACGACTTTTGATAAAACATTGTGACAAAAGAAGAAATTGCTCAAAACGAGCAATTTCTTCTTTTGGCCACAATGGTTTTTTTAACCCTATTTAACAATTAAAACTCTCGATTTATAGATATTGTTCATGCTTTTGTCGAGATGTTTTTCAAAGTCGTCTGCTGCAGTATTGGTGTATGTGGGAAAAGGGTTGAACCATGATTATGAACCGCGTAACATCTTTGTTCGCCCATTATCGCCTTGTTTGTTTGATACAGACGACTTTTGACGTCTCTTAAGCGGACGATTGATTTCAAACGTACTGGAAAAATGAGAAAAACGTCTGTAATAGCATGTTGAAACGGTTGCAACGTGAGAAAGAAGGCCATAGTGTTATTTTAGGTCTCTGCTGTGGACGACTGTTTTAAAAATCATCATTGTTTAACGAATCGTATCTCATTTTCCAATAGGCTGTAAGCTCTGTTTCTCAATTATATACTGCATATGTCTATGTGGAAAACCAGCCAGTTGCTTGGGAAGATTGTTGTGTGGAGTACTGGTGTGAGAAAACCAGGAAATGCATGAGTAGGTGAACTGGCCGCCGTGATATAACTGAGTAATTGTTAAAAACGGCGTTAAACCCCAATCAATCAATATACTTCATATACCGCCGGATGGTGTAGTGGTAGTGCGTCCACCTCGGGTGCGGGGTTGATCCCCGGCACTCAGGGTTGCAGGGTTATCAATGTGACTGACTGGCTGGGGACAGAATAAAATAAGCTTTGATTAGCCATGTGCATTGGTATGGGTAGGTCGTGCGTTGCCATCCTCTCTCTTGCCTTATCAAGAATAAGTTATTAGTAGTTTATAGAAATGTATTAGTGTTAATGCGAATATTGATTGCACATTGATGTCATAAACATACAATTTCTAAGGTTTTCCATATGTAATTGTATTTGACGCCGTTTTCAACACAATTATTAATTATCAATACTACTATTTATTCGTGATGCATGGGTAGACACACCAGTGCTATGCTAGTAGACGTGTCTTGACAAAGGACTCTAAACTGTTAAACAAGGGACGTCCCGTTTAATTTATGGGTTGGAATATCCAAGAGTAACGCAACAATTTCCATATCCACTGTTACTGTGTTAGTATTTTATAAATCCCGGGATATTAGGTCACTTTACTTTTGGCTTTTATTAGTTAGATGATGTTGAAAAGTATGTATAACTCAACAAAACTAACCTGATCCTGACCTTTGTACTCCTTGCAAATACTACACAAGGTCAATGCTCGAGTAGCGTAATTATTGCACGTGCAGCGACACGGGCCGTCATTCCACGGGTTGTACGTTCAAACGTCAGCTCGGCCAACACTCTTTTCGAATTTTGACAAATGTCAATGAGGCAAAGCGTCTTTCGACTTTTAAGCAACGGACTAAAAGTATGTGTGGCACATCAGCTAGTTGCTTGAACAGACTATTGAGGGAAAGCCTGGAAACACATTGGTACGTGAAATAGCCACGTAGGTGGCAGCAAAGGTGTTGAGTAGGGGAATTAGTACAATTAGAAAACCGGGGCGTGTGAATAAATATGTTTGGTAACCAACAGAATAAAAGGGCCATATGCTAATATAAGCGAAATAAAAGACAAATAAAACAATGAGCAATTTCAAACATTTTAACTCATATCTATGCATTATATTTTATTGTGCTGAATCTAATTTAGGGGTATTCAGTGGCATGATCATGATTATGTGGGCCATGTGCTAATATAAGCGAAATAAAAGACAAATTAAACAATGAGCAATTTCAATCATGTTATTTCATATACATATCTATGCATTATATTTAATTGTGCTGAATCTAATTTAGAGGTATTTAGTGGTATGATCATTTAAATGACTGGGTGTGTCATATCAATTTGTGTTTTAAAACATAAACACAGAAATTCATCATGGAGATTTCGAATACCGTGTTATTTTTGCCATGGGGATTTTGATTACTAGGGCAATTTTAACCCATGGGGATCTTGATTACTAGGGCAATTTTAACCCATGGGGATTTTGATTACTAGGGCAATTTTAACCCATGGGGATTTTGATTACTAGGGTAATTTTAACCCATGGGGATTTTGATTACTAGGGCAATTTTAACCCATGGGGATTTTAATTACTAGGGCAATTTTAACCCATGGGGATTTTGATTATTAAGGCAATTTTAACCCATGGGGATTTGAATTACTAAGATAATTTTAACCCATGGGGATTTTGATTACTAGGGTAATTTTAACCCATGGGGATTTTGTTTACTAAGGCAATTTTAACCCATGGGAATTTTGATGACTAGGGCAATTTAAACCGGGCGTGTGAATAAATGTGTTTGGTAACCAACATAATTAAAGGGCCATGTGCTAATATAAGCGAAATAAAAGACAAATTAAACAATGAGCAATTTCAATCATGTTATTTCATATACATATCTATACATTATATTTAATTGTGCTGAATCTAATTTAGGGGTATTCAGTGGTATGATCATTTAAATGACTGGCTGTGTCATATAAATTTGTGTTTTAAAACATAAACACAGAAATTCATCATGGGGATTTCGAATACCGTGTTATTTTTGTCATGGGGATTTTGATTACGAGGGCAATTTTAACCCATGGGGATTTTAATTACTAGGGCAATTTTAACCCATGGGGATTTGGATTACTAAGGCAATTTTAACCCATGGGGATTTGGATTACTAAGGCAATTTTAACCCATGGGGATTTTGAATGTCTCCCCATTGATATGGCTGATATTTAATGGAAAACGGCGTTAAGTCCAAATATATCGACCAATCAATCAATCGCTATTGCACGTGTTGGTTGATTGATTGATTGATTGGGGTTTAACGCCGTTTTTAACAATTTCTCAGTTATATCACGGCGGCTAGTTCACCTACTCATGCATTTCCTGGTTTTCTCACACCAGTACTCCACACAACAATCTTCCCAAGCAACTGGCTGCTTTTCCACATAGACTTAGCCCATTGGTGGAAGATGAATGACGCATGTCGCATTGACTTTTGTCAATCGTCGGAAAGAAAGTTGGCCAATCCGGGATTCGAACTCACAACCCCTGGATTGACAGCCTGCGTTGCTACCGACTGAGCTACCGGGGCTCGGCTGCACGTGTTGGTAAAGAAAGACCTACCTGCCTGCCTGCGAATCTATGATAAACGACCCAAAATGGTAACTGCTGTACTGAAATGAATTGAAACATTCTATCTCTAATTGACATTTACGAAGTCTGATCTGGCTCTGTAAATGCCTGACCATTTGGTTTTCACAGAAGGCAGTTGGTGTGTATTAATGTTATGCCGTGTTGTTTGTCTATTTACATTTTTCAATTTGATTCATGAAATAACTCAGCCATGGTTTAACAAATTACGAACTGTTTCAAACTGACGAAAATTCCTGTATCTCATTAGGATAGAGAATGATATCGTACTGTTGAAAATGATGTCAACCCAAATTATCCAAGCGTCAAGCTAAACCCTTTTACCACTTGTAGATGCAGTTAGACGCATCTGCAGCAGACGACTTTTGAAAATTATGTTGCAAAAGGAAATATTGCATATAATTAACAATTTCTTCTTCTGCCACATTTGTTTAAAAACTCTATTCAACAATAAAGCTATTAGTTTTTGAGATATTCCCCTTGTTTTGTCGAGATGATTTCAAAGTCGTCTGATGCAGACTTGTTGTATTTGGTAAATGGACAATATTGTGTGGTATAAAAAGGGGTGAACAGCCGATGTTAACCCTTTCCCTCATATAGACGCTTTTTGACACCTCTGCAGCAGACGGCTTTTTTGAAAACATAGTGACAAAACAAAGAAGAAATTGCACAAAACGTGCACTTTCTCTTTTTGCCACATTGTTTTCCACTTTTTGTCATAGGTTATCCATTCAATTATGGAGATTTTCTATGTTTTGAAAAAAATATGTTCAAAGTCGTCTGCTGCAGACTTGCTGTATTTTGTAAAGGGACAATATTCTATGGTATAAAAAAAAGGGGGTGAACAGCCCATGTTAAAAGACATGTGACTCGTGTGGAACTAATTAGCATACACGGGGATACCTTTACCGCCACACGGTCCCTCATTTGCATACCAATATGTTATAATCAGCAAGTCTGGATTGTTTTCCAACCCTTTACCCGACGCAGACGAATGCTTTTAACCCTTTCCCACATACAACTAATTTGCAGCAGACGACTTTGAACATATTTTGTCAAAACATGGAAAATCTCTATAATTGAATGGATAACCAATGATAATAAGTTGAAAACATTGTGGCCAAAGGTGAAATTGCTCATCATGAGCAATTTCACCTTTGGCCACAATGTTTTCAGAAGTCGTCTGCTGCTATTGCGTTGAAATGCGTCTGCAGGAGGGAAAGGGTTATGCAGCAGGCGACTCTTTCGTAAGTTATTTTCGAGAACAAAAGAGAGAAATTACGCAAAACGAGAAGTGCTTATCTTATTAACACTTTTCCCTCATACGACATTCGGCAGCAGACGACTTTGAACATATTTTGTCAAATAATGGAAAATCTCTATAATTGAATGGATAACCTATGACTAAAAGTGGAAAACATTGTGGCAGAAAGGAGAAATTTGCTCGTTTTGAGCAGTTTCTTCTTTTGTTACAACGTTTTCTAAAAAGCCGTCTGCTGCAGAGGCGTCAGAAAGCGTCTATATGAGGGAAAGGGTTAATACCGATCTCTATCAAACGTCGGATGTTCTACAATGTTTAAATAATTTTATAAAAATGTTTTCCAAAGCGAACTTCTCCCTTTAAAAGAAAAGGTAGATAAGGTAAAACAATTAACCCTTTCCCACGTATAGACGCTTTCTGACGCCTCTGCAGCAGACGGCTTTTTAGAAAACATAGTGACAAAAGAAGAAATTGCACAAAACGTGCAATTTCTCCTTTTGCCACAATGTTTTCCACTTTTTGTCATAGGTTATCCATTCAATTATGGGGATTTTCTATGTTTTGTCAAAATGCGTTCAAAGTCGTCTGCTGAAGAATTGTCGTATGAGGGAAAGGGTTAACCCTTTCCCACGTATAGACGCGGATAAACCTATCTGAATGAAGCAGGCAACTTTTAAAAAAAAATCTGGCAAAAAAAAGAAATTGCTTTTAATGAACAATTTCTTCTTTTGCATCAAAACTTTCAAACTGACTGTTGTCAATAATTCAACTTTAAGTATTAGATATATTTCACACTTTTGCCTAGATGTTAAACAAAGTCGTTTGCTGCAGATTTGTCGAATTAGGGGTATGGATTAAATACCATTAATACCTCTTTATGGATTATCCGTGTCACTGTTGGGACAATTTAGCCCTGTCCGCCATATGACAAAACTGCGGGAGACGATTTTGAAAACATCTGGTTAGAAATATGGTAAACCTCTATAAATAAAACTGTTACCATCGATTAGAGTTGTGAACACATTGTGAAAGAGGGAGAAATTGCACATCACTTGCAGACGCATTTTAACGCAATATCAGCAGACGACTTTTGAAAACATTGTGGCCAAAGGTGAAATTGCTCATGATGAGCAATTTCACCTTTGGCCACAATGTTTTCCACTTATAGTCGTTGGTTATCCATTCACTATTATAGAGATTTACCATTTTTTGACAAAATATGTTCAAAGTCGTCTGCTGCAAATAACTTGTATGTGGGAAAGAGCAATTTCTCCTTTTGCCACACTGTTTTGATACGTCGTCTGCTGAAAAGGTTTCAGAAAGCGTCTGTAAGTGGGAGAGGGTTATTGTAGGATTCATAGATTTGTGAGCTGGCGTTTAGCTGTAAATTAATTTGAGCCGTTCCATGAGAAAACCAACATTGTGGACTTAAGCAAGCAGGCAGGTTTCACGAATCATTACTCTATACTACTTTTTCCGCCAGAGACGGAATGTGTTGGACCGGATTAGCATACACGGACTGCGCGGGCTGATATGGGTCGATACATTACACAGAGCCCATGATGTTGGTTTCTCTTGGAAGGGCTCATTTGTAAATAAGAGTGTTTAGCATTGAATGTATACTAACGAACTCAAGAACCCAAATCCTGAAGGAATAAAAGAAAAGAATTGGTGACATTTGGAGACAATTATGTATCAATATTCGCACGCTAAATCTCACATAAAAATCTGGTCTAACTTAAACTTAACTAGTGCATACCTATTAATTAACCCTTTTCCTCATATAGACGCTTTGTGACGCGTCTGCAGCAGACGTCTTTTTGAAAACATACTGATTCTAGTCAATGTTTCTGCATTTACCCTAGGTGTGCATAGAAATGTTCAAAGTCGTCTACTGTTTCATATTTGGTGTGTAAGTTTGAAAGAGCCAACTTATAAATGAACTAATTTCCACACCCTCTTCAATATGCTGGTAAATGGAAAGATGTTTCATTCATAGTACGTAATATATAAGTAGGTAAATTGTTTATTATTGTGACATGTGTTAACAATTTATAATATACATTCATAATTTTGTTTCTGTACGTCTTTGACAATGTTTGGATATGATAATGTGTGGCAGCATGCGTATGTGTATGTAAATAAATTGATATGTGATTCCATATGTCTTTTACTACATATTCATCTGTATGGTATCGATGGCTATTCTCCTTTACATCTTCTTATATGACAAGGCAGTTTGTCCTCCAAAACTATATTCATACCATTCTTTCTTTGATACACACATATATGTATATTTGTCTTGTATATTTGTAAATGACCATAGACTTTGTAAAGTTCGAGTCAATAAAACATATTCTGGTTTCATAATTTAACAATAAATATGTGTTTTAGTACCCCCATACCCCATGGGCCTATACGTCACCAGAGAAAACGGTAATCGGACACAGAGAAAACATGTTACATTATGATTTATCATACAAATATACATGAATTATATACAAAATATCGTGATCGGACGTTCTTGAATTATCTTGAAAAGAATGTTTTCAAAATAATAAACTGCTGTATGTGTAACCTTTCCCTCGTAAATAAATAAACATCGAAGTTAGAGCAGCGTAGAAATCCTTGTGAGAAAAGTTGATGTATTACCAGTACCATCGGTAAGTATACCCTGACTGACTCCCTGGTGTAGCGGTAGAGCATCCACCGCGGTTTCAGGAGGTCGTAGGTTCTATCCCCGGCCGGTCATACCAAATATATTAAGATGGTACTAACGGTTCTTCCTCCTTGACGCTTAGGGTTGTTCGGTTCAGCATTACGACTGCTCGATGGTTTCGGTATAAATTGAGTAGTAGTAGTATTAATAGTAGTAGTAGTACCTATTATGCTCGCCAAATGGCTTCATGTCGAACGGCGAGGGTAAATAACCCCAAACTAATAATGATAATTTACCTAGGAAACGCCGTGATATAACTGAAAATTGTTGAAAATGGCATAAAGCATCATTCCTTGGTAAGTTACCGGTACTAACCCAAATAACGTGTATTGGCTCATCGACGTTATAATGTTTACAGTTCTCGAAAATCTCATTAACCCTTTCAGCGCCGAATTGTTTGAAGTAGACTCTTCCATGTTCAAACTCGGATGATTCTATTTTCATGTTATAGGATTTTTGGAATATTTTTATAACTCACAGCCAAACAATGCAGATTCCAGGTGAGAGAGCTCGTCACGAGCTGACTCACCTGAATCTGTATTGTTTGCAAAAAAGCTAAATACTGCCTTTGGCGCTGAAAGAGTTAAAACCAGATCTAAGACGTCGATCCATATAGTATACGATCAGCGAAGTATTTGGTCGATCTAAATGAGAGTTCACACGCACTCGAATTCTGACGCATCTGTAGCCGATGATAATACAAAGTGGCAAAAGCAGGCATCTGTTGCAGAGCTGTTGTATGTGGATGATGGTTAATACTTTCATAGCAGTTCCAAACTAGCGCTTTTTTAATTAACCCTTTCCCACATATAGACGCATGCTGACGTATCTGCAGCAGACGACTTTTGAAAACGTTGCGACAAAATGAGAAATTGCTCAAAACGAGCACTTCGTCCTTTTTGTCACAACGTTTTCAACGCTTTTCAGTATTTAAAACTACAATTATAGAGATTTCCACCCTATTTTGAAGAGTAGACATTTCCAAAGTCGTCTGCTACAGCCGATGTCAGGGTTTATTGCCACTTCGTTTTGTCAGTTTTAACCCTTACTCTCATACGACAATTCTGCAGCAGACGAATTTGAACATATTTTGTCAAAAAAATGGAAAATCTCTATAATTGAATGGATAACCTATGACTAAAAGTGGAAAACATTGTGGCAAAAGGGGAAATTGCTCGTTTTGAGCAATTTCTTCTTTTGTCACAATGTTTTCAAAAATCCGTCTGCTGCAGAGGCGTCAGAAAGCGTCCATATGAGGGAAAAGGTTAACCATTTCCCTCTTACAGCCATTCAGAAGCAGCCGACTTTGACACACACATGGAACAACTCTATATATTACGGTGTTCCGTTAGGGCCATCGTGCTATCGCGCATACGCGATGCCACGATAGCACGATGACACGATGGTGATGACACGATGACACGATGACACGATGATGATGGTACGATGACACGATGGTGATGGCACGATGGCACGATGACGATGACGCGATGTAATATCGCGTCATCGTCATCGTGCCATCGTAGCATCGCTCCATCACCATCGTGTCATCGTGTCATCGCGTCATCGTCATCGTGCTATCGTGTCATCACCATCGTGTCATCGTACTATCACCATCGTGTCATCGTGTCATCGTGTCATCACCATCGTGTCATCGTGCTATCGTGGCATCGCTTGTGTTTGTTGACAGCGCGATAGCACGATGGCCCTAACGGAACACTAGTGTTCCGTTAGGGCCATCGGGCTATCGCGCATACGCGATGCCACGATAGCACGATGACACGATGGTGATGGTACGATGACACGATGGTGATGGCACGATGGCACGATGACGATGACGCGATGTAATATCGCGTCATCGTCATCGTGCCATCGTAGCATCGCTCCATCACCATCGTGTCATCGTGTCATCGCGTCATCGTCATCGTGCTATCGTGTCATCACCATCGTGTCATCGTACCATCACCATCGTGTCATCGTGTCATCGTGTCATCACCATCGTGTCATCGTGCTATCGTGGCATCGCGTGTGCTTGTTGACAGCGCGATAGCACGATGGCCCTAACGGTACACCGTAATATATGCATGAATGTATGACTATTTAAAAGAGTTGAAAACATTGTCTCGAAAGAAGAAAATGTTCAGCATGAGCAATTTCTCCTTTTTGCTATAATGTTTTTATTAGTTTTCCGCTTCAGATGCGTTGAGAGGCGTCTAAAAGTGTGTGTATATGGGGGGGGGGGGGGGGGGGGGGGGGGGGGGGGTAATGTTTGCATAGCATTTCTCATAGGCGCGTTTAATAATTGTTACTTTCCTTTTACATTGTGTGAAATACACCCAGTGCCAAGTCAGGAGATATACGGTCTTAACATCTCTCTACTTTAACAGCTGTATTAAAGTTATATTATTGGTGTCAACAAACTAATACGGCTACACATCTAGGTTTTCAATAGAAGTGCTATTTAGGTCTATATAAAACAGACGGAGACAGCGAAGGTGTGTTGAAACAGCGCAGGCGCACAGGCTTATCCAAATCTACACTGTTCGTAATTACAATACGGTCCCCCAATCCACCTGACGCGATTTACAATTTCGTATTTCTTTCAGCATATTGAATCAACACTATTCTTTGTACGACCGTGCAAATAGTGCATTGTCAGTGCGGAGCGAACTTCAAAACAAACACACGGAAAAACAAAGGTACGGAATAAAGGGGTCCTTGAGAAGATTCTTTTGTAGCAGTCTTCTGCGTTGACAAGGGATGCCATGTGCAAAACAAATGGTCTTACGTGTTTTGTGGGCACCCTTCGCATTATTAATGCCCATGTTATATTCGTCCTTATTTACCCCCTCCTCTGTCCCAGGGTACACCAGCTTTCTGGCTTCTCCAGCATACGACTTTTGGAAACATTGTGACAAAAGAAAAATTTCTCAGGATGAGCAATTTCTCATTTTTGCACAATATTTTCAATTTTGTTTAATAAATGTGTTGTTATTTTTTTAGAGAGTTTCCATATTTTTGACTAAATTCTTTCGATGCAGATTTTTTTGCAAGTGGGAAAGGGTCGACGGCCATTTTAGATTCGTTTTTAACGCTTTCCCTCATATAGACGCTTTCTGACGCCTCCGCAGCAGACGGCTCTTTGAAAACATAGTGACAAAAGAAGAAATTGCTCAACACGAGCAATTTCTCCTTTTGCCACAATGTTTTCCACTTTTAGTCATAGGTTATCCATTCAATTATAGAGATTTTCTATTTTGTTGACAAAATATGTTTAAAGTCGTCTGCTGCAGAATTGTCGTATGAAGGGAAGGGTTTAATACACACACAGGCACATGTTCAATGATGTTTTTAGGGTATTTGGACTTCTTTTTACAACTTAGATAAAAACGATG
>JASEVX010000013.1:49119515-49154370 GCA_031761405.1 Serripes groenlandicus
AGAAAGAGAGAGAGAGACATAGAGAGAGAGAGAGGGAGAGAGAGAGACAGACAGAGACAGAGACAAAGACAGAGACAGAGACAAAGACAGAGACAGAGAGACAGAAGATACACAGGAGCACGAGAGAGGATGATAGTCAGAGAGACAGACAGAGAGAGGAGGAGAAACAGGAGAAAAGTATTTAAGCAACCATTTAGTTTCGGGTTTAAGAAGGACGCTAACAGCTTTCTCTTCAGATGTTTAATATCTTAAGAACCGTCAGCTTAAAAAAAAAAATATTAATATAAAACTAAAGAGCGTTGACCCTTTCCTGCAAACATTGATTGCTTGTTTTGTGTGTAACGCTGCTTTCAACAATTTTTCAGTTATATTACGGCATTCCTGGGTAAGTTACCAGTACTACTACTGGTCCATTTCATCCTGACACCCGCCCGACAGTCGTAAAGCTAACCCCGCAACCCTGAGCACCAAGGAGGACAGCCATTACTACTGTTGTTTTAAAGTATTTAGTATGACCCAAACGTGGGATCAAACCCGCGACCTCCCGCACTCGAGGCGGACGATCAACCACTACACAACCGAGGTGGTCCTTCCTACAAACAACATCTGCAGCAGACGAATTTGAAAATATCTTGACAAAAATATGAAAATCTCTGTAAATAATAATATACATGTAACATGTCTTACCATGAAAAACTGTTAATGATTGATTTGATCATTTTTAGTATGTTGACCTTGTTTGAAAGTGAAAGAAGAGAATGACGGTAACCAGTTTCGCCTGGTGAATCTTTTCTTGCATAATGTATAATGCATGACCCCCCCTATTTTCTTTGGATTGTTTTAAAGCTTAGGAAAAACTGATTTCCACGTATATGAAAAGCCGTCTTATTATTAATTGGTAAAAAAAGGTATCTCTAAGAAAAGAGATCGCAATAAATATATGGACTTTTACTTTTTTAGAAAATATCACGTTATCTTAGTCTCTTCAGCGAAATGTCTAAATACTTAAGAGAACGGCTTACTATTGAAGTGCGTAAAAGAACTACGTAGAAACAATGGAAACTTCAGACGAGAAATCGGTACCTAATGATCCGTTTCCTAACCCTTTCCCAGATGTATACGTATTGAGACGTACCCAACGCGTACGAATTTGAAGACATTGCGGCGAAGGGAGTATTTATTAACCCTTTCAGCGCCGAATTGTTTAAAGTAGACTCTTCTTTCATGTTCAAACTCGGACGAGTCTATTTTCATGTTATAGGATTTTTTGGAATATATTTCTAACTCACAGCCAAACAATGCAGATTTCAGGTGAGACAGCTCGTTACGAGCTGACTCACCTGAATCTGCATTGTTTGCAAAAAGCTCAATATTGCCTTTGGCGCTGAAAGAGTTAATGTTAGGAAACTTTGCTAAACGCATTGTTATAGACCCAGTTTGTCTCCAAATCGATCCGTGTTTTGTCAGTCGGTTTGGACGTGGGTCGTTGTTCAAAAGGACGTGGGTTCGTTCTCATTCGTACATGGTGATTGGCATAAGAAGAAACACTTTCCCACGTTTTTAAAAACGTTGTGGCAAATAGAATAATTGCTCAAGATGAGCAATTTCTGCATTTGTCATATTGTTTTCAACTTTTTTCAATGCTTAAACTGACATTTATACATATTTTCCATGTTTTTGCTCAGATTTTTTCAAAGTCGTTTGCTGCAAATGTGTTGTATATGGGAAAGGGTTAACGGCATGCGTCATTTGACTTCAATCAAATGGGGGGAATGTGTGGATTTAAGAAACTAGTTCCCCGTGAAGAATGCTCTGTGAGGGACTGTTTCATGAGAGCCATGAAACCTATGTGTAGGTGAGCTGGCTGCCAGAGATATAATTGAGGAATTGTTGAAAAAGGCGTCAGCTGTCTCCCGCTATCGGGCTAAACGTTCGTGTTATATCGATGGTGATTGACCAACTCTTCAAGGAGATGATATTAAACTGTTCATATCTTACTGTTTGAGATATACATTGTAAAACAAGGGGTGGCTAAATGAATCCGATGATATTACTAAGGAAACTCAGGGGCCCTCAATACGTCGGTCGAAATTGATTGGTTAATTGAAGTCAATTATTACAACAATAGTTATATAATGGCGAACAATTCGCAAATAGTCAAAGTTGCGCCAAATACATCCGCTGTCATGCTGATCTGGCAAATAGTCCCTAAAACAAACTTTGTTTGCCTACAAATGAGGTTATACCATCACCAGAATGCATTTAATATTTGACATTGAGTTAAGATTAATTGTGAATGTATATAGGATGCACTGGAAATAATTGATTTGATCAATTTTAGTATTTTGACCTTGTTAGGAAATGAAAGTAGAGAAAGTGAAAGACCGGTCTTGTCCGGGCCTGATTTGGTCCAAAAGGACGATAACAAAATTCGCCCGGTGAATTCTTTCTTGCATAATGCATGACCTCCCATTTTCTACCCAGACAACTGTAACTTATAGCAGATTTCATATATTTTTTTTTTATTATTTAAGTCTCATCCATGTACAATCATATATATTTACATGTATTGTTAAAATAATATTACAAATAAAAAGCACATGGCCTTTCATGAAATGAAATACAAGAGACTGTCATACGTATAGTATGTAAAACATCAATATCTGACACATATCACAAGCATGTATATATATTATATATGGTACAATAAAGACTCGGATGCTAATTTCGTCTATAAAAAGTGAAGAAAGTCGACACCGAAGGATAAAATGTGCACAAACGCACGCATAAGAATTGTTTTTAGAAATAAGACGCCGGACTCCATCAAGATCGGAGTGAGACTAATTAGCAGCCGATTCCATCAATGCATATATATATATATATTATCATAAAAATGTATTTGTCCTGAACATATTAGCATGTATTACTGAAATATAACGATCAACAGTGATTTGTCTATTTGTATTGCGTTTTATACCGCCTTAAACAATATTTCAATTTGATCACGACATGACCCAGGTAATTTACAAGTACAGCTTCCTACCACACTAGCGCCTAAGACGTCTCGTTATTATGGAACGCCAAATCTACATAAACTCAAATATTTGAAGAGTTCTTCAAATATTTAGAGAGCTCTCCAATTCAATTGATGATATTATTAATTCAATTGAAGAGCTCTTCAATTGAATTGGATAGCTCTCTAATTCAATTGAAGATATCTCCAAATCAACTTAATTGAAGATATCTCCAAATCAATTAGAGATATCTTTAAATCAATTGGAGAGCTCTGCAATTCAATTGGAGATTTCCAAATCAATTATGGATATGTTTAATTTGGAAGAATTGGAGATATCTCCAATTTATTTGTTGCTCTCTATAATTGAATTAAAGATATCTCCACTTGATTTGGAGAGATCTCTAATTCAATTAGTGAGAGCAACAATTGAATTGTTGATTTGGAGATATCTTCAATTGAATTAGAGAGGTCTTCAAATCAATTAGAGAGCTCTCCAATTGAATTGATGATATCATTAATTCAATTGGAGAGCTCTCTAATTATTTGAAGAGCTCTCTAAATATTTGAAGAGCATCTTCAAATATTTGAGTTTATGTAGATTCGGCGTTCCATACGGTTATCCCCGCCGCACTTTCCAACTAGATAACGCCAACCCTTTAGCCCTTTCCCACATACAACAAATCTGCAGCAGACGTCTTTGAAAACGTATAGGCAAATAAAGGAAAAATCTGTGATAACATTTCAACGGGGCTTTCACTGAAATAGGGGTCAGATGCTGGGCAGTAAATGACTCCTGCAGAGGTGTTAGAACTGTGTACCGTTAAATTTTCTTGGAGATTTTTGGTGATTCAGGCATAATGTGGGAGACTGTATAAACGAATGTATAAATATTGAAAGTTGCTGAACTCCAGATGGAGAACACAGTAAGTAATTATTTTGGCAGTAAATGTAGAAAAACTGTCAATTGGAAGTCATGAAAATGTTCACAGTTTGACTTACTGGGTGTATACACATGAAGCATAAACAATCAATATTTAGATGTTTATGGTACTGGAATGTGAAATTATAACTTTAATTTTATCCCAGAATGATGATTTTAATATTTCAAGACAACTTTTGAACTAAATGTAGAAAAACTGTCAATTGGAAGTCATGAAAATGTTCACAGTTTGACTTACTGGGTGTATACAAATGAAGCATACACAAATCAATATTTAGATGTTTATGGTACTGGAATGTGAACTTATAACTTTAATTTTATCCCAGAATGATGATTTTTAATATTTCAAGACAACTTTTGAACTGTTTTAAAACTTTTGATTATGATATCTATTTACTGGAGTTCAGCACCTTTAATAGAGCTGAAAACATTGTGGCAAAAGGGGAAATTGCTCATTATGAGCAATTTCTCCTTTTGTCACAATGTTTTCAAAAGTCTTCCGATTCAGCGGGGTCAAAAGAGCGTCTACAGTGTAGTAAAGTGTTAGGACGTATCTTCACCATGCTAATATTCCAACACTTAATGGTAGAGCGTTCCGCCTCGGTATGGGTTCGATCCCCCGCCGGGTCATACCAAAGACTTTAAAACTGATAGTAATGACTGCCCTCCTTGGCGCCGAGGGTTGCGGGGGGGGGGGGGGGGGGGGTAACATTACGACTGATCTGACTGGTGTCAGGATAAACGGACCAGTAGTACTGGTAACTTACCCAAGAAACGCCGTGATATAACTGAAAATATGTTGAAAGCGGCGTAAAACACCAAACAATCAATAAATGAACAAACATATTCTGTAATGTTTTAGATTATAGGTTTGTTTACGACCTTGCTACCTATTACACATGGCTTCGAAAGAATGTTGTGTAAGTACTGGTGTGGGAAAGCCAGGAAAACATGGGTAGGTGCACTGACCGCCGTGATATGACCAAAGCTGTTGAAAGCGGCGTTAAACTCCAAACAAACAAACAAACAAACAAACCTATTACAAAATAACTACGGCCAATGTTTGATTGACAGGTGTTTTACTCCGCTTTGAAGACTTTTCAAATGATATCACGGCGTTTCCAGTGTATTACTGGCCCATCTAACCTGACACCAGCAAGACAGTCACATATGCAACCCCGAGCCTAGCAATTAGTGATCTACAGTACTATAGTCCCTAAAAAAACCTTTGTTTGGGTAGAAACGAGTGTGTACCATCACCAGAATGCATTTAATATATGACATTGAGTTTAAATTCATTGTAAATGTGTATAGGATGCACTGGAATTGATTGATTTGATGACTTTTAGTAGTTTTACCTTGTTTGAAAGTGAAAGTAGAATGTGAAACACCGGTTTTGTCATAGCCCGATTTGGTCCAAAATGACGGTAACCAGTTCCGCCTGAACAAGTACTGTCCCCCATGTGTTTTCTACCACCAGCGCCTAAGACCTATTGCAATCCCCACTGGCAATGCAACTTACAACACATCTGCAGCTGTCTTTGAAAACATATAGGCAAATAAGGGGAAAATCTCTATAAACGAATGCAACCCTGAGTACCAAGAAAGGAAAGTCATTACCACAATGTTTAACTGAAAGTCTTCAGTATGACCCTATGGTCATTGTCTTTCTCCGCTTATCTACATGTATCAGGCAAATTACTTGGTACCGCTAACGCAATCAAAAGCGACGCCTCTGCAGAAGACAGCTTTTTAAAAAACAAAGTGACAAAAGAAGAAATTGATCAAAACGAGCAATTTCTCCTTTTGTCACAATGTTTTCCACTTTAAGTCATAGGTTATCCATTCAATTATAGAGATTTTCTATTTTTTGACAAAATATGTTCAAAGTCGTCTGCTGCAGAATTGTTTTATGAGGGAAAGGGTTAAAGGGAGGTTTAAGCCGAGGGTTGGATTAACGATTTGCCTCATATAGACGCATTTTTACGCCTATTCAAAGAACGACGTTTGAACAGTGTGGCAAAAGTGTTAAATGCTTAAGATTAGTCATTTCTCCATTAGCCACAATGATTTCAACTTTATTCAATAAGTTTTCCTTCATTAATAGAGAGTATCCATATTTCATACTAGATGTTTTCAAAGTCGTCTGCTGCAGAATTGTTTTATATGGGAAAGGATTTTCTAAGTCTACTGCTTTGGTTAAAATCCAAGATAGCACCATAATCCTATACTTATAAGTATATGGAACATGGCTTAATATTATATACTTTAAGGAACACGTTTCAATTATTATAATTTACCTTTTATTTAAGCCTATTGAGCCGTTCCACGAGAAAATCAACATTATGGACTTTGCGTAATATATCGACCCAGATCAGCCTAAGCATGTCGCCCTGGCTAACCCGGACAGAAACTGTTTGCCTCCTGTGGATTTTCTGTTTCAGGAATCATTATGCTATACCTCTATATCCTGAGACGGACGGAATGTGTCGGCCCGGACGCAGAGTCCATAATATTGGTTTTCTCGTGGAACGGCTCAATTATGTTTACGATTTCGACTGAAAAGAAACTCTTGCCCTTGCCCTTAACGAACACTTCATATATTTAAGCGGGTTGATTTTCTAGGGGGGTTACTGAAACGACCAATTGGCCTTGTACTGTTTACTGATTGGACACATTGTCTTTGTACTGTTTACTGATTATACACATTGCCCTTGTACTGTTTACTGATTGGACACATAACCTTTGTACTGTTTACTGATTGGACACATTGCCCTTGTTCTGTTTACTGATTGGACACATTGCCCGTGTACTGTTTACTGATTAGACACATTGCCCGTGTACTGTTTACTGATCGGACACATTGCCCGTGTACTGTTTACTGATTGGTGACACATTGCCCTTGTACTATTTACTGATTGGAGACATTACCTTGTACTGTTTACTGATTGGACACATTGCCCTTGTACTATATACTGATTGGAGACATTACCTTGTACTGTTTACTGATTGGACACATTGCCTTGTACTATTTACTGATTGGACACATTGCCCTTGTACTATTTACTGATTGGACACATTGCCCTTGTACTATTTACTGATTGGACACATTGCCTTTATACTATTTACTGATTGGACACATTGCCCTTGTACTATTTACTGATAAGACACATTGCCCTTGTACTATTTACGGATTGGACACGTTGCCCTTGTACGATTTACTGATTGGACACATTGTCCCTGTACTGTTTACTGATTGGACACATTACCTTGTACTGTTTATTGATTGGACACATTGCCCTTGTACTATTTACTGATTGGACACATTGTCCTTGTACTATTTACTGATTGGACACATTGCCCTTGTACTATTTACTGATTGGATACATTGCCCTTGTACTATTTACTGATTGGACACATTGTCCTTGTACTATTTACTGATTGAACACATTGCCCTTGTACTGTTTACTGATTCAACACATTGCCCTTGTACTATTTACTGATTGGACACATTGCCCTTGTACTATTTACTGATTGACACATTGCCTTTGTACTGTTTACTGATTGGACACATTGCCCTTGTACTATTTACTGATTAGACACATAGCCCTTGTACTATTTAATGATTGGACGCATTGCCTTTGTACTGTTTACTGATTGGACACATTGCCCTTGTACTATTTACTGATTGGACACATTGCCCTTGTACTAATTACTGATTGGACACATTGCCTTTGTACTGTTTACTGATTGGACACATTGCCATTGTTCTGTTTACTGATTGGACACATTGCCCTTGTACTATTTACTGATTGGAAACATTGCCCTAGTACTGTTTACTGATTGGACACATTGCCCTTGTACTATTTACTGATAAGACACATTGCCATTGTACTGTTTACTGATTGGACACATTGCCTTTGTACTGTTTACTGATTGGACACATTGCCCTTGTACTATTTACTGATTGGACACATTGCCCTTGTACTGTTTACTGATTGGACACATTGCCTTTGTACTTTTTACTGATTGGACACATTGCCCTTGTACTGTTTACTGATTGGACACATTGCCCTTGTACTGTTTACTGATTGGACACATTGCCTTTGTACTATTTACTGATTGGACACATTGCCCGTGTACTATTTACTGATTGGACACATTGCTCTTGTACTATTTACTGATTGGACACATTACCCCTGTACTGTTTACTGATTGGACACATTGCCTTTGTACTGTTTACTGATTGGACACATTGCCCTTGTACTGTTTACTGATAAGACACATTGCCATTGTACTGTTTACTGATTGGACACATTGCCTTTGTACTGTTTACTGATTGGACACATTGCCCTTGTACTATTTACTGATTGGACACATTGCCCTTGTACTGTTTACTGATTGGACACATTGCCTTTGTACTTTTTACTGATTGGACACATTGCCCTTGTACTGTTTACTGATTGGACACATTGCCCTTGTACTGTTTACTGATTGGACACATTGCCTTTGTACTATTTACTGATTGGACACATTGCCCTTGTACTATTTACTGATTGGACACATTGCTCTTGTACTATTTACTGATTGGACACATTACCCCTGTACTGTTTACTGATTGGACACATTGCCTTTGTTCTGTTTACTGATTGGACACATTGCCCTTGTACTGTTTACTGATTGGACACATTGCCCTTGTACTATTTACTCATTGGACACATTACCCTTGTACTGTTTACTGATTGGACACATTGCCCTTTGTACTGTTTACTGATTGGACACATTGCCTTTGTACTTAAACCAACTATATTAAACTTATTTCTGGGTGGACCACAAGCTCAAAATTCATGAAGCATCACCATTTCCTGGCTTGAATATAAAAGCAAAAAATATATTCGAATTCTCACGCAAAACTACTTTAAAATTATATTTCATTCAATAGTTGTACTTGTAATCGAGTTATGGAGATACAATACTATCAAATCTGCTCAGACGTTTCGTCAAATATTTTTTTCAATCCCTATCTAATTTTAAGCACCTGTAACGGCATTACCATTATCAGTGAACTTAGTCGCATACCCGAAGTTGTTTTGTTTTGATTTAGTGAACCTTTTTTTTACCATTTCCCACATAAAACAAATGTGCAGCAGACGGCGTTGAAAACATCTGGGCGGAAAATATGAAAACTCTCTCTAAATGAAAGTACTGTTAGTGAATAGAGTTGGAAATAAACAACATTGTGACATGAGCAATTTCTCCTTTTGTCTAAATGTTTTCATAAACTGTCTGTTGCAGAGGTCTCAGGAAGCGTCCATGAGTGGTAAAAGGGTCTAAATATTTTCTCATGTTGAGGCACGTATAAATATTGACTAAACATTTTTTCCGTCTCTTAACGGTACATAAAACACGTAACTGCTTTAACGCCTTTGTTTCGATCTCTTAAAAAAAACGTTAACAATCAAAAAACGTTTTGTCTAAAACAATGGACGAAAAAAAATCAATGGAGCGGTTTCGGCCAAGTTTATATTCAAACCCGAATAATAAAGACAAAGCGGTTATGTCGTATCGGGTTACATTCGAGCTAGACAACCGATAGCGTAGGTCACTTAACAAACATAATGCTATAGCTAAACGGCACAATGATTTAGGTTATTTCATGATTCGCGCCAAGCAAAAACGACCATCATGCTAATTACAACGTGATACTAGCGGTGTAGACCCAGGCGAGATTGTATATTCGTACACATGTATGCATGTAATACAACACTATATTGAAATATCGGACACAAATCTAGACGTGTAGCCCTTGTCAGCTGTTACATAAACGTGTTTATATATCGAGGGCTTGGCATGAAACGGTTGTAACTAAAAATGGTATTTTTTTCACCAAGGTTAATCACCTCGACATAAAGTCTTTATAAGCGTTAAATCAGTGTTCTGGGTAAACAATGGAAATTTAGGTGCCATTGCTCGTTCTGAACAATGGCCCCTAAATTTGCATTGTTTTACAAAGGGGTCAGAATTGACCCTAAACAAGTGTTTTCAAAATAGGTTTTTAGTTACAACCGTTTCACGCCAAGACCTCGATATGATACGATGCCAAATCGTGGAAACCATGCGAGAACCATTTTACATGGATGTTCCTTTTATCTAATTAATCTTCGTTGTTGTTTAAAATCCTTTTTCACACGCAGACACATTTTGAAAAATAATCAGCAGACGACTTTTGAGCATTTTGACTAAATGAGACATTATTCATAATGACGAATTACTCTTCTTGCAACAGTGTTTTCAGCTTCAGTTTAAAAGTATACTTTAATTGATAGAAATGTTTCATTAGTGTTACATGGATGGTTTCAAAGTCGTCTGCTGCAGATCTGTCGTGTGTTGGCAAAGGGTTTGAAGCAGCCGTACGGTGAGTTACGCTACACTTAAAACGAATAAAACCAAAGAGGACAAAAGGTGCTATTTGAAAACAGTCCACCCAAAACATTTAATATGTATGTCCTCAACACTTTGGGCTTGACATGGTAAAACGGGTGTTTAACCCTTTCCCTCATATAGACGCTTTCTGACGCCTCTGCAGCAGACGGACTTTTGAAAACATAGTGACAACAGAAGAAATTGCTCAAAACGAGCAATTTCTCCTTTTGCCACAATGTTTTCCACTTTTAGTCATAGGTTATCCATTCAATTTTAGAGATTTTCTATTGTTTTTGTCAAAATATGCTCAAATTCGTCTGCTGCAGAATTGTCGTATGAGGGAAAGGGTTAACGCTGACCCACTTGTAGATACATTTTGACGCCTTGGCAGCGGACGACCTTACCATAGTGAGAAATATTTCACCATTTGCAACAATGTTTTCAACTCTATTTGATAGTTAAACTCTCATTTATTATGTTAGATTTTTCATGTTGATGTCAATGTGTTATGAAAGTCGTCTCCTGCAGAATCGTTGTATGTGAGAAAGGGTTAATAACGGTATACGGTCAAACCAGAGACATATAAACACATATATGTTTACATGTCTCTGATCAAACGTGTGTTTAGTTAACCCTTTCCCTCATACTACAATTCTGCAGCAGATGACTTTGAACACATTTTGTCAGAAGATATGAAATCTCTATAATTGAATGGATAACCTCCGATCAAACGTGTGTTTAGTTAATAACAGTATACGGTTAAACCAGAAACATATAAACACACATGTATTTTTTATATGTCTCATTGTATTTGTATATGTCTCTGGTCAAACGTGTGTTTAGTTAATACCGGCATACGGTCAAACCAGAGACATATACACACATATAGTTGTGTTTAGCAGTCACCGCTATTGATCAGCCATCAGCAGTCAGCAGAAAGTTGTCCCGATATAACAAAAAAATCATTTTGTTTACACTTTATTAGCCACGTCCAATGGGGCTAACAGTCTATATGGAAAAGCAGCCAGTTGCTTGGAAAATAAGTTGTGTGGAGTATTGGTGTGAGAAAACCAGGAAACATATGAGTAGGTGAACTGGCCGCCGTGATATGACTGAATTTGTTTTTGAAAACGGCGTTAAACCTCAATCAATCAATCAATCAATCAATCAATCAATCAATCAATCAATAAATAAATCAATCAATCAATCAATGATAAGCCATCTCCCTCATACCGTATACAAATATTGTTAGATGATGAATATTAGTAATATTATTATAGAGATACATAATATACAGTCGACGCACGTTAATTAAAATTCTAACAGTCTAAGGAAATTGTATGAGTAGGTTAACCCGTACAAGTTAACCATTTCCCTCATACGACAATTCTGCAGCAGACGACTTTGAACATATGTTGTCAAACAATTGGAAAATCTCTATAATTGAATGGATAACCTATGACTAAAAGTGGTAAATATTGTGGCAAAAGGAGAAATTGCTCATTTTGAGCAATTTCTTCTTTTGCCACTATGTTTTCAAAAAGCCGTCTGCTGCAGAGGCGTCAGAAAGCGTCTATATGAGGGAAAGGGTTAATTAAGGAATGTGGGCAGTATTTATCTATTGTTTAGCGTAAGATGTTTGACAACATTGTGGGGGAAAAAGGGGAAGATTTATCATTTATAATTTATATATACATGTATAAGAATCCACATACAGTTGTAATTTGATTTTAAGCTTCCCTATAATGGTTGATTGGGACGTTATAAAAAACTAGCTCAAAATTAAGAGCTTATGCTGTGATTTAAATTATTTGAAAATCAAATACAGCTATATTCTATAGACAGTTTCGATATAGACGATTTTAATGTCGTCTGCTGCAGTTTTGTTGTATGTGCAAAAGAGTTAAATCCATAGCCAAAGAGCGCAATAACGAAATACCCGAATATTCGACTCTAGAGGCATTCACCTTTCCCAAATACGATAAATGTACAGGAAACGACCCTGAAGGCATCTGGTCAAATATATGAACTATTTCTATATATGAAATTGTACTTATTGAAATGGATCGAAAACCCTTTTTTCTTCATCCAAAGAAGAAATTGTGCCTCATGACCAATTAACCCTTTTGCCACATCGATTCTAAACCTTGTCTGCTTGAGAAGCGTCAGAAAGTGCCTGTATGTAGGACTTTAAAGGATTTAAAGATCAGAAATGTTTGGACAATGGAACGTCGATACTTGAATATGGACCTTTAACATTTTGATACTATTAACATAAGCTTAAATACTTTTCACCAAGTCCATCTATGGATTTTAAGAAATGACAAAATGACAGTAATGGCTTTCCCTTCTTGGTGCCCATGCTTGTATCGTTAGCAATAAGACTCGCATGTGTCAGGATATATGGACAAGCATAATTGGTAACTTATTCAAGAAACGCCGTGATATAACTGATGAAAATGTTGAAAAACGACGTCAAACGCAATACAAATTGAATCCATGGATTTTCTTTACCTTTTCTTTAAAAACCAGGAATCCGCCGTGGTTAGCGTCGGGGATTTGGAATCCAGGCGTTCCGTGTTCGATCCACAGTCGCGGCTCGACGGTCATGGTGGAGCACGCGTCCTTTGCCAATGTACATATCCTAGTCTAGTACTGGTTTGTTAACCCAGGGATCATGAATACATGAACTGTCGCCGTGATATAACTGAAATAATGTTGTAAGCGGCGTTAAACCCCATACAACAATACAACTCTCATAGCATGTCCTTTGATCTGTGAAGAATGTTGTGTGCAATACTGGTGCGTAATAATCAGGAGACACTCGGTTAGGTGAAATGGACGCCATGCTATAGTTGATATGAGCCGTCCAGCGAGAAAACCAACAGTATAGCTTCTGCGTAATGTATCGACCTAGATCAGCCTGGGCAGTCCACGCAAACTGTTTTCGTCTTAGGGGGAAAGAGGTATAGAGAAATGATTCCTGAAACAGAAAATCCACAGGAGGCGAATAGTGTCTATCCGGGTAAGCCTGCGCTGATCTAGGTCGATACTTTACGCAGAGTCCACAGTGTTGGCTTTCCTCGCGGGACCGCTCAATTATGTTCTTAAAAACGGAGGAAAACTCCAATTAACTAACCATTCAACTCTTACAAAAGGGTATGTTGGATTATCGAAGTCATACAGAGGTTAATGTAAGTCGAAACAAGACAACGAAATCAGAATACCTGTTATACATGCGTACGAACCGCGCCAAGCGATTTGGGGTCTTATTGCATCTGCGTAAAGTGAAGACTGGTGAGAGTCTGTACACGCGCACAGTCTCATCAGAGTCCTCACTGTCCGTCCGTATGTTGCTTGGATCAAGATGCATATTCCGATAGAAAATCCAGAAGTGTAGCCCCTTTACGTGTTGTGCGCCGGTGCAATTTGATATAATCCCACATTCTCACGAGTCAGAGGCGGTAGACACGGCTCATTTACAAAGTAGTAACACTGTAAGCGGATAAAGATAATCCGGATTTCCCCCCTCCAAACCGCAGACGAACTTTTAACCCTTTCCTACATTTATCAAATCCCTATTAGACGACATCGAAAACATCTAGATAAAGCTATGGGAAATCTCAGGTAAAAGTAAATAAAAGTAAGAATATTGGATAAAGTTGGAAAAGAATTGTGGAAAAATGAGAAGTTGATCATGATGAGATATTCGCACTCCTGTTTAAAAACGTTGTCTGCTGCAGATGCCTTAAACTACGTCTGCATTTGAGAAAGGGTTAAACAATATATAATTATTACAACAATCTTTAACCCTTTCCCTCATATAGACGCTTTCTGACGCCTCTGCAGCAGACGGCTTTTTGAAAATTTAGTCACAAAAGAAGAAATTGCTCAATACGAGCAATTTCTTCTATTGCCACAATGTTTTCCACTTTTAGTCATAGGTTATCCATTCAAAAATATGTTTGACAAAATATGCTCAAAGTCGTCTGCTGCAGAATTGTCGTCTGAGGAAAAGGGTTAAATGATATAAATTGTGTATATTTATGTAGTATGCTGTATTTATTAAGTATATATGAATAGCAAACGATTTAAACCATGGATGGACTACTGGACTGTGCAGGTTGATCTTGATCTACGTTGTTCGCTAATAATTCTTTAACCCTTTCCAAAAATGCAAACGCTTACCGACGGCTCTACAGCAGACGACCTTTGAAACATTGTACCATTTGTTTTTAAAGTCTTTGGTATGGCCAGACAGGGGATCGAACCCACGACCTCCTGCACCGAGACTGACGCTCTTCCAGTACACAACAGAGTCTGCCCTTTCAATAGTGTAGCTTCTTCAGACGACACACCGTATCATGTGTGTACTGGAAGAGCGTCAGCCTGGAGGGCAGGAGGTCGCGGGTTCGATCGTTGACGTTCAGGGCCGTTGGGTTTAGCATCGTCGGTGTCAGGAACAATGGACCAGTAGTTCTGGTAAATTAACCAGGAAACACGCCGGGATGATACTGAATCAAAGAGGTATAGATTAAAGAAGGAGAGTACGTCATAGCACAGTACAGTAATTATAGGGACATATATTCTAGTCTAGCTTTCGACGAATGTCTTTGGAATTCGCTTACTAAATTGCAATTGGCGCCTACGAGCGTTTTGCTGAAAAAATTGAAAATCGCGTCAAACACCGTTACAGACAGTCATTGACTATGGGGAATAACTATTTCCCTCTTAGATGCGTATTTTGACGCATCTACAGCTGACGCCTTTTCGAATCATTTTGGTTGCGAACGAATACATTGCTAATAATGTGCAGAGCTGTTACCTCCTTGATATGAGCCAAGCCCCGGTAGCTCAGTCGGTAGCGACGCGGGCTGTCAATCAAGGGATTGTGGGTTCGATTCCCGGGCTCGGCCAACTTTCTTTTACGAGGATTGACAAAAGTCAATGCGACATGCGTCATTCGTCTGCCACCAATGGGCTAAGTCTATGTGGAAAAGCAGCCAGTTGCTTGGGAAGATTGTTGTGTGGAGTACTGGTGTGAGAAAACCAGGAAATGCATGAGTAGGTGAACTGGACGCCGTGATATAACAGAGAAATTGTTAAAAACTGTGTTAAATCCCAATCAATCAATCCTTGATATGATTTCATTCATCACTAGCTTAATTCTCGCATTACTATAAACTATGAATGCATAACGAAGCTGTAAAAACATAACCGAATTAACCATACACCGATGGCTAACTCGAGCACGTGGAAGTCAGTGGTACAGAGGTAGAGCGTCGGCCTCTTGTACTAAAGGTCCCGGGCTCGAATCTCATGATGAGCGGGTTCTGCCTTTGGAATTTTTCCACACAAACGGCGCGAGTACTGGTTAAGTATCCAGGAAGCAGACATCGAGCTTGATTAATATTTATAAGCTTAAAGCTTGTTTCGCAATCGATGTGAAATAAATAAGTGTAAACTAACTCGAGCACACGTCGATAACTCGAAGTAAGATATCTGTACATTTAGACTTTGAAGTAAGATATCTGTACATTTAGACTTTGAAGTAAGATATCTGTACATTTAGACTTTGAAGTAAGATATCTGTACATTTAGACTTTGAAGTAAGATATCGGTGCATTTAGACATTGAAGTAAGATATCTGTACATTTAGACTTTGAAGTAAGATATATGTACATTTAGACATTGAAGTAAGATATCTGTACATTTAGACTTTGAAGTAAGACATCTGTACATTTAGACTTTGAAGTAATATATCTGTACATTTAGACTTTGAAGTAAGATATCGGTGCATTTAGACTTTGAAGTAAGATATCTGTACATTTAGACTTTGAAGTAAGATATCTGTACATTTAGACTTTGAAGTAAGATATCGGTACATTTAGACTTTGAAGTAATATATCGGTACATTTATACTTTGAAGTAAGATATCTGTACATTTAGACTTTGAATTAAGATATCTGTACATTTAGACTTTGAAGTAAGATATCGGTACATTTAGACTTTGAAGTAATATATCTGTACATTTAGACTTTGAAGTAAGATATCTGTGCATTTAGACTTTGAAGTAATATATCGGTGCATTTAGACTTTGAAGTAATATACCGGTGCATTTAGACTTTGAAGTAAGATATCGGTGCATTTAGACTTTGAAGTAAGATATCGGTACATTTAGACTTTGAAGTAAGATATCGGTACATTTAGACTTTGAAGTAATATATCGGTGCATTTAGACTTTGAAGTAATATATCGGTGCATTTAGACTTTGAAGTAAGATATCGTTGCATTTAGACTTTGAAGTAAGATATCGGTACATTTAGACTTTGAAGTAAGATATCTGTACATTTAGACTTTGAAGTAAGATATCGGTACATTTAGACTTTGAAGTAAGATATCGGTACATTTAGACTTTGAAGTAATATATCGGTACATTTAGACTTTGAAGTAATATATCGGTGCATTTAGACTTTGAAGTAAGATATCGGTGCATTTAGACTTTGAAGTAAGATATCGGTGCATTTAGACTTTGAAGTAATATATCGGTGCATTTAGACTTTGAAGTAATATATCGGTACATTTAGACTTTGAAGTAAGATATCGGTACATTTAGACTTTGAGTTAGATATCGGTACATTTAGACTTTGAAGTAAGATATCGGTACATTAAGACTTTGAAATAAGATATATGTACATTTAGACTTTGAAGTAATATATCGGTGCATTTAGACTTTGAAGTAAGATATCGGTGCATTTAGACTTTGAAGTAAGATATCGGTGCATTTAGACTTTGAAGTAAGATATCTGTACATTTAGACTTTGAAGTAAGATATCTGTACATTTAGACTTTGAAGTAAGATATCTGTACATTTAGACTTTGAAGTAATATATCGGTGCATTTAGACTTTGAAGTAAGATATCGGTACATTTAAACTTTGAAGTAAGATATCTGTACATTTAGACTTTGAAGTAAGATATCTGTACATTTAGACTTTGAAGTAAGATATCTGTACATTTAGACTTTGAAGTAAGATATAGGTACATTTAGACTTTGAGTAATCGAGAGTTCTCTGTTTTGTATCCATGCTATAGTAAAACGTTTTTCTCTACAACGTCAACCCATCCATGTTGAAAATCGTACCACTCCATTTTTCGTCCAACAGGAAA
Organism: Serripes groenlandicus; assembly: GCA_031761405.1. Classification (NCBI taxonomy): domain Eukaryota; kingdom Metazoa; phylum Mollusca; class Bivalvia; order Cardiida; family Cardiidae; genus Serripes; species Serripes groenlandicus. The sequence continues at coordinate 49,137,064 of JASEVX010000013.1, forward strand.
TTTGATAAAATTTAATGTCTAAGTGGCAAACAAGGCAGATTTCAGGGAGATAGCTCGTCCGAGCTATCTCCCTAAAATCTGCATTGTTTGCAAAAGCATTTAACTGCCTTTCGCAGCGAAGGAAAAAAAGCCTTCTTGTTCATGACATTTGTTTTGTAAACTGTCAAAGGTAATGGAATTTCTGAATTGCCATTCAATCTGAAACATTGTTAACCCTTTCTCACATACAATACATCTGCAGCAGACGACTTTGAAATGATCAAGTACAAAATATATAAATCACTATAACTGTCAGATAGTATGCTTATTGAATAGAGTTGAAATCTTTGTGGCAAATGAAGAAATTGCTCATTATTGGCAAATGAAGAAATTGCTCATTATTGGCAAATGAAGAAATTGCTCATTATTGGCAAATGAAGAAATTGCTCATTATTGGCAAATGAAGAAATTGCTCATTATTGGCAAATGAAGAAATTGCTCATTATTGGCAAATGAAGAAATTGCTCATTATTGGCAAATGAAGAAATTGCTCATTATTGGCAAATGAAGAAATTGCTCATTATTGGCAAATGAAGAAATTGCTCATTATTGGCAAATGAAGAAATTGCTCATTATGGGCAAATGAAGAAATTGCTCATTATGGGCAATTGAAGAAATTGCTCATTATTGGCAAATGAAGAAAGTGCTCATTATGGGCAAATGAAGAAATTGCTCATTATTGGCAAATGAAGAAATTGCTCATTATGGGCAATTGAAGAAATTGCTCATTATTGGCAAATGAAGAAATTGCTCATTATGGGCAATTGAAGAAATTGCTCATTATGGGCAAATGAAGAAATTGCTCATTATTGGCAAATGAAGAAATTGCTCATTATAGGCAAATGAAGAAATTGCTCATTATAGGCAAATGAAGAAATTGCTCATTATTGGCAAATGAAGAAATTGCTCATTATGGGCAAATGAAGAAATTGCTAATTATATGCAATTTTCCTTTTAGTTTAGTTTAGACTTATTTATTTTAAATCGATTGCGAAAAAAAAATGCTTTCAGCTAATATTAAACACGGTCGAAGTCTGCTTCCTGGAGACATAATCAGTTCTCGCGCCGTTTGTGTGGAAAATCCTTATGGCAGAACCTGCTCATCATGGGATTCGAACCTCGGACCTTTGGTAAGAGAGGCCGACGATGTACCACTCGGCACCACTGTCTTCAACACGGGTGCAACACAAGACTGGGAAAAATTGGAGTAGTGGTTTCCCCGCCTTGGCTTATGGTTGCAGAGGATAAGCATTACGACTCGTTCATGTATCAGGATAAATAAAACCAGTATTACTTTGGTAAAAAGTGTACAGGAAACGCTCACAGCTCTAGACAAGGAAAGTTTTGTTACGTTCTAAAAAAATTATTTTACTCTCAAACTTGGTACTCAAAAGAATCGTCTCAATGAGACGATTCTTTTGAGTACCCACACCATAGGGTTTTGATGGATGATAAGAGAGATAGTGTGGGGAAAAGAGCTGTATACTCCACCTTATGTGGACCCCTGAACGCTGTGGTATGACTGAAATGCTGTTGAAAACGGCGTAAAACACTAAACGTTAGAAAGCCGCACTCTACGATGCGAGGTGAGGGTTTCTTTGGATATAAGCATGGAGCTATTAATCAAATTTAAATTCTTTATTTGCATGTTATTGAAATATATGCGAAAACATCAGTTGTACAGAAAAACATATGGTTTATATTAAATAAATGGCGACATATATATTTGAGAAAAGTGTAATCAATATTGGAAAAGATAAAACCGATACAAACATTTTTTTTATTTTTCTTAGTTTAACCCTTTCCCTCATATAGACGCTTTCTGACACCTATGCAGCAGACAGCTTTTTGAAAACATAGTGACGAAAGAAGAAATTGCTCAAAACGAGCAATTTCTCCTTTTGTCACAATGTTTTCCACTTTTAGTCATAGGTTGTCCATTCAGTTATAGATATTTTCTATTCTTTGACAAAATATGTTCAAAGTCATCTACTGCAGAATTGTTGTATGAGGAAAAGGGTTAAATTGCACCTTATCCGGATATCTACCCGACTAAGCTACCATTTTGTATTGGCCATATATATATATGAGACGTCCCACGAACAAACCAACATTGTGGGCTCTGCGTAAAATATCGACCAAAGCCCAAGCATGCCGTGCAGGCTAACTCGGTCAGACACCTTTCTCCTACTATGGATTTCCCCTTTCAGGAATCATTACTCTATACCTCTATCCCCCCATGAGACGGAATGTATCGGACCGGATTAGCCTGCGCGGACTGCGCAGGCTGATCCGAATCTATACATTACGCAGCGTCATTAATGTTGGTTTTCTCGTGGAACGGCTCATATTTTTTTTATCCCCCACTTAGTAATCGATATTAATGGAACTGGTGACGTTTCCTGCTTAGCGCGTCTAATTTACAATCCCTCCCCTGAAGCACGGTTTTCTCGTGCTGTGACTAACTCGATAATCCAATTCCCTCAGTAAGGGTGTACGCAGCGGTTAATCCGTCTAATAACATAATCCGAGAGGTCAGTTCCTCTGTAATAAACACTGTGTCATTGTATATAGGTGTATTAACAGTTTCCCTCATACAAACAAATCTGCAGTCGAGGATTATTTTTAGTTAAAATATGAAAACTGAATGTATTTGAATGAAGTATAGATGCGTGTAGATGAAAACATTGTGATAAAATGCGATTTTACTCATTATGAGCGTCATTTCCTTTGGCTACAATGTTTTAAACAAGTTATCTGATGTATGTGCGTACAAATGTGTCTGCACGTGGGAAAGGGTTAATGCCTTGTAAGTGCACAAAGTTCGGCAACGGTTTCATAACTATTACATGAGAGCTTTGCCAATGTAATAATACAAAATATATTGTAGGTGTATATCACCACCATTTTCATCATGTCCGTCGTATATGATCCGTACCGCGAGAAAACCAACATTATGGCATCTGCGTAATGTATCGACCGAGATCAGCCTGCGCAGTCCGCGCAAACTGATCCGGGCCGACACATTCCGTCTCAGGGGGATAGAGGTATAGAGTAATGATTCCTGAAACAGAAAATCAACATGAGGCGAAAAGTGTCTATCCGGGTAAGCCTGCACGACATGCTTAGGCTGATCCGGGTCGATACTTTACGCAGAGTCCACAATTTTGGTTATCTCGCGGGACGGCTGATATAATGATGTCAGAAGTATAATACATATTCAACCTTATTTACATAAACCTCCATGCCACACTGTTATCAACTGTATTCAATACACTCAGAGGTCCGGATAAGGAGGGGGTATTCAGCTATTTTTCCCCACAATGTCTCTCTTATTCTTATAGCAAACCCTATGTTGTGGGAACTCAATAGAATCGTCTCACTGAGACGATTCTTTTGAGTACCCACAACATAGGGTTAAAGGGTTAAACAAGGATTTTAGAACATGCACAACGCCCCCTTATCTAGAGCTCTGAATAGCTCTACTTTCTTTTATAGAAATCATTTACAAGTTTGCGTAGATTAATTCGGAGACGTCTGTTGCAATATAAATGAGCCGTTCCACGAGAATACCAACATTGTGGACTCTGCGTAATGTATCGAGCCCGAATAAGCGTTAGCACGCCGCTCGGGCTAACCCGGACAGACACTGTTCGTCTCCTGCGGATTCTTCTGTTTCAGGAATCATTACTATATACCTCTACTATCCTGCGACGGCCCGGGTTAGCCTTCGTGGTATGCTAAGGCTGATCTGGGTCGATACATTACGCAGAGTTTATAATGCTGGTTTTCTCGTGGAACTGCTCAAATTATTACTCCGTTTGTCATAATGGTTTCAATAGTCGTGTGCTGCAGAAGCGTCAGAAAGCGTCTGTTTGTGGAAAGGGGTTATACATGCAAAGTTATGTCGTGATCGTGCGTTATGTCGTGATCTTGCGTTATGTCGTGATCGGGCGTTATGTCGTGATCGTTCGTTTATTGGTAGGAATCCGCTGTGGTCGAGTGGTTAGCGTCGGGGATTTGAAACCGGGTGTCCCGGCTTCGATCCCAAGTCGTGGCACTACGGTCATGGTGGAGTGCCCTTGGGCCAAAGCACATTTCCTAGCCTAGTACTGGTTTGTTTACCAAGGGATCATGAATAAGTGAACTGTCGACGTGATATAACTGAAATAATGTTGAAAGCGACGTAAAACCCCAATAAAACGAAAGCGTTTGGTGGTTATAAATCACCGGGTTGACGGATCCAAAAAAAGTACTCCATCACCTTGTATGCCGGTATAGCCCTGACTCAGCATTTGTGTCCGGGGATGCTCGTCAAAGACGTTGAACAACCGCTCCCAGGGTTCAGAAACCTACCTTCTACCGGGGAAAAGTACATTGTATAACTTTTAAGTGGATATTGAATTTATTTGATATAAAAGCCATACGGCCAGTTTTTTTCTACAATAACATATCTACCCATTTCCCACATAGAAGGAATATACAGAAGATAAGTTTGAAAGCATCAAATTAATACTATGAATATCCCTTTAAATGAATTAATTATTACTGAAACAGTTGAAAACATTGAGGCAAAAGGTGAAATTGCTCCTTTTGCCGCAATGGTTTCAACAAAAGTAGTCTGCTATAGTCGTCAGAAAGCGTCTACAAGTGGGAAAGGATTAATTATATAATGTTAACGGAAGAACATAATTTCAAAAATCATGCGAGCAAGAAAAAAGTCTAACTCGAGACTTTGTAGACATAATGTTGCTGAACTTCTTTATCCTATAATCCATGAATATGGACCTATAGCAAATTACCGTCAATAACCTGATTTCTGGACATATTGAAGTTCTATTGAATTGAACGTTTTCATACCTTTAACCCTTTCCCTCATACAACAATTCTGCAGCAGACGACTTTGAACATATTTTGTCAAAAAATAGAAAATCTCTATAATTGAATGGATAACCTATGACTAAAAGTGGAAAACATTGTGGCAAAAGGAGAAATTGCTCGTTTTGAGCAATTTCTTCTTTTGTCACTATGTTTTCAAAAAACCGTCTGCTGCAGAGGCGTCAGTAAGCGTCTATATGAGGGGAAAAGATAAACACTCATATAGAACCATACAACTGTATTAGTTTGCTTAGTTTTGTCATTGACCCTTTTTAACCTACATTGTCTGACGTCTTTCCAACATACAGATGTTTTCAGACGTCTTTCCAGCATACATATGTTTTCTGACGTCTTTCCAACAGGCGACACTTGAAGACATAAGTGGAAATAAAGAAATTAATCATAATGAGCAATTTCTGCTTTTGCCACAATGTTTTCAACTTTATTCAAAAACTGTTCTTTCGCGTAAAGAGGGCTTCCATATTTGTTTACGAAGGTGCTTTCGAAATCATTTTCCGACAGATTGGTTGTATAATGGTTAAGTAAAACTTGAAATAGTTTAAATTGTTTACAAATTGTGACCCCCCATAAATCGTCCCAATAGCCCATTGTTTTTTACAATGACAAAACTTAATCAGGGGGGGGGGGGGACAGTGATTCAAATGATCTTTTTCCAGATGAGGAGATATCCAAATGTCGTTTAACCCTTTCCCACAAACAATTAAACTGCAGCAGACGACTTTGACTTTGAAAATATTGTGACAAAAAGAGAAATTGCTCTCAATGTTTCACAAGTCGTCTGCTGCAGAGGTGTCAAAATGCGTCTGTAAGTGGGAAAATAATAACAATAAGTTTTCGTGTAAATGTCTGCTCATCATTTTACGCTCTATTAAATAATCACTTTCATTTACCGAGATTTTCAATAATTTTGCCTGCATTTTTCCCCCTCAAAATTGTCTACTGCAGATTTAACCCTTTCCCTCATATAGACGCTTTCTGACGCCTCTGCAGCAGACGGCTTTTTGCAAACATAGTGACAAAAGAAGAAATTGCTCAAAACGAGCAATTTCTTCTTTTGCCACAATGTTTTCCACTTTTAGTCATAGGTTATTCATTCAATTATAGAGATTTTCCATTTTTTGACAAAATATATTCAAAGTCGTCTGTTGTAGAAATGTCGTATGAGGGAAAGGGTTAATGCACATGAGAAAGGGTTAAAATAAAGGGTACTATATATTTTGTTCGATGATAATTATATAAAGGATATTGATTTTGTTTCAAGGCATGAAAAATCTAACCAAAACGCGATAATTATATGTGACAGGGTATATAGTGTCCCTGTATGTGATCAAAGGCTTATCAGCTGTTTACTGATAAAAAGGATAACCAGAGCCATATTTGTACAATAGGTATTAATTACAAAAAAATGTCACCGCGTGACCACCTTGTTAAACCAATAGGAAGCAGCCCCAGGGGGCTCGGGATTTGGGGATACATGTGTTCATGTTATATTTAAACAGATTGAACATGTGGTTTTTTTGTGGTGAAAGAATTTTAACCAATTACTTATTTTACCCCGTGTTGTATTACAGAGTCAACTTATAGATAAAATATAATCAACAACACGTAGAACATAGCTCATATTTATTGATTATAAATATACATACAATGTTTCGAACCAAATACAAAGAATTAACAAATCAAATTACCAGAAAAAAACCCAAAAAACAACCAAAAACAAAAAAAAACATACAAGATCTTCAATCAAATCAAATCAAATCACGTGCGGTCGACGTTCCGGCGATTCGTTAGGTTACTTCTAAATATGACAATAACAATACGTTGTTGGAGGTATAACTTCAACCATACCATAAAACATTTTTAAAGAAACATACACACAACAAAGAACGGATGTCAAATGCAGAAAAAAATAATCATACAGGGACTCAAACCCGAAAACATTTAGTGCGAGAGGCAGACGCTCTACCACTGCACCATTGTCTTCTACACATTTTCCTAGGGCACGGCTCGTGTATAATTTTGCAACAGTGGCTTTACTAGTGAAATGATTAGCACTCCAAATTTAACTTGCTAAACATTTTAACCCTTTCCCTCATACGACAATTCTGCAGCAGACGACTTTGACGATATTTGGTCAAAAAATAGAACATCTCTATAATTGAATGGATAACCTATGACTAAAAGTGGAAAACATTGTGGCAAAAGGAGAAATTGCTCGTTTTGAGCAATTTCTTCTTTTGTCACTATGTTTTCAAAAAAGCCGTCTGCTGCTGAGGCGTCAGAAAGCGTCTAGATAAGGGAAAGGGTTAACTTTGACTCTTTCCAAGCTGCTGACGACTTTCAAAAATGTGCAATTTCTCCTTTTACCACTACAATGTTTTCTACTGTATTCAGTTTAAACACTTTCATTTTGTTGTTGACATTTTAGCTATATGTTATTTCAAAGTCTTCTGCATCAGATTCGTTTCATATGGGGTATAATTATTATTATATAGATATATTTTAACTCTTTAACTAGTGCGAAAACTGGGAACAAACGGATAAGAAGTTGTATTGGACTTTAAACGTGTATGAAGTCTTTTCGCCTAATTTCATGATTCTGTTGTTTTTCAAATGTACATTTTTATGGTATTGAAAGACATCAAGGTTTTATTACATAATAACAAGAATTGAATTGATTAGCACTCCGGATTAAGCTTCATCATCTTGTAGAAACCAATTGTTGTGAAATCTGCGTTTGTTTCCGCATAATATATTATTTAATTGATATTATATAAAGCTGCTAACCGATCCATTTTTACATAAATGGTTCCATGGTGTAATGGTTAGCACTCAGGACTTAAAATCCTGCGATACACGCTCAAATCTCGGTTGAAGCTAACACTTTTAATTCAATAAATTTATGATCTATATTAACAAATAAGTGTTATGATTACAATATATTAAGGTTCCATGGTGTAATGGTTAGCACTCAGGACTCTGAATCCTGCGATCCGAGTTCAAATCTCGGTGGAACCTGTTTTTGCTCCAAATACACCCCTTTTGTGTTAAATTTTCTCTGATTTATAAATTAATGTATTACGTTTTAGTCCCATTTAAATTATATACAAAGGATAAAGGATCCTAAGAATTTTCAAAATTTCGCTGTTTTCATCACTTAGTTATAGCAGGGACGTAGATAAGAGGGATAAGTAACTAAATTATATACTAAAATATCACCCGTGCCGACATTTGTAGCAAGTAAAACTCAAAAACTATTCAAGATATGAAAATAAAAAAATATTTTCTGGAAGTTTAAACATTCTTCTATTGCAGTAGATAAAAATATTTTAAAATATTACAGGTTTTGATAATATGTTATCCGTATGAAAAATGTCAATCTATTAATTTTTGGAAAAAAATAATATAATTCAGAAATTCCAATATCGGTATCTTTTAAAAACAGTCATTGTTCAAATACAAAGAAATTCCAGTTATTTATTGTATCTCTAACTTTGGTTGAAATGTTAAGCTTTTAGAATATGTATGTTTTGTTTATGTGCCAAATGTGATTTCAAAGTTTTATTTTCTACAACATGTGACGATTTGGACAATTTTATTTCTATGTGTGATATTTTAACCATATAACAGGTGCACAGGTGGAGTTGCCTGTCCCTTTTATCTACGTCCCTGGTTATAGCCTATACCAGGTGGTGCTTTTTGAAAACATAGTGACAAAGGGAGAAATTGCTCAAAACGAGCAATTTCTCCTCCTGCCACAATGTTTTCCACATCAGTGAAACTATATAGAAGATAATTGGTGTCTTTTTTAACTCTACGATAAAATATTTATTTTTAAGAGAGTGAGTAGGACACATGATATTTCACTACAATCTATGCCGCGAGTGGATACATGTTTATCTCCTTTTTTTTTGCACGAATGGAAATATTTTGCTTTCCATGTATCAGACATCTAACTTAAAATAGAGAATCAGAATCAGAATATTTTATTGACTCAAACTTTACAAAGTTTATGGTCATTTACAAATATACAAGAATTTTTTTATATATGTGTGTATCAAGGAAAGAATGGTCTCAATATAGTTTTGGAGGACAAACTGCTTTGTCATATTAGAAGCTTTAAAAAGGTAATAGCCAACTATACCATGCAGATGAATATGTAGTAAAAGACATATGGCATATCATATCACTTTATTTACATACACATATGCATGCTGCCACATATCGTATTATCATATCCAAACAATGTCAAAGACGTACAGGAACTAAAGTATGCCATGTACATACGTTTCTATATTTCATCGTGTATAGTTTGGTAAAGAAAGGAAATTAAACATATCAACATACATACAATACATATATATCAAAGCACATCATTGTTGCGTTTATGAAAAGAAAGGGTAATAAATTTACAAAGGTTGATAAGGTCACCTTTATTATTGGTTTTTAAAAGCTCAACTAACTTTAACATATTTGGGTTTTTCCAATATTTCTTTTTTACAAATTTGAATCTAATATCTAAATAGTATGGGCATTGTAGGATAAAATGGAATTCATCTTCCATTTCGCCCATTTGGCAGTACATGCATAAACGTTCGTGTCGATCTACCCTTTCACCAGCAAACCTACCGGTATCTATTCGTAAATTTCTACTAATACTTAAGTTTAGATAGTTTTCCTGACCAAAATCGGATTTTAAATGCTTATATAATGTACTAAGAGTGCGCCTAGTCTCAATATCTTGGTACCATTTTTGTAAAAATGTGTCGATTAACCTTTGTTTAAATATATTAGTAAAATGTTTAGCGTTCACTGAGCACGGGTTGTCCCAAACGTAAGCAAAGCCACGGCTACTTAAAAGATTACGTAGTTTAGTGAACCAATTATTTTTTTCGAGCATGGCATCCTGAGCAATTGACGATAGTATTAGATTATCGGTATGTATAAGTTTAAACCAGTATTGTAAAATTCTTACATAGCGATTAATATAAAGAGGATATCTACCTAACTCCCCGTACACTGCCGCGTTACATGTAGACTGTCTTACCCCAAGAATCCTTTTACACAATTTTAAATGTAGTTTTTCCAGAGTGTTTGCATTTGTAAACCCAGAGACTTCGCAACCATAATAGAGTATAGGGGTAACAAAAGCATCGAATAACTGTAGCGCTACTTTTGGAGATGTGTTATAACGTTTCAGGTTTGAAAGTAGAACATTCATAGCTTTAAGACCTTTCCCGTACAACATCTGGTTATTAAGTGTGAAAGAACCCGTGAAATTAAAAGTACATCCTACGTAATTAAAATCGTTGACTATTTCAATTGGGTTATCTGCGTATACCCACTGTTCATTGGATTTTAATTTACCACGTTTACTTAAAATAGAGTGTATATCGAAATCCCCATGCTCAAAATCCCCATGGCTCAAAACTGCCATAGTACTCAAAATCCCCATGGCAAAAATGACGAGGTATTCAAAGGTATTGAGTAGGGGAATTAGTTCAATTAGAAAACTGGACGTGTGAATAAATTTGTTTGGTAACCAACAGAATAACATTTAATAATTTAACTTTTATTTATAGAGATTTTTCTTATTTTGCCAAGATCTGCTAAACACTTGTATGTATGTAGGAAAGGGAATATGCTAATATAAGCGAAATGAAGACAAATAAAACACTGAGAAAGTTTAATCATTTTAATTCATAAATATGCATTAATAATAAACATCGATAAATAAAATTCACAGTTAAAAACAGTGATGGGTTTTCAAGGATACATTATTCTGATCTTTCTTATAAATGCTCTGTGGAAATCATGTAAAAAACACGACATTACATTACATGTATATGTTATGTTTCAGTAGCAATATGTGGAATGATGTTGTACTGAGTGTATATCAAAATCCCCATGCACAAAATCCCCATGGTTCAAAATTGGCATAGTACTCATAATCCCCATGGATAAAATGACAGGGTATTCAAAATCCCCACGATGGGTAGTCAACATCCCCATGGAAAATATGACAGGGTATTCAAAGGTGTTGAGTAGGGGAATTAGGTAGAAAACTGGACGTGCCAATATATTTTCTTAGTTATCTGCTGAAAACGTATGTATGTAGAAGACCTTAAGCCATTATGCAATCAAAATAATTAACTAATCTAATTTGTATTTAAAGTAGAAGATCTTAAGCAATTGTACAATCGAAATAATTAATAAAGGTAATCATTTACATGGGTATTTAAAGTAATTACCATAAAATATATTAAGTGATTATGCAATCAAAATGATTAACTAATCTAGTTTAGGGGTATGATGATTTAAATGACTGGCTGTGACAAACAAAATAAACACAGATATTCACCATGGGGATTTTGAATACCCCATCATTTTGGCCGTGGGAATTTTGAATACCCTGTCGTTTTAGCCATAGGGATTTTGAGTACTATGCCAATTATGAACTATGGGGATTTGGAGTGTCTCCCGTTGTACTACGAGACGCTTGAAACCAATTATATCCATCAATTCAGAAGGTTCTAATTTCCTCCATCCGAGTAGCACAATACACATACGAGTAACGCTATTGTAACATTTCGAGGGCTTGGCGTGAAACAGTTGTAACTAAAAACCTATTGTGAAAACCCTGGTCTAGGGGCAATTTTGACCCCTTTGTAAACAATGGAAATTTAGGTGCCATTACTCAGAACGAGCAATGGCACCTAAATTTCCATTGTTTATCAAGGAAAATGATTTAACGCTTATAAAGACTTTACGGCAAGGTGATTAACCTTGGAAATAAAATACCAATTTTAGTTTTACAACCGTTTCACGCCAAGCCCTCGATTGGTTTTTCAAAAGGTCTAGGTATACAAATATATTTATTTTCAAAAATGAAGCATCACAATTCACAAACGATTGAAATTTATGAATGAGCTGATTGATTGGAGTTTAACGCCGTTTTCAACACTTTTTCAGTCTTATCACGGCGGCCAGTTCACCTACTCATGCGTTTCCTGGTTTTCCCACACCAGTACACCACACAACATACTTTCCAAGCAACTGGCTACTTTTCCAAATAGACTGTTTAACAGCCCATTGGTGAAAGACGAATGACGCAGGTCACAGTGACTTTTGTCATGTTGGCCAAACTGGGATTCGAAATCACATTCCATGGATTGACAGCCCGCGTCGCTACCGACTGAGCTACCGGGGCTCGGCATGAATGAGCTGAGAATGAACTCAGATTCGACTTACATTCTTTCCGACATTTTATAAAAACCAGTTTGACAAGCGTCATACATCTTCCATGAAAAGCAGCCAGTTGCCGGAAGGACTGGTGTGTGGGGTCCTGTTATGAGAAAGCCAGAACAAACATCATGGGTATGTGAAATGGAAACCGTAATATAACAGAAGCATTTTTGAAAAATTGCGTTAAATCCCTAACGCAATCAACCAAACGATTCCACAATGCAATACTAACTCATGTGATCTGCCATATAGATACATGCCACGTAGTTCGTCTGTCTTTTTTTTAAGTCGATCATACATGTAACATTATTATCTAGTAATTACGAATGTACCGAAATTACTTTCCCCCCGTAAGAAAATGAAAAACACGCACTGTCATCCTTACCCCGATTCCCACGATTTTAACTCTTTCAGCGCCAAAGGCAATATTGAGGTTTTTGCAACCAATACTGATTCAGGCGAGTCAGCTCGTAACGAGCTGTCTCACCTGAAATCAGCATTGTTTGCCTTTTAGTTGTCAAAATAGTCCGATTTTGAACTTGGAAGAGTCTACTTTAAACAATTCGGCGCTGAAAGAGTTAAATAACAATGCAGAAAACGACGTTCGAAAAATAAAATGCAAGGGAAAGGCGAAATTACTCGTGATTAACAATAAATACTTTAACCACGGTGTTTTCTACTCGTTTTTCAAAATCAATTCTTTCAAATTTACCAAATCTTACAAGTTTTACTGAGATATTTTCAAAGCAGACGACTGAATATAACATACTTATCAAGTAAATGGATTTAGGCAAATTCGTACGATACCGTTATACTTACACGTGCGTGATCTTAACACCGCATGTCTCATCCAGACAGTACATACCGTGGGACAACACTCATAACCAACGCAACAGCATCCTGCATCAAAAGGTAGATACGCGTGTATTGACATAAGCCAGTGACGTATCATTGATAGAGAAATGTCAAGAATCTGCGCAATGAAGTTGAAAAGAACAGGAACAATAAACGTGAAGACTAATAGAAATTACAGCAGATGAGATCGTTAAGGCCCGACCCGGGGTTGTTTTTCGTCTTGGGAAACCGATGGTGTGAGGTGTATACTAGGTTGTTATATCTGCTTGTACAATTTTAAAGTCACTTCCAACAGTCCTTCAGCCATATCACGGTATTTCCTTGGCAAACTTCAAAGATTTGTCATGTTTGAAATAACGATAGTGTAGGGTTCTATGGTTAGCACTCACGACCCTGGATACTGCGATCCGAGCTCAAATCTCGGTGGAACCTGAACTTTCTTGGGCTATCCTTTGAATTTTATATTGAAACTAAGAAGGTTTATAAAATGCAAAACGCATAAAGCAATTTCATAATAGTTCCATTGTGAAATATTTAGCACTCAGGACTTTGAATCCTGCGATCCGAGTTCAGATCTGGTTTGAATTTTTACAAAATTCATTATACATATATTCATAAAATCAAGATTCGAATGAACTAATCACACGTCCTGTCTAAATCTAGAAAAAAATGTAAGGTTCCATGGTATAATGGTTAGCACTTGGGACTTTGAATCGTGCAATCCGAGTTAAAATCTCGGTGGAACCTGACTGTATTCTATCGTATTTTTTCGTATGTATTGAACATTTGTCCTGTTAATAAAAACTTAATGATTGGTTCCATGGTGTAATGGTTAGCACTCAGGACTTTGAATCCTGCGATCCGAGTTCAAATCTCGGTGGAACCTAAAGTTTCGTTTTAAATTCATTAAAAGACGTGTTTCGAAGTAGTCTGTACAGATTTAAAATCGTAAGTTTTCATGGTGTAATAGACTCTAAATCCGTCGATTCGAGTTGAATTATCGGAGGAAGCTGGAGTTTCCTTTTAAAGTTCATAATAAAAGCCCGCGACTTACATTTTTAATAGGCTTTCGGAAATGATATAGGAGGACGAGTTATTATTAGAAAACATTAGAACATATTACAATTGTCTTTGTTTAATAACACTAAGTTATGACACATCTAAAATGAAATAAATATTCCGATGTTTTAAGTTTTTGCAGTTCCTTTATTTTGACTCGCATTTATGTTTTTTTGTCTTATTTACGAAGACATTTAATGAAAACATTATGTGTATGTCTAGACTAATGAAAGTCAAGAATACATATGTGTTAAAAAATAAATCAATGCAGTCTTTTCCGGCGACATTGATGCCTTGCATCAACTTTCTCTTGTTATTATTATTATATACATAGTAATATATATGTAGAGTAAAAAAGGGAGAACCAGGTTTGACTGATAACGCGTTGCCGGGCCTCAATATGACTGTCATAACAACATAGCAGCAATATGTGGAGTCAAAAAGGGGTAGGGGTGTGGGGGGGGGGGGGGGGAACCAGGTTTGACTGATAACCCATTGCCGGGCCTCAATATGACTGTCATAACAACAGAGCATCAAGGTAACGACATAATTCGGGGTGATTAACGATCACTGGAAGAGAAAAAACACGGGCACGGTGAAAAACGCAAACAAAGTGAATCCAGATGGGGTTTTAGACCGTATCTTGAAGACAATAGCGCGTGCCGTTCATACTAAGGTGTCAATGCAGCCGTACTGCTTGTATGTATTTTTACGCGTGTATGTATATATTATGTGCTTCGTTCCAAACGCGTGCTGCTACACCTTGTAACAAGAAGGAGTTACAACCGTTTAATGTGAATTCATCAATACGGATGTGGTTCATGAGAAAGGGGTGCAACTGTACATCAGAAATGCATATAGTTACGTAGGTTTTACACCGAACAGGAACTATGTTTATTGCACTTAGTCAGAAGAAAATGGGTCCAGACGCATTACTCAGTCGATGGCGTGAGCATGCGCATCGTCTGGCCGGATGCTCCCCTTTTTGCCTGCATAGGAAACTATTATGAATATTGCTTCGGGTAAGGAAAGCTAGAAGTATAACCCTTTTTAGTTGAAATATATTGTCCCAAATGCAAAACAAAAACCAAGAAGAAATAAAAAAAAAATTAATCTTTCCTCTCATTAAATAAATTTGCATCAGATGATTTTATTTTGAAAACTTTTGGGGAAAACATATGTTACATATATTAATGATCCTTGGGTAGAATTAAAAACATCGTGACAAAAGTAGAAATTGCTCTTCACCATGAGCAATTTTCTAGTTTTGCGACCATGTATTCAAAGACGTCTGCTGCAAAAACGTCAAACTTCGTCTGCATGAGGTGGAGAAATGTTCGAACCGCATCTTATAAGAACGTCTGCAATGATAGAGTTTTTGTTTGGTCTCTTGTATAATAATATTTGAATAAAATAATAAAATAGATTAAGAAAAATGACTTCACGAGAAAAAAGTATACAATGTAAATTAATTAAATTGCTCACCTGTTATTTGTCAAGTCATAAATGAATAGCATTTACAATTTACAGTCAAACCTGTGCTAAAGACCACCATCGAATAGCGATTCCATGTCAATAGCAACTGCACTTATAGGCTCCAATTGCTAAATTTCTGCAATTAAATACCACCTGTGAACAAAGACTATAGTGCTGTGTTCCCGTTGGTGGTCTTTATACACAGGTTCAACTGTATATACAAATATACAGCCGTCAGGCGTTTTTTTTTTTAATTTTCAACAATGACATACATATAGGCAATGGCACCAGATTATTCACTATAGGTTTCTGAGGACTAGACAGGGGGGGGGGGGGGGGGGGGGGGGGGGGGGGGGGGGGGAGTAAATAGGTCTTTCTTCCATGATATATATCTTAACTTTAACGTACATTGTGTATTCAATACAGCTTTAACGTACGTTGTATATTTAATACAGCTTTAACGTACGTTGTATATTCAATACAGCTGTAACGTACGCTGTATATTCAATACAGCTGTAACGTACGTTGTATGTTCAATACAGCTTTAACGTACGTTGTATATTTAATACAGCTTTAACGTACGTTGTATATTCAATACAGCTGTAACGTACGTTGTATATTCAATACAGCTTTAACGCACGTTGTATATTTAATACAGCTTTAACGTACGTTGTATATTCAATACAGCTTTAACGTACGTTGTATATTCAATACAGCTTTAACGTACGTTGTATATTCAATACAGCTTTAACGTACGTTGTATGTTCAATACAGCTTTAACGTACGTTGTATATTTAATACAGCTGTAACGTACGTTGTATATTCAATACAGCTGTAACGTACGTTGTATATTCAATACATCTTTAACGTACGTTGTATGTTCAATACAGCTTTAACGCACGTTGTATATTCAATACAGCTTTAACGCACGTTGTATATTCAATACAGTTTTAACGCACGTTGTATATTCAATACAGCTTTAACGTACGTTGTATATTCAATACAGTTTTAACGTACGTTGTATGTTCACTACAGCTTTAACGTACGTTGTATGTTCAATACAGCTTTAACGCACGTTGTATATTGAATGCAGCTTTAGCGTACGTTGTATGTTCAATACAGCTTTAACGCACGTTGTATATTCAATACAGCTTTAACGTACGTTGTTTATTCAATACACCTTTAACGTACGTTGTATTTTCAATACACCTTTAACGTACGTTGTATATTCAATACAGCTGTAACGTACGTTGTATATTCTATACAGCTGTAACGTACGTTGTATATTCAATACAGCTTTAACGTACGTTGTATGTTCAATACAGCTTTAACGTACGTTGTATGTTCAATACAGCTCTAACGCACGTTGTATATTCAATACAGCTTTAGCGCACGTTGTATATTCAATACAGCTTTAACGTACGTTGTATGTTCAATACAGCTTTAACATACGTTGTATATTCAATACACCTTTAACGTACGTTGTATATTCAATACAGCTTTAGCGTACGTTGTATTTTCAATCGACGCATGATGAATAAATAACAACTTTGAACTAATACAGATACTATCTGTTTCTATATATGTAAACCGGCCGTGGTAACTTATACATTATATATTCATCATGCGACATATGTATATGTATATATTTATCGAAGTGAGATAAAACCACTAAACATATAGGTAAATTATTACGCTTTACATATCTCATCGAGGTTCCATGGTGTAATGGTT
>JASEVX010000013.1:49154570-49368615 GCA_031761405.1 Serripes groenlandicus
ATCAATGTTATATAACAGCATTCATCAGAAATATTCCGCTATATCCCTTTCCACTTGCAAACACATTCTGACGCATCTGCAGCAGACAACTTTTGCAAACAATGTGGCGAAAGAAGGAAATTGCTCATTATTGGCAAATGAAGAAATTGCTCATTATGGGCAAATGAAGAAATTGGCTCATTATGGGCAAATGAAGAAATTGCTAATTATAAGCAATTTCTCTTTTTAGTTTAGTTTAGACTTATTTACTTTAAATCGATTGCGAAAAAAAAAAGCTTTCAGCTAATATTAATCAAGCTCCAAGTCTGCTTCCTTTAGACATAACCAGTACTCGCGCCGTTCCTGTGGAAAATCCTAATGGCAGAACCTGCTCATCATGGGATTCGAACCTCGGACCCTTTGGTAAGAGAGGCCGACGATGTACCACTCGGCACCACTGTCTTCAATACGGGTGCAACACAAGACTGGGAAAAATTGGAGTAGTGGTTTCCCCGCCTTGGCTTATGGTTGCAGAGGATAAGCATTACGACTCGTTCATGTATCAGGATAATAAAACCAGTATTACTTTGGTAAAAAGTGTACAGGAAACGCTCACAGCTCTAGACAAGGAAAGTTTTGTTACGTTCTAAAAAAATTATTTTACTCTCAAACTTGGTACTCAAAAGAATCGTCTCAATGAGACGATTCTTTTGAGTACCCACACCATAGGGTTTTTGATGGATGATAAGAGAGATAGTGTGGGAAAAGAGCTGTATACTCCACCTTATGTGGACCCCTGAACGCTGTGGTATGACTGAAATGCTGTTGAAAACGGCGTAAAAACACTAAACGTTAGAAAGCCGCACTCTACGATGCGAGGTGAGGGTTTCTTTGGATATAAGCATGGAGTCTATTAATCAAATTTAAGTTCTTTATTTTGCATGTTATTGAAATATATGCGAAAACATCAGTTGTACAGAAAAACATATGGTTTATATTAAATAAATGGCGACATATATATTTGAGAAAGTGTAATCAATATTGGAAAGATAAAACCGATACAAGCATTTTTTTATTTTTCTTATTTAAACCCTTTCCCCCATGAAGACGCTTTCTG
Source organism: Serripes groenlandicus (assembly GCA_031761405.1). Lineage (NCBI taxonomy): Eukaryota > Metazoa > Mollusca > Bivalvia > Cardiida > Cardiidae > Serripes > Serripes groenlandicus. Next base: position 49,155,667 of record JASEVX010000013.1, read on the forward strand.
ACACCTATGCAGCAGACAGTTTTTTGAAAACATAGTGACGAAAGAAGAAATTGCTCAAAACGAGCAATTTCTCCTTTTGTCACCACAATGTTTTCCACTTTAAGTCATTAGGTTATCCATTCAATTATAGAGATTTTCTATTCTTTGACAAAATATGTTCAAAGTCATCTACTGCAGAATTGTTGTATGAGGGAAAGGGTTAAATTGCACTCCTTATCACGGATATCTTCCAGACTTTAAGCTACCATTTTGTATTGGCCATTATATATATATGAGACGTCCCACGAACAAACCAACATTGTGGGCTCTGCGTAAAATATCGACCAAAGCCCAAGCATGCCGTGCAGGCTAACTCTGCGTCAGACACCTTTCTCCTACTATGGATTTTCCTTTCAGGAATCATTACTCTATACCCTCTATCCCGCCCATGAGACGGAATGTATCGGACCGGATTAGCCTGCGCGGCACTGCGCAGGCTGATCCGAATCGATACATTACGCAGGGTCATTAATGTTGGTTTTCTCGTGGAACGGCTCTATTTTTTTTATCCCCCACTTAGTAATCGATATTAATGGAACTGGTGACGTTTCCTGCTTAGCGCGTCTAATTTACAATCCCTCCCTGAAGCACGGTTTTCTCGTGCCTGTGACTAACTCGATAATCCAATCCCTCAGTATAGGGTGTACCACAGCGGTTAATCCGTCTAATAACATAATCCGAGAGGTCTGTTCCTCTGTAATAAACACAGTGTCATTGTATAGGTGTAATTAAACAGTTTCCCTCATACAAACAAATCTGCAGTCGAGGATTATTTTTAAAAACATCGAAGTTAAAATATGAAAACTGAATGTATTTGAATAAAGTATACATACTGATTGGGTGTAGATGAAAAACATTGTGATAAAATGCGATTTTTACTCATTATGAGCGTCTTTTCCTTTTGCTACAATGTTTTAAACAAGTTATCTGATGTATGTGCGTACACATGTGTCTGCACGTGGGAAAGGGTTAATGCCTTGTAAGTGCACAAAGGTCGACAAGGTTTCGTAACTATTGATTGATTGATTGGGGTTTTACGCCGTTTTTAACAACTTCTCAGTTATAATCACGGCGGCCAGTTCACACTACTCATGTATTTCCTGGTTTTCTCACAACACTACCTCACACAACAATCTTCCTAAGCAACTGGCTGCTTTTCCACATAGGCCCATTGGTGGGAAGACGAATACATGAGGATCTTTGCCAATGTAATAATACAAATATATTGTAGATGTATATCACCACCATTTTCATCATATCCTTCGTATATGATCCGTACCGCGAGAAGAACCAACATTATGGCATCTGGCGTAATGTATCGACCGAGATCAGCCTGCGCAGGTCCGCGCAGATTGATCCGGGCGACACGATTCCGTCTCAGGGGGATAGAGGTATAGAGTAATGATTCACTGAAACAGAAAATCAAACATGAGGCGAAAAGTGTCTATCCGGGTAAGCCTGCACGACATGCTTAGGCTGATCCGGTCGATACTTTACGCAGAGTCCACAATTTTGGTTATCTCGCGGGACGGCTGATATAATGATGTCAGAAGTATAATACATATTCACCTTATTTACATAAACCTCCATGCCACACTGTTATCAACTGTATTCAATACATTCAGAGGTCCGGGATAAGGAGGGGTATTCAGCTATTTTTTCCCCACGAATTGTCCTCTCTTATTCTTATAGCAAACCTGTGTTGTGGGAACTCAATAGAATCGTCTCACTGAGACGATTGCTTTGAGTACCCACAAGCATAGGGTTAAAGGGTTAAACAAGGATTTTAGAACATGCAAAAACGCCCCCCCTTATCTAGAGCTCTGAATAGCTCTACTTTCTTTTATAGAATCTTTACAAGGTTTGCGTAGATTAAATTCGGAGACGTATGTTGCAATATAAATGAGCCGTTCCACGAGAATACCAACATTATGGTCTCTGCGTAATGTATCGAGCCCGAATAAGCGTTAGCTCGCCGCTCGGGCTACCGGACAGACATGTCGTCTCCTGCGGAATCTTCTGTTTCAGGAATCATTACTATATACCTCTACTATCCTGAGACGGCACCGGGTTAGCCTTCGTTGGTATGCCAAGGCTGATCTGGGGTCTGGTTCATGACGCAGAGTTCATAATGGTGGTTTTCTCGTGAACTGCTCAATTATTTCTCCAGTTTGTCATAATGGTTTCAATAGTCGTGTGCTGCAGAAGCGTCAGAAAGCGTCCGTTTGTGAAAGGGGTTATACATGCAAAGTTATGTCGTGATCGTGCGTTATGTCGTGTATCTTGCAGTTATGTCGTGATCGTGCGTTATGTCGTTATCGTTCGTTTATTGGTAGGAATCCGACTGTGGTCGAGTGGTAAAGCGTCGGCGGATTTGAAACGGGTGTCCCGGCTTCGATCCCAAGTCCGTTGGCACTACGGTCATGGTGGAGTGCCCTTGGGCAAAGCACATTTTCCTAGCCTAGTACTGGTTTGTTTACCGGTGGGGATCATGAAGTAAGAGTGAACTGTCGACGTGATAGAACTGAATAATGTTGAAAGCGACGTAAAACCCCAATAAAACGAAAGCGTTTTGGTGTTATAAATCAACCGGCGTTGACCGGATCCAAAAATAGTACCTCCATCACCTTGTATGGCGGTATAGCCTCTGACTCAGCATTTGTGTCCGGGGATGCTCGTTCAAAGACGTTTGAACAACCGCTCCCAGGGTTCAGAAACCTACTTCTACCGGGAAAAGTACATTGTATAACTTTTAAGTTGATATTGAATTTATTTAATATAAAGCCATACGGCCAGTTTTTTTTCTACCAATCAATAAAATATTACCTTTTCCCACATAGAAGGAATCATACAGACTATGAGTTTGAAAGCATCAAAGTAATACTATGAATATCCTTTAAATGAATTAATTATTACTGAACAGTTGAAAACATTGAGGCAAAATGTGAAATTGCTCTTTTGGCCGCAATGGTTTCAACAAAAGTAGTCTGCTATAGTCGTCAGAAAGCGTCTACAAGTGGGAAAGGTATTAATTATATAATGTTAACGGAAGAACATATTTCAAAAAGCATGCGAGCAAGAAAAAAGTCTAACTCGAGAGACTTTGTAGACATAATGTTGCTGAACTTCTTTATCCTAGTAATCCATGAATATGGACCTATAGCATTACCGTCAATAACCTGATTTCTGGACATATTGAAGTTCTATTGAATTGAACGTTTTCATACCTTTAACCCTTTCCCTCATACAACAATTCTGCAGCAGACGACTTTGAACATATTTTGTCAAAAAATAGAATTCTCTATAATTGAATGGATAACCTATGACTAAAAGTGGAAAACATTGTGGCAAAAGGAGAAATTGCTCGTTTTGAGCAATTTCCTCATTTTGTCACTATGTTTTCAAAAAAACGTCTGCTGCAGAGGCCGTCAGTAAGCGTCTATATGAGGGGAAAAGATAAACACTCATATAGAACCATACAACTGTATTAGTTTGCTTAGTTTTGTCATTGACCCCTTTTAACCTACATTGTCTGACGTGTTTCCAACATACAGATGTTTTCAGACGTCTTTCCAGCTATACAGATGTTTTCAGACGTCTTTCCAACATACAGATGTTTTCAGACGTCTTTCCAACACATACATATGTTTTCAGACGTCTTTCCAACATACAGATGTTTTCAGACGTCTTTCCAACATACATATGTTTTCTGACGTCTTTCCAACATACATATGTTTTCTGACGTCTTTCCAACATACAGATGTTTTCAGACGTCTTTCCAACATACAGAGTGTTTTCAGACGTCTTTTCCAACATACAGATGTTTTCAGACGTCTTTCCAACATACAGATGTTTTCAAGACGTCTTTCCAACATACATATGTTTTCTGACGTCTTTCCAACATACATATGTTTTCTGACGTCTTTCCAACATACATATGTTTTCTGACGTCTTTCCAACATACAGATGTTTTCAGACGTCTTTCCAACATACAGATGTTTTTCAGACGTCTTCTCAACATACATATGTTTTCTGACGTCTTTCCAGCATACATATGTTTTCAGACGTCTTTCCAACATACAGATGTTTTCAGACGTCCTTTCCAGCATACAGATGTTTTCTGACGTCTTCCAACATACAGATGTTTTCAGACGTCTTTCCAACATACAGATGTGTGTCTGACGTCTTTCCAACATACAGATGTTTTCTGACGTCTTTCCAACATACAGATGTTTTCTGACGGTCTTTCAACAGGCGACTCTTGAAGACATAAGTGGAAATAAAGAAATTAATCATAATGAGCAATTTCTGCTTTTGCCACAATGTTTTCAACTTTATTCAAAACTTGTTCTTTCGCGTAAAGAGGGCTTCCATATTTGTTTACGAGGTGCTTTCGAAATCATTTTCATAATGGTTAAGGTAAAACTTGAATAGTTTAAATTGTTTACAAATTGTGACCCCCCATAAATCGTCCCAATAGCCCATTGTTTTTTACAATGACAAAACTTAATCAGGGGGGGGGGGGGGGGGGGGGGGGACAGTGATTCAAATGAATCTTTTTCCAGATGAGGAGATATCCAAATGTCGTTAAACCCTTTCCCACAAACAATTAAACTGCAGCAGACGACTTTGACTTTGACAAACATCGTGACAAAAAGAGAAATTGCTCTCAATGTTTCACAAGTCGTCTGCTGCAGAGTGTCAAAATGCCGTCTGTAAGTGGGAAAAATAATAACAATAAGTTTTCGTGTAAATGTCTGTTTTACCTAAACATAGTTATAATAGTGAACATTTTGATTTTCTTTTTTAAATCGTTTCAAAATTAATCGGCATTTTTGTGAAAATAGTGATTAACCCATTCCCTCTTACAGACACATGTTTGACGCACCTGCATCTAACGAATTCTTTAGAACATTGAGACAAAAGGACAATTTGCTCATCATTTTACGCTCTATTAAATACATCACTTTCATTTACCGAGATTTTTCAATAATTTTGCCTGCATTTTCTTCCCCCTCAAAATTGTCTACTGGCAGATTTAACCCTTTCCCTCATTATAGACCGCTTCTCTGACGCTCTGCAGCAGCCGGACTTTTTGCAAACATAGTGACAAAAGAAGAAATTGATCAAAACGAGCAATTTCTTCTTTTGCCACAATGTTTTCCACTTTTAGTCATAGGTTATTCATTCAATTATAGAGATTTTGCCATTTTTTGACAAAATATATTCAAAGTCGTCTGTTGTAGAAATGTCGTATGAGGGAAAGGGTTTAATGCACATGATAATAGGGTTAAAATAAAGGGTACTATTTATTTTGTTCGATGATAATTACTATATAAAGGATATTGATTTTGTTTCAAGGCATGAAAAATCTAACAAAACGCGATAATTATATGTGACAGGGGTATATAGTGTCCCTGTATGTGATCAAAGGTTATCAGCTGTTTACTGATAAAAAGGATAACCAGAGCCATATTTGTACAATAGGTATTAATTACAAAAAAATGTCACCGAACGTGACCACCTGTTAAACCAAGAGGAAGCAGCCCCAGGGGGCTCGGGATTTGGGGATACATGTGTTCATGTTATATTTAAACAGATTGAACATGTGGTTTTTTTGTGGCGAAGAATTTAACCATTACTTAATTTACCCCAGTCATCAGTTCAATTTTAGATGTCATTGATAGATTAAAATATGAACAACAACACAGCGTAGAACCATAGATATATCTATTTATTATAATATATACACAATTTTTCGATCCCAAATACAAAGAATTACAAATCAAAATACCAGAAAAAAAACAAAAACACAACCAAAACAAAAAACAAACATACAAGATCTTCAATCAAATCAAATCAAATCACGTGCGGTCGACTTCCGGCGTCGTTAGGTACTTCTAAATATGACAATAACAATACGTTTTTGGAGGTTATACTTCAACCTTCATAAAAACATTTTTAAAGAAACTGTACACTACAGACAAAAGAACGGATGTCAAATGCAGAATAAAATAATCAATACAGTATTTTTTTTGTGTGACTCAAACCCGAAAACATTTAGTGCGAGAGGCAGACGCTCTACCACTGCACCATGTGTCCTTCTACACATTCCTAGGGCACGCGGTGTATAATTTCAACAGTGGCTTTACTAGTGAAATGATTATCACTCAAAATAAACTGCTAAACAATTTAACCCATTCCATAAGACACAATTACTGCAGCAGATGACTTTGACGATATTTGTTCAAAAATAGAACATCTGCTAGTAATTGAATGGATAACCTATGACTAAAAGTGGAAAACATTGTGGCAAAAGGAGAAATTGCTCGTTTTGAGCAATTTTCTTCTTTTGTCACTATTTTTTCAAAAAAAGCCGTCTGCTGCTGAGGCTTCAGAAAGCGTCTAGATAAGGGAAAGGGTTAACTTTGACTCTTTCCAAAGCTGCTGACGACTTCAAAAATGTCAATTTCTCCTTTTACCACTACAATGTTTTCTACTGTATTCAGTTTAAACCACCTTTCCATTTTGTTGTTGACATTTTAGCTTTATGTCTTTCATTCAAACGCATCTCCCCCCAATAAGATGTGCGTTTCAATATGGTGATAATTATTATTATATAGATAAATTTTAACTCTTTAAACTAGTGCGAAAACTGGGAACAAACGGATAAGAAGTTGTATTGGACTTTAAACGTGTATGAAGTCTTTTCGCCTAATTTCATGATTCTGTGGTGTTTTCAAATGTACATTTTTATGGTATTGAAAGACATCAAGGTTTATTACACAATAAACACAGAACATTGAATTGATTAGCACTCCGGATTAAGCTCATCATCTTGTAGAAACCAATTGTTTGTGAAATCTGCGTTTTTTTCCGCATAATATATGATTTAATTGATATTATATAAAGGCTGCTAACCGATCCATTTTTACATAAATGGTTCCATGGTGTAATGGTTGAGCACTCAGGACTTAAAATCCTGCGATACACGCTCAAATCTCGGTTGAAGCTAACACTTTTAATTCAATAAGTTTATGATCTATATTAACAAATAAGTGTTATGATTACAATATATTAAGGTTCCATGGTGTAATGGTTAGCACTCAGGACTCTGAATCCTGCGATCCGAGTTCAAATCTCGGTGGAACCTGTTTTTGCTACAAATACACCCCTTTTGTGTTAAATTTTCTCTGATTTATAAATTAATGTATTACGTTTTAGTCCCATTTAAATTATATACAAAGGATAAAGGATCCTAAGAATTTTCAAAATTTCGCTGTTTTCATCACTTAGTTATAGCAGGGACGTAGATAAGAGGGATAAGTAACTAAATTATATACTAAAATATCACCCGTGCCGACATTTGTAGCAAGTAAAACTCAAAAACTATTCAAGATATGAAAATAAAAAAATATTTTCTGGAAGTTTAAACATTCTTCTATTGCAGTAGATAAAAATATTACAGGTTTTGATAATATGTTATCCGTATGAAAAATGTCAATCTATTAATTTTTGGAAAAAAATAATATAATTCAGAAATTCCAATATCGGTATCTTTTAAAAACAGTCATTGTTCAAATACAAAGAAATTCCAGTTATTTATTGTATCTCTAACTTTAGTTGAAATGTTAAGCTTTTAGAATATGTATGTTTTGTTTATGTGCCAAATGTGATTTCAAAGTTTTATTTGCTACAACATGTGACGATTTGGACAATTTTATTTCTATGTGTGATATTTTAACCATATAACAGGTGCACAGGTGGAGTTGCCTGTCCCTTTTATCTACGTCCCTGGTTATAGCCTATACCAGGTGGTGCTTTTTGAAAACATAGTGACAAAGGGAGAAATTGCTCAAAACGAGCAATTTCTCCTCCTGCCACAATGTTTTCCACATCAGTGAAACTATATAGAAGATAATTGGTGTCTTTTTTAACTCTACGATAAAATATTTATTTTTAAGAGAGTGAGTAGGACACATGATATTTCACTACAATCTATGCCGCGAGTGGATACATGTTTATCTCCTTTTTTTTTGCACGAATGGAAATATTTTGCTTTCCATGTATCAGACATCTAACTTAAAATAGAGAATCAGAATCAGAATATTTTATTGACTCAAACTTTACAAAGTTTATGGTCATTTACAAATATACAAGAATTTTGTTATATATGTGTGTATCAAGGAAAGAATGGTCTCAATATAGTTTTGGAGGACAAACTGCTTTGTCATATTAGAAGCTTTAAAAAGGTAATAGCCAACTATACCATGCAGATGAATATGTAGTAAAAGACATATAGCATATCATATCACTTTATTTACATACACATATGCATGCTGCCACATATCGTATTATCATATCCAAACAATGTCAAAGACGTACAGGAACTAAAGTATGCCATGTACATACGTTTCTATATTTCATCGTGTATAGTTTGGTAAAGAAAGGAAATTAAACATATCAACATACATACAATACATATATATCAAAGCACATCATTGTTGCGTTTATGAAAAGAAAAGGTAATAAATTTACAAAGGTTGATAAGGTCACCTTTATTATTGGTTTTTAAAAGCTCAACTAACTTTAACATATTTGGGTTTTTCCAATATTTCTTTTTTACAAATTTGAATCTAATATCTAAATAGTATGGGCATTGTAGGATAAAATGGAATTCATCTTCCATTTCGCCCATTTGGCAGTACGTGCATAAACGTTCGTGTCGATCTACCCTTTCACCAGCAAACCTACCGGTATCTATTCGTAATTTATGGACAGATGTTCGAATTCTGGTGAGACCAACGCGTAAATTTCTACTAATACTTAAGTTTAGATAGTTTTCCTGACCAAAATCGGATTTTAAATGCTTATATAATGTACTAAGAGTGCGCCCAGTCTCAATATCTTGGTACCATTTTTGTAAAAATGTGTCGATTAACCTTTGTTTAAATATATTAGTAAAATGTTTAGCGTTCACTGAGCACGGGTTGTCCCAAACGTAAGCAAAGCCACGGCTACTAAAAAGATTACGTAGTTTAGTGAACCAATTATTTTTTTCGAGCATGGCATCCTGAGCAATTGACGATAGTATTAGATTATCGGTATGTATAAGTTTAAACCAGTATTGTAAAATTCTTACATAGCGATTAATATAAAGAGGATATCTACCTAACTCCCCGTACACTGCCGCGTTACATGTAGACTGTCTTACCCCAAGAATCCTTTTACACAATTTTAAATGTAGTTTTTCCAGAGTGTTTGCATTTGTAAACCCAGAGACTTCGCAACCATAATAGAGTATAGGGGTAACAAAAGCATCGAATAACTGTAGCGCTACTTTTGGAGATGTGTTATAACGTTTCAGGTTTGAAAGTAGAACATTCATAGCTTTAAGACCTTTCCCGTACAACATCTGGTTATTAAGTGTATAAGAACCCGTGAAATTAAAAGTACATCCTACGTAATTAAAATCGTTGACTATTTCAATTGGGTTATCTGCGTATACCCACTGTTCATTGGATTTTAATTGACCACGTTTACTTAAAATAGAGTGTATATCGAAATCCCCATGCTCAAAATCCCCATGGCTCAAAACTGCCATAGTACTCAAAATCCCCATGGCAAAAATGACGAGGTATTCAAAGGTATTGAGTAGGGGAATTAGTTCAATTAGAAAACTGGACGTGTGAATAAATTTGTTTGGTAACCAACAGAATAACATTTAATAATTTAACTTTTATTTATAGAGATTTTTCTTATTTTGCCAAGATCTGCTAAACACTTGTATGTATGTAGGAAAGGGAATATGCTAATACAAGCGAAATGAAGACAAATAAAACAATGAGAAAGTTTAATCATTTTAATTCATAAATATGCATTAATAATAAACATCGATAAATAAAATTCACAGTTAAAAACAGTGATGGGTTTTCAAGGATACATTATTCTGATCTTTCTTATAAATGCTCTGTGGAAATCATGTAAAAAACACGACATTACATTACATGTATATGTTATGTTTCAGTAGCAATATGTGGAATGATGTTGTACTGAGTGTATATCAAAATCCCCATGCACAAAATCCCCATGGTTCAAAATTGGCATAGTACTCATAATCCCCATGGATAAAATGACAGGGTATTCAAAATCCCCACGATGGGTAGTCAACATCCCCATGGAAAATATGACAGGGTATTCAAAGGTGTTGAGTAGGGGAATTAGGTAGAAAACTGGACGTGCCAATATATTTTCTTAGTTGTCTGCTGAAAACGTATGTATGTAGAAAACCTTAAGCCATTATGCAATCAAAATAATTAACTAATCTAATTTGTATTTAAAGTAGAAGATCTTAAGCAATTGTACAATCGAAATAATTAATAAAGATAATCATTTACATGGGTATTTAAAGTAATTACCATAAAATATATTAAGTGATTATGCAATCAAAATGATTAACTAATCTAGTTTAGGGGTATGATGATTTTAATGACTGGCTGTGACAAACAAAATAAACACAGATATTCACCATGGGGATTTTGAATACCCCATCGTTTTGGCCGTGGGAATTTTGAATACCCTGTCGTTTTAGCCATAGGGATTTTGAGTACTATGCCAATTATGAACTATGGGGATTTGGAGTGTCTCCCGTTGTACTACGAGACGCTTGAAACCAATTATATCCATCAATTCAGAAGGTTCTAATTTCCTCCATCCGAGTACCACAATACACATGCGAGTAACGCTATTGTAACATTTCGAGGGCTTGGCGTGAAACAGTTGTAACTAAAAACCTATTGTGAAAACCCTGGTCTAGGGGCAATTTCGACCCCTTTGTAAACAATGGAAATTTAGGTGCCATTACTCAGAACGAGCAATGGCACCTAAATTTCCATTGTTTATCAAGGAAAATGATTTAACGCTTATAAAGACTTTACGGCAAGGTGATTAACCTTGGAAATAAAATACCAATTTTAGTTACAACCGTTTCACGCCAAGCCCTCGATTGGTTTTTCAAAAGGTCTAGGTATACACATATATTTATTTTCAAAAATGAAGCATCACAATTCACAAACGATTGAAATTTATGAATGAGCTGATTGATTGGAGTTTAACGCCGTTTTCAACACTTTTTCAGTCTTACACGGCGGCCAGTTCACCTACTCATGCGTTTCCTGGTTTTCCCACACCAGTACACCACACAACATACTTTCCAAGCAACGGGCTACTTTTCCAAATAGACTGTTTAACAGCCCATTGGTGAAAGACGAATGACGCAGGTCACAGTGACTTTTGTCATGTTGGCCAAACTGGGATTCGAAATCACATTCCCTGGATTGACAGCCCGCGTCGCTACCGACTGAGCTACCGGGGCTCGGCATGAATGAGCTGAGAATGAACTCAGATTCGACTAATATTCTTTCCGACATTTTATAAAAACCAGTTCGACAAGCGTCATACATCTTCCATGAAAAGCAGCCAGTTGCCGGAAGGACTGGTGTGTGGGGTCCTGTTATGAGAAAGCCAGAACAAACATCATGGGTATGTGAAATGGAAACCGTAATATAACAGAAGCATTTTTGAGAAATTGCGTTAAACCCCTAACGCAATCAACCAAACGATTCCACAATGCAATACTAACCCATGTGATCTGCCATATAGATACATGCCACGTAGTTCGTCTGTCTTTTTTTAAGTTGATCATACATGTAACATTATTATCTAGTAATTACGAATGTACCGAAATTACTTTCCCCCCGTAAGAAAATGAAAAACACGCACTGTCATCCTTACCCCAATTCCCACGATTTTAACTCTTTCAGCGCCAAAGGCAATATTGAGGTTTTTGCAAACAATACTGATTCAACCGAGTCATCTCGTAACGAGCTGTCTCACCTGAAATCAGCATTGTTTGCCTTTTAGTTGTCAAAATAGTCCGATTTTGAACTTGGAAGAGTCTACTTTAAACAATTCGGCGCTGAAAGAGTTAAATAACAATGCAGAAAACGACGTTCGAAAAATAAAATGCAAGGGAAAGGCGAAATTACTCGTGATTAACAATAAATACTTTAACCACGGTGTTTTCTACTCGTTTTTCAAAATCAATTCTTTCAAATTTACCAAATCTTACAAGTTTTACTGAGATATTTTAAAAGCAGACGACTGAATATAACATACTTATCAAGTAAATGGATTTAGGCAAATTCGTACGATACCGTTATACTTACACGTGCGTGATCTTAACACCGCATGTCTCATCCAGACAGTACATACCGTGGGACAACACTCATAACCAACGCAACAGCATCCTGCATCAAAAGGTAGATACGCGTGTATTGACATAAGCCAGTGACGTATCATTGATAGAGAAATGTCAAGAATCTGCGCAATGAAGTTGAAAAGAACAGGAACAATAAACGTGAAGACTAATAGAAATTACAGCAGATGAGATCGTTAAGGCCCGGCCCGGGGTTGTTTTTCGTCTTGGGAAACCGATGGTGTGAGGTGTATACTAGGTTGTTATATCTGCTTGTACGATTTTAAAGTCACTTCCAACAGTCCTTCAGCCATATCACGGTATTTCCTTGGCAAACTTCAAAGATTTGTCATGTTTGAAATAACGATAGTGTAGGGTTCTATGGTTAGCACTCACGACCCTGGATACTGCGATCCGAGCTCAAATCTCGGTGGAACCTGAACTTTCTTGGGCTATCCTTTGAATTTTATATTGAAACTAAGAAGGTTTATAAAATGCAAAACGCATAAAGTAATTTCATAATAGTTCCATTGTGAAATATTTAGCACTCAGGACTTTGAATCCTGCGATCCGAGTTCAGATCTGGTTGGATTTTTTTTTTTTTTTTACAAAATTCATTATACATATATTCATAAAATCAAGATTCGAATGAACTAATCACACGTCCTGTCTAAATCTAGAAAAAAATGTAAGGTTCCATGGTATAATGGTTAGCACTTGGGACTTTGAATCGTGCAATCCGAGTTAAAATCTCGGTGGAACCTGACTGTATTCTATCGTATTTTTTCGTATGTATTGAACATTTGTCCTGTTAATAAAAACTTAATGATTGGTTCCATGGTGTAATGGTTAGCACTCAGGACTTTGAATCCTGCGATCCGAGTTCAAATCTCGGTGGAACCTAAAGTTTCGTTTTAAATTCATTATAAGACGTGTTTCGAAATAGTCTGTACAGATTTAAACATCGTAAGTTTTCATGGTGTAATAGACTCTAAATCCGTCGATTCGAGTTGAATTATCGGAGGAAGCTGGAGTTTCCTTTTAAAGTTCATAATAAAAGCCCGCGACTTATATTTTTAATAGGCTTTCGGAAATGATATAGGAGGACGAGTTATTATTAGAAAACATTAGAACATATTACAATTGTCTTTGTTTAAAAACACTAAGTTATGACACATCTAAAATGAAATAAATATTCCGATGTTTTAAGTTTTTGCAGTTCCTTTATTTTGACTCGCATTTATGTTTTTTTGTCTTATTTACGAAGACATTTAATGAAAACATTATGTGTATGTCTAGACTAATGAAAGTCAAGAATACATATGTGTTAAAAAATAAATCAATGCAGTCTTTTCCGGCGACATTGATGCCTTGCATCAACTTTCTCTTGTTATTATTATTATATACATAGTAATATATATGTAGAGTAAAAAAGGGAGAACCAGGTTTGACTGATAACGCGTTGCCGGGCCTCAATATGACTGTCATAACAACATAGCAGCAATATGTGGAGTCAAAAAGGGGTAGGGGGTGGGGGGGGGGGGGACCAGGTTTGACTGATAACCCGTTGCCGGGCCTCAATATGACTGTCATAACAACAGAGCATCAAGGTAACGACATAATTCGGGGTGATTAACGATCACTGGAAGAGAAAAAACACGGGCACGGTGAAAAACGCAAACAAAGTGAATCCAGATGGGGTTTTAGACCGTATCTTGAAGACAATAGCGCGTGCCGTTCATACTAAGGTGTCAATGCAGCCGAACTGCTTGTATGTATTTTTACGCGTGTATGTATATGTTATGTGCTTCGCTCCAAACGCGTGCTGCTACACCTTGTAATAAGAAGGAGTTACAACCGTTTAATGTGAATTCATCAATACGGATGTGGTTCATGAGAAAGGGGTGCAACTGTACATCAGAAATGCATATAGTTACGTAGGTTTTACACCGAACAGGAACTATGTTTATTGCACTTAGTCAGAAGAAAATGGGTCCAGACGCATTACTCATTCGATGGCGTGAGCATGCGCATCGTCTGGCCGGATGCTCCCCTTTTTGCCTGCAAAGGAAATTATTATGAATATTGCTTCGGGTAAGGAAAGCTAGAAGTATAACCCTTTTTAGTTGAAATATTTTGTCCCAAATGCAAAACAAAAACCAAGAAGAAATACAAATGTATTCAAAGATGTCTCGTGCTAAAACGTCAAACTTCGTCTGCATGAGGTGAAGAAATTTTCGAACCGCATCTTATAAGAACGTCTGCAATGATAGAGTTTTTGTTTGGTCTCTTGTATAATAATATTTGAATCAAATAGATTAAGAAGAATTACTTCACGAGAAAAAAATATACAATGTAAATTAATTAAATTGCTCACCTATTATTTGTCAATTCACAAATGAATAGCATTTACAATTTACAGTCAAACCTGTGCTAAAGACCACCTTCGATTAGCGATTCCCTGTCAATAGCAACTGCACTTATAGGCCCCAATTGCTAAATTTCTGCAATTAAATACCACCTGTGAACAAAGACTATAGTGCTGTGTTCCCGTTGGTGGTCTTTATACACAGGTTCAACTGTATATACAAATATACAGCCGTCAGGCGTTTTGTTTTTTAACTTTCAACAATGACATACATATAGGCAATGGCACCAGATTATTCACTATAGGTTTCTGAGGACTAGACAGGGGGGAGTAAATAGGTCTTTCTTCCATGATACATCTTACCTTTAACGTACATTGTGTATTCAATACAGCTTTAACGTACGTTGTATATTTAATACAGCTTTAACGTACGTTGTATATTCAATACAGCTGTAACGTACGCTGTATATTCAATACAGCTGTAACGTACGTTGTATGTTCAATACAGCTTTAACGTACGTTGTATATTTAATACAGCTTTAACGTACGTTGTATATTCAATACAGCTGTAACGTACGTTGTATATTCAATACAGCTTACACGCACGTTGTATATTTAATACAGCTTTAACGTACGTTGTATATTCAATACAGCTTTAACGTACGTTGTATATTCAATACAGCTTTAACGTACGTTGTATATTCAATACAGCTTTAACGTACGTTGTATGTTCAATACAGCTTTAACGTACGTTGTATATTTAATACAGCTGTAACGTACGTTGTATATTCAATACAGCTGTAACGTACGTTGTATATTCAATACATCTTTAACGTACGTTGTATGTTCAATACAGCTTTAACGCACGTTGTATATTCAATACAGCTTTAACGCACGTTGTATATTCAATACAGCTTTAACGCACGTTGTATATTCAATACAGCTTTAACGTACGTTGTATATTCAATACAGTTTTAACGTACGTTGTATGTTCACTACAGCTTTAACGTACGTTCTATGTTCAATACAGCTTTAACGCACGTTGTATATTCAATACAGCTTTAGCGTACGTTGTATGTTCAATACAGCTTTAACGCACGTTGTATATTCAATACAGCTTTAACGTACGTTGTATATTCAATACAGCTTTAACGTACGTTGTATGTTCAATACAGCTTTAACGTACGTTGTATATTTAATACAGCTGTAACGTACGTTGTATATTCAATACAGCTGTAACGTACGTTGTATATTCAATACATCTTTAACGTACGTTGTATGTTCAATACAGCTTTAACGCACGTTGTATATTCAATACAGCTTTAACGCACGTTGTATATTCAATACAGCTTTAACGCACGTTGTATATTCAATACAGCTTTAACGTACGTTGTATATTCAATACAGTTTTAACGTACGTTGTATGTTCACTACAGCTTTAACGTACGTTCTATGTTCAATACAGCTTTAACGCACGTTGTATATTCAATACAGCTTTAGCGTACGTTGTATGTTCAATATAGCTTTAACGCACGTTGTATATTCAATACAGCTTTAACGTACGTTGTATATTCAATACACCTTTAACGTACGTTGTATTTTCAATACACCTTTAACGTACGTTGTATATTCAATACAGCTGTAACGTACGTTGTATATTCAATACAGCTTTAACGTACGTTGTATGTTCAATACAGCTTTAACGTACGTTGTATGTTCAATACAGCTTTAACGCACGTTGTATATTCAATACAGCTTTAGCGCACGTTGTATGTTCAATACAGCTTTAACGTACGTTGTATGTTCTATACAGCTTTAACATACGTTGTATATTCAATACAGCTTTAACGTTCGTTGTATATTCAATGCAGCTTTAGCGTACGTTGTATTTTCAATCGACGCATGATGAATAAATAACAACTTTGAACTTACACAGATACTATCTGTTTCTATATGTAAACCGGCCGTGGTAACTTATACATTATATATTCATCATGCGACATATGTATATGTACATATTTATCGAAGTGAGATAAAACCACTAAACATATAGGTAAATTATTAAGCTTTATATATCTCATCGAGGTTCCATGGTGTAATGGTTAGCACTCAGGACTTTGAATCCTGCGATCCGAGTTCAAATCTCGGTGGAACCTACTATTTTTTAATTATAACATTTCTTGGTTATGAAATACAATTTGTTTAAAATGCCTTAATTAATGTGAAATGAAAGTTACATGGTGGTACCGTTTTACTAAGGACTCTGAATCCTGCGATTAAAGTTGGTGGAGCAGCTCTTCCAAATGCAAAGTTGGACAATTCCATTTAAAGAATTTATCATCGAAAGGGTTAAATGAAAAAATAATCAGCAATCACATTGTTGAACCATTTCCTGAGGCTGCTGCACTTCCAGTAACCGCATAATAAACCTTAAAATAAACCACAGGATTGAACATACACATTTGATTTACTCTCGCGACTTTTGAAAACATTGTGAAGAAAGACGAAACTACTCGTATAGAACAGTCTCTCTTTTCCTCTCACAGTTGTGTAACGATTACCTAGATTTTAAGTTTATACGACTGATATAAAAAGGGTCATACCATAAACAATGGTTGTAATGGCTGCCCTCCTTGGCGCTCGGTGTTGCGGGGTTACCAAGGAAACGCCGTGATATAAATGAAAGTTTATGAAAACGGCGTAAAACACATTGAACTGAAAAATAAATGTTGAAAGCGGCGTATAATTCAAAAACAACAGACTTAATAGATTTCATAGCTTCTGTACGATTTTGTTTTACCCTTTCCCTCATATAGACGCTTTTTGACGCCTCTGCAGCAGACGGCTTTTTGAAAACATAGTGACAAAAGAAGAAATTGCTCGAAACAATTTCTCCTTTTGCCACAATGTTTTCCACTTTTAGTCATAGGTTATCCATTCAATTATAGAGACTTTCCATTTTTTTGACAGAATATGTTCAAAGTCGTCTGCTGCAGAATTATTGTATGAGGGAAAGGGTTAAACTAGTTTTGATTGGAACGATTCTAATAATACAACATCAATTTAGTAAATTTGCTTTCGTCACATATTTTCAGAACATCTGGCCAGCACTATGGAAACATTCTATAAAATAGTATCTAATTACTGATTTCAGTTGGAAACAGTGTGGCAAAAAGAGAAATCGTTCATCATGTACACTTTCTACTTGCGTCATAATGTTTTAAAGGTCGTCTGCATGTGGGAAGGGGCATGTCTAGATATATACATGT
This sequence comes from Serripes groenlandicus, assembly GCA_031761405.1. NCBI lineage: Eukaryota > Metazoa > Mollusca > Bivalvia > Cardiida > Cardiidae > Serripes > Serripes groenlandicus. The sequence continues at coordinate 49,173,599 of JASEVX010000013.1, forward strand.
ATCTATATATAAATGTCCACGCGTGTCATCTAAAATTATCTGTGTAAATCAAGGTCAGATACATGTATTATCGCAGTATTATTGGATTATCAAAATATTAATAATATACCATTTTTACACGTCATCTAGGTTCCATGGTGTAACGGTTAGCACTCAGGACTCTGAATCCTGCGATCCGAGTTCAAATCTCGGTGGAACCTCACTCTTTTAATTATTATTTAAAGTTTAAACTATTAATGACTTTGGGAAATGTATACATTTATTAAATGGTTGTTCTACTTCGTTTATAAATAGGTTCCATGGTGTAATGGTTAGCACTCAGGACTTTGAATCCTGCGATCCGAGTTCAAATCTCGGTGGAACCTGATCTTTTAATGAAAATTATTGTTTTAGAGTTCATATAGTAATATATATTTGGACATCTTATTCATCAACACCATAAAACAACGCGTTTACTGAAGTGCAATCCGATGTTCAAGATTGAACCAATGTTGTTATGAAAACATAGCCTTCTAGTCTATTCGATTGCAGACGTGTAACGAATATAAATAGGATTTGTCCCGTATATTAAATATATACATGTATATACACTAGAGCAAATACGTTTAACAAATTTGATAGGCATCATCAGTTTTTTTAAAGAAAGATCTTAATTATATTTCTGATGAAAGTGACTTACAGGCGCATTGCCCGTTTGTTCATTATAACTGAGTGTACTCTTTTTTTGGTGATGTACACAAGTTCCTATAATGAAATATTTACTTACTTAAATTAACTTTATATACACGTACTCTGCAAATTTGATGAACAATTCAAGTATATGTACGTCCTAATAATGCACAAAGGTCAGGGGGCAAGTCATTATTGTTAAGTAATACATGTAACCTTTATGATGTGTCAATATTGTTGTGTCGCATAATGGAGAAACTCAACAGTGTTACACATGAGAAATATGGAAACAATGAATAAGTGAACTGTCGCCGTGATATCACTGGAATAATGTTGAAAACGGCGTAAAAACCCAATACAACAAATATTATCGCACTAAGATTAAAACATAAACATATTAACACCAATACAGATAGGTTCTATGGTGTAACGGTTAGCACTCAGGACTCTGAATCCTGCGATCCGAGTTCAAATCTCGGTAGAACCTGACACTTTTATTAATAAAAAACCGATTAATGACTTAATTAGGATTCGTATTTATTAAATGATTGATCTAAATCTAGAATATGGAGGTTCCATGGTGTAATTGTTCAGTATATGTACTCTTATTTTGATGATGTATATACACATGTCATTATAATAACACAGAGCGCTAGATAAGGGGCATTTTTCATGGTCTAACATCCTTATTTGACATTCAAATCCTATGTTGTGGGTACTCAAAAGAATCGTCTCAGTGAGACGATTCTTTTGAGTACCCACAACATAGGATTTGGTTAGGTGATAAGAAAAATATTGTCGGTAAAAGACCTGTTCACCCCCTCATATCAAGTCCTCTGATAACAAATATAAACTTACTTATATTTACTTTATATACACGTACTCTGCACATTAGACGAAAATACAAGTACATGTACGTCCCAATAATGCACAAAGGTCAGGGGGGCAGGTCATTATTTTTAAGTAATACATGTAAACTTTATGATGTGTTAATATTGTTTGTGAATATTCAACTGTCGCATGATGGAAAAACTCAACAGTGTTACACTTCAGCAATGTGGAAACATTTCATTAAATGAACTTTAATCAATGATTTATGTTGAAAACAATGTGGCAAAAAGAGAAATCGTTCGTGAACATTTCCCTCCTGTGTCGTAAAGCCTTTAAAGGTCGTCTGCATGTCGGAAAGGGTATGCATATATTCCTATACTATATATATTATATGTAAGTCCAGGCAACGTGTACTGATTAGCCCAGTTTAATTACCGATTGCTGGTGAAAACAGTGTGACAGAAAGAGAAATCATGGCCGATTTCTCCGTGTGTCTTCATGTGGGAAAGCGCATATTTGTATTTATTAGTCGCCGCCGCGACTTCTATTTTTAATAGGTTTTCGGAAATCACATGGGAGGGCGGCTTATTATTAGAAAGAAACAAATCTAGATGATTTGAACATATTACAATTGTGGTTGTTTACGAACACTAATAAATGACACATCTAAAATGAAATAAATATTCCGATTTTTTAATGTTTGCAGTTTTTTTTATTTCACTCGCATTTAAGTTTTTTGTCTTATTTACGAAGACAAAAGTGGTCCCTTCAAGACGTGAACCAACACCCCCTAATGCAGACTCTTATGTGTCATCATTGAGGTCAATTTCGGATTCTCCTTTTAATAGCAATTTTAACTTACTAAATGTTGTTTTCATGTTCAAAGAGATGTCTTGATTTGTGTAGAATTCATTTAATAATGTTAATCCATGAATATCTAAAGTAGGAACTGTTTCTAAGCTAAATATAGACCCTATTCTGTTGTGTAGTTTCGTGACCTTTAACATGGATTTTCGCGCATGCGCATTTTGATATGAAAAAGCGAGTGATATTATTTTATTTTAGACAAGTACAAGACGAATGTTTGACGCAAAGCGTCAAAGAGAAGCCGCAATATTTCGTTGTACATGTAGAAATAAGAAAAAAAGAACATTTTTAAATCCACAAACAATAGAACAATTTAAACTGTAGACGGTAATGCTGATATATTTCTCCTTTTGAAGACTTTTGTTTTCTTCAAATTACCTCCCTTTAAAGCAATACCAGGATATTTACCTTGTGATTCGAATAAGATTGACAAACATTGAAATTATATGAATGAATACTATTATTTAAATAAGTAACAACAGCAAAATTAAATTTAAGCCAAGATAAATGTGTACACATTTCGTTAATTTTTTATAGATACCCTAATGTATAGGTATGAATATAAAATGTATAACCAAATGTTTGAATAGACTAAGGAAAGTCAAGAATACATAAATAAATCAATGCAGTCTTTTCCGGCGACATTGATGCCTTGCATCAACTTTCTCTTGTATATATTCTATATTTAAGTCCTATGAAAGGATTCTGTCTGAATCGAGGTCAGATAAATATATTATCGCACTAAGATTAAAGTATAAACATATTTACGTCAAGATATATAGGTTCTATGGTGTAATGGTTAGCACTCAGGACTCTGAATCCTGCGATCCGAGTTCAAATCTCGGTAGAACCTGACATTTTTATTAATAAAAAAACAATTAATGACTTAATTAGGATTCGTATTTAATTAATGATTGATCTGAATCTACAATATTAAGGTTCCATGGTGTAATGGTTAGCACTCAGGACTTTGAATCCTGCGATCCGAGTTCAAATCTCGGTGGAACCTAGTTTTTTTAAATTACAAAAAATCCCTTTCTTGTTTATTAAATGAAATTTGTTTGACCATTACATAAAAGGCCTAAGTAAATGACGGTTCGATAGTTTTTTACTCAGGAGTCTGAATCCTGCGATTCGAATTCAAATGTTCAAATCTCGGTGGAACCTATTTTTAGATGAAAATTGTTGTTTTTGTGTTCATATAGATATATTTGAACATTTGTATTCTTCAAAACCATTAAACAACATGATACTGAAGTACAATCCGATGTTCTTTATGTAATGGTAAGTACGCAGGAGTTTGATCCGAGTTCAAATCTCGATCGAATCAATGTTTTTATGGAAACATCGTCTATTCGATTGTAGACGTGTAACGAATATAAATAAAATATGTATAAGAGGTGTCCTGCATGGGCGTAGCTCCCTTAATGGCACTGTATGCACGTGCCTACACATTTTTTCTAAAAAGATGCCCCAAACTGCAGATGCGGCGATACACATCTGCGTAATGTATCGACCAGATCAGCCTGCGCTGTCCGCGCAGACTGATCCGGCGTAACAGTGTATATCCGGGTACGCCTGTGTGGTATGCTTAGGCTGATACTTTACCCAGAGTCCACACATTTGATTTTCTCATGAGACGGCCTACACATTGATTATTGCCAAGCTACGCCCCTGCCCTGTATATTAACTATATAAACCTATATAAAACTATATATATACTAGCACAAATACGTTTAACACATTTTATAGGCATCATCAGGTTTGTTTTCTTAATTATATGTCTGTTGAAAGTGATTACAAGGCGCAGGTACCCGTATTTTCAGTATAACTGTGTGTATATGTACTCTTATTTTGATGATTTATATACACATGTCACTATAATAACATATTTACTTACTTATATTTACTTTATGTACACGTACTCTGCACATTAGACGAAAATACAAGTACATGTACGTCCCAATAATACACAAAGGCCAGAGGGGCAGGTCATTTTTGCTAAGTAATACATGTAAACTTTATGATGTGTCAATATTGTTTGCGAATATGCGACTGTCGCATAATGAACAAATCAACAGTTTTAACGTGAGAAATATGGAAACATTTCATTAAGTGAACTTTAATCAATGATTTCAGTTGAAAACAATGTGGCAAACAGAGAAATCCTTCGTGAACATTTTCTCCCTGTGTCATAATGCTATTAAAAGTCGTCTGCATGTCGTAAAGGGTATGCATATACTATATATATTACATGTAAGTCCAGGCAACGTGTACTGATTAGCCCAGTTTAATTACCGATTGCTGTTGAAAACAGTGTGACAAAAAGCGAAATCATGGCTGATTTCTCCGTGTGTCTAAAGGTGGGGAAGGGCATGTTTGTGTATATATTTTATATTTTATATTTAAGTCCACGCAACGTGAAATGATTATGTCTGAATCGAGGTCAGATACATATATATAACGCCAATAAAACAAATATAGTATCGCACTAAGATTAAAATGTAAACATATTTACACCAAGATAGATAGGTTCTATGGTGTAACGGTTAGCACTCAGGACTCTGAATCCTGCGATCCGAGTTCAAATCTCGGTAGAACCTTACTCTTTTGTTAATAAAAGACCGATTAATGACTTTTAACCCTTTCCCTCAAACGACAATTCCTCATGAGACGGAAAACAGAAAATCTCTTTAATTTGATGGATATGTCAAAAGTGGAAAACATTGTGGCAAAAGGAGAAATTATTGCATTTGAGCAATTTCTTCTTTTGTCGCTATGTTTTCAAAAAGCCGTCTCCTGTAGAGGTGTCAGAAAGCGGATCGTATTTATTAAATGATTTATCTTATTTATGAAATATGGAGGTTCCATGGTGTAATGGTTAGCACTCAGGACTTTGAATCCTGCGATCCGAGTTCAAATCTCGGTGGAACCTAATATTTTATTAAAATTGTTGTTTTAGTGTTCTATAGTAAAATCTATTCGAACATTTTTTATTGTTATTATGTTTTGTGACCGCGAGGGGTCTTTGACTTTACATATATATATAATATTTCTTAATATTTAAGCCTTCTCTTCAGGAACTGAAGTTAAATTAACTGTATCGATAGCAGGTACTTATTTTTTTTAAATACTCAATCTAAGTATATTTTTGTTCTTCAAAAAAGAAACACAACATTTATCTTTTTATAATCCTTTTATGGAGATAAACCAACATCTAGATATGGATCATATGAAATACATATGTCATTCAAAATACTTCTTTCTTGTGTATTCGATTGTAGACGTGTAATGAATATGATCTGTTAAAAGATGTGTCTTGGCTATTGACTATACATATATACTGTACACAATTTGACACGCATCATAAGTTTTATTTCATTTAAAATAGACACATAGGCCCGGGGGCTAGGTTGTTAAGTGTTTCGTTTGCTCGTTAATCAGAACTGCTGCTTTGCTGTTTTTCGTTCTAGGAAATGGTTTGAGATATACGAGTGTTTCCATTTTACCTATTGTCGAGTTTTCTTAAGTCCACTGTATTTAATACAACTTTAACGTACGTTGTATATTCAATCGACGCGTGATGAATACATATCAAATTGTAAACTAATACAGATTATTACCTGTTTCTATATAAACCGGCCGTGTTAACAAATACATTACATATTCATCATGCGACATATGGCTTTACATTGACAATAAATCTTTCTGAAACAAGGTCAACTTTTTGTATTATCGAAGTGAGATAAAAACCACTAAACATATATAGGTAAATGATTACACTTCGTATATGACATCGAGGTTCCATGGTGTAATGGTTAGCACTCAGGACTTTGAATCCTGCGATCCGAGTTCAAATCTCGGTGGAACCTACTTTTTTTTAATTACAAAAAATCCCTTTCTTGTTTATGAAATGAATTTTGTTTGACCATTAATTACTTAAAAGTAAATGAAGGTTCTATGGTTTAACTCTGGACTCTGAAACCTGCGATCCGAGGTCAAATCTCGGTGGAAAGTGATCTATGTTGTTAAAAAGAATATAATTTGACAATTATTTGTTTAAGCCGTGAGTATGATACAAAGGTTCCATGGTGTAATGGTTAGCACTCAGGACTTTGAATCCTGCGATCCGAGTTCAAATCTCGGTGGAACCTATTTTTTTTATGATGTACATTCCCTTTCTTGTTTTAGAAATAAAATGTGTATGACCATTACTTAAAATGTAAATGTGAAATAAGGGTTCCTTTGTGTGATGTTTAGCACTCAAGACTCTGAATTCTGCGATCCGAGTTCAAATCTCTTTAATAGATAACTTGTAGATCAAAACAAATTCGTTACTTTACATTTGCAAAGTTTATATAATTAACTCAATGTTGTGGTTTTTCCTCCAAAATTATGAAAATATAAAATGACATAGTTAATCAAGAGGTTCCATGGTGTAATGGTTAGCACTCAGGACTCTGAATCCTGCGATCCGAGTTCAAATCTCGGTGGAACCTAAGTTTTTATGCTATGTCTTTTATCACTGACTTGCAGATCTAAACCAAATTTGCTACTTACATTTACGAAGTTAACTTAACAAACTCAATATTGTGATTTTTGCTTATATAAATCTAACATTTAAACAGACACCGTTGATCAAGGGGTTCCATGGTGTAATGGTTAGCACTCAGGACTCTGAATCCTGCGATCCGAGTTCAAATCTCGGTGGAACCTAAGTTGTTATGCTACTTTAAACCAGGGACGTAGATAAGAGGGATAGGTAACTAAATTATATACTAAAATATCACCCGTGCCGACATTTGTAGGAAGTAAAACTAAAAAACTATTCAAGTCATAAAAATAAAAAAAATATTTTCTGGAAGTTAAACATTCTTCTATTGCAGTAGATAAACATATTTTACTATATTACAGGTTTTGATAATATGTTATCAATATGAAAAATGTCAGTCTATTCATTTTTGGAAAAAAATAATATAATTCAGAAATCCCAATATCTGTGTCTTTTAAACCAGTCATTGTTCAAAATACAAAGAAATTCCAGTTATTCATTGTATCTCTAACCTTAGTTGAAATGTTAAGCTTTCAGAATATGTATGTTTTGTTTATGTGCCAATTGATTTTCAAAGTTTTATTTGCTACAAAATGTGAACATTTGAACAATTTTATTTATATGTGTGATATTTTAACCAGATAACAGGTGTACAGGTGGAGTTGCCCATCCCTCTTATCTACGTCCCTGTTTAAACTTACGAAGTTTTTATTTTGACTCAGAAAAGTGTTTGTAGTAACATAACACAGAGTCGTACTGTTGGATGTCGATGGACATAGACTGTACTTTCTTACGATGCTCGCTGTATCAGCTATATCATTGGGTGAGTACCATGTGCTAAGAGGCCCATTTATCCTGACACTACCGGAGCAGTCGATACCCAGAGCGCCAAGGACGCCGATGGAAAGGCATTTCTTTCATTTTAAAGCCCATTGTATGACATGGCAGTGCATCAAAATCTGGTCCTCCCGCATCCGATTTGTATTTCGAGAAGAAGTTTTTCAAATTTGTTTATAACTGTAAACAAATTTAGGACTGATTGTCTTGGGTATTTCCCATATCGAGGCACCTAAATTTCCATTGTTTACCAAGAAAAATGATTTAACGCTTATAAAGACTTTATGGTGAGGTGATTAACCTTGGTAAAAAAAAATACCAATTTTAGTTACAACTGTTTCACGCCAAGCCCTCGATATTCTCCAAATCATTGAAGTTAACGTGACAGATAAAGTAGTATACCATCTAAATAATTATAGGTGCTGAACTCCAAATGGATACGAAAACTAAAATGTTGAAACTTCTGCAAATATTGCTAATGGTGACAACGAAGTAAGTATTCAATTGTTCAAAACTATTTAGGCAGTAACTGTTGAAATACAGTTAATTAAAAGTCATGAAAATATACAATATTTGACTTACTGCGCATGTTTACCCAGTTAAAATGAAGCATAAACAATCAATATTTAGATGTTTATTGTACTGGATAGAAAAATTATTGCTCCTTTTTTGTTATCCCATAATTGAGATTCTCTTATTTCTAGACACGTTTTGAACAGTTTTAAAACTTTGACTTTACTATCTTTACTCCGAGGTTTAGCACCTTTAAACCTTTCCCACATTTAGCACGTTTGCAGCAGACGACTTTGAATTCATTTATTGCAACATGTGAACAATCTCTATAAATGGATGTAGTGTTAATACATAGAGTTGAAATCATTGTGGCAAAAGGGGAAATTGCCCCTGCAGAGTCGCCAAAAAGCGTCTGTATGTGGGAAAGGGTTAAAATACGTAATATAACTTTAAACATTAACAGTGGACTCGAGATAACTCGAACATGGGAAATCAAATGTATCGCGCTTAACTCGAACCGTGTCCTAGAACGAATATGAGCCGTCCCGCGAGAAAACCAACATTGTGGTCTTTGCGTAAACTATCGACCCAGATCAGACTAAGCAGGCTTACCCGGATAGACACATTTCGCCTCCTGTGGATTTTCTGTTTCAGGAATCAATACTCTATACCTCTATCCCCCTGAGACAGAATGTGTCAGCCCGGATCAGTCTGCGCGAACTATGCAGGCTGATCTGTGTCGATACATTACGCGGAGGCCATACTGTTGATTTTCTCACGGGACGACTCATAATGATGTCGATTGATAACAGTGTAGCAGCAGTTTTGTTTGATATGATTGTTTCCTTGGTCTGCTTTTCATAATTGACATTTAGGTACACATAAATTACGACGCTGTAAATCAGGGACTTCTAATACGTATAAGTAGTCCACATTGTAAATAGACAGAGACATATAAACGTCATATAAACGTCTCTGAAATAGATGAACTAAATTAGGCATAGATCGAGGGAATACTCGAACCCGTCGATTACTCGAAGTAATTTATTAGTCCCTGTCGCCTGTATTTGGCCTGCAACAATAAATATCTGATTAATTGATTAACATTCATTCTTAATAAATATAAACGTAAGGATTTTGAGTAGAAATAACAACACACATGTATTATGTAGTGTTCTATTCAAGCTTACGCGTTTTAAAAATATATATATAATACACGCTCATGTCCTGTGCTATATTTCAACATGTTTTCATACCAAAAACAAGGGCAAACGATTCAATGGAGTTCTATTGTTATTCGAACCAAAAACAAAACAAACCCAAATATCTTGATAAGACAGAGATCACACAAAGACGGGAATGATTTTTATTAGTTTTGTTAACCCTTTCCCTCATATAGACGCTTTCTGATGCCGCTGCAGCAGCTTTTTGAAAACATAGTGACAAAAGAAGAAATTGCACAAAACGAGCAATTTTCCCCTTTTTGCCACAATGTTTTCCAATTTTAGTCATAGGTTATCCATTAAATTAAAGAGATTTTCTATTTTTTGACAAAATATGTTCAAAGTCGTCGGCTGCAAAATTGTTGTATGAGGGAAAGGGTTAATGACTCCGCTGAAGTCAAACTAAAACGAACCTGTAAACGTATTCCTATGTGTCGCGTAACCGTACACTTACCCCCCTGTAACTATAGAACGGCTAGGATAGGATATAACTTGGTAGAATTGTAGCCCAAATCAGTTGTTCGCCTCATTTCTGATAACGAAGAAGTCGAGGGCTTGGCGTAAAACGGTTGTAACTAAAATTGCTATTTCTTTTAACCAAAGTTAATCACCTCGCCATAAAATCTTTATAAGCGTGAAATCATTTTTTCTTGGTAAACAATGACAATTTAGCTGTTCTGAGCAATGGCACCTAAATTTGCATTGTTTACAAAGGGGTTAAAATTGCCCCATAAACCAGGGTTTCCAAAATAAGTTTTTAGTTACACCCGTTTCACGCCAAGCCCTCGATTAGTGATACTTTAGGACCGCTTCGTATTGACTCAGCTAATCCTTGACTTCGATACAGACGACATTTTTCATTCTTTTTCTCTTATTCTCAATTTCTCTCTCATATTGATTTAATAACTAGGCCTTTTGTTGCCCTCTGACCACGTTGTATAATATATTGCAGAGCTGTCACTTATGTATTATGTACATACTCAACATCGAAATAAAAACATATTGTAAATATTGTATATTGTATATTGTATATTGAAAAAGAACGAAGCAATTGCTCGTACAATTTGTCATTTTTCCCCACAATGTTAGCAACCCCTGTTTCAGTATAATTTTTTTCAAAGTTCTACAAAAAGCGTAATGTTGTGGGGATGTCATGTCAGATATTTTGAAAGCAGACGACATTTTGTTAACCCTTTCCCACATACAACAAATCTGCAGCAGATGACGTTGAAAACAAAGTGACACAAACCTAAACAATCTCCATATAAAATAGTTTGATTGTTAAATAAATTTGAAAACATTGTGGCCAAAGGTGAAATTGCTCATCATGAGCAATTTCACCTTTGGCCACAATATTTTCAAAAGTCGTCTGCTTCTCTTGCGTACCTGCATGTGGGAAAGGGTTAAATAAAAAATAAAAAATGCTCTACAGAGTTAAACGGTTTATTCGAAGTTTTATGAACTCTATTGGACAAAAGACGGAAAACCCGATATAATCTTTTAACCTTTTTCCCTCATATAGACGCTTTCTGACGCCTCTGCAGCAGACGGCTTTTTGAAAACATATCGACTAAAGAAGAAATTGCACAAAACGTGCAATTTCTCCTTTTGCCACATTGTTTTCCACTTTTAGTCATAGGTTATCCATTCAATTATGGAGATTGTCTATGTTTCGACAAAATACGTTCAAAGTCGTCTGCTGCAGAATTGTCGTATGAGGGAAAGGGTTAACAAAGACGGAAACCCGATATAATCTTTTAATCTCTACAAATTATCGGGTTAATCCATTGACAAAATCTTAGCGCAGTCGACCGTGACAAAAAAATGGACGACGTCGTCTGCAAATTGGCCACTTCGTAAAATCAACGTACGGAAGACACAGATAGCTATTGTGGAGAGTTGCTGTCGTTCGTCTTCAAGCCCTATTCTATGTAGAAAAGCAGAGCCAGTTGCCTGGAAAGACTGATGTGTGGACTAGTGGTGTGAGAAAGCCAGGAAACACATGGGGAGATGAAATGGCCGCTGGATATGACTGACAAATTATTGAAAACGGCGTTTAACCTCACTCAATCAATCAAGATTCCACTGGTAAACACTGCAGACTTGTAGTACTAAATCTTGCTAAATACATAGTAAACACTGCAGACTTGTATTACTAAATCTTGCTAAATACAGAGTAAACACTGCAGACTTGTATTACTAAATCTTGCTAAATACATAGTAAACACTGCAGACTTGTATTACTAAATCTTGCTAAATACATAGTAAACACTGCAGACTTGTATTACTAAATCTTGCTAAATACAGAGTAAACACTGCAGACTTGTATTACTAAATCTTGCTAAATACAGAGTAAACACTGCAGACTTGTATTACTAAATCTTGCTAAATACAGAGTAAACACTGCATACTTGTATTACTAAATCTTGCTAAATACATAGTAAACACTGCAGACTTGTATTACTAAATCTTGCTAAATACATAGTAAACACTGCAGACTTGTATTACTAAATCTTGCTAAATACATAGTAAACACTGCAGACTTGTATTACTAAATCTTGCTAAAGACATAGTAAACACTGCAGACTTGTATTACTAAATCTTGCTAAAGACATAGTAAACACTGCAGACTTGTATTACTAAATCTTGCTAAATACATAGTAAACACTGCAGACTTGTATTACTAAATCTTGCTAAAGACATAGTAATTTTCTCCGAGCAAATATCTTGGCAAAAGTATGGAAACTTTCTAATTAATGACAGAATCATTATTGAATACAGTTGAAAAATAGTCACAAAAGGAGAATTTACTCTTTATGAGAAATTTCTTCTTTTGCCACATGCTTTCAAAATGCGTCTGCTGCAGAGGCTTCAACACATGTGTGCAAGTTGTAAAGGGCTAACGCGATATAAGAAAATGATACTTCTGTATTTTACCAGCGCAGACCAGATTAACATTGCCTACGAATGTATTATTAGGGTCTGCCCTGTTAGCGATAAATACCACTTTTTACCACAATGTTTTCCAGTCTACTGAAGTATCATATTTCTATTTATATATATGTTTTTCCATATTTGATCATAGTTGGGGTTTTTTCAGAGCTGTCAGCTGCAGATTTCTTGATAGTGTGATTATGATTAATTTGGGACACAAATGACGAAAAACAAAAGTGTTTGTACATTTGACTATCTACATCTTTCGTGTAGGCATATTTGTCATTAGACGGAATCCCGCCTCATGAAGCGTACGTACATGGCTGGAATCATTCTCTGAGGTTAAAAATATTATTACAATATTACGAGTTTGGTCAGTGCATTGGAAAAGGTTCAAGTTTGCTTAACCCTTACCCTCATACGACAATTCTGCAGCAGACGACTTTTTTCTCCTTTTGCCACAACGTTTCCACTTTTAGTCATAGGTTATCCATTCAATTATAGAGATTTTCTATGTTTTGACAAAATACGTTCAAAGTCGTCTGCTGCAGAATTGTCGTATGAGGGAAAGGGTTAATTCGTGTAGATTCGGATAAGACCAGGCAGGGGGGACATGATGATTTGAATTTACATTGTTCAAGAATGCCAACTTATACCTGTACTAATGTACTTGTTGAAACGTTGCATCCTGACGTTCTTATTTTCTCGAAATTTGATTGATTGTTTTGTATTTTAGGCCGCTTTTTAACAAAAAGTCATTGCGACATGCGTCATTCGTCTTCCACCAATGGGCTAAGTCTATGTGGAAAAGCAGCCAGTTGCTTGATAAGATTGTTGTGTGGAGTACTGGTGTGAGACCACCAGGAAACGCATGCGTAGGTGAACTGGCCGCCGTGATATAACTGAGAAATTGTTAAAAACGGCGTTAAACCCCAATCAATCAATCAAATCAAACCGCTTTTAACAAACAAAAATCAGTTATATCACGGCGTTTCCTGGGTAAGTTCCCAGTACTACTGGTCCATTTATCCTGACACCAGCCAGTCAGTCGGAATGTTAACATCGCAACCCTGAGCACCAAGAAGGACATACATCACTACCATTTATGGTATGACCAACCGTGGATCGAACCCGCGAACCCTCGCATACACTACACCACCGACTCGGTCTTTTTTTCTCGCGGCTCGATCGCTATAAACTTCAGAGATTTATTTATTCGGATTATCCATTGTTGCGTCTATTATTTGTTTTAATCCCATTGTGAAATCGCTCTATGAACTGTTAACCCGTTGTTACTTCCTATTTACATATTTGATTTATATATTTTAAGTCAAAATAAAAGCCTGAAATCAGACTCTGGGTTTTAACCCTTTCCCTCATACGACAATACTGCAGCAGACGACTTTGAACATATTTTGTCGAAAAATAGAAAATCTCTTTAATTGAATGGATAACCTACGACTAAAAGTGGAAAACATTGTGGCAAAAGGAGAAATTGCTCGTTCTGAGCAATTTCTTCTTTTGTCACTATGTTTTCAAAAAGCCGTCTGCTGCAGAGGCGTCAGAAAGCGTCTATATGAGTGAAAGGGTTAAAAAGTATTACAATGCCACCACCATTCACTTTCTCTATAGTAGCTTTTCATCCCACCGCCTCGAAGGTCAAGTTGTGGTAGAGCGTCCGCCAATGGTGGGGGAAGTCGTGGGTTCGATCATCGGTCGGGTCTGAACGAAGACTTTTGAAATAGCAGTAATTGCTGCTTCCCATCCCTCTTTGACTCGAAGGAGTGTGGGTTTAGTTAGCATTACGACTGAATCGATGGTCGCAGGATAAACGGACTATAAGAACGGGTAACCTACCCAGGAAACGCCGTGATATAACTGCAAATGTGTTGATAGCGGCGTTTAACACCGTTCAAAGACGCAAAAGCTTTAATTCTCGGCTTCGTCCTCATTCTGTCCGTTTATTGTAATCAGTGGCGTTCATCTTCCATTTTTGTTTTCCATTTTCGTCTTCCATTCGTCTTCTATTTTCGTCTTTCCTTTCTGTCTTCCATTTTCGTCTTCCATTTTCGTCTCCCATTCGCCTTTAACCAATCATCTATTTATAAGTATATGCGGGATGGTAAACAGTTGTATTGGAAGAAGGTCAAGGGAATACACAGTTCGGTCAACTCTTCGTTGAGATATAGCTAAAAAACGGTTGAAACCGGCAAATCACTTATTAACTCGTTCACCGCAAAAGGCAAGTCAAAGCTTTTGTAAGGAGCTGCCTCTCCTGAAATCTGCATTGTTTGCAACTTCGACACTTCCTGTTGGACGAAAAATGGAGGGGTCCACTAATCAACATGGAGGAATCAAATTCGGGAAGGAAAGAGTTAAATGAATGAACATTTCTAGTCTACATTGAAAACTGTATTTCTAGAACGGTATCATATTTAGAAGTGTCTAAACAAAATGTTTTAAGGTTAAAGGTCGCAGCGAACAATAGAATGACATGGTCAGTTATTTATTTCTATGAGTTTATTGATTTGAGTAGGTTTTGTTTTAAAACGACCCAATAGAGTTAACCCTTTCCCATACATCATATCAGGGACACTATATTACAATATTGTAATATAGTGTCCCTGATCATATCTACAGTAGGTGACTTATCAAACATCTAGCCAAAGGTATTGAACCTCTCTATCCGTCACTGACAGTATACTTACTCAATAAAGTTGACAACATGACGGGAATATGACGCATTGCTAACCATAAGCAATTCTTCCTTTTATCCTAATGTTCTCAAAATGCGTCTGCATGTGGGTCAAGGGACAAGTCATAAACATTGCGGGAGCGTAAATGAAAGCCGAGAACGGTGAAATCATAAACCGCTAATAGAATATGATATTTCACAATTTGAATTGTTGTCAAAATAGTTGTTTATCCCGCTTTTAATTCTCACTGTCAACAAAGGAAATGAACCGTGTCACCAAGCCACGCGTCTTTCTACTGAATTGGAGAATTTTTTTTTGAAAACATTGTGACAAAAGAAGAAATTGCTCAAAACGAGCAATTTCTCCTTTTGCCACTATGTTTTCCACTTTCAGTCATAGGTTATCCATTCAATTATAGAGATTTTCTATTTGTTGACAAAATACTTTCAAAGTCGTCTACTGCAGAATTGTCGTATGAGGGAAAGGGTTTACCCCTTCAATGCTGAATGTCTTAATGTCCAGCTATGCATTTGGAATCGTAAATGAGCAGCTAACCCGATGTAGATCCTTGTCAGATGGCCTTATTGATTGTAAGCCGCTTTCAACAATCGTTCAGTTATATCACGGCGTATCATGGGTAAGTTTCTAGTACTACTGGTCCCGGTTTTCCCAGTCAATCGTTATGCTTTGAATGAATGTAGAACTATTGAATAGACTGGAAACACATTAAGAGCAAAATGTTCCTTTCTGCCACAACGTTTTTAAACGTTGTCTGTTTCAGAGTCGTCAGAAAGCGTCTGTATGTGGGAAAGGGGTTAACAACTTCAAAGGCACTGGTTTATCTGGATCTACATTGGTCCCAAATCGATGGTTTCATGCAAAACGGTTGTAATTACAACCGTTTTGCATGAATCCCTTCAAAATGCCTGATTGCCCACTTTCTTACGTCTAATCTCAAATACACTCGTACAAAATGCTAGAAATCCAGCCCAACATAGTTTGTTCATAGGACGGTTACCATCAACAGGACGTTTTCATCTGCACGGCTCGGAAATGAACCCCACCTGATTTTGAAGTCACGCGGCACTATTTTGTCTTGTACGTTTAGAATTACATATTAGACGCGTCTGGCGTTTTGGGGGTCTTACAATCTCATTTAAATCAATCCTTTACTTCGCTGCAGTATATATATGATGAGTGCCTATTACAGGTCGTTTCAGATTGACCTTTGCGTCAGCCAATCGGATTGTCGCCTACCAAATCGATAGGTATCAACATGGGAGATGACCCAGATAAATAACCGAGATAAATAAACAAGATACATAACCGAGATAGTGAAGCGTTTATTGTCTCGAGTGTTCCGTCTGTATTGAAACAACGAATATTTAATGTCAGTATGCATAGGGGCAATTCGAGATGACCTTTTATGCGAAGTCGTCAGGTCCTTTATACGTACAACGACGTATTTAGTTCAGATTTTAATGAGATTGGGGATCTTATTGATTTTCCTGTTTGGCGTCATTTTGTCCTGATTTTAAATTAGAGTGGGTATCTTTCAATTGATTTTCAGGCGTCATTTGAAGCTACGTTGACGTCGAACACATCCAGTGTGTTTGTCAGAAGATGTATTAAACGGAAGGTGAAGACTGTGTGGATATACAGGCTCACCTTAGTTGTCACTGTACGCAAATGCAATACTGGATAGGACTCCAAATCAACAGGCGTTCTTACTTAGTACCTTTCTTATAAGTCTTCTATATATACTTTCATATTTAAACTTTAACCCACTGAATTCATTTTTTCTGTAATCGAAATCAAATGAATATTAATAGGGTCGCCGCTGTCAACAATGGTTCAGTTATACCAGGGCTTTTCCTATGTAACGTGAGTCTTACCTCTAAACTCCCAGGGAGACGAAGCAAGTTCCTACCATCTTTAAAATATGTGGTATGACTCGACCGGGGCCCGGATCCGCCCCCTCACACATTCGAGGCGGACGTTCTACGATTAAACCGCGGGGCGGTTTGTTCCATTTAGATCATGCATCATCGATGTACGGGATGATCTTAAACTATGTGTATCGTATAGTAGGAGTAGAAGTTGATGTAGTAGTAGTAGTAGTAGTAGTAGTAGTAGTAGTAGTAGTAGTAGTAGTAGTAGTAGTAGTAGTAGTAATAGTAGTAGTTGTAGTAGTAGTAGTAGTAGTAGTAGTAGTAGTAGTAGAAGTAGTAGTAGTAGTAGTAGTAGTAGTAGTAGTAGTAGTAGTAGTAGTAGTAGTAGTAGTAGTAGTAGTAGTAGTAATAGTAGTAGTTGTAGTAGTAGTAGTAGTAGTAGTAGTAGTAGTAGTAGTAGTAGTAGTAGTAGTAGTAGAAGTAGTAGAAGTAGTAGTAGTAGTTGTAGTAGTTGATTTAAGTGATAAGTAAAACAAGTTATATATACAATAGATTCATACAATAGTATATATACAATAGATTCATACAATAGTATATATACAATAGATTCATACAATAGTATATATACAATAGATTCATACAATAGTATATATACAATTCATATTTGTAATCAAAAATTGTACATAATTGCATCTAGGTCAAATTACGCCAGATACATCCGCTGTCATGTTGATCTACACTCAAATAGTCGCTACAAAAACACTTTGTTTGCGTAGAAATGAATGTATACCATCACCAGAATGCATTGAATATATATATGAAATTGAGTTTAAAATCATTGTAAATGTGTATAGGATGCACTGGAAATTATTCATTTGATATCTTTTAGTAGTTTGACCTTGTATGAAAGAGAATGCTAAACACCGGTTTGTCCGGGCCCGATTTGGTCCAAAATGACGGTACCCATTTTCGCCTGGTGATTTCTTTCTTGTATAATGCATGACCCCCATTTTCTTTGGATTGTTTTAAAGCTTAGAGGTAACTCTTTTCAATAATATATGGTGTTCTACATGAGAAATGCTTAGAAAGTGTGACAATTGAGGACTGAAACTGGTCGATTTACATGGAAACAAAGAAGTAATTTATTATAACCTATACGTTATGGTTGATTTTTCTCCAACACGGCTGCAATGCAAACATCTAAGAGAGTACGAAGAAATGTGACATATTGTATTCGAACAAACTACGAAACCTGGCTATACAATAAATACGTGATAAACTTCATAGTTATCGTTATTTTATTGTGTTTCAATCAATTTCTTATTACGGTATGTCTATCACAAGTTTCCCCCTGTGTAATAATTAATAACAATTGACGCTTTCTGACCCCTTTAGCCTGAGAGAATTCAATTTATATTTTAATCTAATTTGATAATATCTAGACGAAAGTATGGGAAATTGCCATTTGTGAATGTATAACTATTGAATATATGTAAAAAACATAGTGACACGAGGAGAAATTGCTCAATATCAGCAGCTTCTCACTTTTCCAAAATCTTTTCAACGGTTGTCTGCTGCAGAGTCGTCCGTAAATGTTTTTATGCGGGAAAAATTGACGCTTGTTGACCCCTTTAGATAGGCAGAATTGAAATTGTATTTTAGTATAAAGTTTAATCAAACATCACCTGCGTAAAAGAAAAATGGAATAGAAGATAATAATTGTTCGTTTCGTTGTAAGATGAGATGCAAGATTTTCACATGAATGAGCCCCAATAGGGACATGTCATGAGTCAAATACCTCTCTGCTTGTTGGAAAGGTGTTTTATGCCGTTTTCAACAGCGAGAGTCAAATACCTTTTTTGTTTGAGATGTAAGATCTCTACATGAGTGAGACCCAGCTAGGGACATTGGCTATATCATGAGTCAAATATCTCTTTTGTTTGAGATGTAAGATCTCTACATGAGTGAGACCCAGATAGGGACATTGGCTATATCATGAGTCAAATATCTCTTTTGTTTGAGATGTAAGATCTCTACATGAGTGAGACCCAGATAGGGACATTGGCTATATCATGAGTCAAATATCTCTTTTGTTTGAGATGTAAGATCTCTACATGAGTGAGACCCAGATAGGGACATTGGCTATATCATGAGTCAAATATCTCTTTTGTTTGAGATGTAAGATCTCTACATGAGTGAGACCCAGATAGGGACATTGGCTATATCATGAGTCAAATATCTCTTTTGTTTGAGATGTAAGATCTCTACATGAGTGTGCCCCTATAGGGACATTGGCTATATCATGAGTCAAATATCTCTTTTGTTTGAGATGTAAGATCTCTACATGAGTGTGCCCCTATAGGGACATTGGCTATATCATGAGTCAAATACCTCGTTTGATTTGTTTGAAAGGTGTTTTAAGCCCCTTTCAACAGTATTCCGGTTATATCACGGTGTTTCATGGATACACCTTACTAGCCTTGTGGTTTATCCTAACACCGATGCATATGTCGAAATGCTATACCCGTAACCCCTTGAGCGACATGGTAAGAACCCACAACTGTCACAAGGTTTTTGTTATGACCCGACTGGGAATCGAACCATCGTGTCCCGTTCTATAGGCGGACGGTGTGTGTCAGGCTACTTTCAACACTTTTTCAGTTATATCAAGCGGGGCCTTCAGTGTAAATTAAGTTATCAGTTCTACTGGTCCATTTATTCTGATACGGGCGAGTCAGTCGTAATGTTAGTATCGCACTCCTGAGATCCAAAGAGCCATTACAACCATTTAAAAGGTATATTGTATAACCCAGCCGCGGATCGAACCCTGGGGTCCCGTCCCCAATGCGGACGTTCTTAAAGATAGCTATTTTGGTGATGACGAATTGAAATTAAACGTCGATCTTACATCTAAAGAACCCAACTCGGGTCATTCACTTTTTCCGATGATTGACAGAAGTCAATGTGACTAGCGACATTCTTAATTCACAAATGGGCAAAATAGTGTACTATGGAAGATAGCCAGTTGCCTGGGGAAAATGTTGTATGGAACACTTGTGAAAGAAAGCGTAACGAGAAGTATTCGCCGTGATATTAGACATTTCGTTGCAAATCGCGTTAAACCTTATCTTTATTCGATCGATCAATATATATTCATAAACGATTAATAGTCGAAATTTGTTTTTGTTTGTTCAGATTTCACATGAGAGGACAAGTTGTTATTAGGATAAACTAAATGTAATTGCCTCGAATACTTTACGGTTGTGATTGTTTAAAGAAACCTCTCAATTGTGATACCATTGAAAAGAAATTCATGCTTCCTGATTTAAGTTTGTATTTGAATAACGTCGTATTTCAGTTTATTTCAGTTTATTTCATGGTATTAACTATTCGTGCCTTATAACATAAGCTTATGTTCAAGTTTATTACAACATCAGAATAAAATAGCGTCGATTTCTCTTGCATCAAATTTCTCTTGATGACATGAACATGTTTGATAAAGACATGTTTTGGGTTTATTGGGGGTTTAACATTATTTCAGTTATATCTAGGCGGCAATAAACTGATTCATGATCCCCGGGGAATCAAACAAGTACGAATATAGTAATATAACTGAAATGCTGTTGAAAACGGCGTAAAACCCAAATAACCCAAATAAAACAAAACGAAAAACGTGATTTCGGCCAACCACTACACGGCTAGGTCGGGTTTAAGCTATACAACAATGAACTTTTCATAGCCTTGTACCGGTTCATCAACCAAGGATCAAATAAGTGTTCTGCCGCAGTGATATAGCTGATATTTTGTTGAAATTACGATGTAAAACAAAACAGAAAACTAACTAACCCATTCGGGAACTAGACTGAAGAAGATTCGACACGAATGACATAGATCAATAGAAAACAAAAGGCGGGTAATTTCCTAGAACTATCTATCAATAAATCAGTAGTAAATTAGAACAATCAAAAACACCATCTCGCGTGCAGGGCCGTAATAATAAACCGAAAACTCCGGCGTTTGGCTGCGACTCAACACCAAGTCTCGTGAATTATCGCGCAATAAGGACGCGTAAACAACGTTAAATATGCATCGTGGCCGGGTCACGTGGTATTTTATGTCGGAAAGTCACCGATAATTAGAACCTTTTAATTAATGGATATTTCGTTAAATAACTAATGCTTAGTGCACAATGATCGCTTTTGTGTTTTTAACCATTTCCCTGATATAGACGATTTCTGACGTCTCTGCAGCAGACGGCTTTTTGAAAACAGTGACAAGAGAAGAAATTGCTCAAAACCAGCAATTTCTCCTTTTGCCACAATGTTTTCCACTTTTAGTCATAGGTTATCCATTCAATTACAGAGATTTTCTATCCTTTGACAACATATGTTCAAAGTCGTCTGCATCAGAATTGTCGTATGAGGGAAAGGGTTTAGTTCATTGTCCTTTTAGCTTTTTCAAACTCTGTTTAACGGGAAACATCATAGCTGGGATCCAGGAAAACAAACCTTTCATGTGTTTTATGAAAATGTCGACAAAGATTGGTTTGCGTACCAATGCCAACTGCTTAAAATCTCTCCATTTGCCACAATGTTTTCTGCTCTATTAGATAATTAAATCTTCCTTCATAAATATTTTGCATATTTTTTCTTGATTTATTCAAAGATGTCTGTGGAGGATTTGTTATATAAAGGAAAGGGTTGATACAATAAATGTACGCAATGATAATGTACATCTTTGCTCAAAGGATGTCATGGGTCAGGCAAATAGTATCGAGAGATAGGAAGATTAAATACATGTAATTACTGTTGACAGCATGCGTTCATGCAAGAACAAAGTGGTTTTAATGGTCTTGCTGGAGTTGAATTGTCCCGTCATTAGGGTATATGCAAGAAATTGCACTCAACATTGTTAGCATATGTTTGTTTGTTTGAACGGTTGTTGACGTCGCTTTCAACTTTTAACAGCATTTCAGTCATATCTTGGTAAATTAAAAGTACTACCGGTATTATTTATCCTGACACAGAAACATCATTAGTAATGCTATTCGCACACTTCTACGCGCCAATAAGGGAAGCCATGTTTACCATGTTTAAAGTATTTGGTATGCATCGACCGGTACCACGTCGTTGGTGGAGTGGTATAGCGTCCGTTCATGGTCGCCAAATGGCTTTGTTTGTTTGTTTTGTTTGTTTGGAGTTTAACGCCGCTTTCAACAGCTTTGGTCATATCACGGCGGTCAGTGCACCTACCCATGTTTTCCTGGCTTTCACACACCAGTACTTACACAACATTCTTTTCGCCAAATGGCATTAATGCCGAGCGCGAGGGTAAACAACGTCATAAAAGTCAAGGAATAGCGTCCGCCTTGGGTGCGGGAGGTCGTGGGTTTGTTCCCCGACCGGGTCATACCAAAGCCTTTAAAACAAATGATTGTAATGGCTTCCCTCCTTGGCGCTAAGAGTTGTGGGATTATGCTTACGACTGACTGACTGGCTCGTGTCAGGATAAATGAACTAGTATTATTGGTAACTTACCCAGGAAACGCCGTGATATAAGTGAAAGATGAATCGACCGGCATCTGTACCTAGGAGTAAAACATCGACATATGGGAGTAGAAGTTCGAGATCGTTTATGAATATTAAAAGAAAATATATTCCCGCGTACAACCAATCTACAGAGGACAACTTTGCAAAAATCGGCGAAAGGAGAGATTTGTCAATATGAACGATCTCCCCCTTTGCCACAATGTGTCAAAAAGTCGCCTGCTGCATGTCGGTAAATTGTTCAATGATAAATGATTCGGTTCGACCATTTCGTTCCCCGTTTCCTTGACATCTGTAAATGTATATTGTAGAGGCACCATATGTTGCTTCAATTGGTGGTAAAGCTTTTACCCTTTCCCTCATATAAACAAATCTCTTGCAAACGACTTTAATAATGTCTTTGCAAAAATATGGAAAATCTCCATATTTATAAATGTACGTGTAATTATTGAAAAAGAGTTGAAAGCATTGTAGCAAAATGAGATATTGCACATAATGAGCAATTTCTTCATTTTACACAATGTTTAAGAGAAGAAAACGTCTGCGTCTGCAATTGGAAAAGTGTTACGAACGTTCTAGACCGGCGCGGTTCGAATGAAACATTAATGAACGCCCATTTCATGCGCCATATTGATCAAGGTCGATAAGAACGCTTGGTTTTTGAAAGGACAAAAATCAATCGTCTATTCAAAGTGATCTCATCGTATCCATTCATTCCACTGTTCGTATGGGTTTTTAGAAGCCCCATCGGTATTTTGTGAAATAACTAATTACTAGGTATGGGAATTCTTCACCCCCTTTTCCAGCCGAGAAGCGTTTGTGTTTATGACAATCTAATTAAAACCAGACCTTAACTTTGCAGCAGAAACAAACGCTTGTGAATATCGTCTGACTGCCTAGTACAGGTCGTCTTTGATTGAACTTTACATCAGCCAATCAAATTGTCTGCTACATAATCGTCAGTCATCAACACGACAGATAACGAGTACTTCGAATGTATAGAATCTTATAATGTTTAGGATCAATTCGAGACCACCTTTTGAGACATTCGACTATAACGAGTAATTAAATTCCCAAAAAGTCAATATGAATGCATTGGTTGTACGATTTTCTGACGACACGATCCGAATATCCGTAACCGATTGTAACACTTTCGGCAATCGGTCGTTTTATCCCAAGGTTCCTACCACCACGTTCTATCACAAGTTAATGGTTTAGACAGAGTACTTTTCTATATAAATAAAGTATGCCAACACACACACACACAAACACACGTATAGTTCTAGACTATTGCTATAATGTAATTTGATCGATCGTAATTGCCTGTAATTGCAAAGCCCCCGAATGTTGCTTTTCGTGCGATGTGACCCAAATTATTCTAATGCAACGTCGGAAATGGTACTTATTTCAACTTTCCAAAGAATCGTCTCTATCACAATGATAGCATGAGCCTGGGACGACTAATACGTATTAGTCGTCTCAGCATGAGCTCAGGTTTGATAATAAATCGTTTCAAGAACACAATGGTTAGCATTAGTGTCCCGAGTTAGTCATTGATTTATTGGTGGTATCATGTCCAAAGTGCCAACGAGGGGCAGAAAGCAGTCGCAATTTTGGTTTCGTTATAATTAGACCGTACTTCAATAGGCAGAACCATGATGACTGAATGTTGAAAGGTGTTGATCACGGGTTTCAGTTTACAGAATGTCGAGTATGTTACACCTACGACAGTCCGATTAAAACTCGCCTGCCATCCTTTCTTGTATGCAGCATCAGCAACAAACGAAATTTGAAGAAATAATTGTTATATGATTTTGCGCGGTCGGATCGTTTTACCGCTTCGGTTATGTATTGGTTTAGCGTCCGTCTCGAGTGCGAGAGGTAAATGGTTTGAACCCTTTGCCGCCAGGTCATACCAAAGACTGTACATACTGTAGTAACGGCTTGCCCTCCTTAGCGCTCGGGGTTGTGGTGTTAGCATTACAACTGACTGGCTGATGTCAGGATATATAGACCGGTAGTTGGCCTACTGGTAAATTTCCAAGGAATTGCCGCGATAATACTAAAAACATATTGGAAGAGGCGTAGAAACAGCCTGATACACCCTCATAGCACTATATACGTGTTTGGCCATATGTAGTGTAAATAAATGATTAAGAACCCCTTCCCACTAGCAGACGAATGTTAACGCCTCTCTGTATTAGACGAATTTTGAAAATAGTGTGGCAACAGGAGAAATTATTCACGATGAGCAATTTCTTCATTTGCAACACTATTTCAACTGTATCTAATTATAAAACTTTTAATTTCTGTTTTGATTTTCTATGTTTTTGTCAGTATGTAGATCTTTTTTCAAAGTCGTCTGCTGCAGATATGTTATATGTAAGAAATGGTGAAATGGTGAAATCCCCGTTTCGATATTATTAACACTTTACCTCATATAAATCTTTCTGACGCCTCTGCAGCAGACGGCTTTTTGAAAACATAGTGACAAAAGAAGAAATTGCACAAAACGTGCAATTTCTCCTTTTGCCACAATGTTTTTAACTTTTTGAGGTTATCCATTCAATTACGGAGATTTTTTTGACAAAATGCGTTCAAAGTCGTCTGCTGCGGAATTGCCGTATGAGGGAAAGGGTTAAAGATGGATGGTCGTTCAACTAGAACGGCAACGTGATCTGTAGATTCCTGCCGATATATACATCTAGAGCAACATTGGGTTACATTAAGGCGGACAGGGATTGCTCAGGGAGGCAGTACTTCGCTAGTCTGTACGCAGATGCAAACGGGATGCACACATTACAAGACGAGACTTAGATAGGCTAAATATTTACATCCTCGGTACCCAGGCTATTCATAAAAGATCATATATTTTATGAATAGCCTGGGTCCTGAGGATGAATATTTACAATTGCATATAAAATACCTTTCTATGAAACACGACACATTTGATAAATTAAATCCATCACCTTACGTTAATGAATTAGACGGCCGTGCCCCGGTAACTCAGTCGGTAACGACGTCGCTTATCAATCCAGGGGTTGTTAGGCTAGTTCGAACGCCAGCTCGACCAACATTTGGCTAAAAGTCAATTATGTTGTGAAAAAAAGCCAGGAAAGCCGTGATATGACTGAATAGTTTTGCTGAAACGACGTTAAACCCCAAAACCCAATCAATGAATAATAAACACAATACATTTCATCTAATATTTTAATTTTTAAGACGGTTACTTCCCTTGATTATAAAGTCGCCATTTATAATACAAAACTAGTTTGTCAGGATCGAGTCTTATTGTTTTCACTGGTAATGTTTTACTTATTATGCACTGCAGATTTAAAGTATATTCTTCAAACAAGCACACAACTGTTAAATGAACATGTTCTTTTAAAGAAATGATGCGTTGTGCATCGGTTATCAATGATCCATTTTAACCAAATTGTTTAACAAACCCGAACTAGCGAACTGCAAACGAAAGCTATTTTTTATTTTAACGACTACAAGCTGCCAATAAAGAAAACGTTCATATTTATTATATATCATGGATACACTGTAGAGCATTTGAAAATATTTGAAAAGTGAGACGAGAGGGAAACTTATTTATTTCTATGTAACATACCCAAATTATATTAACAAAGTAGTTTCGGTTCATTATAGTATTACACGAAATTGAAATCACATTCTTTCCAGAACAGTGTTTTTGTTTTGTTTTAATATCATTATTTCGAACCTTATGGCAGCAAAAGCATTCTCACACATTTATATTCAGTTGATAATGAATTATTTATATCTTTGAAAAATGTAGAAGATTTCCCTATTTACAAAAAAGAAAGATTACATTTATTTTCCCAGTAGAAATTAATTATAGTCCAAGGGAGGTAAATGTTACAAAGATATTCAGAAATTGTAGTTATTACCTACCTTTGTTTTAACCCTTGTTCCCACGTTTAACCTTTCACACATACAACAATTCTGCCATATATGACAAATCTGCAGCAGACGACTTTGAACATATTTTGTCAAAAAATATAAAATCTCTATATTAAATTGAATGGATAACCTATGACTAAAAGTGGAAAACATTGTGGCAAAAGGAGAAATTGATCATTTTGAGCAATTTCTTCTTTTGTCACTATGTTTTCAAAAAGGCGTCTGCTTCAGAGGCGTCAGATAGCGTCTATATGAGGGAAAGGGTTAAAGAAATTATGCGTTGTGCATCGTTTATCAACTGCACCAGGATCCATTTTAACCAACTTGTTTAACAACAAACCCTAAACAGCAGATTGCACACGCAATCTATTTTTATTTCAACCACTACCAGCCGCCAATCAAGAAAACGTTTATATTTATTATATATCATGGATACACTGTAGAGCTTTTGAACATATTTGTAAAGCGAGACGAGAGGGAAACTTATTTATTTCTATGTAAACATACCCAAATGTCAACAAAGTAGTTTCGGTTCATTGAAATCACATCCTTTCCAGAACAGTGTAGGTTTTTTGTTTTAATGTTATTATTTGGAACTGTATGGCAGCAAAAGCATTCTCACACATTTTTATTCAGTTAATAATAAATTATTTATATCTTTGAACAAGAGCTGTCGGAGGACAGCATGCTCGACTATTCCACCGCTTATTTGATTACTGAGATAATGGACTCTAATGTAGTTGCATGCAGAACATTAACCACAATGTCTTAAAGGGTGATAATGTGCATTATATGCAGGAAAGAGTTATTTAACTTGATTATTTTCATAGGTGTGATGGTTGGGAAGGGTTGTATAACGTTTCAATGGAATGCATCAAGTAGATACTAAGATATGGACTCTTAATGTAGTTGCACGCAAACCTCAAACCATAGGGCAACAATTTGCACCATATGCAACTACATGTAGTTCAAAGTTATTGAAAAAAATAGTGATTTTTTTGTTAAAGGTCAAAGTGACCTTGACCTTTGACCTTATGATCCCATGACCTGTTTGAGTCAAGTGCTGATCATGACCATTACCCAAACTAAGTTTCAGGGTCATAGGCCTAAGCAATCAGTAGTTTTAAAACAAGAAATGTTTCTGTATTGAAGGTCACAGTAAACTTGCTATGAAGAATGTCCATGCAAAGTTTAAAGACCATAGGCCTAGGTGTATGTTAGTTATAAGGGTAAATGCTAGCTTGCACAAAAACTTTAACCATGAACTGTTTCTATATAGAAAGTTACAGTGACCTTGACGTTTGACCTACTGACTCCAAACTATGTAGGCATCACCAACTTGCTATAAAGTATGTCCATACCAAGTTTGAAGATCATTGGCCTAGGCGTATGTACGTTATAAGGGTAAATGCTAGCTTGCACAAAAACTTTAACCGACGCCGACGGCAACGCTGGGGTGACTACAATAGCTCCCCTTCGAATAGTCGAGCTAAAAATGTAGAAGATTTCCCTATTTACAAAAAAGAAAGATTACATTTATTTTCCTATTAGAAATTAATTATAGTCTAAGGGAGGTAAATAGTACAAAGATATATTCAGAAATTACAGTTATTACCTACCTTTGTTTTAACCCTTGTCCCCACACCTTTAACCCTTTCCCTCATATAGACGCTTTCTGACGCCTCTGCAGCAGACTGCTTTTTGAAAACATAGTGACAAAAGAAGAAATTGCTCAAAACGAGCAATTTCTACTTTAGCCACAATGTTTTCCACTTTTAGTCCATTCAATTTTAGACAAAATATGTTCAAAGTCATCTGCTGCAGAATTGTCGTATGAGAGAAAGTGTTAAGACGCTCTCTGATGGCACAGAATCAAAATCTTATGAAAACATTGTGACGAAACGAGAAATTGCTCATAATAAACAATTTCTCCTTTTGCTATGTACAATGATTTAAACTTAATTCTATAATTATTCTTTCATTCATAATTTCCATATTTTAGACTAAATGTTTTCGAAGCCTGCTGCAGACTGATTCGTTAAATATATTAGGAAATGGTTAAAATGATGACAGACTCTGAGAGACCGTTCTATAGAGTAACCACAACATAGGGTTTGAAGATTGAATGAGGATTTTGATAACTGAAATGCACATCATCTTGATTGATTATCACTGTTTAACCCTTTCCCTCATATAGACGCTTTTCTGACGCCTCTACAGCAGACGGCTTTTTGAAAACAAAGTGACAAAAGAAAAAATTGCACAAAACGTGCAATTTCTCCTTTTGCCACAATATTTTCCACTTTTTGTCATAGGTTATCCATTCAATTATGGAGATTTTCTATTTTTTGACAAAATACGTTCAAAGTCGTCTGCTGCAGAATTGCCGTATGAGGGAAAGGGTTAAATAATGGCAATAATGATAAAATTCTTTAACCCTTTCCTTCATTATGTGACGACAATTCTGCAGCAGACTACTTTGAACATATTTTGTCAAAAAATAGAAAATCTCTATAATTGAAGAAAAGCTTTCATATGTGGGAGGTTTACAGGAGTGTAATACAGAATGCGATTTCATTGTTCAAACAGTTGTCAAGTTATATGTTTGATCCTGATCTGTCCTTTTATCCTGAGATCCTTTAGAGACAGCTGGTATTAGAAAAACATAACTAATTATTCAATTTGATAAAAATAAGCAGTTATTTTAAAACCTCTGACCACCTATGTGATGTAGTGGTATAAACCGTATTGCTGGAGATTTTGGTGCGGGAGGTCACAAATTCCATTCCCTATTGGGCCATACCAAAGACTTTAAAAATGGTAATAATTCCTGTCCCTCCTTGGCATAAATAACTGACTCATGTCAGGATAAATGGACCAGTTGTACTGCAAACTTACACAGGAAACTTTGGGATATACCTAAAAAATTGTTGAAAGCTAACTAAATCAACATACAAACAAAGAAAACCTCCAAAATATTAGTTTTGGTCTTTTTTTTCAGTTGATTGGAATCCAGTTACAAAAAAAACAAACAGCCATTCTTGCTATTCCACAATGGCGTCTAACCAAGAGAAAAAGTTGAAGGAAGAGCAGGCTATTGCTCAGGCCGAATGGGATGCCATGGCAACAGAACTTGAGCGAGTTCCACAAGAACAGGTGACTTTTAAATCGTCCAATAAGAAAGGAGATTGTCCAGCCTTTATTCATGGGGACTTTAAGAAGTCACAAAAAGGTTTGTTTGCATAGATTTCTTTATTTATCCCTTTCCCTCATATAGATGCTTTCTGACGCCTCTGCAGCAGACGGCTTTTGGAAACATAGTAACAAAAGAAGAAATTGCTCAAAACGAGCAATTTCTCCTTTTGCCACAATGTTGTCAAGTTTTAGTTATAGGTTTTCTATTCAATTATAGAAATTTTATCATTTTTTGACAAAATATGTTCAAAGTCGTCTGCTGCAGAAATGTTGTATGAGGTAAACGGTTATAGGAATGATAGGATTATGCAGCCACAGTCTGACCCTTGCTTGAACTATAAGAGCCGGCCAAATGGGCCTTACCTATTGGAGTCAATGCAAATGAAGACTTGAGGTCCAGCAGGTGGGTTGGTATGATTTCATACCTTATATACTTTTATCTCAATGTAAATATAAGGTGTGAGACCTATATCATCTTTCCTGTTCAGTGTCCACCATGATAGAACCTTAGCTGTTGAAAGTGGTGTAAAACACATCAAACACAAAATATCATATGATTATGACAGAGGATCTAAATTAAACATTTGAGCTGTCCCGCGAGAAAACCAACATTGTGGACTCTGCGTAAAGTATTGACACGGATCAGCCTAAGCATGCCACACAGGCTTACCCGGATAGACACTTTTTGCCTCCTGTGGATTTTCTGTTTCAGGAATCATTACTTTATACCTCTATCCACTGGAGACGGAATGTGTTGGCCCGGATCAGTCTGCGCGGACTGTGCAGGCTGATCTGGGTCGATACATTACGCAGATGCCATAAGGTTGGTTTTCTCGTGGGACGGCTCATTTGTTTCATGTTTTTGAATCTTAAATTACGGTGCCGCTTTCCGAAGCACTTATGCATTCTGAACTCATCTGAATTAGTTGACTTTTGAAAACATTATTTCGAAAGGAGAAATAGCTCATCATGAGCAATCTTTTCCTTGTGCCACAATGTTTTCCAACTCTTTCCAATAAATTATATTTTCATTTATAGAGATTTTATATGTTTTTCTTAGATGTTTGCAAAGTCATCTGCTGCAGATTTATTATACCCCCAGATACATAGTATATGGGGGCTATATATAGGAGTCACGCTTGTCGGTCGGTCGGTTTGTCCGGTTTGTCGGTCCGTTGGTCTGTGGACATTTCTTGTGAACACTATTTCTCAGCAACCCTTGGTCAGAATTCAATATAACTTCACAAGAATGATTGATACCAAGCCTAGTTGTGCATATTGCCGGCATGTTGCACTGCAATTATTTTTAAATGAGTTATGGCCCCTTGAATGTATCATACATATGTATATATTGTCAGGCACCAGCTGGGGGTATTCATCACCTTCAGTGATATTCTAGTTTTTAAGTGGGAAAGGGTTTTGGTAGCTTTACAACCCTATGATGATTCTTTTGCCTACCAACAACAAGGGGTTCATTTGAGTAATAAAAGAGTTAACCCTTTCCCTCATACGGCAATTCTGCAGCAGACGACTTTGAACATATTTTGTCAAAAAATAGAAAATCTCCATAATTGAATGGATAACCTATGACAAAAAGTGGAAAACATTGTGGCAAAAGGAGAAATTGCACGTTTTGTGCAATTTCTTCTTTTGTCACTATGTTTTCAAAAAGCCGTCTGCTTTAGAGGCGTTAGAAAGTGTTTATATGAGGGAAAGGGTTAAGATTAGTTATTCTGGAACTCTTTACTCCACCTTAGCTACAGTCCTGGCATGCCTTTCCCATATTTTACATGTTTTCAGTACACATCTTTTGAAAAACAGTGTAACAACAGCATAAATTGCTCATTATGACCAATTTCCCTTTTTGCCACAATGTTTTTGCTCTTTTTAACAAACAATGAAACATACTTTTATTCATGAAGAGTTTACATAGAATTTCTTTGATATTTTCAAAGTCTGTGCTGCAGATTTGTTGCATGTGGGAAAGGATTACAATACAGGCTATGCTTATCTTTTAACCCATAAAAATCTGCAATTAATGAATAAAATTGAAAACATTGTAGCAAAAGAAGAAATTGCTCATTATGAGCTGCAGAGGCATCTTTACTTGGAACTACAGCTCCCGGCTTTACAAAATGTTGCTCTTTTATTCAAACGATCTAACCTTTTTTCAAAAATAGACAAGTTTATCTAGCTTTTCATTTGGAAGATAACAAATGTTGAGTTTGGCAGACAATTGTTTTTGTTTCACAAAAGCAGTTTCAGCAGTCTAATGGTAACCATATCATGTCAGGTCAATCAATTTAAACCTGTATCTCATACAGAAGTATTTTGACGCTTCTACAACAGATGACTTTTGATAACATTGTGACAAAAGGAGCAAATGCTCAAAACGAGCAATTTCAACTTTTTCCACAATGTTTTCAACTTTGTTCAGTATCACGTAGCTTCATTTAAGGTCGTCTGCTGCAGATATGCTATATTGGGAAAAGGATTTAAAAAGATAATAGTATTATCTGCAATATCTAATCACAGAATGGGTCATACTTGATTGAAAGCTTAGTTGAGACATGACTAACCCCAAGGCAGACATCTTGTAAAAAAAAAAAATAAGGCAAAACTAAGGAATGTCTGTAATTTATCATTTTGCCACAATGTTTGCAAAAGATATCTACTGCAGATCCGTCAAAATGCATCTAAAAGGATTATAGTAGCAGCTATAGGTGACTGTTTACTTGATCTGATTGCTTATAAAAAGCAATTTCTTCTTTTGCCATAGTGTTTTCATTTCAATTCAAGATTTATACTTATATTTAAATAGATTTTCCATAAAAAAATTGTAAAAATAGGAAAAATGTAAAAAAAAAAAAAAATCCATGATGTTGTGTCTCAAATCATCAATTGTAAAGATGTCAACAGCTATCAAACAATTACTGAAATTCAGTTTTGTTTAACCCTTTCCCACATACAACAAATTTGCAGCAGACGACTTTGGAAACATGTGGGCAAACATATTGAGGGCTTGGCGTGAAACGGTTGTAACTAAAATTGATATTTTTTTACCAAGGTTAATCACCTCGCCATGAAGTCTTTATAAGCGTTAAATAATCTTTTCTTGGTAAACAATGCAAATTTAGGTGCCATTGCTCGTTCTGAGCAATGGCACCTAATTTTGCATTGTTTACAAAGGGGTCAAAATTGCCCCTAAACCAGGGTTTTCAAAATAGGTTTTTAGTTACAACCGTTTCACACAAAGCCCTCGATATAGAACATTCCTATTAATAAGGGTATACATGTATTAACTGTAACAAAATTGAAAACATTGTGGCAAAGAGAGAAATTGCTTGTTTTCAGCATTTTTTTCATTTGTCACAAATATTTTCAATAGTTGTCTGCTGCAGAGGCGTCAGAAAGCGCCAATATGTGGGAAAGGGTTAACCCTTTCCCTCATACGACAATTCTGCAGCAGACGACTTTAAACGTAATTTGTCAAAAGATAGAAAATCTCCAAAATTGAATGGATACCCT
This sequence comes from Serripes groenlandicus, assembly GCA_031761405.1. NCBI lineage: Eukaryota > Metazoa > Mollusca > Bivalvia > Cardiida > Cardiidae > Serripes > Serripes groenlandicus. Next base: position 49,206,809 of record JASEVX010000013.1, read on the forward strand.
ATGACAAAAAGTGGAAAACATTGTGGCAAAAGGAGAAATTGCACGTTTTGTGCAATTTCTCCTTTAGTCACTATGTTTTCAAAAAGCCGTCTGCTGCAGAGGCGTCAGAAAGCGCCAATATGTGGGAAAGGGTTAAAAGGGTGATTTATATTTTGTAGGTTTGATAGTGATACAGGAATGGTGGGGCGTGACAGACTTCATGTTGCGAGAAGGACGAGAGTTCGCTCTGAAGGGCAACTTTGTGACGCTAATACCCGACCTGTATCGAGGGGTGAAAACGGAGGACTACGAAGAGGCTGGTACGTCCTGCTCGTCTGACACTATTAAATATTCAAGAACTTTTTTTTGTACTCTAAAAGGAAATCTATGTTAAAAACAACACCCATGATTGGTCAATCTCAAATATGAATTTGCGCTTATGACCAATCAGATTTGCGTTTATGACCAATCAGATTTGCACTTGTGACCAATCAGATTTGCACTTGTGACCAATCAGATTTGCGCTTGTGACCAATCAGATTTGCGCTTGTGACCAATCAGATTTGCACTTGTGACCAATCAGATTTGCGCTTGTGACCAATCAGATCATTTGTTCACATATCATCTTGCCACAAATTTGTATCATAGTCTTTTGGCCTTGGCATCTGCGTCACACCTTGGTTAAGGTTTTGCATGCAAGTACTTATATACTACATATATTGCATTGGAACTTTCTACAACCCTACCCAACTATCACACCTATGTAGATTATCAAGTTAGATAACTGTATCCTGTATATTATGCAGGTTATGGCCCTTTCATTACTTAGAAAGTATGGTTAAAGTTTGTGTGCAACTAAATTAAGAGTCCATATCTCAGTATTTACTTGATGCATTGCATTGAAACTTTCTACAACCCTTCCCAACCATCACACCTATGTACAAAATCAAGTAAGATAACTCTATCCTGCATATAATGCAAATTATCACCCTTTAAGAAATTCTGGTTAATGTTTTGCATGCAACTACATTAGAGTCCATATCTCAGTTACTAATAAGCGGTGGAATAGTCTAGCGCGCTGTCCTCCGACAGCTCTTGTTTACATTATGTGTAAAATTTAAGTTGGCTTCTTTCAAAACATCTCAGGATAATCATGTTATACCTGGATAATTGGAACTGATAATCTGATACAAAGTCTAAAACATTGTTGGAAAGGAAATACTCAGTGCAGTGTCAGGCATGAACACTATCCAACATACAATAGATCTGAAGCAGCTGACTTTGAAAACATGTGTAAACAAACATTTGGAAAATCTTTATAAATGTAATATTTGATTATTGTAAAAAGTTGAAAACAATATTGCAAAAGAAGAAATTACTCATTATGAGCAATTGCTTCTTTTATCAAAATGTTTTCAAGGATCATCTACTGTAGATTTGTCTATATGTGGAAACAAAAATTGTGTGATATGCCTTTATCCTGCACAATCAAGTGAAAAAATGCAGCGTAAAACAGCATATATAAACAAATCAATAGACTGATATCTCTGGTCAATTAATGCTCACAATACCTGTATTATAAATAATTTAAAAATTGTAATAATGTCTTAGCCCCGAACTCCCTCACCCCCCTTCTGCCCTTGACGCTCAGTGGTGAAGTGGTAAAGCATCCGCCACCTTGGAAGTTGGTGGTTGGGGGGGTTCAATCCCTAATTACAACTTACTCCTGATTCAAGTTAAAATACACACAAACAAAGAAAACCTGTTTTAGTTAGTTTAAACTTATTTATTTTAAATCGATTGCGAAACAAGCTTTAAGCTTATATTAATCACGCTCGATGTCTGCTTTCTGGATACCGAATCAGTACTCGTGCCGATTGTGTGGAAAAATCCCAAAGTCAGGACCCGCTCATCACGGGACTCGAACCAGGGACCTTTGATGTGAGAGGCCGACGCTCTACCTCTGCACCACTGTCTTCCACCTGTTTTGATTTGTACTGACATGATTTGGATTATTTAACACCAGATCACATGATGGCCACATTGGACTGGGACGGGGCTGTAATGGACATTCAGGGAGCTGCAGATTATCTTTTATCTAGAGGTTGTAAAAAGGTAGGTCTGTTATATCTAGTATTTTGGACGGGCTGTATTGCGAGGGAGCTACTGATTTCCGTTTATTAAGTTTAATAAGAGGTTGTAAAAAGGTAGGTTTGTTATATCATAGATACATTATTTGATAAAAATGCAAATGAGGATTGTGGAAATTTATACGTTGATAAGGTAAGCCTTACAGATCGAGCTCTTGTCACATTAAATGTTGGCCCTTCCAAAACACCTATAAAATTCAAAATTGATACAGGTAGTTCTGTAAATGTTATACCATTCCAGTACTACAAAACCCTGTCAATAAGTCACCCACTTGAGGCCCCAGACAATAGGTTGACCTCATATACCGGCAACATGCTTTCCGTTCGAGGCAAGGTAAAGCTAGCGTGCGAATACAAACAGAGAGTTATCAAATCAGAGTTCTACGTCGTAGATAACTCCGCCCCTCCACTGATAAGCCTCCAATCATCAGTGGATCTAGGTTTACTCAGTCTCACGTATGCTGTAGAAAATACACCCTATACGTGCATGACTAATGGCAAGGTCAAGGCTGAATTTAGCGATTTATTTCAAGGCATTGGTGTTATTCCAGGTTATAGCAAATTACACCTGAAGCCAGATGCCATTCCCGTGATTAACCCCCCGCGACGTATACCCGAGGCATTGAGAAATAGGGTTAGAGAGGAACTTAATCGCATGGAAGAAAATGAAATTATTTCAAAAGTTACCCAACCGAGCGATTGGTGTAATTCCTTGGTAATAGTTGAAAAACCGAAAACCGGTAAGCTAAGGTTATGCTTAGACCCAAAAGCTTTGAATGAGGCTATACGCAGACCTCTTTACCCTATGTCAACATTAGACGATGTTACATCACGACTGAATGGCGCGACACATTTCAGTATGCTAGACATAAGCCACGCTTATTGGTCGATAAGACTGAACGAACAATCATCTTATCTAACCACGTTCAGTACACCTTTTGGTCGCTACAGGTATTTACGATTACCTTTCGGAATATCTAGCTCGCAAGATATATTCCAACGTAAAATTGATGAAGTCTTTGAAGGATTATCAGGTTTTACAGGCCTTGTCGACGATTTGCTGGTTTATGGATGCTCCCGACAAGAGCATGATTACAATTTGCGACAAGTGCTCACGCGCGCACGCGATAAGGGCATAAAATTCAATCCAGACAAATGTCTAATCGGACTAACCGAGGTGCCATTTTTTGGACATGTGATAACAGCAGATGGGTTAAAACCTGATCCGAAAAAAATTGAGGCAATATGCAAGCTAGACACGCCTCAGAATCGTGCGCAACTGGAAAATGTTTTAGGCATGGTAAACTATCTACAGAAATTCGCGCCGAATCTGGCAGATATTACCAATCCGTTACGCTCTTTGATGAAAAAAGACGTAGAATTCGTTTGGGATCCAGCCCAAACAGACGCGTTTGAGAAAATGAAACAGGTTATTACTTCTAGTCCTGTTTTAGCGTATTTTGATAATACCAAACCACTCACGCTTGAGTGTGATAGTAGTTTATATGGAACGGGAGCCGCGATCTTACAAAACGGACGACCCGTTTGTTACGCAAGTAAGACACTGACGCAAACCGAAGTTGGCTATGCCCAAATCGAAAAAGAGATGCTTGCGATCTTATTCGGTTGTACAAGGTTTCATCAATATGTGTATGGCAGACATGTTATTGTACACTCTGACCACAAACCATTATCATCAATCATGAAAAAACCTCTGTATGCAGCCCCACCAAGACTTCAACGTATGATGCTACAATTACAAAAGTACGACCTTGATGTACAATTTGTCAGTGGAAAATCAGTTCCTATTGCTGACCTATTATCCAGACAACCTATGAAAATGGCACAGGAAATTGAAGGCTTAGATTTGCATATTCACACAATATTGCAAAGTCTATTCATAACCGACAAACGACTTCAGTCTGTAAAAAATGAAACTATGAATGACTCACAGTTGCAAACATTGAAACGGACTATACTCGACGGGTTTCCTCAAAATATCAAAGAATGTGATCCGACGGTCACTGACTTCTTTAATCACCGCGATGAACTCTCATGCGCAAATGACCTGATATTTCGAGGACAGACGATAGTTATTCCCAAATCTTTACGCCAAGAAATGATTGAAATTGTACATACTGGTCATTTTGGGACACAGAAATCTCTCAATAGGGCTAGAGACGTTATGTTTTGGCCAGGTATGAGTAAACATATCACAGACTATATTTTGAGCTGTGCAATATGCATGAAACATAGATATTCTAACCCCAAAGAGCCCCTCACGTCACACGAAATACCAACACGCCCTTGGCAAAGTATTGCATCAGACCTATTTCATTTTGACGGGAAAGATTATATGGTGACAATCGATTATTACAGCAGGTATTTTGAAGTTGACTCGTTACCTGACACTCGCAGTTCCACGGTTATTAATAAATTAAAGGTACATTTTGCAACTCATGGGATTTGTGATAAATTTATGAGTGATAACGGTGGACAGTATGCATCAGAATCTTTTGCAGATTTTGCAAGACAATGGAATTTCACGAATGTTACATCCAGTCCATTAAAAAGTAACAGCAATGGTTTAGCAGAAGCTACAGTTAAAACTGTTAAACGGTTGTTTCAAAAAGCTAAGGACAGCGGGACAGACCCCTATCTTGCAATTTTAGAATACAGAAATACACCTTTGGACTGTGGATATAGTCCTTGCCAATTATTGTTTGGTAGAAGAACAAAATCGATTTTACCGACAACTGACAAGCAACTAAGACCTAAAACTGTTGACCCAAATTTGGTGAAAAACAAAATAACCAAATTGAAAGACAAACAAAAACTCTACTATGACCGATCAGCTAAGACATTACCGCCTTTGAAATTGAACGAAAATGTCAGAGTACAATTTGGAAAAGCTTGGGTGCCGGCGAAAGTTACAAAAATTCACGATAAACATTCATATTCCGTACTAACGAAAAACGGCGGAATTTATAGAAGGAATAGACAGGTTTTAACAAAAACTAAAGAAATCTTCCCGGAAATTAAGGAATTTGAGCCAAATATATTCGCTGAATAATGTATCTATATTTTGGACAGGGCTGTATTGGACATCCCAGGAGCTACTAATTATCTTGTTATATTGAGTATTTTGGACGGGGCTGTATTGGACATCCGGAGAGCTACATATTATCTGTTATATCTAGTATTTTGGATAGGGCTGTATTGTGAGGGAGCTACTGATGACCTTTTATTAAGAGGTTGTTAAAGAGATATGTCTATTTTATCTAATATGGGCTGTATTGGGAGGGAGCCACTGATGACCTTTTATTAAGAGATTGTTAAAGAGATATGTCTATTTTATCTAATATGGGCTGTATTGGGAGGGAGCCACTGATGACCTTTTATTAAGAGATTGTTAAAGAGGTAGATCTGTTATATCTAGTATTTTGGACAGGGCTGTTTTGGGAGCTACTAATGACTTTTTATTAAGATATTGTTAAAGAGGTATGTCTGTTATATCTAGTATATTAGACGGGGCTGTATTAGGAGGGGACTACAATCTCATTAAAATCATCTCCTACTAACGCTACGCATAGGATCTGAAGACAACCAATAGAAGGTCACGTTCAGACGACCTTTCCGCCAGCCAATCAGAACCTTGCTTTCACGTGTTTGAAAGTGAAAGTAAAAGTCTATATTTACCAAAAAAATCTATATTTAGCATTGGATCCCAATTTTCGCATAGTGATTTACACGTCTGTATAGTTCTTATGACGACCGCATCATGGCTACAAATGCGGAAATGAGGCAAAACACCGATACAGTCTTTCCCTGACCATACAGCATCAAAAAGTGTTCTTTGCTCTGGTTTTAAATGGTCTATTTAAATTTGCGCAACTTCGTCAATTGAGGCCATTTTGAAGGTTAAGCCAAACGTTTGTTGAAACGAGTCCTCTGATTGATTCAAATAAAAATAGCTTGGTGGATCTAAAAATAGCGATATTGGAAATCCAATAAAACAAGAAGATGAATTTGAATGGATCGCCATCAGATCTTACATTTGGTCAGATCGTGTACTTTAGTCGGATTGGAGGGAACTACTGATGACCTTTCATTAAGAGATTGTTAAAGAGGTATGTCTGTTATATCGAGTATTTTGGACAGGGCTGTTTTGGGATGGAGCTACTGATGACCTTTAATTAAGAGATTGTTAAAGAGGTATGTCTGTTATATCGAGTATTTTGGACAGGGCTGTTTTGGGATGGAGCTACTGATGACCTTTAATTAAGAGATTGTTAAAGAGGTATGTCTGTTATATCGAGTATTTTGGACAGGGCTGTATTGGGATGGAGCTACTGATGACCTTTAATTAAGAGATTGTTAAAGAGGTATGTCTGTTATATCGAGTATTTTGGACAGGGCTGTTTTGGGATGGAGCTACTGATGACCTTTAATTAAGAGATTGTTAAAGAGGTATGTCTGTTATATCGAGTATTTTGGACAGGGCTGTATTGGGATGGAGCTACTGATGACCTTTAATTAAGAGATTGTTAAAGAGGTATGTCTGTTATATCGAGTATTTTGGACAGGGCTGTTTTGGGATGGAGCTACTGATTACCTTTAATTAAGAGATTGTTAAAGAGGTAGGTCTGTTATATCGAGTATTTTGGACAGGGCTGTTTTGGGATGGAGCTACTGATTACCTTTTATTAAGAGATTGTTAAAGAGGTAGGTCTGTTATATCGAGTATTTTGGACAGGGCTGTTTTGGGATGGAGCTACTGATGACCTTTAATTAAGAGATTGTTAAAGAGGTAGGTCTGTTATATCGAGTATTTTGGACAGGGCTGTTTTGGGATGGAGCTACTGATGACCTTTCATTAAGAGATTGTTAAAGAGGTAGGTCTGTTATATCGAGTATTTTGGACAGGGCTGTTTTGGGATGGAGCTACTGATGACCTTTAATTAAGAGATTGTTAGAGAGGTAGGTCTGTTATATCGAGTATTTTGGACAGGGCTGTTTTGGGATGGAGCTACTGATGACCTTTAATTAAGAGATTGTTAGAGAGGTAGGTCTGTTATATCGAGTATTTTGGACAGGGCTGTTTTGGGATGGAGCTACTGATTACCTTTTATTAAGAGATTGTTAAAGAGGTAGGTCTGTTATATCGAGTATTTTGGATAGGGCTGTTTTGGGATGGAGCTACTGATGACCTTTAATTAAGAGATTGTTAGAGAGGTAGGTCTGTTATATCGAGTATTTTGGACAGGGCTGTTTTGGGATGGAGCTACTGATTACCTTTTATTAAGAGATTGTTAAAGAGGTAGGTCTGTTATATCGAGTATTTTGGATAGGGCTGTATTGGGATGGAGCTACTGATGACCTTTAATTAAGAGGTTGTTAAAGAGGTAGATCTGTTATATCAAGTATTTTGGATCTTCTTGTATGTTCCTGGAATAGGAACATTGAGGAGACTGTAGGAATGTGAGGGGAGATCTTAATCTAAATTTGTTGCAAAATGCCCTGATTTCCTCCTTCAAAAATAATTGTACCTGAACAAGTGGACAGCGTGAGGGATTTGAGATTGGGTCCTCCATGTTTTATCCTTACTTACTACGGTCATGCACTCATGGTGTAGTGTTCTAAGGCAAGGCACATTTCCTAGTTTAGTACTTGTTTGTTACTCAGAGATCACCGATAAGTGATTCATTGATTGATTGATTGGAGTTAAATACAGATCGCCTTACACGATTCCTTGCTTCCTCAAACCAGTACTTCACACAGCAATCTTACCAAGCATCTGGCTACCGTCTACCTTAGACAATTTGTATTGAGTTATGCCAAATACTTAAACAATGGATCTCAGGGTTGCGGGGTTAGCATTACGACTGACTTTCTATTTTCGGGATTGTGAGGTGGGCATTACAACTGTCTCGCTTGTATCAGGTTAACTTAACCAGTAGTATTGGTAACATACCCAGGAAATGTGTGCTTTAACTAAAAAATTGTTGAAAGCAATGTAAAAATCGAACAATCAATCAATCAAATGTTAGGCATGGCACTTTTCCTTGTCTGGTGCTTGTTTTTCACTAAGTGATCATGGAAACATGATTTATTGATTAATTCAACATCATTTTCAACGATATTACAATTATATCACGGCAAAACATGTTTTCCTGGATTTCTCAAAACACGCAACATTCTAACCAGACAACTGGCTACCTTCCAATTACATAATTACACAATTTATATTTCGCCCAATAATTTAAGACAAATGACACTAGTCATAATGACTTGCGTCGATCATCTTTAAAAATGAAAAACCAAGCGTCCTTACCGACTGAGCTAAGGCGATTCGATAATCGAGAAGTGAACAGCTGTCACCATTCAACTTAAAAACTGTTGAAAATGGCAAGCCTTCAAAATTAAATAAAATCCTTCCTCCGCTAAGTCCCATCCGGTGTTCATGTTTCTTATAGGTTGGTGTAACTGGTTTCTGTATGGGTGGAGCTCTAAGCCTTGCCGCGGCTGCCATGGTAACCTCGTTAAGTGCTGCCGCCCCTTTTTATGGGATTCCAAAACCCGAATTAGCTGACCTTCGATCTATCAAAATACCTCTTCAATGTCACTTTGGTTTGAAAGACGAAATTGCCAATTTTACTGACGTAGCTGCACAGGAGAAGTTGCGTCAGCTGTTGGATGAAGGAGGGGTGAAGTATGATTTCTGTGAATATCCTAACGGACGTCATGCTTTCATGGACTATATGTGGAACAAGTTTGATCTAGAGTCGAGAATGTTAGGACTACGAAGTTTGTTACAATTTATGAACATACATCTTTCTTAGATGTATACTGTTTACTAAGAGTTATATGTGGTACAAGTTTGATCTAGACTCGAGAATGTTAGTATTACGAATTGTGTTACAATTTATGAACATACATCTTTCTTAGATGTATACTGTTAACTAAGAGTTTTATATGGTACAAGTTTGATCTAGAGTCGAGAATGTAAGCACTACGAAGTGTGTTACAATTTATGAACATACATCTTTCTTAGAAGTATACTGTTAACTTAGAGTTTTATGTGGTACAAGTTTGATATAGTTGAGAATGTTAGCACTACGAAGTTTGTTACAATTTATGAACACGCATCTTCCATAGATGTCAACTGTCTACTCTGTGTGTGATACAAGTTTGATATAGAGTGGAGAATCTTAGCACTACCAAGTTTGTTACTTTTATGAACACACATCTTTCTTAGATGTAAACTGTCTACTCTTTGTGATATAAGTTTGATCTAAAGTTGAGAATGTTAGCACTACGAAGTTTGTTACAATTTATGAATACACATCTTTCTTAGATGTAAACTGTCTACTGTTTGTGATACAAGTGTTATATAGAGTTGAGAATGTTAGCACTACGAAGTTTGTTACTTTTATGAACACACATCTTTCTTAGATGTAAACTGTCTACTCTGTGTGTGATACAAGTTTGATATAGAGTGGAGAATGTTAGCCTTATGAAGTTTGTTACAATTTATGAACACACATCTTTCATAGATCTAACCTGTCTACTCTTTGTAATACAAGTTTGATATAGTGTGGAGAATGTTAGCCTTACGAAGTTTGTTACAATTTATGAACACACATCTTTCATAGATGTATACTGTAGGAATACAGTAATTTCGTACCCTAGTAATTGTGTATCCAGTATATTTCGGTAATTTCATACCCTTTTGCAAGTTATTTCGTACTCACGATTCTCGTGAGACTCACGATTGAATCTTGAGGTTTGGTAAACATGATTATTATATGTGGTATATTGTTTACTAAATATGGTAAACTGTCTACTTCCATGTGGTAAACTGTCTACTATATATGGTATATTGTCTACTATAAGAGGTACAAGTTTTAGTCACTATATGTATTATATTGTTTACTATATGTGATATGCTGTCTACTATTTTTTGTATAATGTCTTATTTGTGGTATACTGTCTATTATATGTGGTTTCAAGATATTTTAGCAGAAATGTTCCTTTAGTGACCGTCTACATAATTTGTTCGAGCCATTTTGATTTGTTGATAAAGATGAACTTTAAGCTTCAAACGATCAATCAAACTTCACAGGAGTTTTCTTTTGGTGGTCCTCTTTCAAAATTTTGTTAAGATTTAATGCCTTATTACAAATGACCTTTACTGATAAGTTGTTTCATTTACACTATCCACTCCTCGCAGTTTTATTCCCACTCCTAATCAAATTTTTCCCCATATAAGCAGTAACACATGTGCTACCTATACTATCGCTCAGATGATCGATTTGAGGCCATTTTTGCTCTCTTGTTGTAAGAGTGACCATTGACGTGCCAGGGTTAGTCAATTTATTGTTCAAATTACATAATTATTTGCTCAAGTGAAGAATTCCAATATTTGTATATAGGTATGTGATATTAAACAGTTTTATTGTTTGTGTATTCAGTATTGTCAGGAACCCCAATAAAATAAACAGTATTGTCAGGAACCCCAATAAAACAAACAATATTGTCAGGAACCCCAATAAAACAAACAGTATTGTCAGGAACCCCAATAAAAAAACAGTATTGTCAGGAACCCCAATAAAACAAACAGTATTGTCAGGAACCCCAATAAAACAAACAGTATTGTCAGGAACCCCAATAAAAAAAACAGTATTGTCAGGAACATAAACAAGGGGGATAATCAACTGCCATTTTACTCCTGTTTTTGTTTGTAAAAATATCATATGGAGAAACGAAATATTGTTCAAATTGCATATTGTTTAGCAAATATAATTTTAGAGACATAAAGCACATGAACAAAGCGTTCATATTCTCAAAGTTTAAAACTTTCAACTTAAGCAACAGATAAATTAAAAAATATAAATCGTTTATGTGATTCGAATAATGACTGATATGAAATGCCAAGCTATTTTGGGATTTTAATAATTCTGTGTAAAAAAATAATGAACTGACATTATTCAAAAGGATCAAAGATTATCTCAAATTTGAAATATATTCAAATATTTTATCTTTTGCTGTAGACGAATTAATAAACTTTCAGAAAATGTCTTTTGTTATTGCCATATGTTTAATAGTTTTACTTGCTACACATATTTAGGCCGGTGATATTTTAGGTTACTCATCCCCTTTATCTACGTCCCTGATATTATGTTTTATAGTTTTATGTATACATGTATTATGGGTCATACTAAGGAGGGATACTCTATTAATCTCTGTGCCCCTGTGGCATGCATAAGTGTCCTATTGACGTGATATATTTGAAAAACTGTTGAAACGCCTAATATAAAGTAAAAATAATGAATTTGATAATTTTATTCTATTGAAAGATTTATTCCGTTGGGATGTATGACACTATAAACACTCTTTGATTCGATATTTCAGCCATGGAGTCCATTTTAATTGTTTTCAAGTTGGACATAACATTGTTTGTATTATCCTGAAGATGGCCTAGGGCCTAAATATAAAAAAATAAAAGTGTTAATATTGTCATATATTTAATGTCGCACTGATTTATACATCAATATACAAAAAACAGTATTTTTGTTGGTATTTGTCCCGGATTGCCTATGCGCATAGTTTTGTGCAGATATTATAATTTTATTATACAATTGTTACAGCCATGTGTCATTTTACGTTATATATATATTTGGAATCAAAGTTTTAATCAAATTTTACACATTATGTAAGCATTATATATTAGTATTTGTCCCAGTGTGGTTTGTGCCACGTGCACTAGCACCAAACACTTATGTTGATCATAGTTCGATCTCATTGAAATTTAGCCTACAAATTATAATAATAAAAAAAATACAAAAGTAGGCTGTGTCTTTAAATTTTGCGTTTTTCTATCTATTACTATTTTAAGTATAGTAGATAGAAAAACCAAAAACTCAAAAGGCATGGCTTTCTTTTGTATCCTTTGATAAATTTAAATTTTCTGCAGATAAAAAAAATAAAATCTCTATTAACATAAGTTTGCGGTTCTGGTACCAACTTCGCTCCAGTTGAAAACGCTCGTATAGCGAAGTTTAGGACTGATTTTAAAGAAAAATGATTGCCAGTGGTTTGTGCATAATTTGGTGCAGAAGTTTTAATTTTGTTTTTATTATGAATATGCAATACATTAACCTTATAAAATAAACTGATTAATTTCGTAAAATGTATTGTGTTGTACACTTTTTCCCTAGAATGATAGAATCTGTAGCAATGGTATTGCGATTGTTGCAGCAAATATAATTCATGGATGTTATATAGCCGACGATAGATATAAGACATTGAGACAAACACCATTCATCTTCCATCAGGAGGCTTATATAAACTCGGATTTGATCATAGTACGGCACATGTATATGCAAAGGACCTGATGAAAGTTAGTAAACTGGTATGTTCTCCACAATATCTCTCTTATTACTCAACAGACGAGATGATTCGTTTGAGCACCCACAACGTAGAGTTTAAGCGTCAAATAAGGATTTAAGAACATGAAAACTGCCCCATATCTTGCTTGTTGGTGTTTTACGCTGCTTTCAACAAATGTTCAGTTATATCACGGCGTTTCCTGGGTAAGTTACCAGTACTACTGGTCCATTTATCCTGACATCAACAAGTCAGTTGTAATGCGAACCCCGCAAGCCTTTGCGCTAAGGAGAGCAGCCATTACTACCATTTTAATTGGAGACATCGGTCAGTTATCTCCCTTTAATACTCTCTACATCTAGCTAGGTCCTATCATTTGGTTTCCTCTGTTTTTATCATTGGTTTCTTTGCACTGGTTGGTGCACTTATAATTGCATTTTCTTGGCTAACTGTTATTAGATTGATAAGTAATTCCACATTGGTTTTCTTTAAACAATACTATGTAAATTTTCTTTTTTGAATTATCACTTTAATTAACACATTTATGATTAATGTGTACAGAGTAATTGCAATATCTCATTGCGAAATAGCGATAAAGACAAAGGATTCCAACTAAAAGGACCTACCAAGTATTTGGTCTGCCTTGGTCTTTATCTGATAAGGGAGATAATATAATTATCATTCATGTCCCTCATTGTCTTTGGTATGACCCGACCAGAGATCGAACTCACACCCGGGGCGGACGCTTTACCACTACACAACCGAAGCAGTCTCATTAGAGGTCTGTTTATGAGTACAGTATTATGCAGGAAAATCAAGAAAACACTTTGGAAGGTTTACAGCCTTCCGTTGTTAAAATGAACAATAAACACAACAAAACAATTGCGAAATAGTTTTCTTTTTCTATTGTGTAAAAGAAGAGAAATGCTTTCTACAAAAGTATATGACAATATTGATAGTTACACTCGAAAAACATGCATAGACATAGTTTTATCGGTATTGTCATAGATCTATTGAATTCCTTATGGTATATATTTTATATACATGTCTCTCATATTGACAACGTTGTGTCGGAGTACATAAACATGTATTAGAGTTGCAGACCAAGGATTTTTGAGCAGAACGGAAACCACGTGGTGCTTCCAGGGATGCCTAGTGCTGCCCTTATACTGACTCCATGTTTCGGAGAGAAGGTGATGGTTGTTTTGGCTGGATTTTAACCAACAAACATTTCTTGATCAACTTTTTAGGTGACATGGTGCAAAGTGCAAGCTGCTTTCCCTTTTGCGCAGTCAAGCCTGTTCACGTGATGCACTCATTTCCATCACGTGAACATAGGTCGTGGAAAGTCCGGCACGATCGCAGCGGAGTCTTGTTAATATTGGGAACAGGTCTTGACGAGTCTTGGTGAACATTTCCCACGTGGTCCTTCACTACGACTTCATTACGACCTCACCATACCCACTCCGACGACGCAACAACTATGAATTTCCAACGTTTTTGAACATGTTAAAAAAAATGGCCCCGACCAAATACCCTTCCCAATGCCGCTACGATATGGGAGGAGATCGTGAAGGTGGGAATGGGGCTTTTTACCAAGGACACGCCGTGATGCAACTGAGCAATTTTGAAAGTGGCATAAAACACCATTCAACCAATTGTCTTATTTACAATTTTTGTCTGACCATACATATATATATTCGGTATAAAGGTGTTTACAAATATCAACAAACAGTTTCCGGAATCTGTGGTTCTTACTTTTCCGGTTCCGGACTGTGTTCTTATCTAATGTTTTGAATCGTTCACGTCACCATTTCCTGTAATTATAAAAGTGATGCAGAATCAAACAATAAAATCATAAAGCTTTCTTTGCTCTGTTTACCTTGACGGATTTAGTTCTGTATAAACCAACTAAGTGTATATAAATCACTTGCGATGTCTCTTTCCTAGATATTCAAACAGTATTAGCGCCGTATCTGGGGGGATGATCAATTTGCACCATTGATTAATCTTTGGATGCTTAGTTTCTTAATTGCTGCGAAATAAAAATGACCAGCATTTGCTACTCGGACGACACTGGTGAAGACGCTTCCGGTATTCGTGAAAATCTTTAGCTAATGCCAGTTTTCTATGCAAAGATATATGTGTCGTCAAATAAAATCAATGTCCGTGTCGGGATTCGAAATTACCACCCCTTGATCAATAGCCGTTGCGCTGTCATCAGATCTATATACGAAGAATAATATATATGCAGCTAGCTCTGGTTTAAATGAGATTGAAATAGGTAAAAACTAGAGTCACCGAAGAAAAAACGTGCGTCGCCTACCAATATGTCGTTTAGTTAAACTGTGAACTAGTGACGATGGAGAAATGATCATTAAGTGAAAGTATGACCTACAGACGATGGAGAAGTGATCATTAAGTGAAAGTGTGCCCTACAGACGATGGAGAAGTGATCATTAAGTGCCCTACAGACGATGGAGAAGTGATAATTTAGTGCCCTACAGACGATGGAGAAGTGATCATTAAGTGAAAGTATGACCTACAGACGATGGAGAAGTGACCATTAAGTGCCCTACAGACGACGGAAAAGTGATCATTAAGTGGAAGTATGACCTACAGATGATGGAGAGGTGATCATTAAGTGCCCTACGGACGATGGAGAAATGATCATTAAGTGAAAGTATGACCTACAGACGATGGAGAAGTGACCATTAAGTGCCCTACAGACGATGGAAAAGTGATCATTAAGTGAAAGTATGACCTATAGATGCTGGAGAAGTGATCATTAAGTGCCCTACAGACGATGGCGAAGTGATCATTTAGTGACCTACAGACGATGGAGAAGTGTTCATTAAGTGCCCTACAGACGATGGAGAAGTGATCATTAAGTGAAAGTATGACCTACAGACGATAGAGAAGTTATCATTAAGTGCCCTACAGACGATGGAGAAGTGATCATTTAGTGCCCTACAGACGATGGAGAAGTGATCATTAAGTGAAAGTATGACCTACAGATGATGGAAAAGTGATCATTAAGTGAAAGTGTGCCCTACAGACGATGGAGAAGTGATCATTAAGTGAAAGTATGACCTACAGATGCTGGAGAAGTGATCACTAGGTGCCCTACAGACGATGGAGAAGTGATCATTAAGTGCCCTACAGACGATGGAGAAGTGATCAGTAAGTGCCCTACAGACGATGGAGAAGTGATCATTAAGTGAAAGTATGACATACAGACGATAGAGAAGTTATCATTAAGTGCCCTACAGACGATGGAGAAGTGATCATTTAGTGCCCTACAGACGATGGAGAAGTGATCATTAAGTGAAAGTGTGCCCTACAGACGATGGAGAAGTGATCATTAAGTGCCCTACAGACGATGGAGAAGTGATCATTAAGTGAAAGTGTGACCTACAGACGATATGAGAAGTGATCATTAAGTGCCCTATAGACGATGGAGAAGTGATCATTAAGTGCCCTACAGACGATGGAGAAGTGATCATTTAGTGCCCTACAGACGATGGTGAAGTGATCATTAAGTGAAAGTATGACCTACAGACGATGGAAAAGTGATCATTAAGTGAAAGTGTGCCCTACAGACGATGGAGAAGTGATCATTAAGTGCCCTACAGACGATGGAAAAGTGATCATTAAGTGAAAGTATGACCTACAGACGATGGAAAAGTGATCATTAAGTGAAAGTGTGCCCTACAGACGATGGAGAAGTGATCATTAAGTGCCCTACAGACGATGGAAAAGTGATCATTAAGTGAAAGTGTGCCCTACAGACGATGGAGAAGTGATCATTAAGTGCCCTACAGACGATGGAGAAGTGATTATTAAGTGCCCTACAGACGATGGAGAAGTGATCATTTAGTGCCCTACAGACGATGGAGAAGTGATCATTAAGTGAAAGTGTGACCTACAGACGATGGAGAAGTGATCATTAAGTGCCCTCCCTACCAAGCCAGGCGGTACAACATACAGTGATAAGTTACAAATACAAACCTTCAGGTCACGTCCTTTGGTTTCTATCGGTAACATCAGTGCACAGACAGCACACGCTAGACAAATTGTGCCATACACCCATACTGCAGATGTAAGTGATTGGTCTAGGAGAACCTGAAATTACGTCCAAAACATAAAGGTAAATTTGAAAATATATCCTCAAGTAATCGAAGTTTTAAAGAACACGAATCATTTGACAGACACGACTAGAATAATATGGCTTAGACAAGAGTGAATCTATATATAGGCAACATAATTTTCCTTTTATCATAATTTATATCATGTACAACTTTAAGACAGAATAAGAAAAAAATGCAAATTTCTTTATTCAAAATCAAGAAGTAACAGTATTTACACATGCAAAAAGACATGCATATACGATTCGCGTGTGAACCACGCCCAATTTCCACATTTTGAATGACGTAAAGGCATATTTCAATGGCGTTACATCATTTTACAGTGACGTACCATTACCATATTTTGTACCGTATTTTACACGTTTTCAATACGGAATTTTAATCCGTAGTGTTTGAACTGCGCATGACTATCTGTACGTATTTGCGCCTGAAAATGTGCAGGTATATAATAAATACAATATGTCAGATGAATAATCAACTAGTAATATTTGGTATATCAAATGGGAAAAGTACATACTAAGCAGAGTTTAGGAAACAGCAAATTGCTTAATAATATTTTTGCTAATAGAATAACCATCCGAAATGTATTTACATATATTTTGTATTACTTTCTTTTCACGTGTGAAAGCTCGAGCCGAAGACTCGGGCTGCAGCACGCCTATAGGTTACACGTATAATGACAACATAAGCGATCAAAACAACAATAATTCTCTACACACTTGCTGTTTTTCACATCTCAAATCTCAAATCCCATAATACTTTTGTGTGGCCATATTGTTTAAAATTATTTAATAGAACTTGACATTTCTTGAGGCATACATTCACGAATATTAGGCAATTACATGTTACCAAGATTATTTTGTTTGATATCTTAATATTTTGGTCCTGGTAACAATGTCAGGATGGAATCCGATAACTAATGAATAAAAAGCTGTTATAAGTAACTGCTAAATTACATATGCCATTCAAGAGACACTAATCTCTTCTCAATTATATCCTAACCAATTTTCATGTCAAGCTGATATATTGAAAGCGAGGCTAAGGTAGAATAGGACCTTTATTTGTGTCAGTACAATTATCATGTCGTATTTCAAACGCGCTTAACCCTTTTGCAAACGAAGACACATTATGACGCCTATGCAGCAGACGACTAGAAAACATTGTGGCAAAATGAGAAATTAATCAGCAATTCTCCTTTTGCCACTGTGTTTTCGACTCTATTCAATGAGTGTACTTTCATTCATATAGTTTTTCAGTCCGGGGTTTTGCCTTTGCGTTTAACAAAGTCGTCTGCAGCAGATTTGATGTATGTGGGAATGACGGGTTCAAAGAGTATACGGACCCCTTCTCGTTAAAATAGCAATCCATGACCGCAAACGTATTGTAGTTACCTGAGCTAAGAAAGGCGTCGCCATAGCTCCAATTCTTGACCAGGCGACTGACGAACCAAGGCCAAAAGCTCGGATCGAAGTTGGATATACCTTAAGCAAAGGGAAAACACTTTGAACAACTATTCATATTAAAGCTACGATTACTAACGTATGGTGATAGGCGAATAACATATGTAGCTAATTCGATATTGTTTGTCCGCTCAAACAGAAATACTTTCGAGTCGTTTGAGATTAGACCTTTTTTTTGTTAAGTATAAACAAAATGTTCCTAAACAATTTGAATACAGTTATCTAAATTGAATCCATGACGAAACTTTACAATCAACTCACAAACATTAATGGTATTATTCATTTGTTATTAATGTTTCTGTGTTCATTTTTTTTGTCGACTCTTTTTCCTCAATATCCCATGTAATCAATCGAAAAAGAAGCAGTGGCATTCGTTGCAAACAGCTAGATGTTAGCCTTATATTATTAGGTTGACCTGATATGACAAATTAAGATTCATGTACTTTATAAAGGAACTGATCGAAACGTGTAACATATAGTATGTTACAAGTACATATTTTATACAGATTTGAAAACATAACATTTTTAAAAGTAGTTCATGGTTGAGTGCCTTTAGGCAATGTACATTTCTTAGCCTATAACTGGTTTGTGCATAAATTAACTGTCAACGTGGTTTAATAAATTACGTTGATAACCCAAAACAAAAATAAAAGATCAAATGACGTCTATATCAAGGATAAGGTAAGGATCTACAATATATACAAACCTCTGATGTATAAACCTGTACAAAGCTGAACATGCCCGTCGAAAATCCCCGAACCATGAATATAAAAAATGTCAGGAGACCTTGGCTCACGTGGACTTGTATCAACAAGAAGAAGATGGCGCCCCCTATAAAGTTGACTGCACCCGTGTACTTCCGGCCGATAAGGTCCATGAGAACCATGTTTAAAGGTAATGCTGAATAAAAATATATAAAGATGAGCAGTGTTATGTCTTAATTAGTATGAATATAGGTGCTACCCTTTTCGGTTAAACTAACAAATCTGAATTTTGATTTTTATAAGTTATTTACGAGTCCTACTGTCCTACGCAAATAAACTAAACTCATCATCTGTTTAAGCATATATTCCTCTATAAAATATGGATATATAATAGATATTAAATCCATGAAATAATGATAACAGGTACAAAAACTAATCGAGTTGTCCTTCAGAAAGTATTTCCAATGAAAACAATCCATAATTTATGGAACTTTATTTGTTACGAATCAAATTATGCCTTTCTTCCATTTCTGTCGTTTACCTTTTGGGTATTTATTCATCACTTGCGTTACAATAATAGAATGACGGCACCATTAATGAAATTTTGAACCGTTTACCTCCGATTAGTTAAAAAACCCTTATGAATTATATTTGAACTCATTTTGAAAATAAAAAAACGTGTGTAATTACACACAAATTATAACAGATCATCTTCCTTGTTTTTATCGAGTAGGTATTATCTTATTTGATTATTTCCGCTTAATCTACATTTGAACATTGATTGTATACAGAGTCAAGTTCGTAAACAAAAACATTTATATTACTCTCATTCTTAAGTCATAATTAGTTATTACTATGTCAGATAAGCACACTGTGTGCTCCATAATATTGTAAATGCTTACCAATGAATTCCCCAAGAGTACTAACTATCATAGATATATAGTCATCGTGTTTTAGCAAATTACAACTACATTTTTCTCCACCTTTAAAGAAAGATATATCAAATAATTAAATTTGAAATACATTTTTTTTTAAAAAGAATACACCCAAGCTTACTGTAATTTACATTCTGAAAAATCGTAACGTATTCAATATACGTTGGATGTCAGATGCTAATGACAATGACTGCTATAACTCGATTACATTTATCGTTCAACTCGAACCATGTCTTGGAATGGATCTGTCCTCAGAAAACAGTGTAGCAGCAGTTTTTATTTATTGATGGGATATTAAAGGTGATGAACTCGAGATTAAAGAAAGTATAGTCAAAGTTTTAAAACTGTTCAAAAGTTGTCCTGAAATATTATAATTCTGGGATAAAATTAGAGTTATAATTTCACATTCTAGTACACTAAATATCTTAACAGTGATCGTTTATGCTTCATTTTTACTGGGTAGACATATCCAGTAAGATTAATTTTGTATTTTTTCATGACTTTCAATTGACTGTTTTTCAACATTTACTGCCAGAATAGGTTTTGAACTATTTATTACTTTCTTTATTGTCTTTATCAGCAATATTTGCTGAAATTTCAACATTTCTATTTATTTATCGCCATCTGGAGTTCATATATTTGTGAACGAAAATAACAAAGCTTATTATTGCTATACATATTGATTTTATCATATGTTGATCAGACGATCGAAGTGCTCAACCAGTGTTTTTTTCTTTTCATGATCGCTATAAAGACATATTCAAAATGGCGGCCCTCATCAGAAGGTTTTGACATTTTTAGAAAAATTCAGAACCTATTGATTTTCTATTCTTGTTTTTGTGTGATTTATCTACGGGCAGAAATACCCATATATGTATTTATTATACGGTTTATGACTACCTGACTCTTTGATGTTATGTAACTGGAGTATCTCTGCGCTCGCCAAGACCATGCCATAATAAGTAAGGGCGGTGCCGCACCATAGTAACCATATTTGTATCGTGACACGGCGGTATTCTCGCGTGAATAATAACTTCGGGTGACCTCTGTTTTCCTTGAAGACGAACGAACATAATTTCGCCATATTTGACTTTCTTAATGTGGACATAAAGATGTGTTTATTTTGAATATATGTAAATCTAAATAATTGAACACCAAATTAGCATTAGTTACGACATACTAATATGATACTTATTCTTTTATGGTTTTACTTCGTTTTCAGATGTATTCCAATTGTATCATGACGACAGAGTAACTTTATTCACGGTCCCTGGGTGACTTACAAGTACTAGGCTTAGCAATATGTCTTGCCAAAGAACACACTACAATGACAAGCGCGATGAGACGACTTTGAAATCATATACCTAAAATGTGGAAAATCTTTTTTAATAAAAGAATAATGATTGAAAAGAGTTGAAAACTTTATTGCATATGGAGAATTTTAAGCATTGCCACAATGATTTTTAAAGGTTACAATACACAAAAAAATCTTCTTGGTTTCCATGTAAATCGACCAGTTTAAGTCCTCAATTGTCACACTTTCTAAGCGTTTCTCATGTAGAACACCAATATTCATTGAAAAGAGTTACCTCCTAGCTTTAAAACAATCCAAAGAAAATGTGGGGTCATGCATTATGCAAGAAAGAAAATAGTTACCGGCCATTTTGGACCAAATCGGGCCCGGACAAAACCGGTGTTTAGCATTCTCTACTTTCACTTTCAAACAAGGTAAAAATACTAAAAGTGATCAAATCAATCAATTACAGTGCATGCATCCTATACACATTCACAATGTATTTAAACTCAATGTCATATATTTAATACATTCTGGTGATGGTATACACTCATTTCTACGCAATGGGGCTATTTGGATGTAGATCAGCAAGTCAGCGGATGTATTTAGCGTAATTTGACCTTTAAAGTCGTGTGCTGCAGATGCGTCAAAATGCGTCTGCCTTTTGGAAAGGTTAAAACATTGCTCACTGATATTTCCTGTACGAGAGTTCCCTTTGGTAATGGCGTGTTATTAGCTTTGGATAATTTCTGTAAGATTGCCATGGCTTCTGAAGTCCTACCTGCTCCAACCAGGTACCTTGCGGATGGTGGTAAAAACTAAAATAGAAAATATACTTTATTTTTTCGTGACATGCATTTCATTAATTCGTACACGATATTGTTATATTAATGAGTCTCAATTTGCGCCATTGGACGAATAAAAGATTGAAATTGAACTGTAGTCCATTTCTTTACGTCATAATTAACAGATATAATCGTGAAAAAGGCCACTGGTATACTTAATTAAAATATATGTCCAGTTATCAAGACAGGTGGAAGTAGGTTTTTGTAGTTTTCTTACGCCAATGAAACAAACAGAGAGTTTGCTCGTTTTTAGCCATTTTTTATTGTCCACAATATTTGCAAGTGATGTGTATAATAAAAGGGACGGCATTGGAAGGGCTAATAAAGTCGAGCTGCTGGTTTGGGGAGGTGGGGTGTTGAGTAGAGGTAAAAATAATAAAAAAATACGGCTGTACAGCCACAATATGGCTGTATGTGCACAATTAATGTGTTGTCATAACCGTATGAGTGTATGACATGATGACCACTATGGAACACCCTGATCAGACTGAGACTGATTTTGGCTTCTTCTGAACACACATTACAGAGGTTCTGCCTTTGTATTTTTTTCCACACAAACAGCGCGAGTACTGGTTGTGTCTACAGGAAGCAGACATCGAGCGTGATTAATATAAGCTGAAAACTTGTAGCGCAATCAATATAAAATATATAGGTTTAAACATTAAATTAAATTCTAGTATTTCTTCTCAACTGAAATGGTAATCGCCTGTTACCTGAAACAATATAAGTATCACAAAACAGGGGACTGATGAAAACGCCATCAACCACCGCCATCCCATTGTTGGTATCACTATGGAAGCCATGGTGATTTCTGTCACTGTACCCACGGCCCAATTGAACTGTAATAGAAAAGTGATACTTTATTTGAGATTGTTATGTCGGACATTTGGACACCAGGGCACCATTGCACATTACCAAAGGCATATGTGTCATAAGATATAAAAATCAGCACGAAACTATATATATTCATTGTAATATGTATGTATAAAATTTACCTGATAAATGAAGTTAACGTGTATCACATATTGATCGATCCAGTAAAGTGATTTGTTCAAGACATTCCACCAACAAACGTCATAGTATATTACTTGTATTGTATTACTGAATAAAGAATGTGCATTTGTATTTGTATGAATCAATTTCAAATCAATTTTGTTTTTTCAATTTCAGTTAAACACTTTACCGCATACAACAATTGATAACTGTGGAAAAAAAAAGAAATTTCTCAAGTTGAGCAATTTAACCTTGTGTCACATTGTTTTAAAAAATATCTGCTGTTTAGGCGTCAGAAAGCGTCTATATGTGGGAAACTGTTCGATTGATAATCGTGTCATGTCAAAATATTCATACACAGAAAAAACCCAGAACATACTTCTATGACGTTAAGATTCAAAACAAGGGGGAATTGTATTGGATTAAAACAAATCAGTTAATTTAAATAAATATTATTATTTTTGACCAAAAGGCTGCAGCAACTATTCTAAGGCAATAATGTGGTATCCTGGATTTTTCCATACCACATACATGCTCAATATTATAACAGATTTGACATACATTTGTACATAATATGTTTTAGATATGGAAGGTGTATTCTACTTCAGCAAGTTTAGAACAATTCATGAAGCAATGAAGAAGAAATAAGTCTCGATTACCGCATCAAAGTTTAGAATCTTTGCTCTGTGTTTCTTTGGGGAATACTCTGTCAGGATTGTAAACCTGTGGAAAACAACCAAATGGTATGAAAAGAACTGTTATACTATGATGGCAGAAACTACATAGATTGCCATAACTGTTGGTAAAAAGCATTGCTTGGAAGACTACAACCCCCCCCCCCCCCTCCCCCCCTCCCCCGAACAAAAGTCTTAACAAATCAAAGCGTGTATGTGTCTATGAATTAAGTTAGTAAGCAAAAGTTCTTTTTTACAATTTACATTCATATACTAACATGAAGTCACAAATATACAGTAGAGTAGGGTAAATGATGCCACTCTTTGGATGTGAACATCTTTATCCCATCCTGAGACTTACTTCCCTAAAAGTTTTCTACCATTCGATATGGTTATCATTTTGAAAGTGAAAATGGAGTGTGAACGTTATAAGCTACATGTAAGACAATACTGACAAAGAACAAACAAACAAACGACTTGACCCTGATGTGTGCTACTTTAAGCTTTATTTGCTGATCCTACCAATACTCATGATTGTAAGTAACATATTCAACGATTGAAGCCCAATATCTGTCAGCACATATTTACAGTACAATATTAGTCTACATTGTTTGCTAACAATTTACTAATCTTAATCAAATATAACTTAATAATCTTTCAAGAACTTGACAAAAACCAAGAATGATAATATCAAAATAAAGGTTCAATCAAACATATTGTATTCGTGATGAGGCCAACGGGCCAAACAAAATAAACAGGATAATGTTTACAAACATGTAAGTGAAATACACTAGATGGATGAAAATATGCCTATATTTCATGACGTTTCCATGCGCTGAGTTAATTTTAAACATTTTTACAAAAGTAGGATTACTACAGAAACTTATTGGTATTTGAATTAACCTAACATCATTGTAGGCTGACGTTCCAATATAAGATGTCATTTTGTTTCAAACTACTGAAAAGACTAACCGTTGAGGAATGCCGCCCATTCCGGCTCCAACGAGACCTCGTAGAATTAATACCCACGTGTAGGACGGACTGAAAGCTGTCAGGAAGCCAAAATACCATATAAGGAAGGATAATAACAACAGTGTCTGAAATAAAAATTGATACTAAATCATTTTCTTTTCGCTTTTTAAAAAAAAAAATTGATTTTAAATATTTGAATAAAATGCATTTGCTATCTCCGTTTGACAGAAAGTCCGCTATTGATAACTTTGATATATGTATGTCGTATATTATAGTGTACAATAATGAAGATAGTAGTACAGAGGTAGAGCGTCGGCCTCTTGTAGAAAAGGTCCCGGGTTCGATTCCCGTGATGAGCGGGTTCTGCCTTTGGGATTTTTCCACACAAACGGCGCGAGTACTGGTTAAGTTTCCAGGAAGCAGACATCGAGCATGATTAATATAAGCTTAAAGCTTGTTTCGCAATCGATGTAAAATAAATAAGTTTAAACTTTGATACTTTAAAATAATGACCCATTATGTAAGACTCGGTCAGGAAGCGCAAAGTGACTCCAGTGTGTGCACCAAAGTGGAGCTGTCAAAGCCATACACTGTGAGGCGATTGACGGTGACTCTTCTTCTTGTTTAAATATACTTGGTAATTTGAATGTCCAGGTCGAGGGCATATAGTCGGGGGTCGGGGAGTGACACAGCAAGCAGGTCATACGATATATGTGTGTTATGAGCTATGGCCGGAATAAGAACATGAGTGGGTGGGGTATACAAGCTAAAATGGTCAAAATGTAGGGGAACTTTGGCAATGTAACTCTTAAAACCTGGTCAGCTACGCTTTTGAAATGTATCTGAAGGAAACAAAATAATTGAACAGATTAGGTTGGAAATTAAAAGGCAAATTAATTACAATTGTTCACGTTGTTTAGTTATCTGGTAATCTGTGACTTGCACAGGATGTATGCAGGTACTTGAACATTGAAGGCTCGTTGCATCTACAAGGATACTATACCTAACTGCTATATATTGCAAGTCAGTTTATCTTTTAGTTTGACATGTAATATCAAAATGGCGTTTCATTGAACATTATCGTTTTTGTCGACCATAATATGAACGGTGAGTTTGCTATAAACCAAATATGTACATGTAACAATCTGCCCTGGTCGAGTGGTTAGCATAGGGGATCTCAGAATGGGTGACCCTTTGTCAATTCACGCTCGAGGCGGTAATGATGGAGTGCTCATGGACAAATCACATTTCCTTGCCTTATACCGGTTAGTAAGCCAGGGATCATGCATGTAATATAGTTCTACCGCCGTAATATAACTGAAATGAGCCGTCTCGCGAGAAAACCAACAGTATGGACTCTGCGTAAAGTATCGACCCGGATCAGCCTAAGCATGCCGCGCAGGCTAACCCGGACAGACACTTTTCGCCTCCTGTAGATTTTCTGTTGCAGGAATCATTACGCTATACTCTATCCCCTAAGATGGAATGTGTCGGCCCAGATTAGCCTGCGCGGACTGCGCAGGCTGATCTGGCTAGATACATTATGCAGATGACATAATATTGGTTTTCTCGCGGGACGGCTCATTTCAATTATATTACGGCAATAAAACACTATTACATGCATGATCCCTGGCTTACTAACCAGTATTAGGCACAAAAGACAAAGTGTCCATCTTGTACATACAATCTTACAAACATACACATACATATGTACATAAACATTGCTTGCCATTTATATCTGCTTCCTAGTTTACGGCAGATCTTTAACGAAATGACCACATAACAATAAGGAAAAGTAGCGGAGAAAAGTGACGACGGAAAAGCTAAAAATTTTGGTCTTATTTCAATGAGATTGGATAAACAGTATACGTACACTGCGGCGCCCGTGTCTGTCGCCCATGTATCCCCAGAAAGGTGCCATTATGCCCATTCCGATGAAAACAGCCTGGAATTGGTAGGAACAAACGAGAGTGTTCAAGGTTAAACCAGAACAACAACAACAATAAAAGAAAACAGCAATTAAAAAAAAAATCATTCCATCATTTGAAAATTTAAAGCAACGATATACTTATAACCAATGTATTGTAGTGTACGAGGGGTCGTCACGACCTTTACATACACATGCATGTGGCCAATAAAGTTATACACAAGAGAAAGTTGATGTAAGGCATCAATGTCGCCGGAAAAAACTGCATCGATATATTTTTTAACACACATGTATTTGTGACTTTCATTAGTCTAAAATACACATAATGTTTTCATTAAGGACTAACTTCAAATTTCAGGATTTCCTTTGGTAAGGATTTTGGAGTTTTTGTATTTGTCAATAAAACTACAACCAATACAGTTTGGGATTCAACTCAGCTATTTAACCCTTTCCATGTCTGAAGTAACAATGAAATCCTTTAAACCTTTAAAACATTGAGAAAACATGAAGACAGTACTTCCTCCTTTTTAATAATAATTATAATAAGTATTTCACAGATGTTAAAATTTATCCTCATATGTTTAAAAAGTAAACCACACTTGAAACAACATATTAGCTAAATTGATTATTTAAATCATTCATGCATACAATATATGTATGGCGCAAGAGAAATGCCAGTTGCGAGTCCCATTACTATTTAAAAGGTATTAAATTAATTGGGTGCGAAAGACCAGATTTTCTTTATTTCTAAAATTATTGTTTATCAGAGTTTGTTCTTTTCTTAATTTGTTTCAAGCCAAATAAACATTTAATATCACATATATTTAATCATTTAAGTGTGTAATATTAGCTATCTATCTGTTATTTTAGGTGTTTAAGAATTCTTTCCAAATGTTGACCTCGTGTCAAGTTCGAGTCGTTGTGACATCGAAGAAAGTGAATAAAAGATCAGGCAAAGCTTTAGTGCATGTTTTATTCCACTGCATTCGAGAGAAAAAATACATTTCTATATTATCTTTCTTGCTCCTACATTCGGCCCATGCACACGTTTCGTGACGTATAAGAAATCAATTTTTCGAGTGACATTTTTTGTCTGCATAACTTGTCATTTTTCTAAGTTTACATTTTACTTCCGGTTACTTCCCTTTATATTTGGGCAATATGACACGAGGTCACGAACTGAGGGAAAGGCGTCTTGACGTTTTACGACCGATAAACAGGCAAAACGTAAATAAGACAAACAAACATAAATGCGAGTCAAAATAAAGAAACTGCAAATACTTAAAATATCGGATTATTTAATTCATTTTAGATGTGTCATAACTAAGTGTTTTTTAAACAAACACAATTGTAATATGTTCAAGACATTTAAATTTGTTTTTTTCTAATAATATCTCTCCTCCCGTGTCATTTCCGAAAAGCTATTAAAAATATAAGTCGCGGGCTTCTGCCCGGCGACTAATAAAATGGTGGAAAAAACAAGCGAATCCATAGAAACAAACTTGACGCATGCCAATACGGCAGTAAGTGAAATCGTGACTTTATGGCGGACAGGCAGACGTACAGGCAGACGTACAGACGACGACACGTTTTCCCTATGTGTCTCGCTGCCAAGGCACGCGGCAATAAGAAGCATTCTCTGTATCTTAGATATGCACAATACAAATACATATAACTAGTTAGTTTATGAAGTTCGAGATGTGGTCAATGCGAACAGAATTAGGCGAGGCTATGCACATACAGTTTCATCAGGTCCTTCACAGTACGCTTCCAGTTGGAAGAATGTAAAACGTATATTTTAAGTTAATTTTGTTGTTGTTTGGTTGTACTTTGTTATAAAAAGTATACCATGCAATAAAAACGCTCTGCTTTTAGGCAACCTTCGTAGAACAACACGTGGTTTCAGTATCTAAATCAACACTTTACATACTTTAATAATTAACTGACATGCTGTTGTAATCACCTTCATAAACATGAGTAATACACTTTACAAGCTGTAGTGATAAACTGTATACTGCAGTAATAAACTGTACATATTGTAATAATAGACGTTACGAACTGTAGTAATAAACTTGGCATACTGTAGTAATAAACTTGACATACTGTAGTAATAAACTTGGCATACTGTAGTAATAAACTTGGCATACTGTAGTAATAAACTTGGCATACTGTAGTAATAAACTTGACATACTGTAGTAATAATCTTGGCATACTGTAGTAATAAACTTGTATACTGTAGTAATAAACTTGACATACTGTAGTAATAAGCTTGGCATACTGTAGTAATAAACTTGTATACTGTAGTAATAAACTTGACATACTGTAGTAATAACCTTAACATACTGTAGTAATATACTTGACATACTGTAGTAATAAACTTGACACACTGTAGTAATAAACTTTACATACTGTAGTAATAAAAGCCACTTGTGTTTGAGTAAGACCCCATTCACACCTCAAAACCGGGGATATCACGGCTAACAACATCATTTCACAGGCGTCAGCTGCCTAAATGGAAATTAATCAGCAAGTTTTTAATGCTATTTTATGATTGGTTTAATAATTAACTTAGACTGTCGATTAAGAAATGTACAAACTGGTTTTTGTAAGAAGTGTAGATTCGGGTCAGCCTGTTCAGTTTCACCAAATTCTTCTAAACTTACCAGAAACTTAAAAGAAGCATTTCTAATTAGCACGGGGGAAATCAATATCTAGATCAGACTGTGCGGATGTCTAGGCTGGTAAGGGTTTATACTGTTCGCAGAGACCAGGCTGTACCTTGTTGCGCTGATATGCTCATATAATGTTGTTATTTTCTTTTTAGCCTGGACTATAGTAATGTTCCTAACAATGTTGGTTCTTGGATTATATGCTCTTATTAGTATTAAAAGTCAAATTGTAAGATATATAATCACACCCAGTTGTGTATATTTCATCTTATTGTTTAAGCTTTATAAAATATAGTTATTATTATTATTTCATTATCATTTTTATTATAATAATCATTTTTGTTTGGAACAAACGAATTTAGTACTAGAATTTGAAGTCTACCATCTTATGTAGAAGTCTGGTTATTGCTATTAATTATTATTATTATCACCAGTATTATGAATTATACATCCGACTTCATTCTTTGAATTTAAAACTCGTTTCAAACGAGATGTTCATCTATTGCTAAATAGAAATACATGTAGTAACATACTTACTGAAAACAAAGCTGTTATAACCCATAGGCGAATTTGGAACCATCCAATGCCAAGCTTTTCAACAGCCTCTTCCACAGTGAATGTCTCTGAACCATCATTTCCGTTGCGACTTCTCACGTGATCATGCCTACTTCCGGTATGTTCTATTTGAACATTCTCTTCCTCCGAATCTGTGCTTGACACGTCTATAAAAAGTCAGTAAGGTCGCGTGAGGCAACTGGCTTCTTTGCCGGATAAAATAGTCTACCCTTTCCCACATACAACAAATCTGCAGCAGTCGACTTTGAAAATATCTATGCAAAAAAATGCAAAAAACTGTATGAATGAAAGTATGATTCGAAACTGAAAACAATTGTAAAGCATTGTGGTTAAAGAAGCAGGTATTCGTTTTGAGCAATTTCTCCTTTTGTCACTATGTTTTCACAAGTCGTCAGATGCAGTGGTGTCAGAAAGCGTCTGCATGTAGTAAAAGGGTTAAACATTTACCTTGTATATATATAACGTTTAGAATCGTCCGTTTGAACAAATAAAAATACAATTGCAGGAATATTTGAAGGTTTATATTGTGGGAAAAGGAAGTATTTAAAACACATCCGTAAATGATACCTCAACAAATCCCAAAGATGTCATAACTGTACGATACTGACCTTGGGTATTGAGCCTTGTGTATCTAGCAGCCATTCGTCGTTAATCATCAACTACTAATAATTATTGTCAGCATGTACGAGTAGACGTCAATGAGGTATGAAATTAAAAAGTATATTATGCGTGTCATATACGGGGAGGGGAGAGGGTGGAGAGAAATAGACGGAGTGAGAGAGACAGAGAGAGAGATAGAGAGAGAGAGAAATATATAGAGAGAGAGAGAGAGGGGGGGAGAGAGAGAGAGAGAGATAGAGAGAGAGAGAGAGAGAGAGAGAGAGAGAGAGAGAGAGAGAAGAGAGAGAGATATATAGATAGAGAGAGAGAGCGAGAGCGAGAGAGGGGGAGAGAGAAGAGATAGAAAGTGAGGAAGAGGTAGCGAGGTAGAGAGGGAGGGAGGATATATATAGATATATAGAGAGACAGAGAGAGAGGTTAATCATGAGAAGGGGAGAGAGAGAGAGAGGGTGAGAGAGATAGAGAAAGGGAGAGAGACAGAGATAAAGATAGAGACAGGGAGAGAGATAAAGGGAGAGAGAGAGAAAAAAAAGAGAGACAGAGACAGAGAGAGAGAAACTCAGGAGAGATAAAGAGAAAGACAGACAGACAGCCAGTAGACGGAGAGAGCAGGTTTTTCTGCTAGGCCTACACAGGTCCACACAGTGATTGCAATGCTGATCTTCATTATTAAGTAAGTCATAGTTGTTTACTGATTGCACAGACAACCTTACGCTAATAGCAGTAGACGACAATTCAAAACATTGTAGCAAAAGTAGAACTCATAATGAGAAATTTCTCCTTTACCACCATATGTTTCCAACTCAATTCAATACTATATATATACATGTACATATTTATGTGTGGATATTTTCATCTTGTTAGAGTCATCTGTTGCAGATTTGTTGTTGTTTTTGGAAAGGGTTAATTCACATGCACCTCAACTTACTAATCCAATGTATATCCTTTCAAGGTTTTTGATAATCGTAAAGGGCGATAAAAATCAATCTGCTGACATTCTTGAAATAAGGAATTACTGCCCTTTATACTATATATATATATATAAATCATATGCCATTATACATCAATATTTTCTGGAAAAAAAATATATCTCAATAAATCTATTTCTGTAATCCATGCTCATTCAAGCTCTGTCATTGTTACTACATTTTGTAAATTAATATATATGGGCCAGAGGCCTTTATACTTCAATAAAGTAGGCTAATTGAATTGAATTGAATTGAACTGGCAATTTTATCTTGTGCGACCTTGTTGTTGAAATGAATCGATAACTCATCGCTTGTAACGTGCTCCTCTAAAAATAAATATGTCGCTATGGATAAATTTATGCATATGGTCATATGTCTTTTTAGATGAGCACGTCCCTTGTGGTTGTAGTATAGAAAACGAATTACACACTCGAATATAACATCCATATATGTAAGCCCCGTGTTTTCGTCCAAATGACATATCAAGTAGCCTACTTAGGATACGGTAGCGATATATAACTACGACATTGATCTACTTGAATGAATCCATTACAATTGACTTCTTATTTGTAAAAGGTAACTAGAACTGTGAGTGAACTCACAAAGGATACCCCACGTCCCGCGCTTACAATACATACGGACAGACAGACGGACGGACGGAAAGATATACTTCCGACCGAGATAATCTTACTTCATGCACATCCTCAGGTCGTGTACTGCAACTGTGTAAAGTTTCATCAGAATCGGTCCAGCCGTTAAGGAGGAGTTCCGCTTACAAGACATATGGACGGACAGACAGACAGACATACAGACAGACAGACGGACGGACAGGGTGCCTATTCCTATATACCCCCCCCCCCCCCCCCCCCAAACAAAAAACTTGTTTGTGGGGGGGGGGGGGGTATAATTAATGTGAATATAAAATATTATTAATGAGAATTCTGTGTAGTTCGATCTTGAATAGGGTCGTTCTAATAATCTGTTAATAAAGATATACATGCTTTCCCTCGTGATTTTTTTTTTAAATTGTATTAAAAACCATATTCGTCTTACAATATTTATGTTTATCGTATTTCATATCCTAGCATTGGTTGGGCACATTCATTTATATTGTTTCATAGAAAAACAGAAAACGCCGCAGGAATCAAAGTCAGGGAAAAGAGCATTAAGTGAAATGTGTAAATACATTTATTATCATATTTATCTCAGTTTGAAACAACGTTTTCAAAAATCGATTGTTCAGTCTATGTTTAATATTTACCTCTATAAAAGTATGATAACACATAATAATCTATATATTATCACAAAGTATAATCATCAAATTACATAACAGATAAGTTTGTATTGGACGCCAGCCTTTAAATATGTTTAATTTAGTTGTGTAAACACACCATAAAAATAAAAATAAATTTACCAACACATCCATGTTTGTAAGAGATTTGTACAGGATGTATGCATGTACTTGAAAATTGAAGGCTCGTTGCATCTACAAGGATACTTTACCTAACTATTACAGGTATTTATTTATATATTAGGTAACTTAACAATGTGCAAAGCTGAGCCGAAAAATGGTTACTTAATTTGCCTATAAATTACCAACCTAATCCTTTCAATTATTTTCTTTCATTCAGATACATTTAAAAAGGCTTATCTGACCAGGTTATAATAGTTATATGGCCCAAGGTCCTCTAGGTTGTGAAGTTTTTAACTTGTATACCCCACCCTCCCATTTTCTAATTTCAGCCATGACATAGTCCTTAACCTTGATGAATCATCTTACCTTGTATGATACGTTCATGACACGTTTACAATCCAAACACAGAATATTGATCGATCTAAATATACATGTAAACCTAAACACTCGACCATAACATTTGGCGTATATATATATAACTACACACGCACACACACACGATACATATACTCACTTGTGTCAGGCTAGTATCATGGTAAGTATTTATAAAAATTGTTTGAATTATAAGGAGTTGTTTAGCGATGTGTTATATATGCACCAGTGAGTATATATCTTGGCGCGTACGCTTGCAAGCGTACGCATGTACGCCAATGCGCACAACTCGTAAGAAAACGTAAAATAAAGATGCATTGAATTGATTGATTGATTGATTGGGGTTTAACGCCGTTTTAAACAATTTCTCAGTTATATCACGGCGGCCAGTTCACCTACTCATTCATTTCCTGGTTTTCACACACCAGTACTCCACACAACAATCTTCCCAAGCAACTGACTGCTTTTCCACATATACTTAGCCCATTGGTGGAAGACGAATGACGCGTGTCGCAATGACTTTTGTCAATCGTCGGAAAGAAAGTTGGCCGAGCCGGGATTCGAACTCACAAACCCTGGATTGACAGCCCGCGTCGCTACCGACTGAGCTACCGAGGCTCGGCTAAAAGGATGCATTGAAACTGAATGATGAAAGTGGTAAGGATTGATGTCAATAAAACTGCATTCGGATATTCATTTGAGTTAACCATATGCAAAGTATCAACCTTTTCATTACGGCATATGTCCTGACTCCCTACTTCACCTGTGTGTATAATCGATTTTCACACAGGTATGTCCCTGATAGATGTATAAGCCTTTTTCCAATATAAAAACACATTTTGGTACATCGGCAGCAGACCACTTTTTTGAAAACAGTATTACAATGTTTTCAACTAGATCTATATTCTAAAAGTATAATCTCACATACAGAGATTATTATAATTTCACACTTTTGTCCAGATGTTGTAAAAGTCGTCTGCTTCAGATTTGATTTACATGTATGTGGAAAAGGGTTAAAAATGTTAATCAGGAAATCCAAACATGGCGTGTTCATGACAAATGAACATAAATATCTGGCCGGGCATCGATGGCATGCACGGTAATCTGTTCTAAACGTACAGTGAATATCAGAAAAATATCTGTGAATAATTGTCAAACTTAGCATTGCAATATCGATCTGCAAGCATGGATGCGCATGCTAATCTTTGTACATGTACATATGGCACATGACTATATGGTCTTTTGAAACGTCTAAACACATGTACATGTGAAGAGAGTAAATAAATAAAACTTGACAACTGATAAAATACGTTTGTAGATAACAAATATACAAACTACATCCGCGGGTCCGATTTTATCATAAACATTTCATCGATGTAAAGCCAAACATTGCACGTAAGTGTGGGTATGTGTTTTTTTGCATATCGACTATTTTATATCGCGATGTGAACTACACAAAAAAGTCGTTTGCTGCTGATGCGTGGGAAAAGTTTATGGAACTAGAAGAGTCTCACGATTTGAGGTCAGCTTAAAGTCACCATTGCACTGTTATGTACATAGAAAAGTCGTTAAGGAGGTTACATTGACGTTAGAGCACAGACACATCTGAGTCGTTAAGGAGGTTACATTCACGTTAGAGCACAGACACATCTGAGTCGTTAAGGAGGTTACATTCACGTTAGAGCACAGACACATCTGAGTCGTTAAGGAGGTTACATTCACGTTAGAGCACAGACACATCTGAGTCGTTAAGGAGGTTACATTCACGTTAGAGCACAGACACATCTGGGTCGTTAAGGAGGTTACATTCACGTTAGAGCACAGACACATCTGAGTCGTTAAGGAGGTTACATTCACGTTAGAGCACAGACACATCTGAGTCGTTAAGGAGGTTACATTCACGTTAGAGCACAGACACATCTGAGTCGTTAAGGAGGTTACATTCACGTTAGAGCACAGAAACATCTGAGTCGTTAAGGAGGTTACATTCACGTTAGAGCACAGAAACATCTGAGTCGTTAAGGAGGTTACATTCACGTTAGAGCACAGACACATCTGAGTCGTTAAGGAGGTTACATTCACGTTAGAGCACAGACACATCTGAGTCGTTAAGGAGGTTACATTCACGTTAGAGCACAGAAACATCTGAGTCGTTAAGGAGGTTACATTCACGTTAGAGCACAGACACATCTGAGTCGTTAAGGAGGTTACATTCACGTTAGAGCACAGACACATCTGAGTCGTTAAGGAGGTTACATTCACGTTAGAGCACAGACACATCTGAGTCGTTAAGGAGGTTACATTCACGTTAGAGCACAGACACATCTGGGTCGTTAAGGAGGTTACATTCACGTTAGAGCACAGAAACATCTGAGTCGTTAAGGAGGTTACATTCACGTTAGAGCACAGACACATCTGAGTCGTTAAGGAGGTTACATTCACGTTAGAGCACAGACACATCTGAGTCGTTAAGGAGGTTACATTCACGTTAGAGCACAGAAACATCTGAGTCGTTAAGGAGGTTACATTCACGTTAGAGCACAGAAACATCTGAGTCGCTAAGGAGGTTACGTTCACGTTAGAGCACAGACACATCTGAGTCGTTAAGGAGGTTACATTCAAGTTAGGGCACAGACACATCTGGGTCGTTAAGGAGGTTACTTTCACGTTAGAGCACAGACACATCTGAGTCGTTAAGGAGGTTACATTCACGTTAGAGCACAGAAACATCTGAGTCGTTAAGGAGGTTACATTCACGTTAGAGCACAGAAACATCTGAGTCGCTAAGGAGGTTACATTCACGTTAGAGCACAGACACATCTGAGTCGTTAAGGAGGTTACATTCACGTTAGAGCACAGAAACATCTGAGTCTTCACTGTAGATTTGAATTGATCCCTAGTCACTAAGACGCGACCAAACACATATTTGATGATTATTCTGTAACAATAAATAAGTTGAAACAATGTTAACAAAAAGGGTTCGTTAAATTGGGGATAAGCTTAACGTCCCGTCCCCGTTGAGCTTTTATGTACCTAGAAAAGTCGTAAAAGAGGTTACATTCACGTTAGGGCACATAATCACCCGAGTCTTCACTGTATATGCAAATTGAACCCTAGTCACCAAGACGCGACCCAAACATATTAGATGATTATTCTGTAACAATAAATATGTTGAAATATATATATATATATAAAAAAGGTTCGTTAAATTCGGGGTCAGCTTAAAGTACTTATTGAGCTGTAATGTACATAGAAAAGTCGTAAAGGAGGTAACATTCACGTAAGGGCACATGCAGAACCAACCGAATCTTCACTGTAGATTCAAATTGATCCCTAGTTACCAAGACGCGACCCAAACATATTAGATGATTATTCTGTAACAATAAATAGGTTGAAACAAAATTAACAAAAAGGGTTCGTTAAATTTGGGGTCAGCTTAAAAATCACCATTGAGCTGTAATGTACCTAGAAAAATCATAAAGAAGGTTCCATTCACGTTAGGGCTTAGAACCATCCGAGACTTCCCTATATATTTAAATTGATACATAGTTACCAAGACGCGACCCAAACATATTAGATGATTATTCTGTAACAATAAATAAGTTAAAACAAAAAAATAACAAAAAGGGTTCGTTAAATTTGGGATAAGATTAACCTTGAGATGTAATGTACATAGAAAAGTCGTAACAGAGGTTACATTCTAGTTAGGGCACAGAGCTAAAACAGTTTCGCAAGCTATGTGAAATAATAGATAAGTTTAAACAAGACTAACAACTATTACTTTACTTCCTTTTTCTTTGTTCTAATAACGAAACCACGATTTCATTAACCCTTTCCCACATACAATACATCTGTAACAGACGACTTTGCTCATAATATAGGTAAAAACTATTTTTGAATGAAAGTATTATCATTGAATATAATACAAACCATTAAGTCAGAATGAGAAATTGCTCATGATGAGCTATTTCTCCTTTTGTTACAATATTTTCGAAAATGGTCCGCTGCAGAGGTGTCTGAAAGCGTTTGTATAAAGTGATGGTTACGTCATAAAAACGTTCAAGTGCTTTATTATTTCCTGTTATCTGATAGTTATTGTTTTTGCATTTCAGGTTCATTTCGACACCTGAAGAAACCGGGATTGATGTGTTTTACGGAACATATCCGATTGCGTTTAGTTTTCACTTTTAAAGAACATATCGGGTAAAGTATTGACTGGTCAACCGATGATTAAGGTGTTTTAAACACAATTATTTCGAAGGGACATGTGAGTTTATTTACTTTTTAACGTAAATCGAAATCGAATGTAACTATCGTCTTCGCTATCTCTCTCTGTTTCCTCTGTGTCTCTCTGTGTCTGTTTGTCTGTCTCTCTGTCTGTTTGTCCGTCTGTCTGTCTGTCTGTCTCTCTCTCACTCTCTTCTCTCTATCGCTCGATGTCTGTCTGTCTGTCTCCCTCTATCTCTGTCTGTCTCTCTTTCCTTCCCTCTGTCTGTATATCTGTCTCTCTCTATGTATCTCTCTCTTCTCCTTCTCTGTCTCTCTCTGTGTCTATCTCTCTCTCTCCCTCTCTCTCTCTCTGTATCTTTTCTCTCACACACTCTCTCCCTCTCTCTCACACTCTCTATATCTATCAATATCTTCCCCTCCCTCTCTCTCTCGCTACTTCTCCCTCACTCTCTCTCTCTCTCTCTCGTCTCTCTCGTCTCTTTCTCCCTATCTAGCTTTCTCTCTCTCTCTCTCTCTCGCTCTCTCTCTCTCTCGCTATCTCTCTGTCTCTTTCTCTCTCTCTGTCTCTTCCCTTTCTCTCTCCCTCTCTTCGCTATATTCTCTCTCTCTCTCTGTCTCTGTCTGTCTCTCTCTCTCTCTCTCTCTCTCTCTCATACTCTCTCTCTCTTCTAGACTGATCTTAGTCAATATGTTGGCTTGTAGTTGGGGTATAGCAGACTAGGTTTATCAGATGGAAACGAAACTATACAACATTGTAAAAATGCTTTGCGAAACGTTGCGTATGCACAGTTTCGCATGAACCTTTACTGCTCGCAATATCTTCAAGATCTGCATCCGTCTGACTTGGCTCATATATTTTCCAGCTAGAGTCACAAGTTCGAAGTTCAAGTTATGGATGGTTCACTAAGGAAATGCATTGAGACACTCGAGAAACAAGTAAAACCAACGACTAATGATATTCGATTTCGTCAGTACGTTCAGTATATAAATGCATTCCTTCAACACTTCGGGGACGAGCGAGTCTTTCTTGTAGGGAGTACGGGCGATGGAACCAAACTAACGGTACCGACAGATCACGGGGATGCTGATTATTTAATCGTTACAGAACGAATGAAAGTACCTGTAGAAGCCATTGAGTTCAAATCCGAGTCAACGTCGTATTCCTGGATAAGAGCTAACAAACTTCCTAATGTAGGTCAAGAGTTCATTGATAATGGCTATCTTAAAGCTGGTATTCTACACGAATTACATCCGAAACTATTTAGCATTGTACGTGGAATCTATATACATGTATCTGCAAATATAGATCGAGTCAGGGCTGCAAATAAAGATGTGACGTCATTAGGAATCAGATCCAAAGTAGGACTGGCCCATACAACGTACAAAGATATTGAGATACATGGTAATCTGCAACGGTATAGAAACATAGTACCGAAGACGCCTAAACATGGTGGTATCGAAAAGGCTCCGGTGAAACTTCCTAAGCTTGATGAAGAAGATTCAAAAATCTTAGATAGGTTAATTGAACTCTTGAATATTGCCAAACGACCCGCAAACCAAGATGAATTTCATGGACAAATAGCCTTCGTCGTTGATCTGCTAGAAGAAGCATTGAACATAGAACCTGCACATACAGCAATATCGTCTGAATTAAACGAAGCAGAAGAGGATCATCCGAAAGCTTTAGGAGACGACACAAAAGCATGTAAAATGCAAAATGTCTCTATGGTCGGCGACGCTGAACTCAAAACGCATGGAATATGTACATCACAAATAAAAACAGTAAATATTGAACCAGGACCATGTGCACCTTTGGAGAAACCGCAAAATGACGATTGCGATTATTATCAAGACGACGGAAATGAGACAGAGGGTGGTGAAGAAGATATAATATTACAGTTCAAGAAAACCACTAACAAAGATTTCGTTCCTGCAATGAAGATAGTTGGTAAACTAGAATGCATGGATCGTTGGAAGGAAAGGGTCACTGAACTTGGGTGGGCCAAGGACAAAAAAGATGACATACATGGGACTGATGTGTTCTTAATTACTCGCGAGGCAACTGTTTCTCCTAACACAACCCTAGACTTCTGCCTTGCGTTTGGCTTACAGGAACAGAAACTTGTGAAAGGATTTTCAAAAGACCAAAAACTTGTTTATTTGATTTTAAAAACACTTCGAAAAGGGTGTTTCGATCACACATTTAAACAAAACAGCATGCCACTTAAGCTTCGGACATATCACATGAAAACAGTTGCGCTCTGGATCTTTGAAAACGGATACCTTTTAAACGCCCGTGACATGGCTGAAAATAAGAGAATTCTCCAAGCTACAAGAAAAGCAGTAGCATTTTTGGCAATGGCTGTGAACAATAAAATGTTGAAACATTATTTCACTGAAGACAATCTATTCGCCAATTTCGACGATTCAGACTTTAAAATGATTTCCGAAGTATGTGATGCAATCCAGAGAGCAACTACGGAGACATTAGTACAATCGCTTGAAAGAAATGAAATAATATCTGGCGAAATACGCCTTTCCAAGGATGAAATAAGTATATTATTACAGTTAGAAGACGATGGTGGTAGACAAAATAACGTTGACAGGGTAAGACAGACGTTTGCCGATATAATAAGAGGTATTACTACTGCCAAAAAAGATCGCCAAGGCAACCAGTCTGCTCTGAAATTGGCTATACTGGATGTTTCTCGCCTTATCTTTCATGACTGTACAAATACCATGTCAGCCAACAAAGGAACCGGTACGGCACAGGGAAATGCACTAGTATTCGGCGAAACATTCAAAGCAGTTCAAACACTTATTCGGAAGGACAAAGGTCACTCGCAAGATAACATTAATACAGTTATCAACTTTGCTGAAATGCTATGCAACATGAATCCGAAAGTCAAACGAGAGGTGGCAAAGATTGGCGGAACTGAAGCACTACACTCAGTTCTACTGGGATCAGCTAATGTAGACATTGATAATGGAGCAGGAGATATCGAGGGAATTATGAAACTGTTAGAACAATTTTTAACGGTTCCCGACGAATCGAAAGATAAGATTGCTGCAGAACTGAAAGTGAAATTGGCTCTCATTTTCTTGTAGAGCTGGGCCCGTATTCACCAACACGTCTCAAGTTCGATTTTGGACTTGAGACTAGATTATCGGACTCAAGTACGTTTTCGAGATATAGTTCGTATTCATCAACCCGACTTAATTGAGAATCAAACAAAATGTTAGGATTTTTTCGGACTCAGGATTTAGTTCACTTTGGGGCGTGCTGAATTATCGGACTAAATTGAAAAAAACCATGACGTCTAGACATTTACAAAACTGTCTCCTGCAGAATTATTGTATTCGGGAAAGGGTTATTTAGAAGCCGTTGGTATGCTTATGAATTATTCTTTTAGGTTAACCATTTTCTACATGCAGACATATTTTGACGCCTCTTCAGCAGCCTTTTTTTGAAAACATTGTGACATGACAAAAGGAGACATTTCTCATA
This sequence comes from Serripes groenlandicus, assembly GCA_031761405.1. NCBI lineage: Eukaryota > Metazoa > Mollusca > Bivalvia > Cardiida > Cardiidae > Serripes > Serripes groenlandicus. The sequence goes on from JASEVX010000013.1 coordinate 49,247,637, forward strand.
ATGAGCAATTTCTCCTTTTGCATCAATGTTTTCAACTTTATTCCGTGATCATACTTTCATTTAAGGAGATTTCCAATGTATTTGCACAGATGATTTTAAAGTCGTTTAATGCAGATTTGTGTTGTATGTTGGAAAACGTTTACTTCTCAAACTGTAAAATCAGGGCTTTGGATTAACATTTAGAGTACTTTAATATTAATTTCTAAAATATTGTGTTATCTTGAAACATATGCATTTTATCGCCTCTGCAGCAGATGACTTTTGAAAACATTGTTCAAAAGTTGCTGCTGCAGAGGTGTCAGAAAGCATCTGTATATGTGAAAGGCTTTACCTAGAAACTAGTTTCATCAAAAATAAATTAATTTGATGATGTAAAGTCTTGTGCTCTTGAGGTAAATATTTGACTTGTAAAACGGATTTCAATGAATTGTTATTTACATTTAGATGTCTTATTACCAAAACATCAGTCTTGATCTGAAAGCATATTTAAGAGGAGTGTGCTTTTAAACATATTTTTAGACAAGTTAATTTCTAAAATATTGTGTTATCTTGAAACATATGCATTTTATCGCCTCTGCAGCAGATGACTTTTGAAAACATTGTTCAAAAGTTGCTGCTGCAGAGGTGTCAGAAAGCATCTGTATATGTGAAAGGCTTTACCTAGAAACTAGTTTCATCAAAAATAAATTAATTTGATGATGTAAAGTCTTGTGCTCTTGAGGTAAATATTTGACTTGTAAAACGGATTTCAATGAATTGTTATTTACATTTAGATGTCTTATTACCAAAACATCAGTCTTGATCTGAAAGCATATTTAAGAGGAGTGTGCTTTTAAACATATTTTTAGACAAGTTATTTAAAAATCATTGATGAAAATTGAGGAATTAATGTTTTCTTTTGCAGACGACTTATGCAAACTTTGTGGCAAAATGAGAACTAGCTCATCATAAGCAATTTCTCCTTTTGCCACAATGGCTTCTACTCCCATTATAAAATCATACAATGCAGCAGACACATTTTGAAAACATTGTTGCAAATGGATAAAAATCGTTCAAAATTGACAATTTCTCCTTTTGCTACAATGGCTTCAAATCTATTAAATTAAATGTGATTATCAGTATTTTTATCTAAATGTTTTCAACGTCTTTTACTGCAGATTTCTTGTATGCAGGAAATATATGAATATTGAATTTTGAAATAAAGTAAAAGGCACTGAAAAAAAAAGAATAAATTGCTGAATACATGCAGAAGACTTTGAACATATTTTGTCAAAAAATGATAAATCTCCATAATTGAATGGATAATCAATTATTAAAATTGGAAAACATTGTGGAAAAAGGAGAAATTGCTCATCATGAGCAATTTCTTATTTAGCCAAAATGTTTTCAAAAGTCGACTGTTGCAGAGGCGTCAGAAAGCGTCTATTTGTGGGAAAGGGTTAACACTCTACAGGCTGTATTTTGCATAGGTCAAATTGAAGGAAAATCTTGTTAACACTCTGGAGGCCGCATTTTTTACTTGAGCATGTTGAAACTTTGTCTTGATTATTTGTAGGCCAAGTTCGAATATGGATCATATCAGGTCAAACAGTTGGTCACTAGACCAAATTTAAGGGAAATCGTGTTAACACGCTAAGAGGATTCATTGTTTGCTTCAGTAGCTTCAGAAATGTTGTCAGAATGTTTATCTTAATGATATCTAGTTCAAGTTCAAATATGGCTCATATTGACTTAAAACTAGGTCACTAGTCCAAATAGAAGGAATATCTTTTCAACACTCTGAAGACTGCTTTTTTATTTCAGCAGTTTGAGGATTTGTCATGTGTTTTGCATTTGAAATCTTATTACATTACTCAGGTGAGCGATTTAGGTCCACCATGGCCCCCTTGTTTAGTTTTTATTAATTATACATGTACATACATCTTATAGTAATTTCTGTTTTCTTACTTCCTTTTTATCATTTGTAATCATTTAATGTCTACTGATGCTTTTTATAGACTGTTTATATGTATGCATGTATTTGTTTGTTTAGCACTTTGGAACGTATGTATTGTATGATAAAAGTTCTATATAAATGTGGTATAATAATAATAACCCTTTTCAACCTGCGAAAAATATGCAGCAAACCACTTTGAAAACATTTGAAATTGCTCATCATGAACAATATGTCTTTTTATCACGCTGTTTTCAAAATGCGTCTTCTGCAGAGGCGACAGAAAGCATCTACATGTATAAAAGGATTAACCCTTTACCACTTACAGACTACTTCTGATGTATCCAGTGAAATAAACACAGAAATTTCTCATGATGATTTTTTTAAATTTTCCAACTAGTATTTGCATTAAATCTAAGAATTTCACTTTCTTACATTCAGATTTATCATGCTTTACTCCGGACTATGATAATTTTAAAGTAATCCCCTTCAAATTCCTTGTATTTGAAAATGGGTTAATAAATGCTTCTGTTATGCCATTGTATAAGAATTAGTTAATCTTTCAAAGTTTTGTGTGAAAAATTTCTTTCACGATATCTACAGCAATTAAAGTTAATATTTGACCTTTAATATTTCAATTTTCTTTATTTAAAGATTAATTTCAAGCCAAAGGCTCAATATGTTCCATTGTGATCACTCACTGTCCGGCGTACGTCAACAGATCAAATCTTCGTCTCTGAAACTGCTGATGTGATATTAACCAAGTTTGACATGAATGTTACTTTGGTGCCCTCATCAACAATTGTTCAAAAATGTATGTACTACATATAAATTGGTTGCTGTGGTATCAGAATGGGGATTACAAATTGCAAAACTTTAGAATTGGTCTTCTGTGAATCCGCTTGTTCGAATTCCAAGATAATTTGGTTGAAATGCTCTTTAGGTGACCCTGTACAAAATCGTTCAAACCATATTGATTGGGTGAAAAGGGTAGTCGCAAGGTGTCAGCATACAATGGCTGAAATGAACGTCTGTATTAGGGAAAGGGTTAAGCAGAAATGTGAATCCCTACAATATTTGTTCCAGCCTTATGGACCGGTTTAAAAAGATAATCGCCAGGTGACATCAGAAAAGGGCTGAACTGAACAAATTATCCTACGACACCCGTTTCCGCCTCCTCGGATTATATCAGTTTCACATTTACTTATATACCATCATGTAGGTGTGCGGGAAATATATGAATAGTGTAGACAATTGAATTTTGAGATAGAGTAAAATGCACTGAAAGAAAAGAATAAATTGCTCAATAAAAGCAGAAGACTTTGAACATATTTTGCCAGAAAATGGATACTTTCTATAATTGAATGGATAATCAATCAATAACATTGGAAAACATTGTGGAAAAGGAAGAAATTGCTCATCATGAGCAATTTCTTCTTAAGCCAATTTTTTTAAAATGATTAAATTATCCGACACCCGTTTCCATCCCCTCGGATTATATCAGTTTCACATTTACTTATATACCATCATGCAGGTGATCGATTAAGGGTCAGTCATCTAGGCCCTCATGTTTAAATCTCGTTCATTGTCAATTAATTTCTAAATTTTCTGAAGTGACTACTTAATTATTGTGTGTTCGTAAAAAAAAAGACGACATCAATACAAATTCAAAATATATTGTGATCATTCAAATTAAGACATGTCATAAACATTCTCATCGTCAAGTCAAATACTATTAAAAATCAACTTTAAATTTCAAAGTATGCCGTTTATTTTTTTTTTCTCGTAAATAGGTAGCACCTATAGATAAATTATAAACTTTGTTTATATGTCTGATTGTCTGCGATTATTTGTTAAACATGGATCTATTACAAAATAAAATGAAGTGAAACCGTTTCAATTCACTAGTGGTTTTTCTGTCAAATGTGTTTTCCTTTAACATTTGTAGTTGAAAATGCATATAAAAATTGATTACCCTTGTCCCCTTTACTTTACAGATATAACGATATTAAATTTCCAAAAAATCCAAATCTGCAGTAGCTGACAGCCTTGAGAACTTCTCATCAAGAAATATAAAATTCTTTTTAAATTAATTTGATTCATAAATTAAAATATTACTTTAAATCTAGTTGACAACAATTAAGTGTAATAAGAAAATAGCTTAAATAATGTTTTTCACTTTGCCAAAATATTTTTTAAAAGTAGTCAGCAGATTGGTTCAAATATGTAATATATAAACGGTCGTGACCCCTTATATATACACAATCATCAACATATTTCCATCTTTGACGTTGGCTGAATATTATCCACCGTCCGGGAGCAATAATCGACACTACCTCGGAGCATGTTTAGATCAACACGGAAAATCGCCGCCGCACACAGGTTGATGGTATTATAAGCTGATGCAGAATCTTCTCGAGACCCTGGCGGCTGTCGAGGTCTTTATTCGTTTTCGCTTTCGTCCTGAGACTATTTTATTCATTTGCAAAATGGTCAACGAAAAGTTAAGATACGGTAGCGCCAGAAATTACCAGTACTTCTTCAAGTGCTGGTAACCCTCGGACTTTTCGCAACTGGCAGCTTCCAAGAGCGTTTTCGACTTGTTCACTCGCGTAACGAGAGTAACTGGAGTTGAAAGTCAAACGTATCGAGTAAGCGAACTGCGCATGCGCTTAATCTCTAATCTACTCGACTCGAACGACCCCCACTATTTGAGGGATAACACGAGATCAAAGATGGCGACGGCTGGAAGTAATCCGCGGTATAAATGATATAAACAAGTTTTGTTGCAAAAATGTGCTTTGTTATTGGATATTTGTAAAGGCTATATGTATATTTCTTAAATAGGAATCTAAACTGATAACTTTGATTATATTTATTTATTTAAAATGTGCTGATGCACAGAAGGTTGCCAGATTGTAAACAACACAAGACTGGGGTTAGGCGTTCGTGAATCGTTACTCGTGTCGTGTACTGCTATTATCCAGATTTTTTACTCCAGTTACTCGATTGCAAAAGCCGAAAGCGCTCCAAGTTGTAGTATGAGACTTGATTGGGACCTCACAGTCCACAGTTTCCCGGACCTGTCGTCGAGATGCTGAAGCCATCTCCGCGGTCAGACGCCGATAATTTAATTTCACCAGTAGTAATGCATGAAAAAGAGGTTTCAAAGAAATTGCAGGTTAGCAACTAAACGCTTGTTAAAGAAAATACCCGTTCGTGATTTTTAAAAAAATCACCTTCCTTTTTAACAAATATATATCTATAAAGCTTAAACATATTATAACAAGGGTGTAGTTGATTTTTTTTTTAAAGTATCCATCAAATAAATAAAAACAATGGTGTTATTAAGACATATGCAATGTTATAATTCGCAAATAGCCTTGTACGTCAGGCTTTGGAATGTTGTTTTATTTTAATTTAAAACCTGCACTATAATCACTGAAACATATATACATGCATATATTTCATTAAATGTCAAATGGCATTAATGCCGAGCGCGAGGGTAAACAACGTCATCAAACAACAACCACTGAATGTCAGAGAATACCGGTAAATCCAGTATTCCACAGTCTCAGACGAGAATGGCGGTACATCCAGTATTCCACATCCTCAGACGAGACTATCTGTAAATCCAGTATTCCACAGTCTCAGACGAGAATGGCGGTAAATCCAGTGTTCCACATCCTCAGACGAGAATGCCGGTAAATCCAGTATTCCACAGTCTCAGACGAGAATGGCGGTACATCCAGTATTCCACATCCTCAGACGAGCATGCCGATACATCCAGTATTCCACAGTCTCAGACGAGAATGGCAGTAAATCCAGTATTCCACAGTCTCAGACGAGAATGGCGGTAAATCCAGTATTCCACAGTCTCAGACGAGAATGGCGGTAAATCCAGTATTCCACAGCCTCAGATAAATTCATAAAATAAATCGATTAAATGATGGAGATACATTTTTCCGCTGTTATCATTGCAGCAATTTATGTTGAAGGTGTTCATCATTATTCACATGTTACTAATACACTACACTATGTCAAGTTCGATTATGGGTCATATTGAATAAAATAATTATGACACTAGGACAAATTGAAGGAAAATATTTTCCTCACTCTGGGACTGCATTTTTTCCAATTATAAGTCATTGATTCTAGTATAAAGAACTATTCACAGTCTAGACATTGAAACCCGTATAAATATAAATTATTTCCATTTATTACTCACAACAGGATTCTCCAATATTATTGGATGTATAGATTGTTTCCACATAAGGATAATGAAACTAGGGATAGATGAAGTGGACTATGTTAACATAAAAGGGTTCCACTCTCTAAATGTATAGGTACATGAATTACTAATTATCAAACAGTTATATTTCAACTTTTAAACATTGTATATTTTTAAAAAGAAGAAAATAATCGTGTATTTGTCTATAACAGATGTAAACATGAGTGTATAAATATCACAAGCAGCTGAACGATTTCTTATGTATTTTAAAATAACAATGCACTGTACTATAATCTTTGGTTTATTAATATTATATGTATTCTTCTTTACCCATATAGTCATATGGGCTAAAAAGCATTTACTGTTAAGGAATAGAACTGAACATTTGCACAGATTAATCTTTATTATAGGAAAATGTGATATAGCTTCCTGCAAGCAATTTAACAATATTAATCAACCTTGCAGTTTAAGCAATCATTGAAGCTAAACAAAATGTTTAATGCATTGCAGATGATATGTGACAACATATTTAGATTAAAAATAAGTTTGGTGGTAAAATGGCCGGGCAGCATGATGCAAGCATATGGAGGTATTGCCACTTGTCTACTGAGTTTGAAAATGGTAAGTATTTATTATGAAAATGTTTTAACTAAGAAGAGGAAAGTTATTTTACATTAAATCAGAGACATATAACATGTTTTTATATGTCTCTGATTTATGTGTAGTTTGAATAGGATATTACTATATAAATATTGCATGGGTTCAAGTGTGACAGTACATATTGTCAACATTAAAAAAATACTGTTACCCGAGGCGAAGCCGAGCTTAACAGTATTTACCCGAATGTTGACAATATGTACTGTCACACTAGTAGCTATGCAATACTTATTTTATTATACGAACAAAATTACACGTTTATTCAATTTATTCTGTACCTTTGTAGGGGAGGTGAACATTGGTAGATATACTATAATGTAACACACACATATGAATATACTGGTTAAGAGTATACTGTTACATGGCACGCGCGTCTAAAAGATGGCGTTATTGTTTGAAATGACGTGCATAACAAACATTTTAACGCGCGTGCCATGTAACAGTGATATGATATGAGGATATGATAATTTAACATTACAAAGTCACGTGAGGTATAATAATATGCTTTGTTAATACACAAATACACATGCTACTTGTATGATATAACTTGATTCAAGTAACATTGTTTCGGTCATTTAATCCTTTACCCCATACACCACCATTGAGGTATATAACTTTGAATATGTTAGCTAAAATCAGCATTTTTTTCTTTTTTTCACAATGTTTTCAAAATGATTCAGCATGTGTGAAAAAGTCAATTGTTAATTGTAATGCAAAATTTTCAATTTTCAATTTCAGGAGATTTTTTGGAGATTCTGGATATCACTGTAAACATTATCTAATGACCCCTTTCCTGAATCCAGCTAATAGAAGTCAGGAACGATTCAACTCAAGCCCGTGCAGAACCAGAGTTTTAATCGAACAGGCCTTTGGCGTTATGTAAAGGAGGTTTCCAGTTTTACACATCGGGATTAGGTCAACTCCAAAAGTTGCTGTAAATTACATAACGTCATGTGTTGTGTTACACAACATTGGGATTGACCATGGAGATATTATGGATCATATGTTAGATGCAGAATTGGTAGTTGAACTAATTGATGAAATACCAGTTGTTCAAGGCAACACTGGTAACCAGATACGACTGCAAATAGCAAATCAGTTCTTTTAATACTCTTTTACACAATTAAAGTATAGTTTATAATATTAAACTTAATAATAAAACAATTTGCACGGTGATGTTATAATACTCAACCCTATAATACTACAATACTGCAGCAGACGACTTTGGACATTTTTTGTCAAAACATAGAAAATCACTATTATTGAATGGATAGTCTATGACTCAAAGTGAAACAAAATGTGGCAAAATGGAAACATGCTCGTCTTGCGCAAATTCTTCGTTTGTCACTATGTTTTCAATAAGCCGTCTGCTGCAGTGGCGTCAGAAAGCGTCTATATGAGAGAAATTGTTAAATGTTATCCACGAGATTCCTTAGGTCAATGGACTATTGTCATCATAATATTCTTAAGTCTTATGCAAAAAAGCAATATTGTATTGTTAAATGTGTGTTTACAAACTGATTTTCGTTTTTCTTGAGCATTTTCAAATACAAAACGTTTCAGGAAAAGGATATAATGTCCATAGTTTTCAAAGGCTACTTTTCCCGAAGTGTTTGCAACGCAGTATTTAATGTACACATACATACACATACACATGTTTTCCTTGTAGCTAATGTTTTTTGAAAACATTCTAGAAAAAGAAATATTGTCCGAAACGATCAGAACCTCTTTTTCAAACATTGTTCACAACTCTATATAAAAATAACACATATATGTTACTTTGTAGAACTTAGAAACAATTGAAAACATTCTGGAAAAGGAAATATTGTCCGAAACGATCAGAACCTCCTTTTCAAACAGTATACACAACTCTATATAATCAAAGCACTGCAGTGCTGACGGCCTGGGGGCTGCTGGGAGGTTGGAGAAGTAGGGGGAAATGTGAAAGGAAAGAACAATTGCAACTTATGTTTATGTTTTTATTATCAAGAAGTTGAAATATCATGTCAAAAATAGTAAATTTTATTAAACTGCCTATTTAAAAGCAGAAGGACCTTGTTGGCACTATATCGCTCACCTGAGTGCAAAAGCTCACAAGTATACATATTTAAGACATGAAGAATCAAAGGAAAATTTGTCAGCAGGTTTAGGCAGAATATTTTAAAGTTTCTGCATTATTATATTGAGAAATATGTCAATGTTAAATCACATTCCATCAAGTTGAAATAGTTCTCTAAACCATGTACTAGACTCGGAGAAATGGTTTGAAATATGCAAAACTCATCAAGACAAATATTCTGACAAAGATTCAAAATACAACATCCAGTGTGTTATCAAGATTTTCCTTCATTTGGCCTAGTGACCTATTTTTGTTTACCCGATATGACCCTTATTCGAACATGGACAAGATAAACATTCTGACTAAATTTTAAAAAACGTGGCCTCTTCAGCGTTGACATGATTTTCCATTAATTTGACCTAGTGAACTAGTTTTTGAACAGACATGACCTATATTCAAACTTGGCCTACATATCATCAAGACAAACATTCTGATACAGTTTCAACATGCTCAAGTTAAAAATGCAGCCTCCATTATGTAAACAATATTTCCCTTCAATTTGGCCTAGCGACCTAGTTTCTGACCCAATATGACCCATATTCGAACTTGACTTAGATATCATTAAGACAAGCATTCTAACGAAAATGCCGTTGATACCTCCACAGCACTTGCGGGCACCTGCACAGCACGATTGGTGGAGAGGTTCGCGTTTGCACGCTACCTCTACAACGTAGTTATTGGTGCATTGGTTGCTGAATAGGAGAGGTTTCATTTCCTTTACTGCCACTCTCTCTATCTTGTGGGTACTGCCCTCTCCTTCTCCTTCTGTCCTCCCTTCTTTTATAGGGCATCGTGTAGAACTATTACTCTGAAACTTTTACGATAAACTGTGTGTTAAATTGCTACCTTCTGTGAAGAGCGCGACTCAAATCGGATTAATGATGCGATGACCCGGCATTTATAACCTGCGAGACACATTGGATGGTCGGCCAGACGCCGCCTTTCACCGGTCAATGTCTGCCCGATTTCCGGACGGGCTCTGAGCGGCGAATTTGGTCCGGCGCTCGCCCGATACGTATGATGCTCGACCGTGTCGGGGTGTCGTGGTGTGGGGGGAGTCGGGCACGGGCCCTATGGGCCTGCGCTAAATCCGCCACTGCATTTGCCACGCTTTTTCTTTGTTTACCATCAATTTTTCGACGCACGGTTAATCCGCCACTGTATATTTCACGTGACTTCTTTCGTGGAGTTGGGGGAGTCGCCCCTATGGACCCCCGCTAAATCCGCCACTATATTTGCGACGCTTATTCCTTGTTTACCATTAATTTTTCGATGCACGGGCCCTCAGTCCGGCCCCCGATTAATCCGCCACTGTATATTTCACGTGACCTCTTTCTTTTTTTCCGTTCCTCTTCGCAAATGTTAACAAGCGTCCATATTTGACCTCTCGGCGCATTCATTTCTAAAACATTTCTTAAACATTGATACTGATCCGGAAATGGATGTTTAATCGCCATATGGAATGGAGTTAGCTCAAGTAGATCCTGGATTCATGATCCTCTTGATTTGAGGACAAGTACATCCCTCGGATCTGGAGCTCGACCGCTGTGACAGATAACAGTTTTTAAATATTCAACTTATCCCAACATACATGAAACCTACGACAGATGACGTCGACCATATATGGCTTACAGTACGGTAAACCTAAGGCAAAGAACGTATAAATGTTGAATAGAGTTAAAAACATTGTGACAAACATTGCTCAGTTTGAGCTATTTTCTCCATTTGCCAAAACACTTTTAAAAGTTATCTGCTGCAGAGGTGCCAGAAAGGGTTTATGTGTGATAAAGGGTAAATTAAATGCAGAAAGGCGTTTTTTGTTGAGCAGCTTTCACATCATTCGTAAAAACATCTTAGCCTAAAACCTGTACTTAGTAGCTGCTTATCGAGAAAAAAGCCTTAGGCTATATTTTAGAAATCTGCAGCAAACGACATTTGAAACAGGTTGACACAAGAGCAATATTGAACATAATCATTACCAGGGAAAGGACCCGAGAGTGATTCATATCGGCGTATTAATTGTCACCACATTTCAGCTCAACTCTGTCAGGACGGAATTTTATAAAGAAGTATATTTCAGGTTAAATATCGGAAGATAGTATGTTTAATGTATCAACAGTTTAAGACTTTTTTCATAACTTTAATCTAAGAAAATGAACTCGTTCTCCATATATTATTTCAACGGCTTTAATTCGGGATGGAAAAGGGGTATTTTAATGTTTGATAACTCGATAAACACCTTAGTTAAAACTGAATGTTATTATCTGGATGCATTGAAGACGTGTTTTTTGTACATACGTTAAACCGTCGTTTAATTGGGGTTATATGCCGTTTTCAACATTATTCCAGTTATATCGCGGCGACAGTTCACATATTCCTAATCCCTGATCAGGCAAAAAAGCATTCGGCTAAGAAATGTGCCTTACCCAAAGCACTTCGACGGTCCCCGACGTTCAACCAGTAGGCAACGGCGGATTACTTATACACATATAAGGCAAAACTGAATGTTAATATCTGGACGCATTGAAGACGTGTTTTTATACAGACGTGAAACCATCATGGATTAAGGAGAACTTGTATATCTAGAGCACTATCTCTTGTTTTCCCGTACATAGGTTTTATAATAACGCCTGCGGTAGACACGTCATTTGTCGACTATATCAAGGTAAGGGTAACCCTATCCTACACATAGACGCTCTCTGCATTAGACGATTTTTGGAAAACAATAGATGATCAATATCTCCTTTTGTCAGATTGTTTTAAACTCTATTAAACATTTATACTATTATAAAAACAGAGTGTCCATAGTTTTGCCTAGATGTTTGCATAGTCTTCTGCTGTAAATTCGTTGTGTGTGGGAAAGGGATAAATTACATCCATATGTCAAGGATACATCATGTAACCCAGTCTCTATGTTATTTAGTCTATCTTATATGGCTCTGGCTTTCTTAAATGCAGACCTAGTTCAGGCATCTGCAGCAGACGACTTTTGAAACATGTTGGATTTTTTTTTAAAATAATCATGACCAGGAAACGGACCCGAGAGTGACACATATCAGCATTCTAAGAAAATGACCATTACTAGAACATTATCACGGTTTTAACCCTTTTCTACATACAAACACTTTCTGACGCATTTGCAGCAGACGACAATTGAAAACAATGTGTCAAAAGATAAAATTGCTCAAAACGAGCAAGTTCTCCTTTTCCCACAATATTTCAACTTGAATAGGTAGCAATATTTCATTTACAGACATTGTTCACACCCGTCTGCTGTAGACACGTCAGTTGTGGACAGTATAATGGGAAGTGACAAACCTGCCTGCCAAGGACATCAACATATTACGTATCCCAATCTCTATGTAATTTTATATATCTGTTGTTACCGAATGTTCACGGGGCTAAACACACGTGCACCGTGTCTAGCGATGTTGGATCTTAATGCATCTGCACAATCTCATCAGTTAACTCACTTTTGGCCAAGATGTGATATAGACATTAAACCTTTTCCACATACAACAAATCTGTAGTGAGCAATTTCTCCTTTTGTAAAAAAACTTTTCAAAAGTCGTTTGCTGAAGAGGCTTCAGATTAATCGGTAGAATGATTTCACGTCGGAGTGTCAATAAGGCCGCAAGTCGCCTGACGCGGTTCATATTAGAGTATAAATAGACTGCGTGTGCCTAGGCACGAGAAAATCTGTTATAAATTATTATTATAACTGTGACGTTTGGTAATCAGGATCAACCGTAGAAACATCTCGTAAATATAGCGAAAAGTCCGTCAATTGTCTGTTTTGAACGTGAACTGTCTGATCGATAACTGAGCGTCTTCACAAGCTGATCTGAACCTTGGTTGAGGATCGATGTGTATTTGCAAGGATGGAGTCTTTTGACGGTGCACATAATTTTGCGTATTAAACCTTTATCATCATTCGTAAAAACTGTACTTGTTTTCGTAGAAGACGATTATTTAAAGTAGGTCCTTTGAAAAGAAAAATATGCGTTTCAGAAACATGAGAATGCCAATAATGAAATATGAACTGTCTGATCGTAATTGTGCGTCGACACGTATCTAAGCCTGTATCATCATACGTAAAATATCTATAGGTGCTACCTATTTACGAAAAAAAACGCAAGATAATTATAAACAAACATTAAAGAGCATACTTTCGCCATAAAAAAGGATTTATAAGTAATTGAATAGACAATAATAATGTTAATGTCATGTTTCTTGCATTATTAAAACATATTTGGAATTCGTATTGCTGTTGTCTATTATTTGAACAGAAAATAATATAGTAAAGACTTTCAGAAAATCAAGGAATACATTTATAATGAACGAACTTAAAACATGAGGGCCAAGATGATCCTTAATCGATCACCTGCATTATGACAAAGAAGCAAATAGATCAGCCCTTTTCTGATGCCACCTGGCGACTGCCTTTTTCAACCAGTCAATATGACTGGAACAAATTATGTAAGGGGTCACATTTCTGCTAAACCCTTTCCCTATTAGAGACGGTTTCTAAGTCCTATGCAACAGGCGATTTAGGAAAAGATTGTCGACACAATAACAATTGCTTCTTATGAGAAAGTTATCCTTTTGCCACAATATTTGATAAATAATTATATTTTGAATGAGTGAGTCAATAGCTCATGTATAGGAATTTGGGGTCTTTCATGTTGATACCACTTTTTTGCGGGAAAAGACGTCGCTCCATTGACGTTACGCCAAGATGAAGTGTAACGGAAATGACGTCACGTCCTTCTTTGGCTACGATAGTCAAAATTTAGTTTCGGGGGTAGAAGCACAGGCGTCCGAATTTTTATTACAGCAAAAAAATGCGAAAAATCACACAATACTTCGTTAAAATACACAAAAAGTCTCTCTATATTGTCTATACGCTTTGATAAATATGATCGTAATGGTAATTTGGGGAATTCCACACGTGTTACTATAAATAGCCTCTCTATACGTCCATATAGTGTAATAATAATGACAAGGTGTGCAACGGTGTTTTACCACCTCGCTCGATTCGGGCTATAATTTCCGCAGAAAAACGTATAGACAATATAGAGAGACTTTTTGTGTTTTTTAACGAGGTATTGTGTAATTTTCCGCATTTTTTGCTGTAATAGAAATTCGGACGCCTGTGGTAGAAGGCTAATGCTGTCGTTTTTTTGACGAACGGGAAAACATATTTCTTACAGATTTCCATTTATTTTTAACTTTTCGTACAAATGTTAATTCCCACATAACACAGCACTTAAATGATCTTAAATATCGATTTAAAAAAAAATGATTAAAAAGACGACAATAATTTTCAATCCGTGTTTTTCTGCTCATTTTATACATACCCAAAATACCGATTTAAAAAAAAAAAAAAAAAAAAGCCGACATTAATTTTCAATCTGTGTTTTACGTCTGCTTTTTATACAAATCCAAAATGGCGGCCCCCATGGATTTTTCCAGTTTCATTTCAGAAAGCTTCATAGGTTATTGAAAAAAAAAAAAAAAAAAATCTCACACCGTATTAACTTCAGTTCTTTTCGTAGAAAACGCTTATTTAAGGTAGGTTCATTGAAAAGAAAATAGTCATTTCCGAAACATCTGATGAAGTCGTTTTTTTTATAAGGTATTCATTGGTTTACGTATTTCTCGTCTTACTTATCACGTAGCTGAGCCCCGGTAGCTCAGTCGGTAGCGACGCGGGTTGTTAATCCAGGGATTTTGAGTTCGAACCCCAGCTCGGCCAACATTCTTTCCGACGTTTGACAAAAGACACTGTGACAAGCGTCATTCGTCTTTCACCAATGGGCTAACAGTCTGTGTGGAAAAGCAGCCAGTTGCTTGGTGAGTATGTTGTGTGGGGTACTGGTGTGAGAAAACTAGAAAACATATGAGTAGGTGAACTGGCCGCCATGATACAACTGAAACATTGTTGAAAACAGCGTTTAACCCCAATCTATCAGTATTTATCACATAGGACTGATTTGTCTTCAAACGTTTCTGCAGTAGACGACTTTTTAAGTTTGGGAACTAGTTGGAATTTGGGGAGAGAGGAGATATTACTTGTATTGAACATTTCCTCCATTTACAAATGTGTTTTCTCCAAACGTATAAAACGTGTTTCTTTACGACAATATTCTCTATAATGTATCATTAAGAAGTTTCAGACGTGTCAAACGTTTGTACAAAGTTAAAAACAGAATAAAATGGAAAAACATCATCATTCTAAATTTGAACAACTCAGCAATCAAGCACCATATTCCTAGAAAACCCTACTTGATACAAATCTCGCGATATGGTTTGCACGTTTTGTGCAAATACTTAACAATTAAAAATATTTAAACTTTTTCCCTCTTACAACTAATCAGCAGCAGACGACTTTGAAAACCTATTGGCAAAATGTATGTTATTAAAAAACAAAACAAAGACAACCCCCTAATTGATTATAATTGATAAAATAGTGGCAAAAGAAGAATGTGTTCATCATGAGCATTCTCCTTTCTGCAGAGGCGTCAAAATACGTCTAAAAGTAAAGATTGTATTTATCAGACACTTTTTTTACCTGAAACTGTTTACTGGCAGAGTCATATTTTGTTCAAGGCACCGCGCAGACAGGCTTTTGGTACCATTATGTAAGTAGCCGGCGGCTACCAAACTGGCCATACCACTGGGATTCGAACCTTCGACCTGCCAATCCCGAATCGAATGTCTTTACCAGTAGGCTATCGAATCGGACGGAGGGAAAGGGTTAAGTGAAAAAAGTTTACAACTGGAGGTTACATGATAGTGGATATTACTAATCTCTTTTCAGCCCACCGATTTCCGAACGTCCTTGACATTCTACAGTTGGTGTAACCACTATGTAAATGATATATTTCAAGAATTGAGTAATTAAATTTGCGCAAAAGGTATACGTTCGCATTCCTGAACATTATAGATCCAGATCAAATTGTTTAATCAGCTTGAATTCGTAAAGTTTCAAAAGAGCCTTAAGGGTGTACTGATCTGAGAAGTAGATTTTTTATAATATTTTTTTTTGTAACATTGTTTTTTTTAAAGTGTTAGATGTATGGATAATGAAAAAAAGCACACGAAAATTGGTATGTGGCTGTGCTTAATTTTATGCTAGATTTATTTATGATAGCCTTATGATATGCTTATTTTTTTGCTATTTCAGCACATGAGAAAAAAACGTTTTTATGCAAATTACCAATATTTGAAAGATGATATGCTAATTTCTTGTCTTTTTGTGGTATAAATCACATTCTGGAGTTATTTTATCCATATCTTTGGATGTTCACATGCTATGTTGTAATTAAACCTCACAAATATACGCTATTTTGCCCTGATGAGAACCAATATCTGTCAGGTGTAAGAACAGACAGGTTCAAAACTTTGAAATAAGGAAAAAACATATTTATAATATTTAACTTTTTCTAAAACTTCTTCAGATTATTGAAATATCTATCATTTATCAATATTTAAAAAGAAAAGTATATGTCCCTGAGCAAATCTTTGAGTTTTTCTTGTTTGAATACTTGTCTAAAAATTGTTAAATATGAATATATATATATTTATTTTTCAAACATTTCTTCAATTGTAATAAAAGTATTCCAATGTTTTCTTCTTATTTTCAAAAGCATATGACAATATTAACGTTCTAGATTAAAACTTATATACATGGATTTTAATATGTTCTTTTTACCCAGCTATATTACATAATAAAACATGGCGTCTGGACAGCGCTTGTAAGGTTCACGAAGGATATTTTGCCCTTTATCTCAAACAAGTTTAATCCACTCTGTTTGAAATTTTGAAGCATTATATAAAGGCATATTGACTAAACATGTTTTAATTTACAACTAAATCAGAAGAGTTCATAACAATGTTACAGACAAATAAATATATATAAAAATCCACTTCTCAATTCAGTACATCCCTAAATGTCAGTCTACATATTATTTAGTCATAGGTGCATAATTTGACAAGTTTTTATTCGCAAATCGGCATCTTGCCTTTGGACCATTTACAAATGGTATAACTGATGATATGACCAAGACTCACTCGTTTATGCAGCAGACGACGTGGCCACATACAACTAGATGGGCTAAAGTTCTAGTAGTTCTTACTGCATTGTTCAGTATATTTACATATGAATGTAAACTATTTATTTTGTTAAGTACATTGCAATTATTGTGTAAACATAGCATATGAAAGTGTCTGTATGTAGGAAAGTGTTATTTTAAAGGATAATTCGAGACGCAAATTCTTCTAAAATCATTTCCTCAAACATAATCCAGGATAAATACAACATGTACTAAGACACATTATGCAGCACAGCAGACGACTGTTAAAAACTTGAGAAATTGTTCTACACAAACAAGATTTCAAAAGGTTAAATATTAAGATTTTATTTTGGTGTACAATATTTGTTTATCCAACACACACACACACACACACACACACACACACAGGCATACAGACAGACACACAGACAGAGAGAACGACAGACAGACATGCAGGCAGGTTGACAATGCTACTTGTCTTATATGTAATATAAACTTACATATAAACATAAACATAAAGACATAAATACAGATAGACATAAATTCAGATACGCATAAATTCGAGACACATGAATAAATGCAGATATACATACATAGTTATAGACATACATAATGATAGACACACGATGATAGACATGTATGATGGTAGACATAACTGATGATAGACATACATAAACAGATAGAAACACAAACTCATAGACAGATACACATACATATTGACATACACATACGTATATACATGCATACAGACATACAGGCAGATTGACAGTTAAACCAACAGATAGACGAAGAGATAGACGGACATACATATATACATAAACATGAATACATAAATACAGATAGATATACACTCAGATGAAAATAAATTCAGAGACACATGAATAAATGCAGTTATACCATACATAGTGATAGACATACATATAGACAGATAAACATACAGATTGACATACACACGTATATACATACATACAAACATACAGGCAGATTGACAGTTACACCAACAGATTAACGGAGAGATAGACGGACATACATGATAAACACAAGCCGGTAGGCGACGTGGGATTCTCTTTAATGATTTTCGCCTTTGCATATTTTGTAAGCTATCGGATCTAGCTCGGAAACCCGAGAAGAAATATACATACAAATACATAGACAGATATATACTTACAAACGCATAGACAGATATACACATACATATTGACATACACACGTATATACATGCATACAGGCATACAGGCAGATTGACAGTTACACCAACAGATATATTGAGAGATAGACAGACATACATATATACATAAACATAAAAACATAAATACAGTTAGACATACACTCAGATAGACATAAATTCAAATACACATAAATTCAGAGACACATGCATAAATACAGATAGAAATACATAGTGATAGACATGCATACTAGTAGACACACATGATGGTAGACATACATTCATGATGATAGACATACCTAGACAGATAATCACACACATACGTAGACAGATAGACATACATACACATAGATAGCTAAACATACACATGCATACAGGCAGATTGAGCGTTACACAGTTAAAGAGAGAGAGAGAGAGAGAGAGAGAGAGAGAGAGAGAGAGAGAGAGATATAGAGAGAGAGAGAGACAGACAGACAGACAGACACACACAGAGAGACAGAGAGAGACAAAGAGAGAGAGAGAGACACACACATACAGAGAGAGACAGAGACAGAGACAGAGACTGAGACAGAGACAGAGACAGAGACAGAGACAGAGACAGAGACAGAGACAGAGACAGAGACAGAGACAGATACAGAGACAGCCAGCCAGCCAGCCAGACAGACAGACAGACAGACAGACAGACAGACAGACAGACATACAGACATACAGACAGACAGACAGACAGACAGAGACAGACAGACAGAGAGATACAGACAGACAGAGAGACAGAGAGAGACAGAGAGAGACAGAGAGAGAGAGAGACAGACAGACAGACAGACAGACAGAGAGAGAGAGAGAGAGAGAGAGAGAGGGGTGGGAACAAATATGCTCAAATATATATTATATATTGGAATAGTACAAAGAGAGCGTGATCATGCTACATATCGTTTCAGAAGAGGAATCCAATCAGGGAATGATTATTTGACTTTCCTGTGACATGCAGTTCATAATTATTATCGCCGTACTCTTTCGCAAATGTATGCTTTATTGACCTGGCTACAATTAACACAGCACGTTAGACTACACGTGCACAACATGTTCAAAGATTACATCAAAAGTGGATAAAATGTGTATCTATCAGTAAGGATATTTTCTGGTATATTTAGAAATGACTGATGAAGTTTGGAAGATGTAAAAGATAACAACAAAGTCTACTGAATGTTAGGTTCCACAGCCCATTTGGATTGCGGTAGATTCCACGTACGAAAACGTATTTTGGCGTGTAATTTAAATCGCCACCAGAAGCACAAAATGGTAATTTCAGTAAAAACAAAATTAACCCAAGATAAAACATTGCATGCCTTGTTTCAAGCCTTTACATATATGTAGATAACTATACTGAAGGAATTAAGTTTAGAAGGTTTTTTAATATTACCGTTGAGATTATTTATATAACAATAAACCTGTATAAATAATAGCCAGCACGACCCAGAGAACAGGTGATAAGTTAAGTTCTATACTTTGGTAAATTTGTTAGGGTGAAACGTCTGCCAAATCTCCGAACAGTAGGTAGCACATGCAGCTAGAAATCGGTACAGTATAAAAAGTCAAAACCAAAATATTCCCATCTCATTTATACCAAAACCATATAAACCGAACTAATGCGACATCGCCAGCGAATGACGTTAGAACAACGTCATATAGCCGTCTGAATAATGACCGCCGGTATGAGTGCTAGATATGTTGCCAGACAATTTTGTGTACACGAATCTACCATTAGTCGTCTAAGCGTTCGGTATCAGTTGACAGGAAACGTCAAGGATAGACCACATTCCGGTAGGCAACGTTAAACATCGCCGACAGAAGAGCGTTATATCGTAACCGGTTCATGACAAGCCGAAAGTTAGCTATGTCTATGTCTCCTCGGGAATATAACTGGTACGAGGGTTTGCAATCAGCTATCCATTAAAGGCTTCTCGGGGCTCAAGGTAATAGACGTCGTCTTTGCATTGGCATATCTTTAACGTTAAGGCATCGTTATGTTCGTGTCGTATGAGCTGGAATTCATCAGCGTTCTCATCGCGGATTAATCTCGCTTCAACATTTGATTTGCCGACGGGCGGGTAAGAACGCTTTAAAGAAACAATCCTGAAAATGTCATTCAGCGTGATCGTTACAGCGGCGGTAGTGTTATGGTTTGGTCGGGCATTTTGTAAACATGGGAATATTGTGATTGTTACCATTGCTGAGAATCTCAATGCAGTGTGATATTTGCAATATTGCGATGAAATTGTCGAGCCCGTGGTAATACCTTTTCTGCGTGAAGATCACGCAACGATGTTTCAGCAAGATAATGTCCGCCAACATTATGTTAGATACACACAGGATGTCCTTCACCGGAACAACGTCGCCGTTCGCAAGTGGCCAGATCTCAAGACCGTTCGCGCATTTAACATATGTGAAACTACCTCGGGCTGTAGGTCAGATAACGTAATGAAGTGAACGACGTACGTGACCTGAATCCTGCGTTGCACGAAGGGTGGAACCTAATTCTACTACAAACTGTTAGAAAACTGATAGCAAACATGCGGAGAAGGTACGTGCTGCTAATGGAGGTCATATCCAATATCGACTACATTGTAATTTTCGAGCAGGACCACTTTTGGACTTAACGTCATGAATTACGTTGACTAACTGCTGTTTTTGTTTAAAATGTTTAAACAGAATTGAAAATAAATAGATATAATGGTATTTATCTGAGTTTATTTATTATTTACTTAAACAACATGTTAAACTTGCTAAACTGTTTTCTTTCAGTAGATATCACTTTTGTTTAACACTGCTTAACATCCATTCTGCTGATATTGTTTACAGTTCCACAACTAACAGGTCAATTTAAACAAGAGGGCCACCATGGCTCTGGGTCGCTCACCTCATTTTATTTTTGTTCACCTAAGTCATAAAAGCCCCGCCTCTTGCTGGCCATACTGTTCGACCAATCAACATGGCTTGAAGGAATCGTATATGTTTTCAATGCAGAAGATCTAAAAATAAGAGTCCAAGTAAGGGTTAGAAGACAGCTACTTTTTCCAAATGATTTTTATCAATTTAATTATGTTTGTTTCTTTTTATAACTAAACATACCAATATATCTTATTATAGATGACATTGAACCGAAAATAATGCGAATTACGTGTTTGCTCAATTCAACTAAAATAACGCGTACATCATTCAGTATAGTGGTAGTATACTTCTTTTCTATTTATAGGATTCTCGTTATCACCTGACTTTCTGATTAGTTTCTTTCTTATAATCAGTCAGATATATGGACATATATAGCCTTATTTGGATATATTATTGAATAAGATATCAATAAGTATGTTTACTTTATCATGTTGATGTAAAGTAAGGTAGAGCTCGACCGTTAAAAGTGCGAACAAAATCCGTGCGAAAATGTCTCATATATGTTTGTTGATGGAACCTGTACTAGGATGCGAACAGTCAAAATATAAAATCGCATTCCTAGTATAGAAACCTGGACTAAGTCTGGCACTGTGGCGCTTTTGCTTGGCAGAAATCGTCCTTTTTTCGCGCTTTCAGAAGTTTTGGGACTCATCTTCCCTGTTTACAACGTCATTCAATAATGCGCATGTGCAAGAATTTGAATTCGGTTGTAAGGATCACGTGATAAATATACAGCGATATTTTTAGATTTACTAGGTTACTAACCCAGTAGATTTTACAATGCAAAATAACGAAAAATCTCTGCAATATTAATAGTTTGCATATAATGTAGAACATCAGTCAGCAAATTTCAATGCCTTACATGCAAAAACAACAAGTTAATAGCAATTTTTAACAATTTTCTTTTTTTATGCTATTTTCTCATAAGGAGTTCAGTCCCTTTAAACCATCGGCGTCTGACCGCGAAGATGGCTTCAACAACTGGACGGCAGGTCCGTGAAACTCTCGACTGCGAGGTCCCAATCAAGTCTCCTACTACAACTTGGAAACTGCCAGTTGCGAAAAGGCCGAGGGTTACCAGCACTTGAAGAAGTACTGGTAATGGCGAATTTCTGGCGCTACCGTACCTTAACCTTTCGTTGACCATTTCGCAAATGAAAAGAATAGTCTCAGGAGGAAATCGAAACGAATTAAGATTCAGGGTCTCGAGAAGATTCTGCATCAGCTTTTTATACCATCACCTGTGTGAGGCGGCGATTTTGTGTGTTGATCTAAACATGCTCCGAAGTAGTGTCGATTACTGCTCCCGGACGACGGAAAATATTCTGCCAACGTCAAAGATGGAAATATGTTGATGATTGTATATATAAGGGGTCACGATCGTGTATACATATTTGAACCAATCTACTTTTAAAAATATTTTTGCAAAATGAAAAAATTGATTTAATGTTCTTATTACACTTAATTGTTTTCAACTAGATTAAAAGTAATATTCTAATTTATAAATCAAATTAATTTAAAAATAATTTTATATTTCTTGATGAGAAATTCTCAAGGCCGTCAGCTACCGCAGATTTGGATTTTTTTGAAATCTAATACCGTAATATTTGTAAAGTAAAGGGAACAAGGGTAATCAATTACTATATGCATTTTCAACTACAAATTTGAATGAAAAACAAATTTGACAGAATAACCACTAGTGAATTGAAACGGTGTCACTTCCTTGTATTTTGTAATAGAAATATATTCAAAATGTATATCTATAGGTGCTCCCTATATATGCAAAAAAAAAATGATTGTAAACAAAAATTAAACAGCATATTTTTGAATTAAAAGTTGATTTTTAATAGTATTTGACAAGACGATGAATATGTTTATGACATGTTTTAATTTGAATGATCACAAAATATTTTGAATTTGTATTGATGTCGCCTTTTTTTCTTTGAACATACATTAATTAAATTGTCAGTTCAAAGAATTTATAAATTAATTGACAATGAACGATATTTAAACATGAGCGCCAAGATATCTGTTCATTTCAACCCGTTTCTGATGTTACCTGGCGACTATCTTTTTAAACCGGTCCATAAGGTTGGAAAAAATAGTGTAGGGGGTCACATTTCTTAACCCTTTCCCTTATATACAGACGTTCATTTCAGCCTTTGGATGACACCTGGCGACTACCCTTTTCACCCAATCAATATGGTTTGAACGATTTTGTAGAGGGTCACCCAAAGAACATTTCTACCAAATTATCTTTGAATTTAAACAAGCGGATTCAAAGGAGACCAATTCTAAAGTTTTGCCATTTTAATCCCCATTCTGATACCGCAGCAATCAATTTATATGTAGAATAAACATTTTTGAACACTTTTTGATGAGGGTCACCAAAGTAACATTCATGTCAAGTTTGGTTAATGTCACATCAGCAGTTTCAGAGAAGAAGATTTGACCGTTTGACGTACGCCACAAAATTTTACACACAAAACTTTGAAACATTAACTTATATTTCTGATATAATGGCATAACAGAAGCATTTATTAACCCATTTTCAAATTCAAGGAATTTGAAGGAGATTACTTTAAAAAGTATCATAGTCCGGAGAAAGCATGATAAACCTGAATGTAAGAAAGTCCAATTTTTAGTTTTTAAAGTTAGAAAATTTAAAAAAAATCATCATCAGAAATCTTAGTGTTTATTTCACTGGATATATCAGAAGTAGTCTGTAAGTTGCAAAGGGTTAATCCTTTTCTACATGTAGATGCTTTCTGTCGCCACTGCAGAAGACGCATTTTGAAAACATTATGACAAAAAGACATATTGTTCATGATGAGCAATTTCGCCTTCTGTCTCAATGTTTTTACTCTATCAAATAATTACACTTTCCTTCCTAGTAAGAAAACAGAAAGTACTATAAGATGTATGTACATGTATATTTGATAAAACCTGAACAAGAGGGCCATGATGGACATAAATCGCTCAAATGAGTTATGCAATGACATTTCTAATGCAAAACACATGACAAAGTCTCAAACTGCTGAAATAAATATTCCTTCAATTTGGCCTAGTGACCTAGGTTTAGAGTCAATATGACCCATATTTGAACTTGACATAGATACCATTAAGACAAACATTCTAACATAATTTCTTAAATTTAATTTAATAGATTTAAAAACATTGTAACAAAAGGAGAATTTGCCAATTTTGAGCAATTTCTCCATTTGCAACAATGTTTTCAAAATGTGTCTGCTGCAGAGTCAATCTCTATAACTGACAGTTTAATTTTATTATGGAGTTGAAGCCATTGTGGCAAAACGAGGAATTGTTCATGATGAGCTTTTTCTCATTTTGCCACAAATATTGCAAAAGTCGTCTGCAAAAGGAAACATTAATTCCTCAATTTTCAACAATGCTTTTAAATAACTTTTCTAAAAATATGTTTAAAAGCAGACTCCTCTTAAATATACTTTCAGTTAAATGGTTATGAACAGCCAATTTTTCCACAGGCTTCTGATTAAGACTGATGTTTTGGTAATAAGACATCTATATGTAAACAACAATTCATTGAAATCCGTTTTACTAGTCAAATATTTACCTAAAGAGCAACAAGATTAGGACTTTACATCACTGCTCGCCAAATGGCTTTATGCCGATAGGCGAGGGTAAACAACCCCATATGAAGAAGAACTTTACATCATGAAATTTATTTTCGATGAAACTAGTTCCTAGGTTAGGCCTTTCACATATACAGATGCTTTCTGACACCTCTGCAGCAGCAACATTTGAACAATGTTTTCAAAGGTCATCTGCTGCAGAGGCGTTAAAATGCATATGTTTCAAGATAACAAAATAGTTTAGAAATTAATATTAAAGTACTCTAAATGTTAATCCAAAGCCCTGATTTTAAGTTTGAGAAGTAAACTTTTTCCAACATACAACACAAATCTGCATTAAACGACTTTAAAATCATCTATGCAAATACATTTGAAATCTCCTTAAATGAAAGTATGATCATGGAATAAAGTTGAAAACATTGATGCAAAAGGAGAAATTGCTCATTATGAGAAATGTCTCCTTTTGTCACAATGTTTTCAAAAAATGCCTGCTGAAGAGGCGTCAAAATGCGTCTGTATGCAGGAAATGGTTAACCGAAAATCGAACTTGAGACGTGTTGGTGAATACGGGCCCAGCTCTACAAGAAAATGAGAGCCAATTTCACTTTGAGTTCTGCGGCAATCTTATCTTTCGATTCGTCGGGAAACGTTAAAAATTGTTCTATCAGTTTCATTATACCCTCGATATCTCCTGCTCTATTATCAATGTCCAAATTAGCTGATCCCAGTAGGACTGAGTGTAGTGCTTCAGTTCCGCCAATCTTTGCCACCTCTCGTTTGACTTCCGGATTCATGTTGCATAGCATTTCAGCAAAGTTGATAACTGCATTAATGTTATCTTGCGAGTGACCTTTGTCCTTTCGAATAAGTGTTTGAACTGCTTTGAATGTTTCGCCGAATACTAGTGCGTTTCCCTGTGCGCTACCGGTTTCTTTGTTGGCTGACAGGGAAGTTGAACAGTCATGAAAGATAAGGCGAGAAACATCCAGTATAGCCAATTTCAGAGCAGACTGGTTGCCTTGGCGATCTATTTTGGCGGTAGTTATACCTCTTATTATATCGGCAAGCGTCTGTCTTACCCTGTCAACGTTATTTTGTCTGCCCCCATCGTCTTCTAACTGTAATAATAGACCTATTTCATCCCTGGAAAGGCGTATTTCGTCAGATGTTATTTCACTGCTTTTAAGCGATTGTACTAGTGTCTCTGTAGTTGCTCTCTGGATTGTATCACATACTTCGGAAATCATTTTAAAGTCTGAATCGTCGAAATTGGCGAATAGATTGTCTTCAGTGAAATAATGTTTCAACAGTTTGTTGTTAACAGCCGTTGCCAAAAATGTTACTGCATCCATTGTAGCATAGAAAATGCGTTCATGTTCCGTCATGTCACGGGCGTTTGCATGGAATCCGTTGTCAAATGTCCACAGCGCAACTGTTTTCATGTGGTATGTCCGAAGCTTAATAGCCATGCTGTTTTGTTTAAATGTGTGATCAAAACACCCCTTTCGAAGTGTTTTTAAAATCAAATAAACAAGTTTTTGTTCTTTTGAAAATCCTTTCACAAGCTTCTGTTCCTGTAAGCCAAACGCCAGGCAGAAGTCTAGGGTTGTGTTTGGAGAAACAATTGCCTCGCGAGTAATTAAGAACACATCAGTCCCATGTATTTCATCTATTTTGTCCTTGGCCCAGCCAAGTTCAGTGACCCTTTTCTTCCAACGATCCATGCATTCTAGTTTACCAACTATCTTCATTGCAGGAACGAAATCTTTGTGAGTGGTTTTCTTGAACTTTAATTTTATATCGTCTTCACCATACTTTGTCTCATTTCCATCGTCTTGATAATAATCGCAATTGTCATTTTGCGGTTTCTCCAAAGCTGCACATGGTCCTGGTACTTGCTGTCCAATGTTTACCGTTTGTATTACGCGTTCAGCGTCGCCGACCAAAGAGGCATTTTGAATATAACAAGCTTTAGTGTCGTCTTCTAAAGCTTCTGTTTCGTTTAATTCAGACGCTATTGCTATATTTGCAGGCTCTTTGCTTAATGCTTCTTCTAGCAGATCAACGAAGAAGGCAATTTGTCCATGAAATTCATCTTGGTTTCCGGGTCGTTTGGCAATATTCAAGAGTTCAATTAACCTATCTAAGATCTTTGAATCTTCTTCATCAAGCTTCGGAAGGTTCACAGGAACTTTTTCGATACTACCATGTTTAGACGTCTTCGTTATTATGTTTCTATACAGTTGCAGATTACCGTGTATCTCAATATGTTTGTACGTTGTATGGGCCAGTCCTACTTTGGATCTGATTCCTAATGACGTCTTATCTTTATCTGCAGCCCTGACTCGATCTATATTTGCAGATACATGTATATAAATTCCACGTACAATGCTAAATAATTTCGGATGTAATTCTTGTAGCATACCAGCTTTAAGATAGCCATTAATCATGAACTCTTGACCTACATTAAGAGGAAGTTTGTTAGCTCTTATCCAGCAATACGACGTTGACTCGGATCTGAACTCAATGGCTTCTACAGGTACTTTCATTCGATCTGTAACGATTAAATAGCATCCCCATGATCTGTAGGTACAGTTAGTTTGGTTCCATCGCCCGTACTCCCAACTAGAAAGATTCGCTCGTCCCCAAAGTGTTGAAGGAATGCATTTATATACTCCACGTACTGACGATATCGAATATCATTAGTCGTTGGTTTTACTTGTTCCTCGAGTTTCTCAATGCAGTTCCTTAGAGAACCTTCCATAACTTGAACTTCGAACTTCTGACTCTAGCTGGAAAGTATATGAGCCAAGTCAGACCAATGCAAATCTTGAAGATATTGCGAGCAGTAAAGGTACATGCGAAACTGTGCCTACGCAACGTTTCGCATAGCATTTTTACAATGTTGAATAGTTTCGTTTCCATCTGATATAACTTGTCTGCTATACCCCAACTACAAACCAACATATTTACAAAGATCAGTCTAGATAAGAGAGAGTAAGAGAGAGAGATATAGTGGAAGAGAGAGAGAGAGAGAGAGAGAGAGAGAGAGAGAGAGAGAGAGAGAGAGAAAGAGAGAAAGGAAGAGAGAGAGAAGAGAGAGAAGGGAGAGGGAGAGAGATAGATAGAGAGAGATAGAGTGAGGGAGAGGTAGCGAGGTAGCGAAGTAGAGATGAAGGAGGAGATATGGATATATAGAGAGAGAGCGAGAGAGAGAGAGAGAGAGAGAGAGAGAGGGAGGGAGAGAATGTGTGATAGAGAGGAAGAAGAGACAGACAGAGAGGGGGAATGAGAGACAGACACAGAGAGTGAGAAGAGTGACAGACAGAGAGACAGACAGACATACAGACAGACATACAGACAAAGAGGAAGAGAGACATACAGACAGACAGACAGACAGTGAAAGAGGAAGAGAGACAGACATACAGACATACAGACAGACAGACAGACAGACAGACAGACAGACAAACAGATATAGAGACAGACAAACAGACAAACAGAGATAGAGACAGAGAAAGATTGCGAAGACCATAGTTACATTCGATTTCGATTTACATTAAAAGGTAAATAAACTCACATATCCCTTCGAAATATTTGTGTACAAAACACCTTAATCATCGGTTGACCAGTCAATATTTTACACGATATATTCTTTAAAAGTGAAAACTCAATAAAATCGGCTAAGTTCGGAAAAACACGTCAATCCCAGTTTCTTCCGGTGTCGAAATGAACTTGAAATGCAAAAACAATAACTATCAGGTAACAGGAGATAATAACACACTTGAGCGGTTTGATGACGTAACCATCACTTCATACAAACGCTTTCAGACACCTCTGCAGCAGACCATTTTCTAAAATATCAAATTTATCCTAAATCAAAAATCGTCACGCTGTGGAGCTGTGCTTTACAAACATTTGAACAGACACACACACACACACACACACACACACACACACACACACACACACATACATGTGATTGGTGTCAAATGCGGACTTGTGTATGAACCTTATCAAAGGGGGCCTTTATTCAGAACGTGTCTACAGTCCTTTAGTGTACAGTTATAGATAGTGTCTGACATGTTATTTCCGTTGTTATTACTTAAAAGCCTGATATAAAGGTTTTTTAAAATGTGATGAATGATGCTTAAATGGGGACACACAAAATGTGATGAATGTTGCTTAAATGGGGACACACACAATGTGATGAATGATGCTTAAATGGGGACAAACACAAAATGTGAAGAATGATGCTCAAATGGGGACACACACACAATGTTATGAATGATGCTCAAATGGGGACAATCGCACAATGTGATGAATACTGCTTAAATGGGGACACACACAGAAACACATTTGCAATGATAGTATAGATGGTAACTGGGGACATTTCTCCGATAGTTGGCTCGGTGTACAAACTATAAAGAAAAGGGTTCACTTGCATTATTAATTTAATTGAAATGAGAAAGTAATAACAAAAATCCACTATATGATAACAAATCAACAGTGCATTTGAAAACAACACCATAGTATAGTACCCATAATGCACTAATAGGTACTTAAAAGCCCATAATGTGTTGTTAACAATTGTCAAGATCTTTTTTGTAAAACTCTAATAAAATGGCATATAACTTAAGCCACAATAAGTGTGTCGAATTTCACTCAGTTTCATCAGAAACATATAAATGCACATTTATATGTCTCTGGTTTCATCAACCTCACAACGTTAAAGTAAATTTAGGTCTGTGTGTTACATAGTCAAGTAAACAATTAGACAGTTGATTTGTATGCAAATGATTATTGTGCGATATTGTTTAAATTTTCAAGCTTTGGAGGCTGCGAAATGTTTCATTTTTGCAAACTTAAAGACCTTGAGTTTGAAGCTGCAGATAATCTCATGAAAAAGCTAATAGGATCTTCTTATGTGTCCTTGCTATAGGAAGTATTTAGCAGCTGTAATGCTAAATTTAATTGTTTACACATATCCAGTAGGAATATTAATTTTCACTGTTTTGTCTTGCATTTTCAGAATTATCATAAACATACAGTGCAAGAACGCAGATATAGTTTCGTGCTATTACCAGAAACATTCAGTGGGCTCATCACTTAACTATATCTTTGGTAAGTTAATTGCATATAAAGCAACTTACTAGTGCAAATTACATCCATGCATAATTAGCAAAGTATTTGGAAAACAACAGTTTCAAATAATATCAAAGCGCTGAAAGCTCTGTTGGTATAGGGGCATATGTAAGTTGAAAATATTTGGCATAGATAATATGGACAAACATTATTGAAACAATGAAACATGACCTTTAAACAAACCCAACCAAAAATTAGTGAAGCAACACAAATTGCCTGCCAATAACAAATGCCTAATTTATCAAAGTTTTACCCCTTTCTTGTGTAAACAAAATAAATCACGAAGAACAAAAGATTGAAAAGAAAACTTAGTAGCGACCCTTAATTAAAATATTTCCAGTTCAGAAATCACCAAAGATCCACTATGTATATTGTAATCATGCTGATAAATGAAAGACAATCGAAAGCATGCTAGAGTTATGTTTCTTTTGTACTGCACTTCTGTAGCTCTGAGTTTGCTATACACCAAGTCTTTAATTGATACATTGGACATTTATTGAGACAATAACCGAAGAAAAGAAAACAAGAGCTGTCGGAGGATAGCATGCTCGACTTTTTGTGCTTGCCAATAAAACGTAAAAAGATTTTTGTAAGTGTTTAAGCTATATCTCTAATTGTTTTGAAAACAATTGATTTGGTATGAATAACTTAACCAAATTATTAATCGAAAAAGGGTCATAATTCTTAAACAAAACTTGACAGAGTTATGTACCCTTGTATGTTGATGGAGGTAATGATGATAAATAAGTATTGTAAGTGTATAAGCTAAATCACTAATGGTTTTTAAAAAAGGTGGGTTATGTACTATTGTCTGTTGCTGGAGGTAATAATGGTGAACAAGTTTTGTAAGTTTCGAAGCCATATCTGTAATGGTTTTGAAAATAAGTAAATTGGTACAAAAAACTTAACCAAAATTCTAAGTCGAAAAAGGGCCATAATTCTTACAAAAATCTTGACAGAGCTATGTACTCTTGTCTGTTGATGGAGGTAATGATGGTGAAAAAGTGTTGTTAGTTTCAAAGCAATATCTGTATTGGTTTTGAAAAAGGAAATTGGTACAAAAAAAATAACAAAAATTCTAAGTCGAAAAAGGGCAATAATTCATACAAAAACCTTGACAGAGTTATGTACTCTTGTCTGTTGATGGAGGTAATGATGGTGAAATAGTTTTGTAAGTTTCAAAGCAATATCTGTAGTGGTTTTGAAAAAAAGTAAATTGGTATAAAAAACTTAACCAAAATTCTAAGTCGAAAAAGGGCCATAATTCCTACAAAAATCTTGACAGAGTTATGTACATGTACTCTTGTCTGTTTATGGAGTGTATGCTGGTGAACAAGTTTTGTAAGTTTCGAAGCCGTATCTGTAACAATGTTGTGCCTCATGTCTAACAATCTGACGGTTACAGCATTCTTGAAATACTAAAACAAACATACAAAGCAGACTCAATCTGTTTATCTGGCACACACTCAACGATATTGTAGATGACAGTACTGCCTCTTTGATGCAATCAACCCCATTTATGTTTCTAAACTCCTTTTTGTGTGACGGTTGATCTGTTATGAAACAATTACCAGTCTCCCATCCATAAGGCGAGATTCCGCATGAGCCAGTGTCATATCCTACCCCACTGACCCCAGGTGGAATCCCTTAGATGGCCCCCGGATATTGTTTCGTTGAGAAGATCCTTGTTTTTGTCTAACCACCCAGTGATGCTGTAGGGAACAGCGTCGGCGTAGTGAGCAAGTTCGAAGTGGGCATTACCACCACCTTTCCTAGATTTGAGATTTTAAACCACTCCTCTCTTTGGGCTAACATGATATTCTCTGAATTCAAACAGGTACTCAGATGTTTTTCCCCGAACTCTCACGGGTACTACAATCCTACTGAAAGATTATCTTGCCATTCTAATCTTATCCTGGCTCTGGACTATACCTCCTTTGTAACGTGTCAATGGTTACCCACAGCTCAGTGGGAAATGATCGCCATTTGACTTAATCTCGAAATCCCAGGACACTCAGCGCACCCCAACCGCTGGGGCGTATAGTCATCCTGTAATCCGTCTAACGGTTTTGAGTGCTCCCCACGCCGGCTCGTCGTTTTGTCCCCCAGCGTGGACACTCCAGGGCATCTTTGGTCTTTCTCAGCTACCCGTCGGCTCGTCGTTTTGTCCCCCAACGGGCATTGCTGATCCAAAACCAAGCCTCCCTTGGACGACCTTGCCTTAGGAGCTACCAATGGAATCGCATCATCCACTGAATTCTTTCCCGTCAGTTAACAAGTAGTTAATAGTCATAGTCATTCCGTCATATTAACACGGGTACGCATCACCACCAATCCACAAGTTAATGGTAGATGCGTTGAGCCCCTGTCACATTGCACTTGGAAAATGAAGACTGGAACTGATGGCATTGTTCATTTCAACTTCTTTTGATTACCATCATTATTTCATTTGCTTTGGCAATATCCAGTGCATCCGTAGCTGTAATATTCACGCAAGCGTCATGATAATATTTGGCACAGTAATCGTATTGTATCATGAAACGTCCTTGTCATGGGCTTCTTACAGTGGCACTGAATTACCTGAACTATTAAGGATATCTCTTAAACCTAAAATAATGACAGCAACTATGTTTGTCAGGACAGTCCAATAGAATGGAAATAGTTGCCTCTTTTACTTAACTCATACCATCCTCTTTCTCTTCTTGAGCTTGCATTAGGCCTCTTAATTCGTGAACAAAGAAATACCCTCAGTCTCGCGCGTTTAAACGGCCTGTGCATTCTTAAACATAGCCTATTGATGCTCATTGCAATAACATAGGCGTTGTTTGTAATACGCTCACTATGTATACATGCAAACCAAGCACCGCTACGGATGAATAAACATTTTTGGTGGCTAAAATACAATTCCGAATAAGTTTTCAAAATCATAATAAATGCTAGAAGCTGCATGACTATTGCTTTACAGGGACCAATAAACCTTGAAAAGCTCCAATGCAATTATTATCCATTAAGTTAATGCGGAACATCTTTTTCCACGCTGTTTTCCAAAATTGCTACCTCTCTCTCCTTCCCCAATTTTTTTTGGAAAACAACAAAATGGAACAAACTTACATGGGTACTGCTCCACTTCTGACACCATTGTTGTGCTCACTCACCCGTAGCTAACACTATAACCTGCATTATATTATCATTCGCTTGGTCTTAAAGAGTCTTGTCTGTCTAAGTCATCGGTCTAAGTAACACACGTCTGTACTGCTTAGCTGCCTTGGTCCAAGTGGGCCATGTAAATGTCACATGGTTGGCTGGTTCCTCTAAACTGGGAACCAGAGTTTTCTGGACCCAACAACTAACCAAAAGGTATGGTCTAAAACACAAAGGACAAAGTAGAATTTCACAACACTTAGTTAGTATTCGATCGTAATTTTAATGGTTTTTAAAGCGTCGTGGGATTTCGCTTTTCCTATCATTTCCAACTTCTTGACGATTTTCTCTTCAAAAACGAACTATTCTTATAAAAAGTCTTGAAAAATAATGTATTTTGAAAACGATGGTAATCGGTGAGTTTTTATCGAAGCTTATCTTGTAATTCAGTGGTCAAGCAGCTCAAATGGTAGCCAAGAGATGGATGAACCAAGACGGAGTTCCCGACGGACACGACTGCCAAGAAGGTATTTTGACTATTTGCTCCAGGAGCGTTCAGAATCATCGGAACTAGAAGGTGAGGTAACATTTTGTTAACAATAAATATATATTTTCAGAAAACTTTAATCCTAGTTGCTCTTATGCTGCCATGTTGGTTTCCACCATTGCATGATAAGCATATGATTGTGATATAATATTTCACAATGAATTGAGTATGAGCTCTACGAAACCTGTATTTTTGGAATGTGTACATGATTACTTGACCTGTATTTGAGGAAAATATGTAGTTAATTCATTGCACACATGCACATAAAACAAGCAGTGTCTGTCAAAGGTCATTTCTGAATACACATTCTATATTGATCACCTGTATTTGGATCATCGGATGCATTATTTTGCACCAAGTTAACCTCCTGTTACATATAGATGATTCTGTATACTATTTTGTTTTATTTAACAGGCATGGAAAGTGATAGTGATTTCACATATGACAGGGCTGGACCTGCAAAACGATAGAGATCTACTGCAAGTACTTCTAGTGGTGTTCAAGGTTTAATATGGTAAAATAAGTACTTGCCACAACATTATTTTTTTACAATATAATATACGGGCTTATCTATTATAAGTGTTGTTTGCAGAGAAACATTGTTTTACTAAAATGATTTTCCATAGTTAAACCCGAAAATAATTTGAGAAATATTGCAGAGCTCTAGATAAGCTGCGTTTTGCATGTTCTCGTAGCGTTATTTGACCCGTAATCCGTATGTTGTGGGTACTGAAAAGAATCGTCTCAGTGAGATGATTCTTATGAGTACTCAAATCGTAGGGATAAGTTCAATAGTAATAGGGATGTGAACGAATATTCGAATATTCGAAAACGGACGAATATTCGAATACTGTTTTCGAATAAGAAGATTCGTTTTCAGTTTACGATTTTTTTAAGATATAAACAAAAAATGACCAAACATTATTAGTAAATTTCTGACAGAGGTCGCGAGTTGGAGCTAATAATGATTAAGGCTGAAATGATAAAGATTGTGTATGTGTCGTTTGTTTGCCTTAGACTCATGATTTATTGAGACGGGTGTGTTTTTATACATATTATACATACATGATACAGTTCCCATCTTCTTTAATGTCTTTAAGATGTTTTGACCCATTGTCTTGTGTAGACATAAATAGTTAATTAATATACGATTTTCTGATGCGTTTGCACCATACGACCAGTAAAAAATAGTATATTACCCAAGAGCGTTGATTTCTTTATTTCCCTCAATGTTTTCTGCTAATTTTAGTGAATCCTTACTAGTGTAGTCGAAGAAAATGTAACGGTTAATTGTACAGTACATACTTCTTAATGATCGGAAATTACATGAAACAAACTCATTTTGTTATTTATTTTTTATTTATGCATAAACAATTATGTTCAAGAAAATATATACATACAGAATTTCCCTAAGAATGCGAAATTTAAAACATTTGAGAAAAGTGTAACCTAGGATTACCCTGCACATACGTGCAAGTTGATCTTTTGCTGCATTATCGTGTTTGTTCATTCCATTCATTATCTCTAAGTTTGGTCAGCTCTTCTGTAAATAATGTTGGAAATGGTCGAACTTCTTCTGCGCAGCGCTGAGATATCTTGCTCATGAACTGTTTGGAATCGAATATGATTAAGTGATTGTTGGATTTTTAGCTCACCTGAGCTTTGCTCAAGGTGAGTTATTGTGATCGTCTTTTGTCCGGCGACCGTCGTCCGTCGTGCGTCGTCCGTCGTGCATCGTCCGTCGTGCGTCAACTTCTTCTCCTCAATAACCAGTGGGTCAATAGGGATGAAACTTCAAAGAAAGCATCCTCTCAATGACTTCACCAGATTTCCTTCAAATTGTTGGGATCCATGCAGAATTCTGGTTTCCATGGCAACGGAATGAAAAAAACTTCAAAATTCTTCTTCTCCCAAACTGGTTGGAAGATTTTCAAATAATTTTGTAGAAATGTTCCTTGGATGACCCTCTATTAAATTCCTTCAAGCCATGTTGATTGGTCGAAAAACATGGCCGCCAGGGGGCGGGGCTATTTTGCCTTATTGGCTATAGTGAAAACTTAAAAAATCTTCTTCTCCCAAACTGGTTGGCAGATTTTCAAATATTTTTGTAGAAATG
The DNA here is from genome assembly GCA_031761405.1 of Serripes groenlandicus. Classification (NCBI taxonomy): domain Eukaryota; kingdom Metazoa; phylum Mollusca; class Bivalvia; order Cardiida; family Cardiidae; genus Serripes; species Serripes groenlandicus. Next base: position 49,283,326 of record JASEVX010000013.1, read on the forward strand.
TTCCTTGGATGACCCTCTATCAGATTCCTTCAAGCCATGTTGATTGGTCGAAAAACCTGGCCGCCAGAGGGCGGGGCTATTTTGCCTTATATGGCTATAGTGTCAGGCCGATTTTCAAATAATTTTGTAGAAATGTTCCTTAAGTGACCCACTTTCAGATTCCTTCAAGCCGATTCCTTCAAGCCATGTTGATTGGTCAAAAGACATGGCCGCCAGTGGGCAGGGCTATTTTGCATTATATGGCTATAGTGAAAACTTAAAAAATCTTCTTCTCCAAAAGTGTCAGGCCGATTTTCAAATAATTTTGTAGAAATGTTCCTAGGGTGACCCTCTATCAGATTCCTTCAAGCCTAGTTGATTGGTCAGAAACTATGGCCGCCAGGGGGCGGAGCTTACATAGCTAAAGTGAGAAAAAAAATCAGGTGAGCGATCAGGGGCCATCATGGCCCTCTTGTTTCATCTCTTTACTTATACGTAAGTTATTCGTATGTTTCTAACGGTTTGAACTTTATTAAAATTAATGAAGAGACAGAACAGTTTATTTTTTCTTTAAAAGAAAATAGATTAAAAGGCACAGTTTTGAATTTAATTTGTTCAACAGATACCTTGACAGTTTGAACTTAATTACTTATGACTAGAAAATAATACCTTAAGGATAGGTATGGTAGATGCTGGAGCATCTATTTGACTGGAAAAGCGTTGACGTTCTTTACACTTACTGTAAGACACCCACATCAAAGTGGACAAAAAGAGATTCGGGACTTTGTGACCGGCTAAGATAGTAACGTCGATGTTGACGTCAAAACGCATGTATTTGCGACAATGATAGTGTGGTTAAAGAAATAGCCATCACGATTTGAAGTGGTATTCGGATCAAATTGACGGCAGAAAGCAGGGAATAGTATTAGCTACGTGCTTATATCAATTACATACATCTGCTATGACACATAATATAACTTAATGCGAATTAAAACGAAAATTTCGCAAAAAATAGTTTAACAGTTACAAGATTATTTTTAGTTCATTTAATATTCGATCGAGAGATTTCTATCGAAAATATATATAGTTTAGGCTCCCGTTTGTCTACCATTTGCCAACATGTCAAGACTATCTATTTAGCTGATCTTAAATCACAATGTCGTTAAACGTAGATTTATATATTAATACGCATCCAGGGTAATAAAATGAACACTTATATTTTCATTATCATCAATTTCAATCTTTTAAGTAATCTACTCCCTTACACATAATGGTAGGTTGTATTAATGTGCTTCGCTTTAACGATTTAAAGTAGATTTAAAATACATTAAAACTACAATAAAATGTATTTTGAATTTCATAGTATATTAACTGTCTTGTTTACTTCAATGTTTTACTGATTTACATTTTTGTCACGTATTTCAGATAACTTTTTAAAGAATATCATTTCACCCTTGAAAATGAATCTGCAAGTATGAAACGTCACGTAATTATAAGTCGCTGGCGACTATATTTTTAAAAGAAATTCGTGTTTCCAATGTTTTAAGTTTGTGATTCATTAACCTCCTATATCATTTTATTACATGCTCTTTGCGAGTATTTACTCGTCCCTGATTAGACATGTAGCAAACGTTTATAAATCACGAAAGGTCCTTTAAGCAGCCAGCGAACAAGCAGTCAATTGACTCCAACAAACATCTTGTCATACATACCAAAAGGACAAAGCTTGGGGCGCGTAAGTAATTGGATGCTCCAGAAATGGAGGTAATAAGAAGAAAGTGTTTCTTAAATAATGTTGTAATATGTAGTTTTATGTATTGAGTAATGTCAAAGTTTAACGTATTTATATAAATTGAACTTATGTTATATCAGAAAACTCATTTGAAAAGATTTATATGTCTTAAATAGTGTTGTGATATAATAAACAATTAATGATATTTTATTATTTGTTATTTCAAACTCCAAAATACTTAAGTGAAGATTGTGAGATTTTTGGAAGGATTGCTTACAAAATACATCCGTCTCTCAGTGCGAACATGATTCAAATTGAATTGCACCTTTGCTTGAGAGTTGCGGGAAGTACTGAGTCAAAAGAACAGAACAGTGCGAGATGGACTTCAAAAAGTAAGCATCTAGGTCCCAAGGTGCGCACTTCCCCTTTTAAATATTGCCTTTTCTGTCTCTTGTTCATAACTTACATTATATTGTGCAATGCTTACACAAGGGGTAGATGGCTACGAGAACAATTTAAAGTAGAACACTTTTCGATCATTCATTATTTATAATACAACTATCAATCGAACACCAGTCATCATTTATAAGAAGTTGAAGTATCCATTACCGCTGAGAAGAAAGTTTTGCTCGTTGAATATATATAGTAAGTTTGTTTCAAGACCAATATACCTTTATTAAATTAATAGACTTTTAGAGTTGTTTTGCATTGAAGATAAAAAGAAACTCGTAGCACAACATAGCAGAAACGTACACAACGTCGTATAACGTCAAACACAGTAGCATAATACAACTCTTAACATAGAACAACGTGTTACAGCATATCATAGCGTGGCATAACGCTGTACGAAGAACGTGGTAGCAACGAGGCCACAACGTAGCATAGCGCAGCACAACATGTCAGCAAACGCAACTGAACGTATCAACCGGTGGGACGCACTATGTTCTCGTTCTATTACGTTTTTGCTACGTTTCTGTTTCGTTTCATTGTTGTACGTTGTGGGGAAACGTGAGCGAATTTTGAAAATGTCCAAAATTAAAATGTCCAATTCACGTTTTGTCACGTTTGATCACATTTTAGCCACGTAGTTCTACGTTCACTAACGTTGTAGCCACGTTTCCCAACGTAGCTAAACGTGGCGGCCAAAACGTGATACTATGACTGGGGCATAATGCTTAAAAGAAAACAATTAAATTATAACATGCATTTAAATTGTAATTATTCTGATCAATTACCGTCTATCTATCAGATATATTGACAGTTTGAACTTATGAAAAATGTTATTCTAAATTTAGATTTTTTTATCAAAATACATTTAAATTCCGTCTATCCTTAAAATCAAATAAATTGATTTATATTTATAGTTCTATACCCCTTTAGGTACCCCCTAATCCCGGATTAGTGATAGGTGTTAATCTGTACGACTCGACGAACACACCGTTTTTACAACGTAGACTATGTCAAACCTTAAGTATCAATTATAAAATCGATAATTTTCACGCGTACGTTTACCCGAGTTCTTATCGTGTGTATATAACCAGACATTACCTTGACGACCGGTTTGTTCGATATTTTTTAATCAACACACATGTATAAAGTGTATAAACGGTGACAGTCTGCATATCATTACTATACGAAAGTGAACGTCGAGTTCCGTTAAGCCCTCACAGCTTAACCAAAACATAGTCGACGTTTACATCATAGACAGCTATTGCAACACTTAAAAAAATCATATTTAACATTGCATTATGTCTCAAAAGTATGCAGCTTTCCTCTTTATTGCCTCTTTAAAATCAAATTCACATCAGCAAACAAATTTAATCGTCCGCCATTTCTTCTAACACGCGGTTAAATTGACTAGACGAAATCGGTAAAAGAAAGTAAACGAAATATCACCCAATTCCCTATGCTTTCTGTATGAATAAGATATATAATTATTTCTTTAATTATTTGATTCGGTTATATATCAAATTCGGTAAACAAGCGACACCTGAATAAATATACTGCTCAGAAAGTGTTGCGATTAGATTTATCGTTTTGAGGGGATTTTCTTTCATGATTTACATCAACTTGAAATTCAAATATATCTGTTTGAGAAAGAAAGAGAGGGTAAGTACAGTTGAAAACATGTAATATATACGTAAACAATAGCTTATACTTTTACTTGGAAAATCGCCATTATTTGAAAAAGGAAATGGAAAAGTACCCGTTGTCGGATAAACCTGAAATCGGATACCGATTTTTGATTCGAAAAACGAATATTCGAATATCGTTTTCAGTATTCGTTCCCATCCCTAGTAGTAAGAGATTGGCCGGTCCCGAATTGCACAAAAGACGTTCAGCGTTTTCTAGGCCTGGCAAATTATCATAGGTCATTTATAAAGAATTTTGCTGAAATCGCAGTACCGCTTTATGACGTAACGGGAAGACAGCAATTTGAATGGACCGACAGACAAATTCAAGCATTCAAGAATCTTAGACTGGCCTTAATGTCACCTCCGGTACTAACTTTACCGACTACGCACGATCAGTTCATTTTGGATTGCGATGCTAGCGACGTGGCAATTGGGTGCGAGTTAGTGCAGATACAGGAGGGAGCTGAGCGTGTCATAGCATATGGCAGCTTTGCGCTTTCCCAAGAACAGACAAGATATTGCACTACTCGAAAAGAGTTGCTGGCCGTCGTTCGCTTCGCAAGACAATGCCGACATTATATGTTAGGGAAACGTGTGCTCGTGCGTACGGATCATAATAGCCTTACTTGGCTGCTAAATTTCAAGGAGCCTCAGGGACAGCTAGCACGTTGGATTGAGGAACTCATTCAATATGACTTAGAGATTCAATATCGGAAAGGGTCAAAGCATGCAAATGCAGACGCTTTGGCGCGTATCCCACAACCAGGGACCTGTAAATATTATAAACACTGGGCAATTCTGGAAAGTCTACCATGTGGGGGATGTCAAAAATGCACTAGGGCTCATGAGAATCGGTTTGAGTTCGCGACCGATGTGGATGACGTCATACCTTTAACAGCATGGCGTTCGTTCGCTCGGAACCGAGATTCCTCCATAAACCGATGTGCACTTATTTATAAATCTTCCATTAAAGATGGAAAGGTGACCAACTCCAGCCTAACGGCGGGAGGCCATTTTCAGTCCAAAGCTGAGACTTTTGATCCTTCCATAAACAATGGTAGGGGCATCAACTCCAGCCTTACGGCGGTAGATCAAAGTGAGTCGAAAGCCAAACGGCGGGAGGCCATTTTGGTTCATTCGCAGGGGCTTTAGAACCTTCCATAAACAGTGGAAGGGGCATCAACTCCAGCCTTACGGCGGGAGATACGACAGATTATATGGCCCAGGCGTTAAATATTTTAGAAGACTCGTACATTTTTAAAGAGTCATTTAATGTTTTTAATATTAATCTGGAGCCAGATTCAGATTTAAGTGACTGTGATAGCCTGTTAAAGACGAAAGAATCTTCCCATTAGGGGTCGTCGGATGCGGATGGAAGTATCTGACCATGTAAATGGTAAAAGTTTTTTCCATTAGTCACTGACGACTTCAGATGGGAGTAATTAATCTCCATTACCTACATGATGGAGAAAATGTATTGTATATATTGTAAATATCGAATTATTTATTATTATTGTTAAGAATGTTAGCGAATTAACGCTGATGGGGCCCAGCTTTTAGGGTAGGGAGGAGTGTTGTATCCGGCGCGACGACATCTGCGCTGGAGGCGACTTCCGGGTCCGTGATTTACATCCGACCATCGGGTGTATATAAGACATCTTCCCCGAGATCGCGGCCTCAGATATAGCACACCCATATAATTAGAAGTAACTACACAGGACCAGAACCACGTTCGATAGCTGTTCTGTGAGTTTTAACGATTAGTTATAATGTTGTTACATTGTAGTAATTAATTTACAATATTACTGATCTATCAAAAATGTGGCAACTTCACGATCGCTTTTTAGGCCTCTCTGCGCTTTTATTAGGTTCCATCTATCGAATTCCGAAAGCAGATATACTCTCGACAAAGTGTTCTGTCGACCGTGCTCAGCACACCTATGTTTCCTTTCCGAATCGCTTATTGTTTTCCTTGTTATTTTTACCCCTAAATTGTTCGCCATATTTTTAAACGTTATGTCACGTGACTCAACAGGGGGCACTCAACATGTGGTTTATGTCACGTGATCTCACGACCGTAACCGATTAAAAATCGAGATAATCCGATTCGTTCCCGTTATTTCTCGCAATTCCTTAATTGGTACCTACCGAGCAGGGAAAAATTATTTTATTTAAATAATTAAAATATGAAAGCTTACTCATACTACAGTCTAATTATAATAAATCATCACCCAATAAAGGTTTATAAGGTATTTTTGGTTTTTTTGCTTATTTCATTTATTAATTTCTATAGAAAGGTAACTTGTGTGTAAATACATGGTTATTATATTAAATATGTCAATTTCTGTGTTAAGGCGACATTACTATAACCATTGTATCTGATACTAACACTACTAGAGCAGTAACAAAAACATGTACATTTGTTAAGGCGGCTTTGCTAGAACCGTTGTTTCCGATACTTACACTACTAAACGGTGTCAATGGACATTGATATTTGATATTTTAACTCCTTTCCATCTGCGGACGCATTTGTACGCGTTTGCAGCAGAAGTGTTTTTAAACATTGTGGCAAAATTTCTCATAAGGCTAAATTTTCACTGTTGGCACAACAATTTCAACTCTTCGATTATTATACTATCATTAAGACGGGGTTTCCTTAGGTTTTGTCTTGAAGTTTTAAATGTCTTCTACTGCAGATATGTTGTGGGATTTGGTTTATATACTACAACGTTTTCGATTGTATTTAGATCATTGTACAACTATCTCACTCGGATGAATTAAAAGAAATATTTACTATATATATTTTCTTTATATTGGAACGACTTTTGCAAACGATTCTGCAAATGGAAATATGCTCATAATTCTAATTAATGTAGCAAACTACTTTTAAAACAAATATGTACCTGGAACGGTTCACAAAGAAATCAGAAAATACACATATTGTTCTGTAGTTTAAAGTGATCAGAACCCTCGGAATGAGGGAAAAGGTTATTTTCTGTAAGTATTCTGTTCATTCACAAGAACACTCTATATTTCCAAGTTAATTGATAATCTCAGGCTGCATGTGCTATGATGTGATATTGTCGTTATGAAGTAGAACGATACCAACACAAACACGTTTTCCATTTTTTTTTTTATTGTATGTTTTTATTGGGTTTTTGTTATTCTTAATTATTGTTTTCTTTCGAAAGTGACTTATAGGCCCATGGTGCCGGGTGTTATTCATTACTTTTTGTACACTTGTTTTGTTGATGTAAATACACATGTCACTATAATTAAATATTTACTTACTTTCTTACTTACTTACTTACTTACTTATAACATTATACAAAACGTAAAATATTGTCAGAAAACAAAGAACCTGTCATCTTTGCAATGCTAACTTATTGGGAGATGAATTTGATTATCTTTTAAACTGTGTTTACTTTAATGGTGAAAGGAACAAATATGTGCATTTGGTGAGCATGCGCATGCGCATTCGAAAAGTCTCACCCGTTCATGAACTGTCCCTCTTCCTTTAGACGACAATTGATACAATACTAACAATGATAACCCTTTATGCTATCCTGTTACGGAGGTTAAACACGATTTCATTGATGCCATACAATCCTCATATATTGAAAGCTACTGAATAGAGGAACATAAAAACACACCATTATAAGCATGTCAGTTGCGTTCATGTTCACCCCTCCCATATATGTGCAATTGGCACGTTTATACTAGTAATAACGTTAATATTAATAATCTACACATGACACATACAATGCCGTTTGATGTAACAACAATTATATTGAAAGCGTCTTAAAACATCATTCAACACATTTTTCCATTGTAAAGATTTCAATTTAAATGATAAGCAAACTGGATTTGGGCCACAATGCGCCGTATTTCATACAGATGAGTTCAAGTACTTTCAAAAGAATAACAAAAATCAAACAGTAAAAGCGTGTCAGCTTTCCCATTCAACTTCACTACTAATGTCTAGTTGCAGTAACTGCATAACATGCTTTTCATGAAAACAAAGTGACAACAGAGAAATCGTTCACATTTCTTCTTTTCCTTTTCCTACAGTGCTTTCAAAAATTAAGAATACAGTACAGCTCAAGGGGGGTTTACAAAATACACTCGCCCCCGCGAGCTGATAAGGCAGCCACACGGCGTTCCCACTCACCTATATGCGGTGTTTCCACTGCAATTACCCCGCGATCCCGCGGAGTTTGATCATTTACATATAACAGTCCGCGGAGGGAAATCCGATAAGGGTTTATGACATCACGATGATTGACAGCTGGGATTTGATTGATTATATTTTTGAGTAAGTTATATCTCTGACTCGATATATACTTATTCTGATGCGATTCTTATATTAGTCATTTTAACAACCTTCTTTGTTAACATTTAATTCTGCATTTGTTTATAAGTTTACGTATGCATGTATGATATATTTCAATGGGGTTTCTTCATATGTTGATGCCTCACAAGTGCGTTTGAGCAAGTCTCATTTTTCAATTCCATACAAAACATCACACAATTGGAGTAAATGGTTTCAAATCAAGAGGGATTTCCCATTCAGTAAGCCAGACGCGACAAGTAATGAGATCAAAATACATGAATGTTAATTTTTACTTTCAATCACTAGGTGTTAAACACGTGTCGAAAATCTGTTTTGAGTGCATTATTATTAAACGGATAATCATACATGCTCTCGGCTTTTATAAAGCATATTCATGTGTCATAAAGTCATACATCAATTCAACCACCCGGTGCCATAATTTGTCCTCTCCAATTAATATCAGCGAATCCTTGATTGCCGCAGCTATTTTCTGGCCGACAAGTAACACAATGACAATTGGACTCTTGTTAATGAGAATCGCAATGTTTAATTTTGACATCCAGACGATCTAAATATATGTAAAAATGAATATTATCCACATGTATTCGATCTGCAACAGACGACTATGAAATCGTTTAGGCATAAATATGAAATAAAATTCTGTAAGTGACATACATGTATCAATACAATGAAGTTATGTGTCTGGCATATTCAATGAATATTATTGGAAACGTTTTGGTAAGAGCCGAAATTGGTAATGATTGGTTATTTCTACATGTACGGTCATATTTGAGACGTTTTCATGAATTAATTGCGCTGAACAACAGCCTCAACTCGAATTTCTTGTCCGATTCAGTGTTATATGTCTAAACTGCGTCTCCCTTTTAAAGATATGACCATGATCCTTCCTTTACACAATTATACAGAAGACGATTTGGAAACATTGTGACAAAAGACGAAATTGTCTCAATAGTTTCAAACTTATTCAATAATTTTACTTTCGTTTATAGAGTTTCCATATGTTTGCCTATAAGTTTTCAAACTGTCTGCTGCTGATTTGCATGTGGAAAATGGTTAGTAAGAATAGCCTTCCTCTAAGTGTCATAATACAACTTAGCTGTAAAGGATGTGCATGTAATGTAATTCAGATGGGTAGATGTTTTATATGTCGTCTGCTGCATACTACATATCAAGTATACATATTCATTGCGCTGAGTGATCACGCAACGATTTATGATGTAACATGATCTGTTTACGATAGTCGACATATCAGATGGCAACTTTAAGATACACCATCTTTTTATATGATGTTTATTTTACTGTATGCATATCTAAACGAAGTCCACTATGCACAAGTACAAAATATAACCTATAAATGAGCCGTGTTAGGTGATATTGATGCCACTTCAAACAGTAAAGTGAGTGTACACCAGCAACTTATACAGTCATAAATGGCAAAAAAAAAAAAAATCAACCGTTGACCCCTCATTTAATGCAAAATAACTTTGATGCCAAATCAACAATACCGATAGTCACCAGACACTGCTAAAAGATAGTTGTCTGGGTTAACAAAATGTATTCTAGTTTGTGTATTCAGACAACTCTTTCTCATGGACAGAAATCATCTGCATGCCCCAACTTTGAAAGGTTTTGACAAAATATAATACTATTTTCGAATATTGTGACACAGGTCAATCTTTTCCGACACGAAGACGCATCTACAACATATGGTTTTTGAAAAACACTGTGAGAAATTTCTCATTTTACTACATTTCTAGTCGTCTGCTTCATATTTATTTTATGTTGATGAGGATATTATGAGCTTGTGCATGGCACAAGTTAAACGTTGGCTTTTGTGAACAGTTTGTATCCAGAACAAAGATGCACACTGCTCATATATAACTTACAATATTGTTAGACGAAACTGTCCAGTTTTGTAGATTCTGATTACACTGACCAGGGTGACAAGACAATCTGAACCTACACTTAAAATAGTTTGATCACTTTCTCATACACTCGCTCTGAACGTGTATACAGCGGTTGTTTTGTGCATTGCCTGTGCGGGATTTAATGAATCGCAGTACAGTAAGAGAAGCTTAACGCCGTTTTCAACAATATTCAGTCATATCAAGTCGGCCAGTTCACATACTCATGTGTTTCCTAGCTTTCTCACACCAGTACTCCACACAACATACTTTCCAAGCAACTGCTGTTCTTTCACATAGACTGTTTAGCTTGGTGAAATGAGAGGTTGCTTATCCTGAGAAAATACTACTTTTGCCACATTGTTTAAACAATTATATCTTTATTTAGTGTTTTCCTTATGGTTGTTTGAATGGATGTTTTCAAAGTCGTTTAAAGCTCCTTTTTCTTTATGTGGAAAAGAGTTAAAGCGTGCACAACAATAATCGGTTATCAATATCACTGATTAAAATGTCGTTCAAACTAACTTGTTGTATTTCTGTCTAGGGGTCTATGGCTGTGTAATTCAAGGCAGCTAACGATACAATATGAGCAATACGCAATAAGTTGCAATACGGGTCGAAATGTATTTGTAGTATAGAAAATCAGCATATACGGCATATTTTTTTTAACTACATCCTGTTTAATAACATCAAAACGATTAATGATTGATTGATTGAGGCTTAACGCCATTCTAAACAATATTACAGTACTCCACACAACATACTTTCCAAGCAACTGCTGCTCTTCCACATAGACTGTTTAGCTTGGTGAAAGACGAATGACGCTTGTCACAGAGTCTTTTGTCAAACGTCGGAAAAAAACGCTGGCCGAGCTGGTATTCGAACTCACAACCCTTGGAATATCAGCCTGAGTCGCTACCGACTGATCTACTCGGGCTCGACTTAGATGACTTTCGTTGTACGAAACAATGAGAATGCAAAAGTGATATAAGTATCGTGTATACGCATAGTTATATTTTACTGTACCTCTGTGCTCTTTATAAGTCCCCGTCTGCGCACCTGACGCTCGCAGTACATGAAAGTATTGGTCATCTTGTTTCCATTGCTGTTGCGACATAGTCACTCTTTTTTTCTTTCATATTTACGACACGTGTATGCACTGACCACAGACACGTTTAAATGCTTTGGTCTTTTCCCGATTGTCCCACATTTTGATTTTTGGTCTAAAAATCGATGTAGGACAATCGGGAAAAAATACAGGTAAGGTGTCGGCTAATCCCTGCCCGGGGCGATGATATCACTACAGTTCGGTTCATTTAAAAATCCACTGTCTAGGTAACTTTTCTTTATGAAACAGTATATTACGAATTCTCTTAACTTTTCTTTGTTTTTTTCATCGGAAAATAAACTCTGTTTGGTTCTCTTTTATATAACATAGGAATAAGGAAAAAATAATTTAAGAATACTATTTCTATTTTAATTTAGTAATTGTACGTTTGCTTTCAAGTTGCCTATTGTACATAATATATGGATAACATTCAAATAACAAATACCCTATTCAGTTGAACTCATCATTTTTAAGATAGCAAGCTTATCTCGTTTTTCACATTTTTCAAAGTTTTTGAATATTATTCACAGAATTAACATGGTTTTTATTACATTGTTTGCGACTCCGTTTATAAAAAACTTTACAAACATTTAGAACAAGTCCAGTACACCCTCTCTTCCAAGTCCAGTACACCCTCTCTTCCAAGTCCAGTACAACCTCTCTTCCCTTCTGTTCTTGATCTATAACAAAAGTAAAATAGTTAGTTATGTGCTATTTATTTACATGACAACTTCAAGACTGAAGACCGAAGCCAGGACGCCTGTATTTCAGTATATACACGTAATGTGGAACACTCCATCAATAACCAGACTCATTCCGCCGTGTTTTTTCTTCACAAAATCTAGACTTGAGCATTTGCCATTTTTTCAGTATGATATAAAAACAATAAATGATACTTTTTTCCCAAACCTTTCAATTCAATAAATGCACTAACAGTTTGTTTTTTAGAAATAAAAGCATTTTACCGCAGTCAAATAATTAAATAACAAAACAAATATTTGATTGCATGTTTGGGCAAACAAATGAAGGTGAAAATACTGTGAAAACAGTAAAGAAACTGCAGTCAAATAATGGAATAGGCAAAATAACAGGACAATATTACCACCTTTCCCTTATCATTCTTAGTCACTCCGCATTAAGGGTAAATAGCATTTTCAAAATGTGGGACAATCGGGAAGACACCAATGCTTTATACCTAACACAGTAAATGTTCGAAGAATTAACTATAATGAACGGGAGACATCAACAAATTAATGCCAACATGACGATATCATTCCCTGTTTCGCACCGTTTTGAAGCAAAGCTCAGGCTACTTATTGTTATTGGTACTGTCTTAAGCGATATACATGTACCAATTAATTTCAAACTAGGAAGTCATTTTAATAAGAATCATATTCTAATACAAATTTACCAACAAACCCTTTATTCTGCGACTTGACAATTATGTTTATTTAGCATATTGTCGTTAAGCCTTATTTTAACAGTATTATTATGATAACTTAACTCATTACATTATGATTTATAGGGTATAAACAAAAACACACCCGCATTTTTTTTACTTGTATCGATTCCGCTTGACTTCATTTGTAATCAATAGTTCTGTTATGGCATATGCACCCGAGACAGGTCCTATGTTCGAGGCTTATGATACAAGCATATATAGGTAAACGTAAATAAATACAAACCAGAAACGAATACAGGACAAAAGATCCCATGGACAAAAGCTCCCATGCTATATTTGACAGGGTGGACAAAAGGTCCCATATCATTTTAACAGGGTGGACAAAAGATCCCATGTTATTTTAACAGGGTGGACAAAAGATCCCATATTGATGAGCCATCCTGGTTTTTGTCATAAGGTGACAGACAGTAAAGGTGTTGAGTACATTTACTTCTTATTAAATGATTTCATATAGTTTTATTTAAAATATCACCAGACGGTCATAGACCCATGTGGTTAGTAAAGCATACAACAGTGAAACATAAAAAATAATGGTATATACAATACATTTAAGCATATAACACAATTTAAACTTTGATTGCCCTATAATTTAAAATAGCAGGTGATAACTTTCATCTTTCTACATTAATTGGCTGTTTACCTTGAAATTCACATCCATAATATGTAAAGAGTTGAATTTACAACACAATTTAAACTTTGATTGCCTTTAATTTAAAATAGCAGGGGATAACTTTCATCTTTCTACATTAATTGGCTGTTAACCTTGAAATTCACATCCATAATATGCTCAATGGCTAGGAATTATACATTCATATAGTTTATTCATTTCAATCTCTTTAGTACTGACTGATATATAATATACTATAAGTGGGATCTTTTGTCCACCCTGCCAAAATGATGTGGGAGCTTTTGTCCACCCTGTTAAAATAACATGGGATATTTTGTCCACCCTGTAAAAATGATGTGGGAGCTTTTGTCCACCCTACCAAAAATAGCATGGGTTCTTTTGTCCATGGGATCCCACCAGAAACAGAACCTATATTTTGCCCCGTTACAATAATTTTAAACATGCAGACTATTAGTATAGATTTGAAATCCCTAATCCGAAATAAATGATTTCAAAAACGTTTCCGTTTATTTTCAAAATAAGCAGTTTACCATATGCTTTTAACAATGCTCAATGTTGATAAATTGGGATAAAACTTCGTTTTCAACAATTGTTCAGTCAAAATACATATTCACATATCTCAACACTGCAGACAATCATGATTAAGGACACCCAACGTTATGGCATTTGCTAAATGATGTATATAGATCAGCACGCACATTCGTGCTATCCAATGTAGTTGTACATAGTTGGAAGGAATTTCTAATTGATAAGGAGTATTATTGCCTACGCTAAAAAAATATATGTATATAATTCTGATCATATATACTTTGTGTTACCGTTCTACATTGTTCGAATATCTTTTGAATTTCTTAGCGGACATAGATAAATTTCTTTCACATATTTCTATTGAAAATGGCAAAAAGCAAGTTTAAAACCTAATCTTATAAAATGTATGTATATTTATGTATGTAATTTGCTTGCAAAGAAAAACGTATGTTATTTAAATGACAAAACACACTGTCAGATTAACAGCTGGTTAGTCGGGTCAATGAAAACAATGACCTTCGATCTATATGCTAGTCACCGTATTTCAATCAGCCTGACAACCAACACAAAATATATCACACGTTTTACATCTGTCATGTGCTTTATAAAGTGTTCAACCCTTTACTTGCAAACAGTAATGTTAAGAAATTTATTTTGCGATTCATTTGTCTTCAATGTAGTGTCGTATAACAAGAGGGCTATGATGGCCCTGGAATCGCTAACCTGATTTTTTTTGTTCACTTAAGCTATATAAGCCTCGCCCCCTGGCAGCCATAGTTTCAGACCAATCAACTTGGCTTGAAAGAATCTGATAGAAGGTCACCATAGGAACGTTTCTACAACATTATTTGAAAATCGGCTAGACACTTTTGGAGGAGAAGATTTTTTAAGTTTTCACTCTAGCCATATAAGGCAAAATAGCCCCGCCCCCTGGCGGCCATGTTTTTCGACCAATCAACATGGCTTGAAGGAATCTGATAGAGGGTCATCCAAGGAACATTTCTATAAAACTATTTGAAAATAGGCCTGACACTTTCGGAGGAGAAGATTTTTTAAGTTTTCACTATAGCCATATAAGGCAAAATAGCCCCGCCCCCTGGCGGCCATGTTTTTCGAACAAGGAATCTCATAGAGGGTCATCCAAGGAACATTTCTACAAAATTATTTGAAATTCTGCCTACCAGTTTGGGATAAGAAGAATTTTGAATTTTTTTTCATATCGTTGCCATGGAAACCAGAATTCTGCATGGACCCCAAAAATGTTAAGGAAATCTAGTGAGGTCATTGAGAGGATGCTTTCTGTGAAGTTTCATCCAAATTGACCCACTGGTTACTGAGGAGAAGAAGTTGACGCACGACGTACGACGCACGAAGCACGACGTACGACGCACGACGAACGACGGACAAAAGGCGATCACAATAACTCACCTTGAGCAAAGCTCAGGTGAGCTAAAAAGTGGGGTTTTTTATTTGGTGAATCAATTTAAAATGTTATATTATAGGTTATTGATCCTGTACTGTGAATTCATCGTTGGACCGAGTTCTTGGGTTGACGTTGCCGAGGCTACGTTCGCCAAAGAACGAGGTGGAACGATGATTTCACAGTACAGGGTCAATAACCTTTTTATTGCATACTTTCATATTGTAAACTATTTGGTTTACACTGTGGAGTTTTTTATATCTAGAGTTGATAATCGATTCAAACTGTTTGTTTACATAAGTAGTCATTTTGTTGCAAATGCCGTTTGAAAAATTGAATTATAACGGTGACGTTATTATTTTAAATGACGTCATGCTCGTTTACTTGATCTAATTAATGTGGGAATACACAATGAAGGTCTTCTTCCATCTGTGAATATATATATCTCTATAGTTCTTCAAGGAGCATTGTTTGGCTGTGAACTATAGTCCGATTTAAGGACTATGTCATGGCTGAAAGAAAATGAGTGGGTGGGGTATACAAGTTAAAAACTTCAAAACATAGAGAACCTTGGGCCATGTAACTATTATAACCTGGTCAGATAAGATTTTTGAAGTGTATCTGAATGAAAGAAAATAATTGAAAGGATAAGGTTGGTTATTTAAAGGCAAATTAAGTGACCACTTTTCGGCTCAGCTTTGCACATTGTTAAGTTAACTAATATATAAATAAATACCTGTAATAGTTAGGTAAAGTATCCGTGTAGATGCAACGAGCCTTCAAATTTCAAGTACATGCATACATCCTGTGAATATCTCTTACAAACATGAATGTGTTGATCAAAAAATTAATATTTGTATGGTGTGTTTACACAACTAGATTATACCTATTTAAAGGTTGGCGTCCAATACAAACATTGGGGGATAAAATGTACACAAGTCAACTGTTATAAAAACACAATCAGTTCATTGAGGCACAGATACACAATAAATATGTATATCTAGTGCTAAAGCAACATACAATTATGCTGTTTATGTGATATAGATGATATCAGGTATGTCACAGCAAACTTAACAGTATCTTATGTTCTAATAGTGAAGACACTGATCATACTGCATATGTGCATCCTGATCAGGATCTTCACTATTATGAAATAAGAGTATGTTCTTTTTTTGTGAAGTAACCTGAAATAATCTATGTTTCATAACAACATAGTTTTATATTACTTTTAAAAACACTAGATAAACATACTTATTGTGTATATATGACTGAATGAACTGAGTGTGTTGTTATAACAGTCATGTACATTTTATCTCACCATGGTTTGTATTGGACACCCAACCTTTTAATAGGTATTATATTGTTGTGATTACACACACTAGGAAATAATTATTTTTGATCAACACCACTGTGTTTTTAAGTGATTTGCACAGGATGTATGCAAGTACTTGTGAATTGAAGGCTCGTTGCATCTACACGGATATTTTACCTAACTATTACAGGTATTTATTTATATATTAGATAACTTAACAGTGTGCAAAGCTGAGCCGAAAAATGGTCACTTAATTTGCCTATAAATTACCAATCTAATCCTTTCCATTATTTTGTTTCATTCAGATACATTTAAAAAAACTTATCTGACCAGGTTATAATAGTTACATGGCCCAAGGTCCTCTACGTTTTGAAGTTTTTAACTTGTATACCCCACCACCCATTTTCTAATTTCAGCCATGACATAGTCCTTAAGTAAAACACAATTAACACAAATCGAAAAAGCACACAGGTTTTGTTTAACACATATTCAGAACCTTCCTGTTCATACAAGAACTGACGTTTGTCTCAGTATTGCTGGAGTTAAGTCAATAGAAGTAGAGATAGAGTACAGGAAATTGCTGTTATGGGGTCTAATATGCCAACAAATGTTTACTTATCGATTGTCCTCCTTTTACAATTACGGTTCTTCTGGGCAATTAGGATTTATGCCAGATATTGTGAAGACATTAAGAAACTACTCTTTAGAAAGTTAGTTATATATTAAATGTCATGTCAACTGGTTTATTTTGAACGGAAACCCATTGCATTGCCCGCAACTAAATTAATGGACATGAAAATTCTACCTGGATAACTAGGATTCAACAAGATCGACACTTCACTAGTATTCTCTACATTAAGCCACATTTACTGTACCATGCCGAACTTGGGGAAATAAGCAGGTCAGCCCTGTCTACATCACTATCAAAACAGTGCGTCAGTGTCGTTAAACCAATAGCATGGCACTTCCAAAATCGTATAGGAGTTACTTCCTGTCTGCATATCAT
The DNA here is from genome assembly GCA_031761405.1 of Serripes groenlandicus. NCBI lineage: Eukaryota > Metazoa > Mollusca > Bivalvia > Cardiida > Cardiidae > Serripes > Serripes groenlandicus. The sequence goes on from JASEVX010000013.1 coordinate 49,300,894, forward strand.
ATTAGAGTATTATTAAACTCTTCTATTAAGTGACAATAATTGAAATGTATAAAATATAATTGTGAATAAGTAATATATAACAGGTTCATTTCTTTGGATGATAATGGAAAATTTGTTGGGTTGTTATCAGGATTGAGAAACATATTGGACAACAATGAAGTAAATCATCATCTTGTATTGATTGTTGTATCTATACTCAGCAAGTTCTGTTGTTTTTTTAATTGTGATCATGTTTTGACATTTCATTCATCATTCATTATTCATTATTTCCTTCATGCATTTATTTATCCATTATTTCCTTCATGCATTTATTTATCCATTATTTCATTCATGCATTTATTTATTCATCATTTGATAGTAAGCCATCAGTCGTTCATGCATTAAATCACTCATTCGTGCATTCACACATTCATTTATTCCAACACTTACTTACTTACTTTTTTCAATCACTCAATCTAACACTAACTCACCACCCACTCACTCACTTACTCACCATCCCGAACCACACACTCACTCACCTGTCCATGCCCTTCGCTTTCGTAACAAGAATGAATGTATATTGTTTTATGGCGCATCGACAGCTAAGGTCATTTAGCGCGCAATTAAATTTAATTATTCATGATCCCTGGGTAAACAAACCAGTACTAGGCTAGAAAATGTGCCTTTCCCAAGGGCACTCCATTTCGTAACAAGGATGTATAATTTGTATGTGTTGAAATTTCCGTTTATATATGATCCTTTCTTAGTAAGAGGTTCATGTTCAAAACTTTGCCTGATTCGTTATATATATATATTACGTTTTGTAGCCATGCCAATGCATATTAAGGGTTATGCCAGGGAGTCAGAATTTTCTCGAGATGAGCAATTCTTCCCTTCCCTGCTTAATTTGACATCTGTTTTTTATGAATACATCTTATCTTGTAATAATTGCACATCAGGTAATGGACTAGCGGGAACTGTCTCTCGTTTATATGTTGTACCTTATATGTTGTAAAAGTTAGCTCGCCTTTACAGCTGAAAAATAAAATATATATTATATATAAATTTGCATGGTGACCTCAAATTGTCCTTCAAAAATAAATGGGTCCTTGTCAGATCATCAATAAATGAGAATATTACAAGAAAATGCTGTACCTTTATTGTAAGAATATGGCCTATAAAATGAGGAAACATATTTTCTTGGTATACTTTGTGTATCAACATATATCACGAAGTGTAGGAATCAAGCCATCGACACAAGAAAATACACATTTATAAACAGATACACGTGAAACAAAACAGAAACAACCCATTCGAAATCAAGGATATTTTATGGTACCGACATAGGAGGTACAATAGTTGAAGAGAAACGTATATACAACAAAATCAAGCTGTGATTGGGTAATTTAGAAAGTACATGCTTGTCTGTTTGTTTTGTTTGTGAGGTTAACTTATTCAGTATGTGTGTGGAAAATCAAAAGAAAGAAAACTGAAAGGAAAAATGTGTGAAATATAGATATAACGCATATATAAGACAAAAATACCAGCAATTTAACTGTATTGTGAGGAATAGGTTACTTCGGTTACTTCGTTTTACAATCAGTGCATCAAATTGTTTTGCTTGAATTAAAATATTAAATACAGCGATACATATACTTTTTTCCTGGCCTTTCGATGTAACAGATATATAGACTAGAGAGAGAGTTCTAAAAAAAACTAATCCGGTTTCTGGCAGAAAAATGAGCAAAGAGAGTCTGACACACATTTTCAATTGGCTGTCACATTTCCATGAGAACAGAAGGTTATGTTTTAAATATAATTTAATATCTGGCTGTAGGAAACAACATGATAAGAACTAAAAACAGAGTTATCTCATAGAATGTAAACGGTCAAGTAAAGGCACAACTTGATTTCAAACGTCCACGGCCTGTATCAATCACTTTGGACCCTGAGAACAAAGTATATATCAGTGCATGGGGTCTGGGTTACAAAAGATATCAACTGAATTCGAAACTTGCAAAATGCAAAATGCTTATTCATAGGAACGAGTCATAGTCGGTAAGGCATAGGGCATTTTGTTTTCATTGCAATAAACTGTATGTTAGTCATGATAGATAGTCCCACCCATAGAACAAAGTATCCACGTTTCGATTGGTTTTAAAACATCAAAGACAATTGATGCTGTAGGAAAGCAGTGTGTTGCAACAATCGAAGTATTATTATCAATGTTACGATTGACTTATCATTGCTTTATGCTATATCCAACTATACGTAGTGTTCTGGTTGGGATACATTAGGTCAATGTTTGTAAACAATAATTTATCCTGGGCGCAGTCTAACAAGAAACCAGTGTGCTATCACGAACAAACCACATTTTGGATGTTTTGAATAATCAACATTCATTCCAAGTTCCAACATTCGACGACCGGCTAAACTTGTCTAAACAATAAAGACCTCCGATGTCCTTCAGATGTTTACACCACTTACTGTTGATTTATCGTAATGTTCACAAATTGCATTACTGTTGAAGTATGTAGTGGATGTGCATGGTAATAACAAGGAGATCGTGTTTTTATAGCCATCAGTTGATGACGTTCTACAGTGAAAACCTCTCTTTAGCAAAGTATAGCGTGAACAAAGAAATACATCTGTTTTAGGAAGCTGGCGCTCTAAAGAACAATGTATCTTTATCCAACATTGTTTTGCATCCTCATTACGAATATTAAGATTCCTTAGTCCGTATTTCCATTTGCATTACCTGGCAATTAGACAAATATAAACTTGTTCTAAAGATTATTTTGCTCGACACAGATGCCGTTATGGGCGGTTGCATTTTATTTCTTACTCCACATTACATAGTTCGCATCACACACATCAACATGCATGATACATTTTACTAAATTCAATGCTCAAAGAATATAGAAGCACTACCTTAGCCTCGCTTTTGATGAGATATGTAATTTCGTAAATATATTATTTTGAAGTGAGTAGCGACTCTTACAGTTTAGCTTGACTGACACGAGTAAAGAAACGGTTAGTTGTTACAGGTAGTTTACTTATTAATTATTGGAACCCCATCCCCTTTGTAAAGAATGTTTTAGATATTTAGGTACACATTTAGATTTGGGTACTTAAAACATAAGGTAAGAGAGTCAAATAAGGAATTTGTGTGTCAAAAGACGTACAGAGGTCTAGATAAGGAGAAGTAAAGCGGGGTTTTCCCACCATTATCGCTCTTAAAACTCAACCAAACCATATAGTGTAGGTACTCAAAACATAATGTCAACAAAGGATTTGGAATGTGAAAACCGTACCTTATCTAAAGCTCTGGTGTATACATGTGCATTTCTTTATTTTGCATTATTCTGTATTTTATAAACGTATACAGAATTTCCACTTTAATATCCTTTCCTTTTGTTTGAATATTATATAACAGATATTTTCGCTTTTCTTATCTGAATTATTTCCACACTTACAGTCTTAATATGTTGCATGTGATGAATACAGTTTTTGAAAACATTGTTATTAAAGGTCAATTGCCCATTAGGAGGAATGTCTCCTTTTGTCACAAAATTGTCGTCTATATTTAAAAATGTAAACTTTCATTTATAGGGCTTTTCCCATGGGGTTTTCAAAGTCGTATTCAATAAACGTGTTGTGTGTGTGGGTGAATTTATATCTTAAAGGTAGTCATTTTAAACCACCTGTGGGCTCGGTATGTAAACTAAGATCACACATATACACTTTTATCAACAGTTAAAAATAGATCAACCTTGAAACTTCATCTTGTAATTTAGATTTGAGATTTTATTAAAAGGTGACTCTACACCGTCATATCCTGTTTTGCTCGACTGTACATATGAGTATATATAAACACCTTTTTCAGCAGAGAAGATCAGGATAAGCATGCACATTCATTCCGTGTAATCTTGGTCGTTAATTGAACTAAAAGTTTAACTACTCAATACATGTGCAAACAACTTGTTTAATGAGGAACAATGTTATGAGTTTAACCCTTTCTCAAATTCCTATTCTTTTTTACGCGTCTGCAGCAAACGACTTTGAACAACGTAGTGACAATCGAAGAACGAGCTCATAATGAGCATTTCTTTCCTTTTGTCACAACGTTTTCAAGTATAATCAGTAAATATGTAATTTTAAAATTTTTATTTGAAAATGATTAACATTAAAGAACACATCATAATGAGGGCTAAAAACAGCATGTTTGACACACAACTATCGTTCGATATTTCTTCGGTATAAAATATATGTATAACCTAATAATATTGACCTGATCCTGACAGTTATGAAATATTCATAGTATTCATAAAAGTGTTTGCATGCACTTTAAACTGCGCAAATTATGTCAAACGTTAATGAAAAATACCTTTACCTCACAAAAAAACACAGAGGTCATGATCAGGTCAGCATTGTCGAGTTATACGTCTCCCTTCTTTAAAAGCTGAGTTGTGCTCCAGAATCAGAACAACGTAATTGTGTTTGCAAAAAATGCCTATTGATCCATGCTACCAAATGAAAGTTTAATTGTGTTTGTTATAACTTATCGAGTAATACGTATCCCTTCTTTACGGAATGAGTCGTGCTACAGACTAAAACAACCTAATTGTATTTGTAACACGTCTCCCTTCTTTACCAATTGAGACATGCTCTAGACTCAAAGCATCCTAATTGTGTTTTTAAGAACCTGTCGAGTAATACGTCTCCCTTTTTTACCAATTGAGGCATGCTCTAGACTCAAAGCATCCTCAGTGTGTTTGTTAGAACTTGTTGAGTAATACGTCTCCCTTCTTTACCGATTGAGACATGCTCTAGACTCAAAGCATCCTAATTGTGTTTGTAAGAACTTGTCGAGTACTACGTCTCCCTTCTTTACGACAATGCGTCATGTTTACCTACTGACAGAAACCTAATCGTTTTCTTTAAAACTGGTCAAGTAAAACGACTCCCTTCCTTACCATAATGAGCTATGCTCCAGACTAAAAACAACTTAATCAAACTGGTCAAGTAGAGCGTCTCCCTCTTTTACCATAATGAGCTATGCTCCAGACTTAAAACAATCTTATCGTGTTCGTTAGAACTTGTCGAGTAAAACGACTGCCTTCTCAACATAATGAGCTATACTCTAGACTAAAAGCAATCTAATCGTTTTCGTCAGAATTCGTCAAGTTAAACGTCTCCCGTCGTAAGCATAATGAGCTATGCTCCAGACTCAAAACAACCTTATTATGTTTGTAAGAACTTGCCGTGAAAAAACATCTTCCTTCTTTACCATAATGAGCCATGCTCCAGAATAAAAACAACCGAATTATATTTATAAGAACTTGCCGTGTAATACATCTCACTTCTTAACCATAAGGAGCCACACTTCAGACTAAAACCAACCGAATTGTGTTTGTAAGAACTTGCCGTGTAATATATCTCCCTTCTTTACCATAATGAGCCATGCTACAGACTAAAAACAATCGAGTTATGACAGGGAGTTAGACGATTGTTTTGAGGTCATACCACATATCATTTAATTCAGTAGAAATATATATATTTTGGAGCAATGGAATATCAGGACTTCTCACCAAGGTCACCGGACTCTATAATCAGTACGGTCAATGAACAATATATATTTGATATGCGAATTAAATAAATTTACTGAATTTTTGAATACCCTTAGCATAGTGTTTAATTCAGCCACATAATATATATTTTGGAATATTTAATTATCAATAACTCCTTACCTAGGCCTGCGGGACCGAATGATCAATACGATCGTTGAAATTCATTTTGTGAATTTTGTAAAATAACTGCTCTTTATAGTACTTACAACATAAGGTTATTTTAGTAATAACATATTTTGTAGCATGGATTAATATAGCCAGAACTTCTCGTTTAAGCACAGCTAAAATGAATAGATAATAATGCATTACATACTGAGGATAAATCATAAACAAAAAGGTACACTGTTTAAAAGGTCAATTCCGTCGGGAGTTATTCATGTATCAGATTAAAACTTATCTTATTTCATATGTCGACCACATCTCCTTCTGGTTTTATTTTAGAAATATCTTACCCTCTGTTGCGTTCATCTTAAAAAGCTAAAAAACGTAACTTGTACAATGTATTGAATCTACAACGGAATATAAATGTTTGGATATGTACTAAATTGGGACGAAGCTATCTTCCTATTTAAGAGTGCAGTTGTCCGAATAATGTAGTCAGGCATTCAGATTGAAAATAATACCAGTACTTTTAAAAGCAGTGTAATGCAATTGCTAAGTGATGCAAATCGAATACATATTGTTGAAAGCAGAATAAACAACAATTGCTGAGTTATAAATATAATACTCTTGAAAGCAGATTAAAACACCACGCATGAAGATATAAATATAAAACCATTGAAAACAAAGTCAAATCATTGCCTTGTGGCATAACTAACTAAGATATGTTGAAAGCAGAGTAAAACAACACTCATGATGATATGAATATAAAACCATTAAAACAAAGTAAAATCATTACCGTGTGGCATAACTAAAATATGTTGAAAGCAGAGCAGAGTAACACGCATTGGGCCGTGATATATCTTTGAAACTGTTGAAAGAAGAGTAGAATACAATGTGCTGTGATATACCTTTTAAACAATGGGCAGCAGAGTCAAGCAATAAGTGTATAACAATAGGAAGCTGAAATATATATCTATACAACTGTTGAAAGCAAAAGACAACCAGAATGTACCATGATATAAGTATTTAACAATAGGAAGCTGAATAAAACAGTTCACAGTGATTACTGTTAAACGTTGGAAAGCTGAGAGAGAAGGAGAGATAGAGTGAGACAAACAGATAGACAGACAGACAGTAGACGGAGAGAGCAGGGTTTTTTGCTAGGCCTACACAGGCCCACACAGAGATTGCAATGCTGATCTTCATTATTAAGTAAGTCATAGTTTTTTACTAAATGAGAAATTTCTCCTTTTACCACCATAATGTTTCCAACTCAATTCAATACTATATATATACATGTACATATTTAGGTGTGGATATTTTTATCTTGTTAGAGTCATATGTTGCAGATTTGTTTTTCGTTTTTTGGAAAGGGTTAATTCACATGCACCTCAACTTACTAATCCAATTTAGATCCTTTCAAGAATTTTGATAACCGTAAAAGCGATAAAAATCAATCTGCTGACATACTTGAAATAAGGAATTACTGCCCTTTATACTATATATCATATGCCATTATACATCAATATTTTCTGGAAAAAAAATATATCTCAATAAATCTATTTCTGTAATCCATGCTCATTCAAGCTCTGTCATTGTTACTACATTTTGTAAATTAATATATATATATATATGAGCCAGAGGCCTTTATACTTCAAAAAAATAGGCTTATTGAATTGAATTGAATTGAACTGGCAATTTATCTTATGCGACCTTGTTGTTGAAATGAATCGATACCTCATCGCTTGTAACGTGCTCCTCTAAATATATATATGACGCTATGGATAAATTTATGCATAGGGTCATATTTATTTTTAGATGAGCACGTCCCTTGTGGTTATAGTATATAAAACGAATTACACGCTCGAATATAACATCCATATATGTAAGCCCTGTGTTTTCGTCCAAATGACATATCAAGTAGCCTACTTAGGATACGGTAGCGATATATAACTACGCCATAGATCTACTTGAATGAATTCATCCAAATTGACTTACTGTAAGTACATTTATTATCATATTGATCTCAAAATTGATTCTACAATCTATGTTTAATATTTACCTGTATAAAAGTATGATAACACATTATTTGTATTATCATAAAGTACACAAAAACAAACATAACATATATATATAACAAGGTGGTGAATATTACCATTTTGAAGAATCATCTTACCTTGTATGATCCGTTTATGACACGTTTACAATCCAAACACAGAATATTGCACGATCTAAAAATGCATGTAAACATAAACACTCGACCATAACATTGGCGTTTATATAACTACACACACAGACGAAACATATACTCACTTGTGGCAGGCTAGTATCATAGTAAGTATTTAACCCTTTACCACATACAACAAATCTGCAGCAGACGACTTTAAAACATGGTGACAAAGACCTGGAAAAATCTCCTTAAAAGATCATTTAATTGTTAAATAAAGAAGAAAACATTGTGGCCAAATGAGAAGTTGCTTATCATCAGCAATTTCAACTTTGGACACAATTTTTTCAAAAGTCGTCTGCTGCTTTTGCGTCAAATGCGTCTGCAGATGGGAAAGGGTTAAACTATTTTTGTATTATAAGGAGTTGTTTAGTGATGTGTTATATATGCACCAGTGAGTACATGTCTTGGCGCGTAGCCAAGCATAACGTACGCAAATGCGCACAACTCGTCAAAAATCGTAAAATAAAATGCATTGAAACTGAATGATGAAAGTGGTAAGGATTGATGTCAATAAAACTGCATGTGGATATAGCTAATTTGTATCATTTAAGTTTACCATATATGCAAAGTATCAACACTTTCATTACGGCATATGACCAGACCGCCGTCCTCATCTGTGTTTATAATCGATTTTCACACAGGTATGCCCCTGATAGATGTTAGCCTTTTTCTAAAATATAGACACATATTGTTACATCGGCAGCAGACCAGTTTTTGAAAACAGTACTGTATTACAATGTTTTCAACTAAATCTATATGCAAAAAGATATAGATACAGAGATTATTATAATTTCACACTTTTGTCGAGATGTTCTAAAAGTCGTCTGCTTGAAGCCTTCAGAGTTGATGGACATGTATGTGGAAAAGGGTTACTCAGGAAGTCCATTCCTGGCGTGTTCATGACAAAAGAACACAAATATCTGGCCGTGTATCGATGGCATGCACGGTAATCTGTTCTTAACGTACAGTGAATATCAGAAAAATATCTGTGAATAATTGTCAAACTTTGCATTGCAATATCGATCTGCAAGCATGGATGCGCATGCCAATCTTGGTACATGTACAGACACTTCTAAACACATATACATGTGAAGAGAGTAAATAAATAAAACTTGACACCTGATATAATGCGTTTGTAATTAAAATATACAAACTACATCCGCGTGTCCGATTTTATCATAAACATTTTATCGTCTATCCTTGACTTTCGTTTCGACCAGGATGTTAAGCCAACCCTACCTTTGAAATAACGTCGTTTTCGACGTCGAAACGTATGTTTTTATAACAAAAACAGTGCGGTTAAAGAAATCGCTACTACTGTCTTGTTTGAATTGGTATTCAAACACCAATAATACTGAATTATAAATAATAAACTTACCTGTGTCATGATATAAATTACATGTATCTACCATGACGATTCAGATAACAATACTCGATTTTTGATGAAAATTTCGCTGGTATGATTGCAAAGTTATTACATAATTTTTAATTCACTACAAAATTTCCCGAGAGATTATTTTGAGAAGTACATATCATTACGATGACCCTTTCTACTACAAGTTATTAGAATTTCAAGAAAATATGCGAAGTCGATTTTTTTTTTGTAAATCAGAAAGACGTTTTATCGATGTCTTGCGTCGGAATGCACATTGAGCTATTTTAGCTGAAACGCAGTTTAAAATTGACAAACTTTTTTTCACAATAATCATCAATTGTATGGTATCATGAAATCTACTCTCTACAAAACATGGATATTTTGATTTATTTCTTCCCTAATAGCTATTTTATTTCAAATTATACAGTATACTTATAAATTGACATTATACTGGATACAGGATAATCATACTTGGAAATCTGTTTATATATATTATATATATACGAGGAGTGATCCAAAATAAATGGGACTTTCTTAGTAATTTTTGTTACGTTGTTCTGATAGCAAGGGTCTAATGTTTTTGTTCCATAATAACAATCAAAATAGTAAAGTTCTTTACCGACGTGCAAGAACGTCACGTACAAAATGACGTCAAATGAACAATGAAAAATGCTAAAAGTTAAAATTATATCACAACGTAGACACAAATCAAAATCAACATTTGAAATGTTTATTCAGTGAAGATCACCAGAAGTCAAGCAGTCACTAGCGAGGTATACATACACATATTTGCAGAAATCAGTGGGAAACTAATTTCACTTGCAAAAGAGCCAGTTCTGATGTTGAAAGGAACAGTGTGCGTGTCGTTTTACCCATATTACTTTGGTCATTTAGTACACATGACATGTTACGCATTTCGCTGAACAATGTTTATGGAATGTCTTTAAGCAATGGCTTCTGGAGAAGTTGATGCAACAATTGAGTTTGATATATAACTTTTCTTAAAATATTTATTCACGTTTTCAAACCTACACGTTTCCCTTCAAACGGCGACGTCAGAGTGACGTTACTACCTTGGCCCGCCCCCATTGTACTTACAATTTTCATAATCTCCCAGAAATTTTCTTTGTCAACCGATTATTCAAAAATTTGTCATGCATTTATGAGAAATGTTGACTGTTGAAAACAATAAGGATTATTTTCTACAAGTTTGATTCGTGTCGAAATTATAACAAAATTCCTATAACTACTGGATCACCCCTCGTATATACTGACACATCTATTTTGATGCGTAACTACCTGCAATGTAATTATCTTCGCATGAATCAGTATCAACCCGTCATTACTCATTAATTCACGAAAGTTTTATATGGTTGAGTAACGCGTGCGCAATTCTCACGATAGGACTTGTCTGATGCAACGTTTTCTGACAATATATCGGTTATAATGTTTTAGTTTGTTTGCGGGATGTATTTACTTTATTATTGTCATGCAGTTGTGCTATTCAATATATGTTACACAATTCAAATGAAGATGTATATCGGCTGTGGTGCTATTACATCGTTGTATGCATTGTGAATTTGCAAGTTTGATAATTTTACGAGAACCAAAATACCAATCAATTAGTATCAATGAATTTATATGAAAGAAAATCAATCATAAACCAAATTATCAATCAATTACTATGAACGAACATATCAATCAAACTGGCATTTTGTCAAGATTGGGAGAATGGTATTTTTTAAACAGTTATCTGAAATACGTGATAAAACAAACAAAAAGACAAATGAACTAATTATACTTTTTAGAAAGAACATCAGTTAAACATCGAAGTAAACAAGTCAGTTAGTACATATCAAAATCTAAGTATTCTTTTGTTGTATGTTTAATGTATTTTCTATATAAATTGCAATACCGTAGTTCATTGAATCTTTAAAGAGAAGCACATAAATACAACCTACCATTATTTGTTATGGGGTAGCTTACTTAAAAGATTGAAATTGATGTGTATTCATTTTGTTAACTTGGATGCGTATCTAGATATAATTCGAAGACGTTTTACTGCATTGTGATTTATTAAGTATTGGCTCGATAGATATTCATGAAATTTTGGTAAATGGCAGCACGAAACAGTGTCCTAAATGACATATCTTTTTAATAAAAATCTCTGGGTCAAATTCTTAATAAATCAGAAATAATCTTATAACTGTTATAATGTTTTGGCGAAACTTTTATTTTAATTAGCATTTTGTTATATAATTTGTCATGGCAGATGTATGGAATTGATATCAGCACGCAGGAAGTTCTATTCCATGCTGTCTGCCGTCTATTTTATCCGAATACCACTTCAAACGAGAAAGTGATAGCGGTTTCATTAACCACACTATAATTGTCGCAAAAACACACGTTTTGACGTCAGAAACGACGTTTTTTCAAAAGTATGATTCCACCTTAAGTGTGGGTATGTGTTGTGTGCATATCGATCATTTTATATTGCGATGTGAACTACACAAAGTCGTCTGCTGCAGATGTGTGGGAAATGGTTATAGAAATGGAAAAGTCTCACGATTTGGGGTCAGCTTAAAGCCACAATTGCACTGTTATGTACATAGAAAAGTCGTAAAGGAGGTTACATTCAAGTTAGGGCACAGAACCACCCGAGCCTTCACTGTGTATTCCAATTGATCCCTAGTCACCAAGACGCGACCCAAATATATTAGATGATTATTCTGTAACAATAAATGGGTTGAAAAAATAAAGAAAAAAAGAAGGTTCGCTAAATTTGGGGTCAGCTTAATGTCCCCATTGAGCTGTAATGTACCTAAATAAGTCGCAAAGGAGTTACATTCACGTTAGGGCACAGAACCACCCAAGTCTTCCCTGTAGCTTCACATTGATCCCTAGTCACGAAGACGCGACCCAAACATATTAGATGATTACTCTGTAAAAATCAAAGCACTGCAGTGCTGACGGCCTGGGGTCTGCTGGAAGGTTGGAGAAGTAGGGAAAATGTGAAAGGAAATAACAATTGCAGCTTATGTTTATGTATTTATTGTCAAGAAGTTGAAAGATCATGTCAAAAATAGTAAATGTTATTAAACTGCCAATTTAAAAACAGAAGGACCGTGTTGGCACTATATCGCTCACCTGAGTGCAAATGCTCACAAGTATACACATTTAAAACATGAAGAATCAAAGGGAAATTTGACAGCAGGTTTAGACAGAATATTTTGAAGTTTCTGCATTATTATATTGAGAAATATCTCAATGTTCCATCATGTTGAGAAAGTGTTTGGAATATGCAAAACTCATCAAGACAATTAGTCTGACAAAGATTCAAAATGCAACATCCAGTGTGTTATCAAGATTTTCCTTCATTGGGCCTAGTGATCTATTTTTATTTACCCGATATGACCCTTATTCGAACATGGACTAGATATCATTAAGATAAACATTCTGACCACATTTTAAAAAACGTGGCCTCTACAGTGTTGACAAGATTTTCCTTCAATTTTGCCTAGTGAACTAGTTTTTTAACAGACATGACCAATATTCAAACTTGGCCTACATATCATCAAGACAAACATTCTGATACAGTTTCAACATGCTCAAGTTAAAAATGCAGCCTCTATTATGATAGCAAGATTTCCCTTCAATTTGGCCTAGTGACCTAGTTTCTGACCCAATATGACCCATATTCGAACTTGACTTAGATATCATTAAGACAAGCATTCTAACGAAAATGCCGTTTATACCTCCACAGCACGTGCGGGCACCTGCACAGCACGATTGAGGGAGAGGTTTGCGTTTGCACGCTACCTCTACGTCTTAGTTATAGGTGCATTGGTGGCTGAAGAGGAGAGGTATCATTCCCTTTACTGCCACTCTCTCTTGTGGGTACTGCCCTCTCCTTCTCTTTCAGTCCTCCCTTCTGTTATAGGGCATCTTGTAGTACTGTTAATCTGACACTTTTGTGATAAACTGTGTGTTAAATTGCTACCTTCTGTGAAGAGCGAGACTGGAATCTGATTAATGATGCGATGACCCTGCTTTTATAACCTGAGAGACACATTGGATGGTCGGCCAGACGCCGTCTTTCACCGGTCAATGTCTGCCCGATGTCCGGTCGGGCTCTGAGCGGCGAATTTGGCTCGGCGCTCGCCAGATACGTATGATGCCCGACAAGGTCGGGGTGTCGTGGGTTGGGGGAGTCGGGCACGGGCCCTATGGCCCCCGCTAAATCCGCCACTACATTTGCCACGCTTTTCATTTGTTTACCATTAATGTTTCGACGCATGAGCCCTATGTTCCCCGGTTAATCCGCCACTGTATATTTCACATGACTTCTTTCGTGGGGTGCGGGGAGTCGTGAATGGGCCCTATGGGGCCCCGCTAAATCCGCCACTACATTTGCCACGCTTTTTCTTCATTTACCATTATTTTTCGACGCAAGGGCCCTGCGACCTCCCGGTTAATCCGCCACTGTATATTTCACGTGGCTTCTTTCTTTTTTCCCGTTCCTCTTCGCGAATGTTAATAATGTTAACAAGCGTCCATATTTGACCTCTCGGCGCATTAATTTCTAAAACAATTTCTAAAAGTTTTTCAACAACATTAAAATGATATTTTTGGGGGGAGATCCTTACCTTTTAAATGCAGTTTTGTTGAATCCATGATGAACTATTCTCGCGCATTTTTTCTCGCGTTGTTTGGTGCTAACAGCAATTGGCATGCTGCCAACCCCAAAAACAATGGTATTACTTCTATGACCAGGGGCTAAAGCCCCAGGCCAATAAATAAATTAACAAAAAGGGTTCGTTAAATTTTGGATAAACTTAACGTCCCCATTGAACTGTAATGTACCAAGTAAAGTCGTAAAAGAGGTTACATTCTAGTTAGGGCACAGAGCTTAAACAGTTTCGCAATCTATGTGAAATAATAGATAAGTTTAAACAAAACTAACAACTATTACTTTAGTTCCTCTCTTTGTTCTAATAACGAAACCACGATTTCATTAACCCTTTCCCACATACAATAAATCTGTAACAGACGACTTTGCTCATAATATAGGTAACAACTATTTTTGAAAGAAAGTATTATCATTGAATAGAATAAAAACCATTAAGTCAAAATGAGAAATTGCTCATGATGAGCTATTTCACCTTTTGCCACAATATTTTCGAAAATGGTCTGCTGCAGAGGTGTCTGAAAGCGTTTGTATGAAGTGATGGTTACGTCATTAAACCGCTCAAGTGTTTTATTATCTCCTGTTACCTGCTAGTTATTGTTTTTGCATTTCAGGTTCATTTCGACACCGGAAGAAACTGGGATTGACATGTTTTTCCGAACTTAGCCGATTTTATTGAGTTTTCACTTTTAAAGAATATATCGTGTAAAATATTGACTGGTCAACCGATGATTAAGGTGTTTTGTACACATATATTTCGAAGGGATATGTGAGTTTATTTACCTTTTAATGTAAATCGAAATCGAATGTAACTATGGTCTACGCAATCTCTCTCTGTCTGTTTGTCTGTCTCTATGTCTGTTTGTCTGTCTCTCTGTCTGTCTGTCTCTCTATCTGTCTCTCTGTCTTTCTGTCTGTCTGTCTGTCTGTCTCTCTTCCTCTTTCACTGTCTGTCTGTCTGTCTGTCTATCTGTCTTTCTGTCTGTCTCTCTATCTGTCTGTCTGTCTGTCTGTCTGTCTGTCTCTCTTCCTCTTTCACTGTCTGTCTGTCTGTCTGTCTGTCTGTCTCTCTTCCTCTTTGTCTGTATTTCTGTCTGTCTGTCTGTCTCTTTGTCTGTCTCTTATTCCCCTTCTCTGTCTGTCTCTTCTTCCTCTCTATCACACATTTTCTCCCCCTCTCTCTCTCTCTCTCTCTCTCTCTCGCTCTCTCTCTCTATATATCCATATCTCCCCATTAATCTCTACTTCGCTACCTCGCTACCTCTCCCTCACTCTATCTCTCTCTATATATATCTCTCTCCCTCTCCCTTCTCTCTCTCTCTCTCTTTTCTCTCTTTCTCGCTCTCTCTCTCTCTCTCTTCCACTATATATCTCTCTCTCTTACTCTCTATTATCTAGACTGATCTTTGTAAATATGTTGGTTTGTAGTTGGGGGGGGGGGGTATAGCAGACAAGTTATATCAGATGGAAACGAAACTATTCAACATTGTAAAAATGCTATGCGAAACGTTGCGTAGGCACAGTTTCGCATGTACCTTTACTGCTCGCAATATCTTCAAGATTTGCATTGGTCTGACTTGGCTCATATATTTTCCAGCTAGAGTCACAAGTTCGAAGTTCAAGTTATGGAAGGTTCTCTAAGGAACTGCATTGAGAAACTCGAGGAACAAGTAAAACCAACGACTAATGATATTAGATATCGTCAGTACGTGGAGTATATCAATGCATTCCTTCAACACTTCGGGGACGAGCGAATCTTTCTAGTTGGGAGTACGGGCGATGGAACCAAACTAACTGTACCTACAGATCATGGGGATGCTGATTATTTAATCGTTACAGATCGAATGAAAGTACCTGTAGAAGCCATTAAGTTCAGATCCGAGTCAACGTCGTATTGCTGGATAAGAGCTAACAAACTTCCTCTTAATGTAGGTCAAGAGTTCATGATGAATGGCTATCTTAAAGCTGGTATGCTACAAGAATTACATCCGAAACTATTTAGCATTGTACGTGGAATTTATATACATGTATCTGCAAATATAGATCGAGTCAGGGCTGCAGATAAAGATAAGACGTCATTAGGAATCAGATCCAAAGTAGGACTGGCCCATACAACGTACAAACATATTGAGATACACGGTAATCTGCAACTGTATAGAAACATAATAACGATGGCGTCTAAACATGGTGGTATCGAGAACGCTCCTGTGAACCTTCCGAAGCTTGATGAAGAAGATTCAAAGATCTTAGATAGATTAATTGAACTCTTGAATATTGCCAAACGACCCGGAAACCAAGATGAATTTCATGGACAAATTGCCTTCTTCGTTGATCTGCTAGAAGAAGCATTAAGCAAAGAGCCTGCAAATATAGCAATAGCGTCTGAATTAAACGAAACAGAAGAGGCTCGTCCGAAAGCTTTGGAAGACGACGCTGAACGCAAAACGCGTGGAATATGTGCATCACAAATACAAACGGTAAACATTGGACAGCAAGTACCAGGACCATGTGCAGCTTTGGAGAAACCGCAAAATGACAATTGCGATTATTATCAAGACGACGGAAATGAGACAAAGTATGGTGAAGACGATATAATATTACAGTTCAAGAAAACCACTAACAAAGATTTCGTTCCTGCAATGAAGATAGATGGTAAACTAGAATGCATGGATCGTTGGAAGAAAAGGGTCACTGAACTTGGCTGGGCCAAGGACAAAATAGATGACATACATGGGACTGATGTGTTCTTAATTACTCGCGAGGCAAATGTTTCTCCAAACACAACCCTAGACTTCTGCCTGGCGTTTGGCATACAGGAACAGAAGCTTGTGAAAGGATTTTCAAAAGACCAAAAACTTGTTTATTTGATTTTAAAAACACTTCGAAAGGGGTGTTTTGATCACACATTTAAAGAAAACAGCATGGCTATTAAGCTTCGGACATACCACATGAAAACAGTTGCGCTGTGGACATTTGACAACGGATTCCATGCAAACGCCCGTGACATGACGGAACATGAACGCATTTTCTATGCTACAATGGATGCAGTAACATTTTTGGCAACGGCTGTTAACAACAAACTGTTGAAACATTATTTCACTGAAGACAATCTATTCGCCAATTTCGACGATTCAGACTTTAAAATGATTTCCGAAGTATGTGATACAATCCAGAGAGCAACTACAGAGACACTAGTACAATCGCTTAAAAGAAATGAAATAACATCTGACGAAATACGCCTTTCCAGGGATGAAATAGGTCTATTATTACAGTTAGAAAA
The DNA here is from genome assembly GCA_031761405.1 of Serripes groenlandicus. Classification (NCBI taxonomy): domain Eukaryota; kingdom Metazoa; phylum Mollusca; class Bivalvia; order Cardiida; family Cardiidae; genus Serripes; species Serripes groenlandicus. The sequence continues at coordinate 49,318,177 of JASEVX010000013.1, forward strand.
CGATGGGGGCAGACAAAATAACGTTGATAGGGTAAGACAGACGCTTGCCGATATAATAAGAGGTATAACTACCGCCAAAAAAGATCGCCAAGGCAACCAGTCTGCTCTGAAATTGGCTATACTGGATGTTTCTCGCCTTATCTTTCATGACTGTTCAACTTCCCTGTCAGCCAACAAAGAAACCGGTAGCGCACAGGGAAACGCACTAGTATTCGGCGAAACATTCAAAGCAGTTCAAACACTTATTCGGAAGGACAAAGGTCACTCGCAAGATAACAATAATGCAGTTATCAACTTTGCTGAAATGCTATGCAACATGAATCCGGAAGTCAAACGAGAGGTGGCAAAGATTGGCGGAACTGAAGCACTACACTCAGTCCTACTGGGATCACCTAATTTGGACATTGATACTAGAGCAGGAGATATCGAGGGTATTATGAAACTGATAGAACAATTTTTAACGGTTCCCGACGAATCGAAAGATAAGATTGCCGCAGAACTCAAAGTGAAATTGGCTCTCATTTTCTTGTAGAGCTGGGCCCGTATTCACCAACACGTCTCAAGTTCGATTTTCGGACTTGAGACTAGATTATCGGACTCAAGTACGTTTTCGAGATATAGTTCGTATTCACCAAACCGACTAAATTGAGAAACAAACTAAATGTTAGGATTTTCGGACTCGGGATTTAGTTCACTTTGGTGCGTGCTAAATTATCGGACTAAATTGAAAAAAACATTGCGTCTGAAATGTTCAAGACTGTCTCCTGCATAATTATTGTATTCGGGAAAGGGTTATTTAGTAGACTTTGTTATGCTTATGAATTATTCTTTTAGGTTAACCATTTCCTGCATACAGACGCATTTTGACACCTCTTCAGCAGGCATTTTTTGAAAACAGCGTGACAAAAGGAGACATTTCTCATAATGAGCAATTTCTCCTTTTGCATCAATGTTTTCAACTTTATTCCATGATCATACTTTCATTTAAGGAGATTTCCAATGTATTTGCATAGATGGTTTTAAAGTCGTTTAATGCAGATTTGTGTTGTATGTTGGAAAACGTTTACTTCTCAAACTGTAAAATCAGGGCTTTAGATTAACATTTAGAGTACTTTAATATTAATTTCTAAAATATTGTGTTATCTTGAAACATATGCATTTTAACGCCTCTGCAGCAGATGACCTTTGAAAACATTGTTCAAAAGTTGCTGCTGCAGAGGTGTCAGAAAGCATCTGTATATGTGAAAGGCCTAACCTAGGAACTAGTTTCATCAAAAATAAATGTCATGATGTAAAGTCCTAATTTTGTTGCTCTTGAGGTAAATATTTGACTAGTAAAACGGATTTCAATGAATTGTTATTTACATATAGATGTCTTATTACCAAAACATCAGTCTTAATCAGAAGCCTGTGGAAAAATTGGCTGTTCATAACCATTTAACTGAAAGTATATTTAAGAGAAGTCTGCTTTTAAACATATTTTTAGAAAAGTTATTTAAAAGCATTGTTGAAAATTGAGGAATTAATGTTTCCTTTTGCAGACGACTTTTGCAATATTTGTGGCAAAATGAGAAAAAGCTCATCATGAACAATTCCTCGTTTTGCCACAATGGCTTCAACTCCAAATAAAATTAAACTGTCAGTTATAGAGATTGACTCTGCAGCAAACACATTTTGAAAACATTGTTGCAAATGTGTAGAAATTGCTCAAAATTGGCAAATTCTCCTTTTGTTACAATGTTTTTAAATCTATTAAATTAAATTTAAGAAATTATGTTAGAATGTTTGTCTTAATGGTATCTATGTCAAGTTCAAATATGGGTCATATTGAAGGAATATCTTTTCAACACTCTGAAGCCTGCAATTTTTATTTCAGCAGTTTGAGACTTTGTCATGTGTTTTGCATTAGAAACGTCATTGCATAACTCATTTGAGCGATTTATGTCCATCATGGCCCTCTTGTTCAGGTTTTATTAAATATACATGTACATACATCTTATAGTACTTTCTGTTTTCTTACTAGGAAGGAAAGTGTAATTATTTGATAGAGTAAAAACATTGTGACAGAAGGCGAAATTGCTCATCATGAACAATATGTCTTGTTGTCATAATGTTTTCAAAATGCGTCTTCTGCAGTGGCGACAGAAAGCATCTACATGTAGAAAATGATTAACCCTTTGCAACTTACAGACTACTTCTGATGTATCCAGTGAAATAAACACTGAGATTTCTGATGAAGATTTTTTTTAAATTTTCTAACTTTAAAAACTAAAAATTCGACTTTCTTACATTCAGGTTTATCATGCTTTACTCCGGACTATGATACTTTTTAAAGTAATCTCCTTCAAATTCTTTGAATTTGAAAATGGCTTAATAAATGCTTCTGTTATGCCATTATATCAGAAATATTAGTTAATGTTTCAAAGTTTTGTATGTAAAATTTTCTTTCACAATATCTACAGCAATTAAAGTTAATATTTGACCTTTAATGTTTCACTTTTACTTATTTAAAGATCAATTTCAAGCCGAAGGCTCAATGTGTTCCATTGTGATCAGTCACTGTCCGGCGTACGTCAAACGGTCAAATCTTCTTCTCTGAAACTGCTGATGTGATATTAACCAAACTTGACATGAATGTTACTTTGGTGACCCTCATCAAAAATTGTTCAAAAATGTTTATTCTACATATAAATTGATTGCTGCGTAATCAGAATGGGGATTAAAATGGCAAAACTTTAGAATTGGTCTCCTTTGAATCCGCTTGTTTGAATTCAAAGATAATTTGGTAGAAATGTTCTTTGGGTGACCCTCTACAAAATCGTTCAAACCATATTGATTGGGTGAAAAGGGTAGTCGCCAGGTGTCATCATACAAAGGCTGAAATGAACGTCTGTATATAAGGGAAAGGGTTAAGAAATAAGACCCCCTACACTATTTTTTCCAACCTTATGGACCGGTTTAAAAGGATAGTCGCCAGGTGACATCAGAAACGGGTTGAAATGAACAGATATATTGGCCCTCATGTTTAAATATCGTTCATTGTCAATTAATTTATAAATTCTTTGAACTGACTATTTTAATTATTGTATATTCAAAGAAAAAAAGGCGACATCAGTACAAATTCAAAATATTTTGTGATCATTCAAATTAAAACATGTCATAAACATATTCATCGTCTTGTCAAATACTATTAAAAATCAACTTTTAATTCAAAAATATGCTGTTTAATTTTTGTTTACAATCATCTTTTTTTTGCATATATAGGGAGCACCTATAGATATACATTTTGAATATATTTCTATTACAAAATACAAGGAAGTGAAACCGTTTCAATTCGCTAGTGGTTATTCTGTCAAATTTGTTTTTCATTCAAATTTGTAGTTGAAAATGCATATAGTAATTGATTACCCTTGTTCCCTTTACTTTACAAATATTACGGTATTAAATTTCCAAAAAATCCAAATCTGCGGTAGCTGACAGTCTTGAGAATTTCTCATCAAGAAATATAAAATTATTTTTAAATTAATTTGATTTATAAATTAGAATATTACTTTTAATCTAGTTGAAAACAATTAAGTGTAATAAGAACATTGCCTTAAATCAATTTTTTCATTTTGCCAAAATATTTTTAAAAGTAGATTGGTTCAAATATGTATACACGGTCGTGACCCCTTATATATACAATCATCAACATATTTCCATCTTTGACGTTGGCAGAATATTTTCCGTCGTCCGGGAGCAGTACTCGACACTACTTCGGAGCATGTTTAGATCAACACACAAAATCGCCGCCTCACACAGGTGATGGTATAACAAGCTAATGCAGAATCTTCTCGAGACCCTGAATCTTAATTCGTTTCGATTTCCTCCTGAGACTATTCTTTTCATTTGCGAAATGGTCAATGAAAGGTTAAGGTACGGTAGCGCCAGAGATTCGCCATTACCAGTACTTCTTCAAGTGCTGGTAACCGTCGGCTTTTTCGCAACTGGCAGTTTCCAAGTTGTAGTAGGAGACTTGATTGGGACCTCGCAGTCGAGAGTTTCATGGACCTGCCGTCCAGTTGTTGAAGCCATCTTCGCGGTCAGACGCCGATGGTTTAATTTCAGCCGTAGAAATGCAATGGGTGCATGAAGAAGAGGTTTCAAAGAAATCGCAGCGTAGCAACTAAACGCTTGTTAAAGAAAATACCCGTCCGTGATTTTTAAAAAAATCACCTCCCTTTGTAACAATATATATCTATAAAGCCTATAAATAGCTTACGTCATCAAACAACAACCACTGAATGTCAGACGAGAATGCCGGTAAACCAAGTATTCCACAGCCTCAGATAAATTCATAGAATAAATCGATTAAATGATGGAGATACAGTTTTTCGCTGTTATCATTGCAGCAATAAATGTTGACGGTGTTCATAATTATTCACATGTTATTATTAAACATACTTTGTAACACTATGTCAAGTTCGAATATGGGTCATATTGAATAACAAACTATGTCACTAGGACAAATTGAAAAGAAATCTTTTCAACACTCTGGTGACTGCATCTTTTCAATTATAAGTCATTAATTCTAGTATAAAGAACTTTTCCCAGTCTAAAATCCATGACATTGAAACCAGTAGAAATATAAATATTTCCATTTATTACTCACAATAGGATTTCCAAATATTATTGGATGTATAAATTGTTTTCACATAAGAATAATGAAACCAGGGATAGATGAAGTGGACTATGTTAACAGAAAATGGTTCCACTCTCTAAATGTACAGGTATATGAATAGATAATTATCAAACATATTTCAACTTTTAAACATTGTGTATTTTTAACAAGAAAAGAATAATCGTGTATTTGTCTTTAACAGATGTAAACATGAGTGTATAAATATCACAAGCAGCTTAACAATTTGTTATGTGTATTTTGAATAAAATAAATATCCACTGTACTATAAGTTTTGGTTTATTAATATTATATGTATTCTTCTCTACCCATATAGTCATATAGGTTAAAAAGAATTCACTGTTAAGGAATATATTAGCCATTAATTGGACATTTGCACAGATTAATATATATCATAGGACAGTGGACAGTATGATATAGCTTCCAGCAAGTAATTTAACAATATATATCAACCTTGCAGTTTTAGCAATCATGGAGCTAAACAAAATGTTTAATGCATTGCAGATGATATGTGACAACATATTTAGATTAATAAGTATGGTGGCGAAATGGCCAGGCAGCATGATGCAAGGTATGGAGGGATTGCCAATTGTCTAATGAATTTGAAAATGGTAAATATTTATTATGAAAATGTTTTTACTAAGAAGAGAAGTGTTATTTACATTAAATCAGAGACATATAACTTGTATTTATATGTCTCTGATTATTATGTAGTTTGAATAGAATGTTAATATTCTTTGTTAATACACAAATACACATGCCACTTGTATGTTATAAATTGATTCAAGTAACATTGTTTTGGTCGTTTACATGTAAATCAACCGATTCAACCCTCGTTTGTCACACTTTCGAAGCGTTTCCCATGTAGAACACCATATATAATTGAAATGAGATACGTCTTACCCTTAAAATAATCCATAGAAAATGTGGGGTCATGCATTATGCAAGAAAGAACTCGCTCTGTGAAGATGAGGACCGTCCTTTTTACCACAATCCAGCTAGGCTGAAACTGGGTTTCCCTATCCTCTACTTTCACTTTCACACAAGGTCAAACTACCTAAAATTATCAAATCAAACAGTTCCAGTTCATCCTCTACATATTTACAAAGAATTTACACCCATTGTCACATATCCAATGCAGTTTGGGCCAGATGTACAACCATTTCTAGGCAAACAAAGTTTTGTTTACGCACTACTTGGCTCAAGTAGATCAAAGGGGCCCGCGGATGTATTTAGCGTAATTTGACCTTTATCCCATACACCACAATTGAAGAATATGACTTTTAATATGTATTTCTCTTTTCAAAAGCCATTGGCTGTATAAAGCTTTAAATGCTTCTGCATATGTAAACAAGTCCATTGTTAATTTTAATGCAACATTTTCGATTCTTGAAATCCCTGTAAAATTTATCTAATGACCCCTTTCCTGAATCCAGCTGAAGTCAGGAACGATTCAACGTAAGCCTGTTCAGAACCAGAGTTTTAATCGAACAGGCCTTTGGCATTATGAAAAGGTGGTTCCCAGTTTTACACTTTGGGATTAGGTCAACTCCAAAAGTTGGTGTAAACTACATAACATCATGTGTTGTATTACACAACAATGGGATTGACCAAGGAGATATTATGGATCATATGTTAGATGAAGAATTGGTAGTTGAAAATAGTGTTGTTCAAGGCAACACTGGTAAACAGATACAACTGCAAATAGCAAATAAGTTCCTTTAATACCCTTTTACACAATTAAAGTATTTTTTATAGTATTCAACTTAACAATTACACAATTTGCGCTGTGAGGTTATAATACTTAACCCTATAACTCATACTACAATTCTGTAGAAGACGTAATTCTGTAAGTCAGCATTGATTATGCACTTGTATAACCATGCATTTGTTTGTTTGGACATTCAAATGCAATTTTTTAATTGTAGCTAATGACATTTGTAAAAATTCTTAAAAGAGAAACAGTTAACAAAGTCTCATATTCTCATAATGTGTGCAACTCAGTAAAAAGAAATCCACATGTCTGTGGTTGAAACATTTTAGGAAAAGGAGCTAATGTTCAACCTAATCAAAGTTTAAAGTACTCAAGTTGTGACTTAAACTTGCTTCTGACAAACACAATGCTCCACTGTTAATTGAATTTAGTCTCAGCACAGTATAATTTGTTAAAGCAGTACAATTGCTCAAATTCGCATGTTTCTAGTTTTGATCAGCTTTAACATAACTCATGCATTTGTTTGTTTGGACATTCAAATGCAATTTTTTAATTGTAGCTAATGACATTTGTAAACATTCTTAAAAGAGAAACAGTTAACAAAGTCTCATATTCTCATAATGTGTGCAACTCAGTAAAAAGAAATCCACATGTCTGTAGTTGAAACATTTTAGGAAAAGGAGCTAATGTTCAACCTAATCAAAGTTTAAAGTACTCAAGTTGTGACTTAAACTTGCTTCTGACAAACACAATGCTCCACTGTTAATTGAATTTAGTCTCAGCACAGTATAATTTGTTAAAGCAGTACAATTGCTCAAATTCGCATGTTTCTAGTTTTGATCAGCTTTAACATAACTCATGCATTTGTTTGTTTGGACATTCAAATGCAATTTTTTTAAATTGTAGCTAATGACATTTGTAAAAATTCTTAAAAGAGAAACAGTTAACAAAGTCTCATATTCTCATAATGTGTGCAACTCAGTAAAAAGAAATCCACATGTCTGTGGTTGAAACATTTTAGGAAAAGGAGCTAATGTTCAACCTAATCAAAGTTTAAAGTACTCAAGTTGTGACTTCAACCTAATCAAAGTTTAAAGTACTCAAGTTGTGACTTAAACTTGCTTCTGACAAACACAATGCTCCACTGTTAATTGAATTTAGTCTCAGCACAGTATAATTTGTTAAAGCAGTACAATTGCTCAAATTCGCATGTTTCTAGTTTTGATCAGCTTTAACATAACTCTAAAGAAAGTGCAACATAATTCCGATCAATTTATGTCATATTCTTGAGTTTAAACGATGTACACAGTGATTATAGTTCAAAAAGTGATTTTCGATTTATTTGCTCCCCTGGCAAAAATTGCGTGACCTTTTACACATGCGCAATACATACAGCAATTGTCGCATTTGTTTAAACAAAATTGCATCTGAAAGCGGTTCGGCAGGCACACAATGCATACGCCGCGAACGAAACATCAGATAAAAAGAAGTAGAAATGGAAATAGAATGAAAGTAACCATTAAGCAAGGAAGATGGGAATTGTGGAAGAAGGATCTGATCGTATCGAAAACAAACAGATCTGAGGAAAACTCTTCTCGTTCTAGGTGAGTATTTTGTTCGGAAGGTTTTTGTGTTGGTTTTGACAACTCCAAATGTCTTGTATGCCTATACGTATTGAAAATACAGCCCTCAACTTTAATAAACCCGATATTTATATAAACACAACTCGGTGCATCATTTATTTTGCTTGAAGTCGCTATTTACTCTATCTTCACACACTAGTGTAACGTACACACGACATGTACAAACTCGAGGGCCCCCCAAAGGGGTAATTATTAACTCGCAACATGAACGTCGCCCCCACTTCCATGGACAATACACGGTCCCTGCTGCTTCCAAGTTTATGGATATAACTGTTGTAAACTACTGAGAGATTTATCTATGATTTGTTTCATTTAATAGGACACCTGGTGCAACAATAGGTTTCTACCCCTCGAACATTCGACTCCGATGTTAGACTACCTAGCTGTTGTGGGAGAGCACCTATCTGCACGTAAAACTTCTGTGAGTGTCAAGCATACATTTATTTAAGATGTTTTATTTCGTATTCTTATAGGATATGATCTGATAAATAATTTTGTCATCATAATAATTATTTGTGTATCCAATGAGTTATGCACTTTGATGCATATGTAGCAGACGCATTTCAAAACATTGTTGCAAAATAAGTAATTACTCATTAAAAAAAAAAAAAAATCCACAAAGTGTTTTTCAGTAAGTCGACTTTAACTTATACAGCTTTTCCAGTGTTTTGCCTAGATTTTTTGTTCAGCCATCTGCTGCAGATTTATTGTATTTGGGAAAGAGTTAACATTCTAGAGACTACTTCTTGACTGAAACTTTGTCAGACAGTTTATCTGAATTATATATAGGTCAAGTTTGGATATGTGTGATGCTAGGTCAAATACTAAGTGAAATATGAGAAAGACATAGAAGCTGCTTTTCTGAATCTACAATGATGAAAACTTGTTTTCATGTTTTTCTGATCGCAAATGATGGATATCTTTTTCAATAAATCGATATGGCTTGAACTATTTTTTTAAAGGGTCACAGAAGGAACATTTCTACTTATTTTTCTTGAAATCAGGATGAAAACTGAACTCGTCAAAAAATAGTCATGGTGGTACAAGTCTCATTATTTTCATGTTTGTTCATAGCAGACGACTTGAAACATATACTTTACCCGGTTATTATTAAGCCAATGTAGTGTTCAATATATGGTAAAAGGGAGAAATTCACTGCCCTACTAATGCAATGGTATTAATAGAGTTATCTATCTCATAAATAAAATACATCTTGGAATGTGCATTTTCATGAACAAAATAAAGAAAAAATGATGAAAATACATGTAGATCGTAATACTATAGATCAGTACATAAAGGTGATGATCGGGTCAATATTGTCAAGCAATACCATCCCAAAAAATGCATAAACTCTTTTATTTCGACATGAAATATCTCAAGATGTCGGATAGGTACACAGGCGTCCGAATTTCTATAACAACACAAAATGCAGAAAATCAAACAATACCTCGTCAAATACTCAAAAAGAATCTCTATATTGTATATACGCTATGATACAAATGATCGTAATTGTAATTTGGGGAATCCCGCGCGTGTTACTATAAATAGCCCATATATACGTCTATATAGTGTAATGATAATGACAAGGTGTGCAACGACATCTTACCCACTTGCTCGATTCGGACAATAATTTCTGCAGAACAACGTCTAAACCGACCTGGTCCAAGGTAGCGACAGGTTCATAAATGATTTTTCCCATGATCCACCACATCACTAATTTGTAGTTGTCCTGACCGCCATGCGCTGACGTCACACTAATCACGTTCCGTAGCGAATATTTAATGCTTTAGGTTCATGAATGATTTTTCTCATGATCCACCAAATCAATATTTGTCAACCGACCACTACGCCGGCATTTTTAAACATGTTCATATCTTTTGCCACATGTCTAAAGGGTATGAGCGTGTCCCTTCTAATCAATATTCAAATTCAAATATATACGATCTTATTGTTCGTAGTGTTCATCGTAATGTTTATAAGGATTTAATTCAACTGTAATTCGTTTGATCCAAATTTGCATCTCCGTTTCGGGAACATCTTGTTAGCGTCATAATAATGATCAGTAACACAAACACATCAGCTATAACTGCAATTGTTCCTGATTATAAGTAGTATTTAAACTAATAATCGTCTGGAAATCGAGAGAAAACATACCTATATACATTTCTATCTTTTTCGAAATTCCTACCAATCATGTCCGTCATAAAGACTACACTTTTGTGTGTGTTGTTTTTGTAATGGGTTTTTATCTCGTTTTTAACATTATTATAGTCATTAAACCTCTATATGAATGAGCAATCTCTCCATTTGTCACAATGGGTTTAACTTTGTTCAAAACTTAATTTTTATTTGTGTTTTAAAAGAGTCGGATACATCTATATCGTTGGATTTAGTTCATTTACATATTTGGAATTAGAGATGTCTATATGTATAAGGGAAATGGTTGAGAGCACGCAAACCGAACGTCAACTATTTGCTAACAAGAATATATATAAGTTCGCGCCTCTACACAGTATTACTAATTATATTGCGTTCACAAAGTTTTTAGTTTTTAGTAGCTCTCTCTCTCTAAAAACATGAAGAAAATGGTGAAGGCTCTGTTTCAAAGACGTCACAAGCTAAAAATGTAAAACTTTTGTCAAAGGTCGTCTATATATATTTATATCAGGGGTAAGATTATTCTGACTATACTTAGATTATTGTCGTTCTTTGTTTAACTAAATATTTCCCCCTTGCAGACGCATGTTGACGAAACCAAAGCAGATTTTTTTCATACACAATGTGACAAACGAGAAAAGCTCATACTAAGCACCTTTTCCACAAAGTGTTCAACTTTTCTTCATAGTTAAACTTACATCTAAAGATAACCGAGAGTAATTACTTTGCGACCATGTAAAACACATATTGTTTAGATTTCAATACAGATAACTTGGAGATATCGTTTTCAGAAGTCGTCTGTATGCGAAAAGACTACCGTAGAACATGTATATAAAGCGCTAACTGGTCCATAAATAAATATGTGTAACTGTATTGCCTAAAATAGATCAAAGCGCCAATGGCACTGTAGTGGCGATCGTATGGAAAATACTGCAAAGTAACAAGCAGTATATCGGTGTAGGGCTTGCGATGACTCTGGTGCGGGTATATTTGAGAATGTATCAACCCTGCATCTTTTGACAGTAGAATAATGTTAGTTTGCCAGAATGTTGTCTTGGTGATTATTTAGTTACGTTCTGAAATTGGTCATGATGTGTTCAAAATTAGGCCATTCCAAAGTTATGAAAAATCTAGTTGGTATTCGATAGACTACCGTTTTAGCTCATTAGAATGGCTATTTGTAATCTAAATTGTTCGGGTAACCACATGTTTATCACCAGGTCGTTAGGCCATATTAAGATAAAATATATTTTACACTTTAGAAATGACTAAATTATCAAGAAAGGAGAGAAAACAGTATCCATTAGTTTGGTGTTTGTTTCAATGATGTCCGATATTAAACAGGTCTGTTCAATTTAGTCCCTTCACATTGCATGATTGAGGGTTGTCAGAGACATATAAACACAGTGTATTTATATGTATCTGAGGTTGATAAACTGCTCCGAATAATGTGAGTGCAAAAACAAACACAAAACATGCTTCAAAAGCACAATTTCACTATTTGCCAAACTGTTCAATTTATAAAAATATAGCCATATATTATAATGCTCGATCTCCAAACCAAATTAGGCTACACTGTCAGCATTGATTGCTAATTGACACTAGAACGTGCAGACGTGTAAACATAACGTGTGAACACACTGACATCGTGTTAAACCTTTGTAAACCAGTCTTATCATCTAGACGCTTTCATATATTTAAACAACTACAAAATAAAGCGTTTATAATATTGAGATTTACAAACTCTTCTGGTTTTTGGTCTCGCGAGCTATTTATAGAACCTTTTTGAATTTCCAGATTTGAGTATCACCAGTGTTGCCGTTATTTGCAAGGCAGAACGCGCAATGATATTTATTATCTGCCAAATCATGACGAAGATAATATTTACATATTTTAACTCTATGTAGATAATGTCTCGATAAAACTCAAATATTAGTAACAATCCGGTACCAAAGTAGCACTGACATAATTATTATTAATCACGTCTCTGCATTAATGATGGAACTATAACGGATGTGAGTAAATTAGTTTGCAGTAAGGAAAAAAGATATCAACCGATTGTTCAAAACCGACTATGTAAATATTTTTCGTTGTTGTTGTTTCTGTTAGCATTGTGGCGATTGTCAAACCAATCGCCACAAAAATGACGACACGAAATTTCCACAGTATTTTACGTAACACATATTGTTTAGATTTCAATACAGATAACTTGGATATATCGTTTTCAGAAGTCGTCCGTATGAGAAAATAATATCGTAGGACATGTATATAACGCACTAACACCCACTGGTCTATAAATACATCTGTGTAACTGTATTGCCTAAAATAGGAAATGACGACACGAAATTTCCACAGTATTTTACGTTTCATTTCATTTGGATCATTGTACAAACTGGATATTCTCTTTTTCGGCAAATCTATTTGCTATTTTGATTATGCGATTCAAAGAAAGAGATTGAGTTAATAAAAACAAACAATGAAGAAAATAAGCTGACGCGTTTCTTTTTTACACACGGAAGTTTGTTTAAGGTATACATCACTCTAACGCCTCTATTTCTTATTCGTTTCTAATGAAACATAAAATAATTGTTTAAAATCATCATTTTAAATGTTCCACCGACCTATGTGCAAGGTTAATGTCACTATAATGCGTTTGTAAATCAAAGCACTCAAAGTGCTGCCAGACAAGGATTTACCGATCACATTTTTTATATCACATAAACTTCACAAGAAAACCTTGTTATGTCCGTTAATTGAATAATATTTGAGTTAAATGCATTATATTTTATACAAAGAATGGGGATCTATCGCAAAAACTATTATTTGACTGGCGGTATTTCACAGAGGTCGTTGCATAGTTGACACACTTACTGCTGCATTAATCACAATGCGTGCTAAATTGTAGGGGTCAGTCTAGCATGGCTTTATACAGTCACAGTCACAGCTGCCTCAAAACAATTGAGAATGTTAATTTTCCATAACATAGGTGACCCAATGCATGCACTGTATTTTTTCATTTCAAATTATCAATAAATGTGAATATTCAATGAGCAGGTTGTAGAAGTTGTTGATCTGAAGGTACTTATAGATCGGTCGGTGGCACTTTTTACTCTGTAGTGTTTTACACGATACACAATTTCTATTGATAATTATACCTTCCTATCCATTTCGCACCACGATGCGAATTTATTTTGAAATTATAAACATGAGGGCCGTGTTGTGTATGTGTACATCATTAACTGAAGAAACAGCTGAATAGCTTAGTAGAATATTAAATACTACAAAGATTAACATGAAATGCATGGGTTATATAGAAATAGTTTACACTAAGAGGCGTCGTTTTCAGTGGATACACTTTCATTCATGCGTTCATTTGTTAAGACAATATACACACTACTCCCCCCCTTCAAATGTTCAGTCATCAATTCAAATTGAATTTTGAAATCGCCATCATAATACACATGATAAACATATGCACATTCTGCTTTAATTATTTCCGATCGTGACTAGCCATTAGTTCGAATGTCCACGATGACATAATTAACATAATCATTATCATTTATAGCGTTACAAAATCCTAAACTCGTCGCCATTGTGTTGTGTATGTTTACAACATCAAATGATTGAACAACCATATAGCTTGCCACAATATTCAAAACTACAAAGATTTACATGGAATACATAGGTTACATTGAAATATGTTACACTAAGAGGCGTGGCTTTGGGAGTATATACTTTCATTCATGAGTTACTAAGTTAAGACAATATACACAGCACTCTCCCATTTCAAATGTAAAGTCATCAATTCAAATTCAATTTTGAAATCGCAATCATAACTACACCTGCGGAAAGTATGCACATACTGCTTTCATTTGTTCAGTGTGTGATTGACATCTGTAAAAAGTATGCACATACTGATTTATTTTGGCAATGCATGTTGCGCGTAAGCATGTCATGTTGACGGCGTAGAAATACATTTTATTTTCATATGCTAACAAGTTACCGCATTTTGATTTTTAGAGAAGAACTATTTGGCGGTTCGAAAGAACCGACATGGGTATTAGCTAGCAACAGTCTATTCATTTGTAAAAAAATATCCCACAGATCATTTATTTTCATTGACATTACATACGATCTGCAACTACCAAGGCATCTCTCTGAACTCGAGATGGTGTTCAGAAAAGGAAAACTGATATAGAAAGACAGATGTGAAATAATTCAATGCCGATATTGTAAAAAACTAGTCTAGATTCCAGTCTCAAAATGATGAGTGTCTCTGGATTTCGACTACTATAGCAATTGGCTCTAACATGCCCCATGCTAAAAACGATGTTATCGCTCTAGACTTTCATTTGTAAATAGAAATTATCACACGGCATAAACAGTTTCGGTGTCAAGAAAGCATCAACTGGTTCGCGTTTTACAGAACTATGTAAGAGTTTAATTTCATAGAGACTATTATACGCCTGCATGAAACGACGTCATCGCTTTTAGAATTTTCATTTGTAAACGGAATGATTTCATACTTCAAACACAGGTGTATTATAAAAAAAGCTTGAATGTGTTTTAGTTTCAACGACCAAGGTCAGACTACACGGCCGATGTAGTTGATCCTGATTAAAAACAATTAGCAAATTACTTACGTTTGTTATCGCAAAGCGGCGCTTATCTTAAGAGCGTTAATCTCTGAATTAGTCAACTGTATTGCGAGAGCTGTCGATATTGCTCCCTTTTCATTGCTAAATCTCAAAAACTATATTAAATGTCATGCTGTTGATCTCGATGAGATGATTTTATTAAAACCAACAATACCCAAAGTAACGCGGGAGACATTGCATGAGCAAGACCAAATTGAGCCTCCTAATATAAGCGTGGTCGCGTAATGTTAATTTTAATCATTTCTAACAGGCTGACACATTTTGGCATATCTAGAGCAGAGGACTTTTCAAAACATCTTGGGCAAGGGAAAATGCTTTTTCTACTATTGGGATAACGTTGTAAACTGTATTCAATTATCTTACATTTTTATAGAGACACCTGTCAGAGTGTTTAGCGTTGATTGTTTCAAAATTGTCTGTAGCAAGATTTGGTGTATGTTAGATAACCGTGATACACACGGCGTTTAAGAAATTCTAAATTTCCTAGAATGATAATGTTTTCATTCCTATTGCAAAATTAAATGTAAAACTTTTGAGGGTTACAAGTTATTTTTATGCTCAGATTTGTTCATAGCAGACAGCTCTTAATATATAATATATACTATTATTCTAAAGCCAATATTTACCTAACATTTACCCTAATCCTGATAAACATTGGTATGGCAATCACGCATTCTTATGAATTAAAATTACTTTCGTGTCAGTAAGCTTTTATATATGTTCGATAAGCACATCACATATTTGATAAAAATACATGTACATCGTTAAATTATACATATGTGCACAAAGGTCGGGATTAAGACAATTGTGTGAAGCTATTCCATCACAATACCCGAATACATCTACTTGTGTTGTCCATGATTTGTTGCCTGTATTGGTACTGAAACGCGTCGTATGATCGTCTTTGTCTTTGTATGTCCGTAACGCTAACATTTAGTGATTTATTATAATATAACATAGTGTTGATTCGAAAAGTCTTCAATATAGTGTTGTTTGACAACAGCAATAATACGACAATGTACGGTGCATTATTTCTCGTAGTGAACCTCGCAAAGCTAAAATATAATAATAAAACGAAATTCGAACCGGCAGCCTTTTTTGGTTCCGTACTTCTTAGTCTAATTTCAAATTAGGTTTAACTTATGTATTTTCAACGCACAAAATGTATAATATTATATAGCATTCACTCTGACTTTTCTATTAAAAGTTTTATGTAACATCATGTCCTAAAATAGAAATTGACGACATGTAAATTCCAATGTTCCAACCTTGTATGTCTATTTACCTTGACATGTCTATTTGTTATTATTTATTGACATTTTTACCTTCTTAATGAATTGAGAAAACACTTTAAAACATGAGTTTGTAATTTCGTGCATATGGTTTAATTAATCCATATTGTGTTCATGAAAACAAACAATGAAGAAATTGTGTGACACTTTTCTTTTTATACCTGGAAGTAAGTAATGGTAAGATATGTTTATTATGTTGTAAATGAGATATCTACTAAGGGGTTTACATTATTCTGTCGTATTTGCTATGATAGTTGACCGCCGTGTGTGCGTGTGTGCGTGCGTGCGAGCGTGCGTCAAAGTTTTGCTTCAAACAACTTCAACTACCTAACCACTTGGCCAACTGGGATGAAACTTCATAGGAACTTCCTCTTCATGTTCTCTCCCAAATTCCTTCATTTTTATTTGATCTTTGCGCAATTCTGGTTTCCATGGCAACCGAAAGAAAAAAACAGTGAAAACTTAAAGAAAATCTTCTCCGAAAGAGTCGGGCCGATTTTCAAATAATTTTGTAGAAATGTTCTTTGGATGACCCTCTATCAGATACCTTCAAGCCATATTGATAGATCCAAAAACATGACCGCCAGGGGGGGGGGGGGCCATTTTGCAGTTTATGGTTATATATATTGAAAGCTTAAAACCACTTCTCCGACTAGAGTATCTGGACGATTTTCAAATACTTAGTAGAAATGTTCCTTGGCTTACTCTCTTTCAGATTCCACCAAGTTATGTTGATTGGTATCAAAATATCGCTTAAGTGAACATTTTAAAAATCTTCTCCTCCCAAACTATTCGGCCGATTTTCAAACAAATTTTCAGAAATGTTCCCTGAGCGATACCTTCAAGATATTGGTATAAACACTTGGCCACCAGGAGGCGGCGCTGTTTGGAGATTCAAATTTTGCTTAATGGCAGTGGAGCGATACTGGCCCTATTGGGCCTCTTGTTTTTTACGCTCCCGCCCCCCCCCCCCCCCCCCCACCCCCCAACCCCCCTCCCCAACAAAATACAAACATTTGTAGAATACTTTCCTGTTGTTGTTATTTAACATAATTATGCAATGAATAGCAACTACTGTACATACATATCGGAATATATGGCTGTTAAATGCTAAGGTTAGACCCGTCATTTCTTTGCAACAATATGATGTGCACTAACTTACATTTAATGAAAACCGCAACATGACATGAATCTTATATATGAGTCTGCTGTTTTAATCTTTATATCACCTATATAAATTGTCCTGAATTTCTCATAACGTTTGCAAAAGAGAAAAACATGCCATTCATCCTCAATTACATCAATTGCGAAATTTTTCAAGACAATTAGTGCAAATCCTTTGTTCTCTTGCAGCATTATGAAGTCTGCCTAATTCAATATTTAGTTTATGATCCGAGCACATACATTTTGCAAATGCTTCCCTGAAGTAAAAAGTTATATCAATAGTTAAATAACGCCCGACGCCTAAAAGTGATTTAAATTGCATATAATAATTTGTTTTACTAGAATGACTTAGAGCATTATGAAAATCTTGTTTGAAAGAATCCTTTAGCCGGATGTTGAATTCTGAGATAAACATATTTATATTTACAATATCCTGGGAAATCCAGATGTTTCCGAAACCGTAACTAAATATTGAATTCCTAACGTCTGTTGCGTAGGTATGTCTGTTTTGATCATCTAAATTCATATAACATTGCTTTGGATATCTATGGGTTGGCAAATGTATTGATTTAGTCCAGTACGTTAGACATCTAACATAAATCCTAAAGTATATTCACTAAGAGTGGACCATTTTGAAATAGTTGGTGATGACTCAACCTTGTATTAAACGTCTATGCCATGTATATAACGATGATAAGAACTTTTAAAGTTGTAATGTGTATGTAACATTTCAAAAATATGTAAAACTGAACGTATACAACGTCTTTGGTAAGCTATTTCTAAACATGTGGTAATCGTTATGAATGAAAATGACACAATCAGGAAACAATTAGTTCAGGACAATATACTTTTTATCACAACATGAACACATGAAGTGTCGCAATACATCTAAAGCGCTTTCATAGGAAAAATATATACCTTAATGGCCGTCCGTATGCCTGTCTCTCCACATATAACAGCTTTATCCAGCAATTACCCAGAAATATAAAACCTAGTTATTTAAACAGTTCAGTAAAAACTCTTGTAATATTCATAAAATACAATTTTAAAACATGCCATTGCATATAAAGCATTACATAAATAACACATTCGGCTCATAGCTATAGCTAGGTAATTCATATTGTACGACCAAATTGAACACAGATACATAAAATCGAGACCTATATTTAGGCTGTCCTTCCACCTCATGTAGGTAATACAAAATTTGTTCGTGTGTATCAAGTATTGAACTATTGAAATCTATGTGACGTCACCCTTGATGAATTAGTTCGTTTCTATGAAGAAGTCGTTTCTATTTACATGTCACTAATCCACAAAATGGATGATCAGTATCACAATTTGTCACTGCGTCTTTATGAAATTCTAGATTGGATCGGTGCTTCTGAAGAGATGAGGGACAAATACAGAGAAAAGGCAGTAGTATGGGAAATATTTAGAACCATAATAGAACCCTTTTTTCGACCTGACAGCCGATCCACCTTTTATATATTTGGGGGTCAGAGTGAGGGTACAACAACATTAGGGCTCCTTTCAGAATCAGACATACTAGTGTGTCCTTATTTACCTGTTGTAGAGTGGATCTCTGATGCACCTGAACACGGACCATCACTCCTCATGGTGGCTGATGAAACCACTAAACCCGGGTATTTTAAATTACAATGTGTCTGGAATAAATTTTCCCTTTATAACAACGCTATCACTCATGAATATATGGAAACCGACACAAACGACAGGTTTTGTTTAAAAAACGTCCAGCAAATTAATGATTTGTATCCAATTATTAATGGTCCTGACATGACACGTACATGTGTAAATGGGGTATTATATCAAGACTTAGTTATGGCATACAGATGTCAGCACATGCCAAGTTTTGCTCAATCCTGGCTAAGACGAGTTATCCGAGGCAATCGGCTAAATGATACACAAATAAATCTGTGGAAAGGATTCGGGTGTTTCTTTGTCGGGAAAAATCACCCATCAAGTGAAAATGGTCCGATCGAATGGAGGCTGTCATTCTCCCTCCAGGTACGTGAACTCATGGCTAGTCTTAACTCTACGCAGCACAAATGCTACATTTTACTTAAGATTATCAAGAAAGATATCATACAAAAACGTGTGCCCGGGTCGATCTCGTCGTATCACTGTAAAACAGGTTTGTTATATGCAGTTGAAAATACGCCCTCTGAATTCTGGACCCGTAGAAACATTCTTAAATGCACATTTCTTTGTATCAAATTGTTGTTGCATTGGTAAAAAAACAAAACTGTCCAAATTACTTCATGCCGGATGAAAACATGTTTGACAGGCTTGAGTGCAGCACCCTAAGACATGTACGGGTTGTTCTAGAGGAGATGGTAGAACATTGGTGTACATTTCTATGGTCATTGACATGTGATAACATCGGGAAAGTGTTGTACGATTCGTTGTTCGGGTGTGGACGTAGCATACTGAGAGTAAAAAATAGTAATGCATATGCAATAGCATCATTGATGTACACAAGTCTCAATGACCTGTTAAGGGCTGCAATGATTTGTACTCTTCGTAAGCCTGAAAGTAGATCAACCTTGCACTTATTGTCAAAATTACAGTCATTGCAAACACATTTACTGCACACGGAGTGTGTTCAAAATCATACTGAAAGTGAAACAAGACATGCAATACGCTGCTTTATTTCTAACTTACGTCTACAAATAGCACAATGTGTAGCGAGTATCATACTGACTACCGACGACGGGGATGTATTGAAGATGTTGTTTGATACGTTTACGTATTACGTAGAAGAGAATAAAGAGTGTGACCGTATCTCCGCGAATTTGATAGTCGCATCCTATTGTTTACAGAGTCACAGATATGATGCCTGCGAAGAGATTGTACTGAAATGCGAAACGTTTTTGAAATCATATGTTGTACCAGTTTGTGGATGCAGAAGAGACCAGCCAACATATCTGAATGATGCACACGAAGAACTCGTACGGATGTTCGGCTCACAAGATATTCCATACACAGAGTTCGCGAGATCCTGTACATCTGGATGTTTATACTTTCTACCTCTTCTGGCTAACCTTGTCCCTCCAGCTTTACATTACGAGATGTATCGTTCTGTCAATACACCACCTGGGTCTAGGAATGAATCCAGGAATTTCTGGTTTGACTGGATTGTTGTGGATTCAAGAGTTTATCCGTATTTCGTGCAGTATGTACTTTATTCAAAAACAAACAAGTCCGTTCATAAACAAGATGCCATTGACAAATTAGTGAACGTTATAAGCGTAGACCCAAACCTTGGACATCAGGAAACCGCTTTGAACATGTTAGGATGGATATGGAAACAAGAAAATCAAGCTCACCGTGATATGTGGTGCTTTCTAACATCCTGGAAAATCAGACCGATTCACAATGCTGCTAAGTGGCATGCGCTAGACATGGTTCGTTCAATGACCAGAACTAATTCAGACATTTCGCAATAGATTCATAGCATAACCATTATGCCAGAAGTGTTTTACAATTTTTCTTACAGAAGATGTGTCTCAATTATGTTATCAGTAAATTGTAAAAATACAGAAAGACCCAAAGAAACGTGTCTTATTTATTATGAAATTTGACGTTTGAAATAAACAGTTACGTCATACGAAACCCAATATTTAGGTTTTAGAAACAAGAGCAGTAACAAAGACATGTAAATGTGTTAAGGCAACATTGCTATAAGCGTTGTTTATGATATTTACACTACTAGAGCAGTAACAAAAACATGTAAATGTGTTAAGGCAACATTGCTATAACCATTGATTCTGATATTAACACTACTAGAGCAGTAACAAAAACATGTAAATGTGTTAAGGCGACATTGCTATAAGCGTTAAATCTGATACTTACACTACTAGAGCAGTAACAAAAACATGTAAATTTGTTAAAGCGGCCTTGCTAGAACCGTTGTTTCCGATACTTACACTACTAAACGATGTCAATGGACTTTTATATTTGATATTTTAACTCCTTTCCATCTGCGGACGCATTTGTACGCGTTTGCAGCAGAAGTGTTTTTAAAACATTGTGGCAAAATTTCTCATAAGGCTAAATTTTCACTGTTGGCACAACAATTTCAACTCTTCGATTATTATACTTTCATTAAGACGGGGTTTCCTTATGTTTTGTCTTGAAGTTTTAAATGTCTTCTACTGCAGATATGTTGTGGGATTTGGTTTATATACTACAACGTTTTCGATTGTATTTAGATCTTTGTACAACTATCTCACTCGGATGAATTAAAAGAAATATTTACTATATATTTTTTTTTATATTGGAACGACTTTTGCAAACGATTTTGAAAATGGAAACATGCTCATAATTCTTATTAATGTAGCAAACTACTTTTAAAACAAATATGTACCTGGAAAATACACATATTGTTCTGTAGTTTAAAGTGATCAGAACCCTCAGAATGAGGGAAAAGGTTATTTTCTGTATGTATTCTGTTCATTCACAAGAAAACTCTATATTTCCAAGTTAATTGATAATCTCAGGCTGCATGTGCTATGATGTGATATTGTCGTTATAAAGTAGAACGATGCCAACACAAACACGTGTTCCATTTTTTTTTTTTTATTGTATGTTTTTATTATAACTAGCTGGCAGCTCACCAACCGGTCATATCTTGCCTATTGAGAAAAATATTGTCAGAAAACAAAGAACTTGTCATCTTTGCAATGCTAACTTATTGGGTAATGAATTTTATTATCTTTGAAACTGTGTTTACTTTAATGGTGAAAGGAACAAATATGTGCATTTGGTGAGCATGCGCATGCGCATACGAAAAGTCTCACCCGTTCATGAACTGTCCCTCTTCCTTTAGAAAAAGCATAGATGCACCAAACGACAATTGATACACTACTAACAATTATAACCCTTTATGCTATCCTGTTACGGAGTTTAAACATGATTTCATTGATGCCATACAATCCTCATATACTGAAACCTACTGAATAGAGGAACATAAAAAACACCATTATGAGCATGTCAGTTGCGTTCATGTTCACCCCTCCCATATATGTGCAATTGGCACGTTTATACTAGTAACTGCTCGCCAAATAGTTAATTCTGCATGGCGAGGGTAAATAAAACCAAATAGTTAGTTAGTTATACTAGTAATAACGTTAATATTGATAATCTACACATGACACATACAATGCCGTTTGATGTAACAACAATTCTATTGAAAGCGTCTTAAAACATCATTCAAACACTTTTTTCCATTGTAAAGATTTCAATTTAAATGATAAGCAAACTGGATTTGGGCCACAATGCGCCGTATTTCATACAGATGAGTTCAAGTACTTTCAAAAGAATAACAAAAATCAAACAGTAAAAGCGTGTCAGCTTTCCCATTCAACTTCTCTACTAATGTCTAGTTGCATTAACTGCATAACATGCTTTTCATGAAAACAAAGTGACAACAGAGAAATTGTTCACATTTCTTCTTTTCCTTTTCCTACAGTGCTTTCAAAAATTAAGAGTACAGTACAGCTCAAGGGTTTTTTACAAAATACGCTCGCCCCCGCGAGCAGATAAGGCAGCCACACGGCGTTACCACTCACCTGTATGTGGTGTTTCCACTGCAATTACCCCGCGATCCCGCGGAGTTTGATCATTTACATATAATAGTCCGCGGAGGGAAATCCGATAAGGGTTTATGACATCACGATGATTGACAGCTGGGATTTGATTGATTATATTTTTGAGTAAGTTATAACTCTGACTCGATATATACTAGTTCTGATGCGATTCTTATATTAGTCATTTTAACAACCTTCTTTGTTAACATTTAATCCTGCATTTGTTTATAAGTTTACGTATGCATGTATGATATATTTCAATGGGTTTTCTTCATATGTTGATGCCTCACAAGTGCGTTTGAGCAATTCTCATTTTTCCATTCCATACAAAACATCACACAATTGAAGTAAATTGTTTCAAATCAAGAGGGATTTCCCATTCAGTAAGCCAGACGCGACAAGTAATGAGATCAAAATACATGAATGTTAATTTTTACTTTCAATCACTAGGTGTTAAACAAGTGTCGAAAATCTGTTTTGAGTGCATTATTATTAAACAGATAATCATACATGCTGTCGGCTTTTATAAAGCATATTCATGTGTCATAAAGTCATAAATCAATTCAACCACCCGGTGCCATAATTTGTCTTCTCCAATTAATATCAGCGAATCCTTGATTACCGCAGCTATTTTCTGGCCGACAAATAACACAATGACAATTGGACTCTTGTTAATGAGAATCGCAATGTTTAATTTTGACATCCAGACGATCTAAATATATGTAAAAATGAATATTATCCACATGTATTCGATCTGCAACAGACGACTATGAAATCGTTTAGGCATAAATATGAAATAAAACTCTGTAAGTGACATACATGTATCAATACAATGAAGTTATGTGTCTGGCATATTCAATAAATATTGTTGGAAATGTTTTGGTAAGAGCCGAAATTGGTAATGAATGGTTATTTCTACATGTACGGTAATATTTGAGACGTTTTCATGAATTAATTGCGCTGAACAACAGCCTCAACTCGTATTTCTTGTTCGATTCACTGTTATATGTCTAAACTGCGTCTACCTTTTAAAGATATGACCATGATCCTTCCTTTACACAATATTCGCCTTTGGTGCGGTTTTAAATATGGAAACTCGTACCCAACACTGACTAGCAAAACATGAAAAAGTGTCGCCTGTAATTTTCTTATCTTATCCCTTTCCCACTTGCAGACGCTTTCTGACGCAGCTACAGAAGACGATTTGGAAACATTGTGACAAAAGACGAAATTGTCTCAATAGTTTCAAACTTATTCAATAATTGTACTTTCGTTTATAGAGTTTCCATAAGTTTGCCTATAAGTTTTCAAATTGTCTACTGCTGATTTGCATGTGGAAAATGGTTAGTAAGAATAGCCTTCCTCTAAATGTCATAATACAACTTAGTTGTAAAGGATGTGCATGTAATGTAATTCAGATGGGTAGATGTTTTATATGTCGTCTGCTGCATACTACATATCAAGTATACATATTCATTGCGCTGAGTGATCACGCACCGATTTATGATGTAACATGATCTGTTTACGATAGTCGACATATCAGATGGCAACTTTAAGATACACCATCTTTTTATATGATGTTTATTTTACTGTATGCATATTTAAACGAAGTCCACTATGCACAAGTACAAAATATAACCTATAAATGAGCCGTGTTAGGTGATATTGATGCCACTTCGAACAGTAAAGTGAGTGTACACCAGCAACCTATACAGTCATAAATGGCAAAAACACAACATCAACAGAAACGTTGACCCCTCATTTAATGCAAAATAACTTTGATGCCAAATCAACAATACCGAAAGATAGTTGTCTGTGTTAACAAAATATATTCTAGTTTGTGTATTCAGACAACTCTTTCTCATGAACAGAAATCATCTGCATGCCCCAACTTTGAAAGGTTTTGGCAAAACATAATACTATTTTCGAATATTGTGACAAAGAAAGAACTATCTCATTGTTAATCTTTTCCGACACAAAGACGCATCTACAACATATGGTTTTTGAAAAACACTGAGAAATTTCTCATTTTACTACAATGGTTTGTATTCATTTTCAAAATAGTACTATCATTAACTAGATTTCGTCGTTTCTAGTCGTCTGCTTCATATTTATTTTATGTTGATGAGGATTTTATGAGCTTGTGCATTGCACAAGTTAAACGTTGGCTTTTGTGAATAGTTTATATCCAGAGCAAAGATGCACACTGCTCATATATAACTTATAATATTGTTAGACGAAACTTTCAACTTTTGTAAATTCTGAATCCACTGACCAGGTTGACAAGACAATCTGAACCTACACTTAAAATAGTTTGATCCCTTTCTCATACACTCGCTCTGAACTTGTATACAGTGGTTGTTTTGTGCATTACCTGTGCGGGATTTAATGAATCGCAGTACAGTAAGAGAAGCTTAACGCCGTTTTCAACAATATTCAGTCATATCAAGTCGGCCAGTTCACATACTCATGTGTTTCCTAGCTTTCTCACACCAGTACTCCACACAACATACTTTCTAAGCAACTGCTGTTCTTCCACATAGACTGTTTAACTTGGTGAAATGAGAGATTGCTTATCCTGAGAAAATACTACTTTTGCCACATTGTTTAAACAATTATATCTTTATTTAGTGTTTTCCCTATGTTTGTTTGAATGGATGTTTTCAAAGTCGTCTAAAGCTGCTTTTTCTTTATGTGGAAAAGGGTTAAAGCGTGCACAACACTAATCGGTTATCAATATCACTGATTAAAATGTCGTTCAAACTAACTTGTTGTATTTCTGTCTAGGGGGTCTATGGCTGTGTAATTCAAGGCAGCTAACGATACAATATGAGCAATACGCAATAAATTGCAATACGGGTCGAAATGTATTTGTAGTATAGAAAATCAGCATATACGGCATATTTTTTAAAACTAAACCCTGTTTAATAACATCAAAACGTATTAATGATTGATTGATTGAGGCTTAACGCCATTTTAAACAATATTACAGTACTCCACACAACATACTTTCCAAGCAACTGCTGCTCTTCCACATAGACTGTTTAGCTTGGTGAAAGACGAATGATGCTTGTCAAACGTCGGAAAGAAACGCTAGCCGAGCTGGTATTCGAACTCACAACCCCTGGAATATCAGCCTGAGTCGCTACCGACTGATCTACTCGGGCTCGACTTAGATGACTTTCGTTGTACGAAACAATGAGAATGCAATAGTGATATAAGTATCGTGTATACGCATAGTTATATTTTACTGTACCTCTGTGCTCTGTATAAGTCCCCGTCTGCGCACCTGACGCTCGCAGTACATGAAAGTATTGGTCATCCTGTTTCCGTTGCTGTTGCGACATAGTCACTCTTTTTTCTTTCATATTTACGACACGTGTAGGCACTGACCACAGACACGTTTAAATGCTTTGGTCTATTCCCGATTGTCCCACATTTTGATTTTCGGGCTAAAAATCGATGTAGGACAATCGGGAAAAAATACAGGTGAGGGAGGTGTCGGCTAATCCCTGCCCGGGGCGATGATATCACTACAGTTCGGTTCATTTAAAAATCCACTGTCTAGGTAACTTCTCTTTATGAAACAGTATATTACGAATTCTCTTAACTGTTCTTTGGTTTTTCATCAGAAAATAAACTCTGTTTGGTCCTCTTTTATATAACATAGGAATAAGGAAAAAATAATTTAAAAATAATATTTTTATTTTAATTTAGTAATTGTACGTTTACTTTCAAGTTGCCTATTGTACATAATATATGAATAACATTCAAATAACAAATACCCTATTCAGTTGAACTCATCATTTTTGAGATAGCAAGCTTATCTCGTTTTTCACATTTTTCAAAGTTTTTGAATATTATTCACAGAATTAACATGGTTTTTATTACATTGTTTGCGACTCCGTTTATAAAAAACTTTACAAACATTTAGAACAAGTCCAGTACACCCTCTATTCCCTTCTGTTCTTGATCTATAACAAAAGTAAAATAGTTAGTTATGAGCTATTTATTTACATGACAGCTTCAAGACTGAGGACCGAAGCCAGGACGCCTGTATTTCAGTATATACACGTAATGTGAAACACTCCATCAATAACCAGACTCATTCCGCCGTGTTTGTTCTTCAAAAAATCTAGACTTGAGCATTTGCCATTTTTTCAGTATGATATAAAAACAATAAATGATACTTTTTCCCAAACCTTTCAATTCAATAAATGCACTAACAGTTTGTTTTTTAGAAATAAAAGCATTTTACCGCAGTCAAATAATTAAATAACAAAATAAATATTTGATTGCATATGTTTGGGCAAACAAATGAAGGTGAAAATACTGTGAAAACAGTAAAGAAACTGCAGTCAAATAATGGAATAGGCAAAATAACAGGACAATATTACCACCTTTCCCTTATCATTCTTAGTCACTCCGCATTAAGGGTAAATAGCATTTTCAAAATGTGGGACAATCGGGAAGACACCAATGCTTTATACCTAACACAGTAAATGTTCGAAGAATTAACTATAATGAACGGGAGACATCGACAAATTAATGCCAACATGACGATATCATTCTCTGTTTCGCACCGTTTTGAAGCAAAGCTCAGGCTAATTATTGTTATTGGTACTGTCTTAAGAGATATACATGTACCAATTAATTTCAAACTGCGGAGTCATTTTAATAAGCATCATATTCTAATACAAAATTACCAACAAACCCTTTATTCTGCGACTTAACAATTATGTTTATTTAGCATATTGTCGTTATGCCTTTTTTCAACAGTATTATTATGATAACTTAACTCATTACATTATGATTTATAGGGTATCAACAAAAACACACCAGCATTGTTTTTTACTTGTATCGATCCCGTTTGACTTAATTTGTAATCAATAGTTCTGATATGGCATATGCACCCGGGACAGGTCCTATGCTCGAGGCTTATGATACAAGCATATATAGGTGAACGTAAATAAATACAATATAGTATAAATAATATTAGTATAGATTTGAAATCCCTAATCCGAAATAAATGATTTCAAAAACGTTTCCGTTTATTTTCAAAATAAGCAGTTTACCATATGCTTTTAACAATGCTCAATGTTGATAAATTGGGATAAAACGTCGTTTTCAACAATTGTTCAGTCAAAATACATATTCACATATCTCAACACTGCAGACAATCATGATTAAGGACACCCAACGTTATGGCATTTGCTAAATGATGTACATAGATCAGCACGCACATTCGTGCTATCCAATGTAGTTGTACATAGTTGGAAGGAATTTCTAATTGATAAGGAGTATTCACTGCCTACGCCATAAAAATATATATATAGAATACTGATCATATATACTTTGTGTTACCGTTCTACATTGTTCGAATATCTTTTGAATTTCTTAGCGGACATAGATAAATTTCTTTCACATATTTCTATTGAAAATGGCAAAAAGCAAGTTTAAAACCTAATCTTATAAAATGTATGTATATTTATGTATGTAATTTGCTTGCAAAGAAAAACGTATGTTATTTAAACGACGAAACAAACTGTCAGATTACCAGCTGGTTAGTCGGGTCAATGAAAACAATGACCTTCGATCTATATGCTAGTCACCGTATTTCAATCAGCCTGACAACCAACACAAAATATATCACACGTTTTTCATCTGTCATGTGCTTTATAAAGTGTTTAACCCTTTACTTGCAAACAGTAATGTTAAGAAATTTAGTTTGAGATTCATTTGTCTTCAATGTAGTGTCGTATAACAAGAGAGAAATGATGGCCCTGGAAATCATGGCCCTGGAATCGCTCACCTGATTTTTTTTTTCACTTTAGCTATATAAGCCCCGCCCCCTGGCAGCCATAGTTTCCGACTAATCAACTTGGCTCGAAGGAATTTGATAGAAGGTCACCCTAGGAACATTTCTACAAAATTATTTGAAAATCGGCCAGACACTTTTGGAGGAGAAGATTTTTTAAGTTTTCAATATAGCCATATAATGCAAAAAAGCCCTGCCCACTGGTGGCCATGTTTTTTGACCAATCAACATGGCTTGAAGGAATCTGAAAGTGGGTCATCCAAGGAACATTTCTACAAAATTATTTGAAAATCGGCCTGCCACTTTCGAAGAAGAAGATTTTTTACGTTTTCACTATAGCCATATAAGGCAAAAAAAACCTGCCCCCTGGCGGCCATGTTTTTCGACCAATCAACATGGCTTGAAAGAATCTGATAGAACGTCATCCAAGGAACATTTCTACAAAATTATTTAAGAATCGGCCGGACACTTTCGGAGGAGAAGATTTTTTAAGTTTTCACTATAGCCATATAAGGCAAAATAGCCCCGCCCCCCTGGCGGCCATGTTTTTTAACCAATCAACATGGCTTGAAGGAATCTAATAGAGGGTCATCCAAGGAGCATTTCTACAAAATTATTTGAAAATCTGCCAACAAGTTTGGGAGAAGAAGATTGTTTACGTTTTCACTATAGCCATATAAGGCAAAAAAACGGACCCTGGCGGCCATGTTTTTCGACCAATCAACATGGCTTAAAGGATTCTGATAGTGGATCAATTAAGGAACATTTCTACAAAATTACTTGAAAATCGGGCAGACACTTTCGGAGGAGATGATCTTTTAAATTTTCACTATAGCCATATAAGGCAAAATAGCCCCACCCCGTGGCGGCCATGTTTTTCGACCAATCAACATGGCTTGAAGAAATCTGATAGAGGGTCATCTAAGGAACATTTCTACAAAATTATTTGAAAATAGGCCTGACACGTTCGGAGGAGAAGATTTTTTAAGTTTTCACTATAGCCATATAAGGCAAAATAGCCCCGCCCCCCTGGCGGCCATGTTTTTCGACCAATCAACATGGCTTGAAGGAATCTTATAGAGGGTCATCCAAGGAACATTTCTACAAAATTATTTGAAAAACGGCCAGCTACTTTCGAAGAAGAAGATTGTTTACGTTTTCACTATAGCCATATAAGGCAAAAAAACGGACCCTGGCGGCCATGTTTTTCGACCAATCAACATGGCTTGATAGAATCTGATAGAGGGTCATCCAAGGAACATTTCTACAAAATTATTTGAAAATCGGCCGGACACTTTCGGAGGAGAAGATTTTTTAAATTTTCACTATAGCCATATAAGGCAAAATAGCCCCGCCCCCCTGGCGGCCATGTTTTTTGACCAATCAACATGGCTTGAAGGAATCTAATAGAGGGTCATCAAAGGAGCATTTCTACAAAATTATTTGAAAATCTGCCAACCAATGGGAGAAGAAGATTTTTTTAAGTTTTCACTTTAGCTATATAAGGCAAGATAGCCCTGCCCACTGGCGGCAATGTTTTTCAACCAATCAACATGGCTTGAAGGATTCTGATAGAGGGTCATCTAAGGAACATTTCTACAAAATTATTTGAAAATAGGCCTGACACGTTCGGAGGAGAAGATTTTTTAAGTTTTCACTATAGCCATATAAGGCAAAATAGCCCCGCCCCCCTGGCGGCCATGTTTTTCGACCAATCAACATGGCTTGAAGGAATCTTATAGAGGGTCATCCAAGGAACATTTCTACAAAATTATTTGAAAAACGGCCAGCTACTTTCGAAGAAGAAGATTGTTTACGTTTTCACTATAGCCATATAAGGCAAAAAAACGGACCCTGGCGGCCATGTTTTTCGACCAATCAACATGGCTTGATAGAATCTGATAGAGGGTCATCCAAGGAACATTTCTACAAAATTATTTGAAAATCGGCCGGACACTTTCGGAGGAGAAGATTTTTTAAGTTTTCACTATAGCCATATAAGGCAAAAAAAACCCGCCCCCCTGGCGGCCATGTTTTTTGACCAATCAACATGGCTTGAAGGAATCTAATAGAGGGTCATCAAAGGAGCATTTCTACAAAATTATTTGAAAATCTGCCAACCAATGGGAGAAGAAGATTTTTTAAGTTTTCACTTTAGCTATATAAGGCAAGATAGCCCTGCCCACTGGCGGCAATGTTTTTCAACCAATCAACATGGCTTGAAGGATTCTGATAGTGGATCAATTAAGGAACATTTCTACAAAATAACTTGAAAATCGGGCCGACACTTTCGGAGGAGATGATTTTTTAAATTTTCACTATAGCCATATAAGGCAAAATAGCCCCACCCCGTGGCGGCCATGTTTTTCGACCAATCAACATGGCTTGAAGAAATCTGATAGAGGGTCATCTAAGGAACATTTCTACAAAATTATTTGAAAATAGGCCTGACACTTTCAGAGGAGAAGATTTTTTAAGTTTTCACTATAGCCATATAAGGCAAAATAGCCCCGCCCCTCTGGCGGCCATGTTTTTCGACCAATCAACATGGCTTGAAGGAATCTTATAGAGGGTCATCCAAGGAACATTTCTACAAAATTATTTGAAAATCGGCCTGCTACTTTCGAAGAAGAAGATTTTTAACCTTTTCAATATAGCCATATAAGGCCAAAAAAAACGGACCCTGGCGGCCATGTTTTTCGACCAATCAACATGGCTTGAAAGAATCTAATAGAGGGTCATCCAAGGAACATTTTTACAAAATGATTTGAAAATCGGCCGGACACTTTCGGAGGAGAAGATTTCACTATAGCCATATAAGGCAAAATAGCCCCGCGCCTTGCGGCCATGTTTTTCGACCAATCAACATGGCTTGAAGGAATCTAATAGAGGGTCATCAAAGGAGCATTTCTACAAAATTATTTGAAAATCTGCCAACCAGTTTGGGAGAAGAAGATTTTTTAATTTTCACTTTAGCCATATAAGGCAAAATAGCCCTGCCCACTGGCGGCCATGTTTTTCAACCAATCAACATGGCTTGAAGGAATCTGATAGTGGATCAATTAAGGAGCATTTCTACAAAATTACTTGAAAATCGGGCCGACACTTTCGGAGGAGATGATATTTTAAATTTTCACTATAGCCATATAAGGCAAAAAAGCCCCGCCCCGTGGCGGCCATGTTTTTCGACCAATCAACATGGCTTGAAGAAATCTGATAGAAGGTCATCTAAGGAACATTTCTGCAAAATTATTTGAAAAAAGGCCTGACACTTTCGGAGGAGAACATTTTTAAGTTTTCACTATAGCCATATAAGGCAAAATAGCCCTACCCCCCTGGCGGCCATGTTTTTCGTCCAATCAACATGGCTTGAAGGAATCTCATAGAGGGTCATCCAAGGAACATTTCTACAAAATTATTTGAAATTCTGCCAACCAGTTTGGGAGAAAAAGATTTTTGAAGTTTTTTTCATTTCGTTGCCATGGAAACCAGAATTCTGCATGGCTCCCAAAAATGTTAAGGAAATCTGGTGAGGTCATTGAGAGGATGCTTTCTGTGAAGTTTCATCCCAATTGACCCACTGGTTACTGAGGAGAAGAAGTTGACGCACGACGGAGGACGCACGACGCACGACGGACGACGCACGACGCACGACGGACGACGGACGCCGGACAAAAGGCGATCACAATAACTCACCTTGAGCAAGGCTCAGGTGAGCTAAAAAGTGTGTTTTTTTTATTTGGTAAATCAATTTAAAATGTTATATTATAGGTTATTGATCCTGTACTGTGAAATCATCGTTGGACCGAGGTGCGCCAAAGAACGAGGTGCAACGATGATTTCACAGTACAGGGTCAATAACCTTTTTATTGCATACTTTCATATTGTAAACTATTTGGTTTACACTGTGGAGTTTTTTATATCTAGAGTTGATAATCGATACAAACTGTTTGTTTACATAAGTAGTCATTTTGTTGCAAATGCCGTTTGAAAAATTGAATTATAACGGTGACGTTATTATTTTAAATGACGTCATGCTCGTGCATGACCAACATTTTAGACGCGCGTGCCATGTAACAGTATACTGTTATCCGGTCAAAAACTTACTGTTAGCATGAGACAGTAAGACATTGTTCATGATCAGTATATGTGAATTTAACATTACAAAGTTACGTGAGGTATAATAATGATATTTAGATCAGCTGTTTACATAAAAAAGTAGTCCCTAGCATTTTAATTATGCGGAATTTTCGCACGTCCTTATCTACGGCCAAGTTCCATTCTTGACACCGGTCATGATCGAAAAATCATGACCACCTTTTTCAATGCAAAGTGAACGGGACAATATGAAAGTATGCAATAAGGATTTATCATAATCGTGTTGAGCTGTATGTATGTGAATGTAGAACTATGATTATTATTCTCAAAGGTAAGGCTTTATCTCAATTATGGTATAGAACATTGAATTCGATTATAAATGTTTGTTATAAGCACATGCAGATTTCATCGCAATAGAGCTCAGACAATTCTATGTTCAAAGTATTCAAGTAAGGTATTTGAACGACTGTTCCAGTGTTTCTTTGTATTGGTCTTTGTTTCAGCATATAACAGATAAATGATGAGTTTGCACTAGGGATGGGAACGAATACTGAAAACGATATTCGAATATTCGTTTTACTTATTCAAATATATTCGAATATTCGGTTTTCGAATCAAAGATCGGTATCCGATTTCAGGTTTATCCGACAACTGGTACTTTTCCATTTCCTTTTTCAAATAATGGCGATTTTCCAAGTAAAAGTATAAGCTATTGTTTACGTATATATTACATGTTTTCAACTGTACTTACCCTCTCTTTCTTTCTCAACAGATATATTTGAATTTCAAGTTGATGTAAATAAAGAAACAAAATCCCCTCAAAACGATAAATCTAATCGCAACATTTTCTGAGCAGTATATTTATTCAGGTGTCGCTTGTTTACCGAATTTGATATATATAAAATAGTTAAAGAAATAATTATATATCTTATTCATACAGAAAGCATAGGGAATTGGGTGATATTTCGTTTACTTTCTTTTCCCGATTTCGTCTAGTCAATTTAACCGCGTGTTAGAAGAAATGGCGGACGATTCAATTTGTTTGCTGATGTGAATTTGATTTTAAAGAGGCAATAAAGAGGAAAGTTGCATACTTTTGAGACATAATGCAATGTTAAATATGATTTTTTTAAGTGTTGCAATAGCTGTCTATGATGTAAACGTCGACTATGTTTTGGTTAAGCTGGGAGGGCTTAACGGAACTCGACGTTCACTTTCGTATAGTAATGATATGCAGACTGTCACCGTTTATACACTTTATACATGTGTGTTGATTAAAAAATATCGAACAAACCGGTCGTCAAGGTAATGTCTGGTTATATATACACGATAAGAACTCGGGTAAACGTACGCGTGGAAATTATCGATTTTATAATTGATACTTAAGGTTTGACATAGTCTGCGTTGTAAAAACGGTGTGTTCGTCGAGTCGTACAGATTAACACCTATCACTAATCCGGGATTAGGGGGGTACCTAAAGGGGTATAGAACTATAAATATAAATCAATTTATTTTATTTTAAGGATAGACGGAATTTAAATGTATTTTGATAAAAAAAATCTAAATTTAGAATAACATTTTTCATAAGTTCAAACTGTCAATATATCTGATAGATAGATGGTAATTGATCAGAATAATTACAATTTAAATGCATATTATAATTTAATTGTTTTCTTTTAAGCATTATGCCCCAGTCATAGTATCACGTTTTGGTCGCCACGTTTAGCTACGTTGGGAAACGTGGCTACAACGTTAGCAAACGTAGAACTATGTGGCTAAAACGTGATCGCTGGCTGCTTAAAGGACCTTTCGTGATTTATAAACATTTGCTACATGTCTAATCAGGGACGAGTAAATACTCGCAAAGAGCATGTAATAAAATGAAATAGGAGGTTAATGAATCACAAACTTAAAACATTGGAAACACGAATTTCTTTTAAAAATATAGTCGCCAGCGACTTATAATTACGTGACGTTTCATACTTGCAGATTCATTTTCAAGGGTGAAATGATATTCTTGATACGTGACAAAAATGCAAATCAGTAAAACATTGAAGTAAACAAGACAGTTAATATACTATGAAATTCAAAATACATTTTATTGTAGTTTTAATGTATTTTAAATCTACTTTAAATCGTTAAAGCGAAGCACAATAATACAACCTACCTTTATGTGTAAGGGAGTAGATTACTTAAAAGATTGAAATTGATGATAATGAAAATATAAGTGTTCATTTTATTACCCTGGGTGCGTATTAATATATAAATCTACGTTTAACGACATTGTGATTTAAGATCGGCTGAATAGATAGTCTTGACATGTTGGCAAATGGTAGACAAACGGGAGCCTAAAATATATATATTTTCGATAAAAATCTCTCGATCGAATATTAAATGAACTAAAAATAATCTTGTAACTGTTAAACTATTTTTTGCGAAACTTTCGTTTTAATTCGCATTAAGTTATATTATGTGTCATGGCAGATGTATGTAATTGATATAAGCACATAGCTAATACTATTCCCTGCTTTCTGCCGTCAATTTGATCCGAATACCACTTCAAATCGTGATGGCGATTTCTTTAACCACACTATCATTGTCGCAAATACATGCGTTTTGACGTCAAAATCGACGTTATTATCTTAGCCGGTAACAAAGTCCCGAATCTCTTGTTGTCCACTTTGAAGTGGGTGTCTTACAGTAAGTGTAAAGAACGTCAACGTTTTTCCAGTCAAATAGATGCTCCAGCATCTACCATACCTATTCTTAATGTATTATTTTCTAGTCATAAGTAATTAAGTTCAAACTGTCAAGGTATCTGTTGAACAAATTAAATGCAAAACTGTGCCTTTTAATCTATTTTCTTTTAAAGAAAAAATAAACTGTTCTGTCTCTTCATTAATTTTAATTAAGTTCAAACCGTTAGAAACATACGAATAACTTACGTATAAGTAAAGAGATGAAACAAGAGGGCCATGATGGCCCCTGATCGCTCACCTGATTTTTTTTTCACTTTAGCTATATAAGCTCCGCCCCCTGGCGGCCAGATTTTCTGACCAATCAACTAGGCTTGAAGGAATCTGATAGAGGGTCACCCTAGGACCATTTCTACAAAGTTATTTGAAAATCGGCCTGACACTTTTGGAGAAGAAGATTTTTTAAGTTTTCACTATAGCCATATAATGCAAAATAGCCCTGCCGACTGGCGGCCATGTCTTTTGACCAATCAACATGGCTTGAAGGAATCTGAAAGTGGGTCACTTACGGAACATTTCTACAAAATTATTTGAAAATCGGCCTGACACTATAGCCATATAAGGCAAATTAGCTCCGCCCTCTGGCGGCCAGGTTTTTCGACCAATCAACATGGCTTGAAGGAATCCGATAGGTCACGGGTCAACTCGGCCTGTAACAAACTCGGCCATGAGTCAGCTCGGCCTTGGGTCAACTCGGGTGGGTCAACTCGGCCTTTTCTGCATTTTATAACTTGCAGTAATAGATATATATTGCCCACTTTTATGTTCGTCGTAATGTTACCATTTGTCATGAAAAACGAGTTAAAAGGGGAAATGAAAAAGAAAATGATTACAAGATTATCATTGTTTAATTAAGAAAAATAAGTTTGATAGAGTACATCAACGATTATGACAATACTTTACGATCTTAAACAGATTATTAGGGATTTTCCGATGCAGTTTTGTTGTATGTAGGAAATGCATAAATTATCATCATTACAAGACACGTTTTCCTGCAATGTTTTCAACGATTATGACAATGATTTACGATTAGATGGATGTACTAATTTATCTATGGATATTCTGCTTATTAGAGACAGTGTTTCCGTATTAAAACCAGTACAACAATGCAAATTTAAGGAAGTTCTCATAAAATGAGTATGACTTAGGCAAAGCAGTAAAATATAATGAAAAGGAGACTAATAAAAATCAAACAGCGTATAGATTTATAGATAAAATTAGCCCTACCTGTGTCGCACGTGCGATGCTGCCATTTACCACACCAGTCACATATTGGCAAAAATCACGATACTTCAAAGTCAGTCAAACTTCAATTATTAAATAATTTTGGAGTGGATAGATTTTAAATGATAACATCAAACAACTTTGAAAAACTATTTTTCTTTAATTATATGACTAGCTATAATTATAATTGTAATTATTACTTATTATATATACAAAAAACAACATAAATTAAAAATTTAATAAAGATTATGTAACAACTGTGACAAGCAATTTTTTATTATAATTATCCAAATTACCTTTACAACATCAACAAACCGCATCAATGCAATTGACGTATACAACTTATAAAATACTTATTCTCCTTTTACATGCATATTCAGTATTGGCCGAGTTGACCTGGCCGAGTTGACCCACCCCGAGTTGACCCAAGGCCGAGTTGACCCGGATTCATCTGATAGAGGGTCATCCAAGGAACATTTCTACAAAAATATTTGAAAATCTGCCAACCAGTTTGGGAGAAGAAGATTTTTTAAGTTTTCACTATAGCCAATAAGGCAAAATAGCCCCGCCCCCTGGCGGCCATGTTTTTCGACCAATCAACATGGCTTGAAGGAATTCAATAGAGGGTCATCCAAGGAACATTTCTACAAAATTATTTGAAAATCTGCCAACCAGTTTGGGAGAAGAAGAATTTTGAAGTTTTTTTCATTCCGTTGCCATGGAAACAGAATTCTGCATGGATCCCAACAATTTGAAGGAAATCTGGTGAAGTCATTGAGAGGATGCTTTCTGTGAAGTTTCATCCCTATTGACCCACTGGTTATTGAGGAGAAGAAGTTGACGCACGACGGACGCCGGACAAAAGGCGATCACAATAACTCACTTTGAGCAAAGCTCAGGTAAGCTAAAAATCTAACAATCACTTAATCTTAACATTTAAGAATAGTTTACATAATGTATAATCGGATAAAAATTAAAACACACCCACTCGTATGCTTCCGCGGGGGCTTCGCGGAAGAAATACAGGCCACTCCCATTTAACAATTTCTGCAGCGGGAACCCTGCAACCCCTCTAAAGCGGGAACATAGCTGAAATATCATGAAAACACCGGGTTAGGCCGGGTGAGCGACTTAAGTCCGGCGATTTATCAAAATGGCGTAAGTATGGTTTTAAACTAATATTATTTTTTTAACTAAACTAAAATCGACACCGCCCGTAAATATTCGTACTTTTCCGTTTCACTTCGGGAAGATGACTAATAACCTTTAACAGTTGACCCCCCAATGCACATTTGTCACGTGACTTCTTTGTTTACCAATTATTTATTTTCGTCGCAATTTTTCGAGATTATTCGCAAATGACTTTTCTTTTTGTAAAATATATCATGTAATATAAAATTGCAGAATACAAAGAAAAATGTAAAATGCGAAATATAATAGTAAAATCAGGCATGATGATTTATTTCACAATGGCAAATGACCCCATTTAAACTGAATTGGACAGTATCCGTAAATTCTCGAACATAATCGTACTTTTCCGTTCCACTTCGCGAAGATGATAATTACCTTCCATATTTGAACTGTCTGCGCATTAGTTTCTAAGCATTTGTTAAACTTATATTGGAGTACTCAGGCCTTAAATCTTTCACTGATGATCCAACAACATTATAATGATCTTTTTTGGGTGATCTTAACGTTTTTAAATGCAGTTTTCTTGAATCTTTGATATATATATATTTTGTTCGCGAAGTCTCAGCCTAAAATGCGTTGTATGTTTTACAGCTATTGGCAGGCAGCCAACCCCGAAACATGTTTTATCTTGTATGACAAGGGGTCAAAGTCCCATGCCAAAAACAAACACACACAGTTAGTTAACTTCCAGTTGTAAAAATGCATTCTTCCTTTAAACTATGGATAATTTGATAACACTTGATGACTTAAGATTATTCTGTTAATTGTTAGGATATAATAATGAACTGAGTTTCGTTCAAGTCTTATTAGATCAAGAGAAGATTTAAAGGTAGTTAAATATATGAATTTCCCTCTCTCTCTCTCTCTCTCTCTCTCTCTCTCTCTCTCTCTCTCTCTCTCTCTCTCTCTCTCTCTCTCTCTCTCTCTCTCTCTCTCTCTCTCTCTCTCTCTCTCTCTCTCTCTCTCTCTCTCTCTCTCTCTCTCACTATCTGCCCTCACTCTGTCTCTGCATCTCTCTGTCTCTCTCTGTCTCTCAGTCACTTTCTCTCCCAACTCTTTCTCAGTCTGTATATAACCATCGTACTAACTTTAAAAACTTCTCTGAAAGTTCTGGTCAATATAAATTCACGGACGTGTTTCTTGGTGACCTTTTGCTAAGACTGTTGAAGCAATCTTGATTTGCGTAAAACATATCGAGAAGGGAACAGGTTTGTTTCAGTTTTATGATCATTGTGCTATCTTTTGTAATACTGGTAACATTTAAAGTTACATCTAAATACATACAGCTGACTCGTTTAGAGAATACTTAGATACTATCCAGGATTTTCTTTTTACTATACTTGGAAAGGAACGGTCGTATTTATGGGGGTCTTGAACTGTCAATTACATGAAACGGTTAGATAGCCGGGATGAAATGTTTATGTCTTATGAAAAGAATAGGCTTTCTACAGTTAGTTCCCTCGATTTATATTGGCGGTGCACATATAGCATTAGAATGTAACTGTGGTCGGAGTATCATCGATACCATTATCGTAAACTCCGATGTCATGCATTACGTTAATTCTTGCTATAGTGTCGATGACGTTTCATCGATTTACTTTAACCTCCCTATTTGCAACATGTATTAAATGTTCCTATTACGTTCAGGCAAGAACTAGGAACCTTTATTAATCTTGTGAAATGGTCTAAGCTAAAGGATGTCCACAGTCGGACGTGATGATCACATAGTTTAGAAGCCTTAGTGCGCTATCATATACATGGCACAAACGACATTGACCTTTTATATTCAGCTTTAATAAATACGACGAAAGCATGTGCCTAAATAAAACTATGAAATGTCAAAGACAAGAATGTTTACGGCTTGGTTCCTTAATATATGGTCTTACATTTACCAATTTAAAGCAT
The DNA here is from genome assembly GCA_031761405.1 of Serripes groenlandicus. Lineage (NCBI taxonomy): Eukaryota > Metazoa > Mollusca > Bivalvia > Cardiida > Cardiidae > Serripes > Serripes groenlandicus. The sequence continues at coordinate 49,358,084 of JASEVX010000013.1, forward strand.
TCTAAACGTCGTTTTCGTAACACTCATCGAGAAGCCGTCCAAAAGTACATTCTTAAACTTTATGATGACATTGACCGATCTGCAGAGCTTGACCAATAATAGTTCTGGCAATTAGTTAATCTAATACGTGATTCCCGTAATACTTCTCCATGAGCAGACATAACATCCGATGGTAAGATATGCCGTGATAATAATTCGAGAATTAACGGGTGGAATCATTATTTCCAGAATATGTACTCTTATGTTGACAATGTTTCGATAATACTTTTAAAGACCATGTCAACGATAAGATGGACCATTTTATCGTCCGAGTAGATCCGCTCAACCGGTGAAACTCCGAACGTATATAATTAATTATATTCTTCAGTCTGTTAAAAGGAATACATCACTAGGGGCTGATAACGTAACAGACGAACATACACTTTTTGGGGGTGAACTAATTAGAAAATTCTCGCTAAACTTTCAATTATCATTTAAACCACAAATTATTAAAAGGGGCGTTATAATTACTTTAATTAAAGGTGGGAAAAAATACAGAAAAAATACAATTAGCTGTAGGGACATTAAGTTAACATCTTGTATTCTTAAACTTTTTGAAAAAAAATGTTTAATACAATCTGCCGAATGCATCTTTACAGCCGCATAATTTGCAGGAGGTTTCAACAGGGTATTGACTGTATAATGTCTTCATTTTGTTTACGAGAATGCATTCAATTCGCAAAAGAACATAACGGTTTGCTATACGTGTGTTATTTGAAGAGTAAACAAGTTTTTGACAGATTATGGTTGAATGGCCTGTTTTTAAAGTCTAGTGAATAATTGTATTGATTATAAGACATTGCAGTACTTATTGAACATGTATTCTGAGTCACATAGTTCAGTTCGTTTTCAAAACCTTACTTCAGATAATCCTTTTCCTATATTCCAGGGTACACGACAAGGGCCTTATTCACTAATTGGAGGAACCCGGTAATGATCTATGTATTGCAGGGGTAGATTGTAGGTCTCTCAGTGTGGCTGATGGTATGCTTCTATTATCTTTGCCGACCATTGGTCTTCATAATATGATGAACATATGTTATGCTGAAAAAGGAGATACCTATACAATGCAAAACTTTGATGTAATTGTGTTTAACGAATCACAAAGTTTTAAAATTGATAGACGTTGGCACTTAGGTAACAATGTAGAAGAAGTCGAAAACTATACTCATCTCAGAATTATAAGCAATAATGTTATGAAAACTTCTGTAAATATTGATTAGTCAAGCCAGAAATTAAAAAGTCGTTTACTTGATCTAGTTAATGTGGGAATACACAATGAAGGTCTTCTTCCGTCTGTGAATATATATATATAACTCTATAGTTCTTCCAGGAGCGTTGTTTGGATGTGAACTATAGTCCGATTTAAGTAAAACACAATTAACACAAATCGAAAAAGCACACAGGTTTTCTTTAACACATATTCAGAACCTTCCTGTTCATACAAGAACTGCCGTTTGTCTCAGTATTGCTGGAGTTAAGACAATAGAAGTAGAGATAGAGTACAGGAAATTGCTGTTTTGGGGTCTAATATGCCAACACATGTTTACTTATCGATTATTCTCCTTTTACTATTACGGTTCTTCTGGGCAATTAGGATTTATGCCAGATATTGTGAAGACATTAAGAAACTACTCTTTAGAAAGTTAGTTATGTATTAAATGTCATGTCAACTGGTTTATTTTGAACGGAAACCCATTGCATTGCCCGCAACTAAATTAATGGACATGAAAATTCTACCTGGATAACTAGGATTCAACAAGATCGACACTTCACTAGTATTCTCTACATTAAGCCACATTTACTGTACCATGCCGAACTTGGGGAAATAAGCAGGTCAGCCCTGTCTACATCACTATCAAAACAGTGCGTCAGTGTCGTTAAACCAATAGCATGGCACTTCCAAAATCGTATAGGAGTCACTTCCTGCGTGCATATCATATTAGAGTATTATTAAACTCTTCTATTAAGTGACAATTGTTGAAATGTATAAAATAAAATTGTGAAGAAGTAATACATAACAGGTTTATTTCTTTGGATGATAATGGAAAAATTATTGGGTTGTTATCAGGATTGAGAAACATATTGGACAACAATGAAGTAAATCATCAACTTGTATTGATTGTTGTATCTATACTCAGCAAGTTCTGTTATTTTTTTAATTGTGATCATGTTTTGACATTTCATTCATTCATTCATTATTCATTAATTCCTTCATGCATTTATTTATCCATTATTTCATTCATGCATTTATTTATTCATCATTTGATAGTAAGCCATCAGTCGCTCATGCATTAAATCACTCATTCTTGCATTCACACATTCATTTATTCCGACACTTACTTACTTACTTTTTTCAATCACCCGATCCAACACTAACTCACCACCCACTCACTCACTTACTCACCATCCCCAACCACACACTCACTCACCTGTCCATGCCCTTCGCTTTCGTAACAAGGATGTATAATTTGTATGTGTTGAAATTTCCGTTTATATATGATCCTTTCTTAGTAAAAGGTTCATGTTCAAAACTTTGCCTGATTCGTTAGATATATAGTTAATGTTTTGTAGCCATGCCAATGCATATTAAGGGTTATGCCAGGGATTCAGAATTTTCTCGAGATGAGCAATTCTTCCCTTCCCTGCTTAATTTGACATCTGATTTTTATGAATACATCTTATCTTGTAATAATTGCACATCAGGTAATGGACTAGCGAAAACTGTCTCTCGTTTATATGTTGTACCTTATATGTTGTAAAAGTTAGCTCGCCTTTATAGCTGAAAAATAAAATATATATCATATATAAATTTGCATGGTGACCTCAAATTGTCCTTCAAAAACAAATGGGTCTTTGTCAGATCATCAGTAAATGAGAATATTAAAAGAAAAAGCTGTACCTTTATAGTAAGAATATGTCCTATAAAATGAGGAAACATATTTTCTTGGTATACTTTGTGTATCAACATATATCACGAAGTGTAGGACTCAAGTCATCGTCACAATAAACGACACATTTATAAACAGATACACGTGAAACAAAACAGAAACAACTCATTCGAAATCAAGGATATTTTATGGTACCGAAATAGGAGGTACAATAGTTGAAGAAAAACGTATATACAACAAAATCAAGCTGTGATTAGGTAATTTAGAAAGTACATGCTTGTCTGTTTGTTTTGTTTGTGAGGTTTACTTATTCAGTATGTGTGTGGAAAATCAAAAGAAAGAAAACTGAAAGGAAAAATGTATCTATGTGTGAAATGTAGATATAACGCATATATAAGACAAAAGTACCAGCAATTTAACTGTATTGTGTGGAATAGGTTACTTCGGTTACTTCGTTTGGGTAACTATCTCTCTTATGGCTGTTATTTTTACAATCAGTGCATCAAATTGTTTTGCTTGAATTAAAATATTAAATACAGCGATACATATATGTTTTTCCTGGCCTTTCGATGTTACAGATATACAGATTAAAGAGAGTTCTAAAAAGAACTTATCCGGTTTCTGGCAGAAAAATGAGCAAAGAGAGTCTGACACACATTTTCAATTGGCTGTCACATTCCCATGGGAACAGAAGGTTATGTTTTAAATATAATTTAATATCTGGCTGTAGGAAACAACATAATAAGAACGAAACCCAGAGTTATCTCATAGAATGTAAACGGTCAAGTAAAGGCACAACTTGATTTCAAACGTCCACGGCCTGTATCAATCACTTTGGACCCTGAGAACAAAGTATCAGTGCATGGGGTCTGGGTTACAAGAGATATCAACTGAATTCGAAACTTGCAAGAGGCAAAATGCTTATTCATAGGAACGAGTCATAGTCGGTAAGGCATTGGACATTTTGTTTTCATTGCAACAAACTGTATGTTAGTCATGATAGGCAGTCCCACCCATGGAACAAAGTATCCACGATTCGATTGGTTTAAACAAATGATTGATTTTAAAACATCAACAAAATTGATGCTGTAGGAAAGCAGTGTGTTGCAACAATCGAAGTATTATTATTAATGTTACGATTGACTTATCATTGCTTTATGCTATATCCGACTACACGTAGTGTTCTGGTTGGGATACATTAGGTCAATGTTTGTAAACAATAATTTATCCTGGGCGCAGTCTAACAAGAAACCATTGTGCTATCACGAACAAACCAAATTTCGGATGTTTTAAATAATCATCGTTCATTCAAATTCCCAACAATCGACGACCGGCTAAACTTGTCTAAACAATTAAGACCTCGGATTTCCTACAGGTGTTTACACCACTTACTGTGGATTTATCGTAATGTTCACACATTGTATTACTGTTTAAGTATGTAGTGGATTTGCATGATAATAATAAGTAGATCGTGTTTTTATAGCTATCAGTTGATGACTTTCTACAGTGAAAACCTCTCTTTAGCAAATTATAGCGTGAACAAAGAAATACATCTGTTTAGGAAGCTGGCGCTCTAAAGAATAATTTATCTTCATCGAACATTGTTTTGCATCCTCATTACGAATATTAAGATTCCTTAGTCCGTATTTTCATTTACATTACCTGGCAATTAGACAAATATAAACTTGTTCTAAAGATTATTTTGCTCGACACAGATGCCGTTATGGGCGGTTGCACTTTATTTCTTACTCCACATTACATAGTTCGCATCACACACTTCAACATGGATAATACATTTTACTAAATTCAATGCTCAAAGAATATAGAAGCACTACCTTAGCCTCGCTTTTGATGAGATATGTAAATTCGTAATTTATTATTTTGAAGTGAGTTGCGACTCTTACAGTTTAGCTTGACTGACACGAGTAAAGAAACGGTGAGTTGTTACAGGTAGTTTACTGATTAGTTATTGGAACCCGGACCCCTTTGTTAAGATTATTTTAGATATTTTAAATCAAATTGAAATCAGAGCAGAGTTCTCATTAAGGACTGCGTTTTGTATTGAATGTTTTTATACTTTAGGATCCGCACGAAGCTTCAACAAGGAAGTCATCTCCAGGTGTCCATGTGTATTGTATACGGTCGTCTAAAGAAGGAGGTTCCCACTAATATCTCTCTTGTAACTCAACCAAACCATTTACTGTGGGTACTCAACATATAGGGTAAACGTTTCAAATAATGATTTGGAAGGTAAAAAACGTACGGAAGTCTAAGTAAGGAGGAGTAAGCTGGTATTTTCCAACCAATTTCTCTCTTATGACTCAATCAAACCCTATGTTGTGGGTACTTAAAACATAAGGTAGGAGAGTCAAATAACGAATTTGAGTGTCAAAAGTCGTACAGAGGTCTAGATAAGGAGAAGTAACGCGGGTTTTTCCCACCATTATTGCTCTTAAAACTCAACCAAACCCTATAGTGTAGGTACTCAAAACATAATATCAACAAAGGATTTGGAATGTGAAAACCTTACCTTATCTAAAGCTCTGGTGTATACATGTGCATTTCTTTATTTTGCATTATTCTGTGTTTTATAAACGTATACAGAATTTCCACTTTAATATTCTTTCCTTTTGTTTGAATATTATATAACAGATACTTTCGCTTTTCTTATCTGAATTATTTTCACACTTACAGTCTTAATATGTTGCATGTGATGAATACAGTTTTTGAAAACATTGTTATTAAAGGTCAATTGCCCATTAGAAGGAATGTCTCCTTTTGTCACAAAATTGTCGTCTATATTTAAAAATGTAAACTTTCATTCATAGGGCTTTTCCCATGGGGTTTTCAAAGTCGTATTCAATAAACGTGTTGTGTTTGTGGGTGAATTTATATCTTAAAAGTAATCATTTTAAACCACCTGTGGGCTCGGTATGTAAACTAAGATCACACATATACACTTTTATCAAGAGTTAAAAATAGATCAACCTTGAAACTTCATCTTGTAATTTAGATTTTAGATTTTATTAAAAGGTGACTCTACACCGTGATATCCTGTTTTGCTCGACTGCACATATGAGTATATATAAACACCATTTTCAGCAAAGAAGATCAAGATAAACATGCACATTCATTCCGTGTAATCTTGGTCGTTAATTGAACTGAACATTTAACTACTCAATACATGTGCAAACAACTTGTTTAATGAGGAACAATATTATGAGTTTAACCCTTTCTCAAATTCCTATTCTTTTTTACGCGTCTGCAGCAAACGACTTTGAACAACGTAGTGACAATCGAAGAACGAGCTCATAATGAGCATTTCTTTCCTTTTGTCACAACGTTTTCAAGTATAATCAGTAAATATGTAATTTTAATATTATTATTTGAAAATGATTAACATTAAAGAACACAGCATAATGAGGGCTAAAAACAGCACGTTTGACACACAACTATCGTTCGATATTTCTTCGGTATAAAATATATGTATAACCTAATAATATTGACGTGATCCTGACCTTTATAAAATATTCATAGTATTCATAAAAGTGTTTGCATGCACTTTAAACTGCGCAAATTATGTCAAACGTTAATGAAAAATACCTTTACCTCACAAGAATACACAGAGGTCATGATCAGGTCAGCATTGTCGAGTAATACGTCTCCCTTCTTTAAAAGTTGAGTTGTGCTCCAGAATCAGAACAACGTAATTGTGTTTGTAAAAACTGCCTATTGATCCATGCTATCAAATGAAAGTTTAATTGTGTTTGTTATAACTTATCGAGTAATACGTATCCCTTCTTTACGGAATGAGTCGTGCTACAGACTAAAACAACCTAATTGTATTTGTAACACGTCTCCCTTCTTTACCAATTGAGACATGCTCTAGACTCGAAGCATCCTAAGTGTGTTTGTAAGAACTTGTCGAGTAATACGTCTTCCTTCTTTACGATAATAAGCCATGTTTCCTACTGACAGCAACCTAATCGTTTTCTTTAAAACTGGTCAAGTCAAACGACTAACTTCCTTACCATAATGAGCTATGCTCCAGACTAAAACAATCTAATCGCGTTCGCTAGAACTTGTCGATTAATACGAGTCCCTTCGCAACATAATGAGCTATTCTCTAGACTAAAAGCAAACTAGTCGTTTCCGTCAGAACTTGTCGAGTAAAATGTCTCCCTTCGTAACCATAATGAGCTATGCTCCATATTCAAAACAATCTTAGTTTGTTTGTAAGAACTTGCCGAGTAATACATCTCCCTTCTTTACCATAATGAGCCATGCTACAGACTAAAAAACAACCGAATTATGACAGGGAGTTAGACGATTGTTTTGAGGTCATACCACATATCATCTAATTCAGTAGGAATATATATATATTGGAGCAATGGAATATCAGGACTTCTCACCAAGGTCTCCGGACTCTATAATCAGTACGGTCATTGAACAATATATATTTGATATGCGAATTCAATAAATTTACTGAATTGTTGAATACCCTTAGCATAGTGTTTAATTCAGCCACAGAATATATATTTTGGAATATTTAATTATCAATAACTCCTTGCCTAGGCCTGCGGGACTGAATGATCAATACGTTCGTTGAAATTCATTTTGTGAATTTTGTAAAACAACTGCTCTTTATAGTACCTATTTTGTAACATGGATTAATTTAGCCAGAACTCCCCTTTTAAGCATAGCTAAAATGATTAGATAATAATGCATTACATACTGAGGATAAATCATAAACAAAAAGCTACACTATGTTTAAAAGGTCTATTCCGTCGGAAGTTATTCATGTATCAGATTAAAACTTATCTTATTTCATATGTCGACCACATGTCTCCTTCTGGTTTTATTTTAGAAATATCATACCCTCTGTTGCGTTCATCTTAAAAAAGCTAAAAAACGTAACTTGTACAATGTATTGAATCTACAACGGAATATAAATGTTTGGATACGTACTACATTGAGACGAAGCTATCTTCCTATTTAAGAGTGCAGTTGTCCGAATAATGTAGTCAGGCATTCAGATTGAAAATAATACCGGTACTTTTCAAAACAGTGTAATGCAATTGCTACGTGATGCAAATCAAATACATATTGTTGAAAGCAGAATAAACAACAATTGCTGAGTTATAAATATAATACTCTTGAAGCAGATTAAAACACCACGCATGATGATATAAATATAAAACCATTGAAAACAAAGTCAAATCATTACCTTGTGGCATAACTAACTAAGATATGTTGAAAGCAGAGTAAAACAACACTCATGATGATATGAATATAAAACCATTAAAACAAAGTCAAATCATTACAATGTGGTGCAAATCAAATACATATTGTTGAAAGCAGAATAAACAACAATTGCTGAGTTATAAATATAATACTCTTGAAGCAGATTAAAACACCACGCATGATGATATAAATATAAAACCATTGAAAACAAAGTCAAATCATTACCTTGTGGCATAACTAACTAAGATATGTTGAAAGCAGAGTAAAACAACACTCATGATGATATGAATATAAAACCATTAAAACAAAGTCAAATCATTACAATGTGGCATAACTAAAATATGTTGAAAGCAGAGCAGAGTAACACGCATTGGGCCGTGATATATCTTTGAAACTGTTGAAAGAAGAGTAAAATACAATGTCCTGTATTATAACTTTTAAACTATGGGCAGCAGAGTCAAACAATAAGTATATAACAATAGGAAGCTGAAATATATATCTATACAACTGTTGAAAGCAAAAGACAACCAGAATGTACCATGATATAAGTATTTAACAATAGGAAGCTAAATAAAACAGTTCACAGTGATTACTGTAAAACGTTGGAAAGCTGAGAGAGAAAGAGAGATATAGTGAGACAAACAGATAGACAGACAGACAGACAGTAGACAGAGAGGGCAGCTATTTATGCTAGGCCTACACAGGCCCACACAGAGATTGCAATGCTGATCTTCATTATTAAGTAAGTCATATTTTTCTGACGATTGCACATACAACTTTACGCTTATACTTTGCATGCTGTATACTTGTTTAACCATTTCCCAAGACACATTTTCAAGCAACAGCAGCAGACGACAATTCAAAACATTGTTGCAAAAGTAGAACTCATAATAATAAATTTCTCCTTTTTACCACCATAATGTTTCCAACTCAATTCAATACTATATATGTATATATATACATATTTATTTGTGGACATTTTCATCTGCAGATTTGTTGTTGTTTAACTTATTAATCTAATGTAGATCCTTTCAAGGTTTTTGATAACCGTAAAGGGCGATAAAAATAAATCTGCTGACATTCGTGAAATAAGGATTACTGCCCTTTATACTATATATAGGATCTGACATGAGTTGTCATTTCATATAAAGTTTTATTAAACGAGTTCAAGATTTTTTGTTATTAAGCGAGCCTGTGGCGAGCTTAATAACAAATATCTTGGACGAGTTTGAATGTCAGATTCTTTTTATCACATGACGAAACACACAAAGAAAATCGGGTTTTCCAAAGCTATTTTAATTTCGTCAGTAAACCGTATAATAATGCAACAAATAATTATGCCGAGGTCATACTCAGCTTAGTTTATTAAAAGTAATAATAAATAACACGCATGAGATATTATATCTATCACATAAAGTGACTTATGAGGCGTATTTCGATAAAAATGTACTTAACGTTTACAATATTTCTAGATAAAATGTACGGGTTTTGGCGCCAAAGTGACTAACGTATGACGTCAAAACGCTGACGTGACGTCATTTTCCAAGTATTAGGTCATCTTATATTACACATGTTGTATATAAAGAAATACGTAATGGTTATATTACATTGGATACAAGCAACGTCATGTGATAAATATATATATCATATGCCATTATACATCAATATTTTCTAAAAAAAGAAAATATCTCAATAAATCTATTTCTATAATCCATGCTAATTCAAGCTCTGTCATTGTTAATACATTTTATAATTTAAAATATATATGGGCCAGAAGCCTTTATACTTCAATAAAGTAATTGAATTGAATTAAATTGAACTGGCAATTTCATCTTGTGCGACGTTGTTGTTGAAATGAATCGATTCCTCCTCGCTTGTAGTTGTAGTATGTTAAACGAATTACACACTCGAATATAACATCCATATGAACCATTCCATGGGAAAACCAACAGTATGGCATCTGCGTAATGTATCAACCCAGATCAGCCTGCGCAGTCCGCGCAGGCTAATCAGGACCGACACATTCCGTCTCAGGGGAATGGAGGAAAAGAATACTGATTATTGAAGTAGAAAATCCCGCAGGAGGCGAAAAGTGTCTGGCCGGATTAGCCTACTTAACGCAGAGTCCACACTATTGGTTTTCTCACGGAACGGCTGATATATGTAAGCCCTGTGATTTCATCCAAATGACATATCAACTAGCCTACTTAAGATACTATATTGAGATATAACTACGACATAGATCTACTTAAATGAATCCATTAAAAGTGACTTCATATTTGTAAAAGGTAAATTGTTTGAATATAAAATATCATTAATGACAATGGTGTGTAGTCCGATATTGAATAGGGATCTAAT
>JASEVX010000013.1:49368815-49508815 GCA_031761405.1 Serripes groenlandicus
GAAAAGGGTTCTACTCTCTAAATGTACAGGTACATGAATTAATAATTATCAAACACAGTTATATTTCAACTTTCAAACATTATATATTTTTAACAAGAAAAAAATAATCGTGTATCTGTAAACATTATCTAATGACCCATTTCCTGAATCCAGCTAGTAGAAGTCAGGAACGGTTCAACGCAAGCCTGTGCTGAAAAAGAGTTTCTGTATTATGGAAAGGAGGTTCCCAGTTTTACACTTTGGGATTAGCTCAACTACAAATGTTGCTGTACACTACATAACATCATGTGTTGTGTTACACAACATTGGGATTGACCAAGGAGATATTATTGATCATATATTAGATGAAGAATTGGTAGTTGAACACATTGATGAAATACCAGTTGTTCAAGGCAACACTGGAAGTCAGATACGACTGCAAATAGCAAATCAGTTCTTTTAATACACTTTTACACAATTAAAGTATAGTTTTATAGTATTAAACTTATTAACAATTAAACAATTTGCACCGCGAGGAAATACTTAACCCTATAACTCATACTACAATTCTGCAGCAGATGACTTTGAGCATATTTTGTCAAAAAATAGAACATCTCTATAATTGAATGGATAACCTATGACTAAAAGTGGAAAACATTGTGGGAAAAGGAGAAAATGCTCGTCTTGCTCAATTTCTTCTTTTGTCACTATGTTTTCAAAAAGCCGTCTGCTGCAGAGGCGTCAGAAAGCGTCTATATGAGGGAAAGGGTTAAATGTTAGCCACAGGATTCCTTAGGTCAATGGGATATTGTCATCATATTAGTCTAAAGTCTAATGCAAAAGAAGCTATATTTTATTGTTAAATGTGTGTTTACAAACTGATTTTCGTTTTCTTGAACATTTTCAAATACAAAATGTTTTCAAAGTCTCAGGAAAGGGATATAATGTCCAAAGTTTTCAAAGTCTCCTTATTCAGAAGTGTTTGCAACGCTGTATCTAATTTACACATAAATCTTTTTCTTGTAGCAATTGTTTTTTGAAAACATTCTGGAAAAGGAAATATTGTCCGACACGATCGGAACCTCCTTTTCAAACAGTGTTCACAACTCTCTATAAAAATAACACATCATTTGGAAAAGGAAAAATTGTCAGATGTGACAAATGTCCCTTTTTTCACATAACGTTTGCAAATCTTTATACAAAGTTCACATACATGTTTTCTCATGGAAGTTGAAGGTTTTTCTTCATATATATTTATAACTCCTATGCTTCAGACATTTCCCTAATGTAGACATCTTATTTTTTACTTTATAATGAGAAATAATTAAATGTAATCAAATGCTCATTTTCACAATATAATGTAACTATGTAATTAAATTGTAAATACATTGGCTTTGATGTTGATGATAACCTTTATAAACATTAAGGGAAAATGAGAAGTTGATCAACACCATCAGTCTGCAATTCTCACAACATTTGCAAATCTGTTCAAAAACTTACATGCATGTTTTCATCATGTACCTAAAGATATTTGCAAGCAATTTGGAAAATGATTAATTGATCAAATAGATCAGTACCATGTTCCTAAGTGTTATTAACAAACATATTGTAGATAAGAATATTTGAAAAATTAGATTTTAACCCAATGTGTCTTATTTTTATGGAAAATATTGCTAGTTGAATACATTAGGGAAAAAGAAAATAATTCTATAAGTATGTAAGTCTCATGTTCCCTCACTGTTTACAACACTGTTTTAAATTACATGGAGATAGTTTTCCGGATTGCATTTTTGTATCTGAAAGATAATGACATGTTTTGAAACATTATAGGAAAATAATACTTTGCTCAAAATGATTAAATAACCCTATTTCCTAGATTGTTGTTAACTTATTTTGTTAATTATACTGACATTAACATTGGTTCAGGTTATCCTCATATTTCTCATACAATGCAAAAGGTGTACCAACAAGTAGGATAGTCCAAGTAACCTATGGTTCCTATGGAGATTTCTGTGTGAGAAAAACATAATATTATCATGACAGAAAGGTACCCTAGAGCACTCACAAAAAGGTGAAGTAAAAATACTACAACGATTGTAAAACAGTAATAACATTGATTGGACTAGATAACTTCTTCAGCAAACACATGTTAACCCTTTCCCCCATATAGACTCTTTCTGAAATCTCTGCAGCAGACGTTTTTTTGAAAACATGACAACAAAAGAAGAAATTGCTCAAAAAAGCAATTTCTTCTTTGTCACAGTGCTTCCAAATATATTCAATTATTTTATTTAAATTTAAAGGTATTGTCTGTGCTTTTGCTAGACTTTTAAAATTAAATGTTTTGACATTTTGCCGCTTTTCTACCACAGCAAACACAATTTTCCATGGAATTTAAATCTTTGAACACATTTGAAAGAGGATCACCAAAGGAAAATTCCTTTGCAGTTTGGTTGATAATGGTCCAGTGGTGTAGGAGGAGATCATGTAGAAAGCTATCCAACATCAGAACCCGATGTCAATCCAACGTCAGAATTCCGACGTCTATCCAACTTCAGATCCCGATATCAGATTAACGTTGGATTTTGGTTGGTTTTGTAAACAGTTTAGGCGTCATAATCCAAATGGCAGAAATATGACCATTCACGACGATTATCCAGCTATTGCCTAGCAGCAATATGACCAAAATCCAACTATTTTCAAATCAAAATGCAACCATGGTTTAACCCTTTTCCATATCTCAATAGTCTAGTGGTCAAAGCATCCACTTCTGGAACGGGAGGTCTACGGTTCTGTCAAAAGGTGTGACACTATAACTGAACACTTTACATTTGCAGACGACTTTTAAAACAAAAACATATATGGAAAAACTAGAAATTAAAGTATAATTATTGCAAAGAGTTGTAAATAGTGTGGCAATGGATAAATTGCTCAAGATTGATTATAAGTATTTTCTCAACATGCCAGTGTTTTCAAAAGTCGATAGCTGCAGCGGCGTCAGAAAACAAGCCTTTATATGTGGGGAAATAAATATAACGCTTTAGGTTTAAACATATTATGAAGATGGACGGAACATTTCTCCTATAATATTTTGAAATCAGACAAGCACTTTTCCTGGCTGTACAATTTCAATAGATTTCACGGAAAACCTGCATTGAAAAAGTGTCCATGTAACATTGGAACCGAATTCAATGGAATGAAAATAAAGATTTGTCAATGGATATTGTCTTCTTTTCCCATGGCCAGCTTATGATTAATTGTCAATGGACAGCTTTGACAATGCTTCTATCCATGGACAAAGGGATCCTGTTTTTAACTTGACATTGTCAATACTATTCATAGCAACTGCAAATCAGTACATTGACATTGAAATGCATACAAATTCAGGACAGCAAGGACAAACACAATCAGAATTTCTTTCTTCATTTTTGGTGTGTTCTTTTAGCTCCAGAGGACTTGATTTTCCTCATTTATTCTTGAACCATCATCCATGACACAAAAACGAATTTCGTTGCCTTGATTTCTGAAACATATAATTATAACATACGTGTTATTCAACCTTTTCCTTATCAGTCATGATTAGGCCATAGGATTTTAAAAACTTCAACTGAATGGCGTTGACAAAGTATTTGCTTCACATGCGAGATTCAATTTAAAACTTGGTCATGATCTTCAACCTGCATAACTTTTTAAATATTGGCTTCTGCACACTCAATGAAGTAAACATTTTTGCAGCGAAAAAGGGTTAGCTTTATCAACAAAAATACATTGTTGCACTCGTTAGTTTGACCACTGTTCATGAAACAACATTATCAATTACATTCAATAATTAACAATGGTGCTTTTTTCTCCAGACAAATGGTCGTGGGTTCTTAGATGTGTGGTTTTCAAAGGTCTTACAACATATACACATGCATGTATGATTGATCTATAATTCACTAGATTTTTTTTTAGTACTGCAGTAGATAGATTGACCCTCAAGATCCACACAAATTAGTACGCCACATATAAATATTAATTTCTAGAAATACTATTGCATTGTTAAAAGATTCACCACCTAACAGTGCACAATACATACGACAATTTGCTATAATGCCCTCTTGTTTAATGGCAGGCTTCCTCTCCCCACTCTTTGAAGATGCACAAAGATTTTCTTTGTACAGAGCTCTAAATAGCAGAACTACAACTTTACTGTAGGATTCCATTGTCGAAATTTGGCTTGCAAGCTAAACCTGTAAAAATTAAATTTGCATTAGTTGCACATGCATCAAAAATCATCTACTCTCGGGAAAGGTTTAATTTTTGTTGCAGTGGGATGATGCTATTCAAATTAAAGACAAAGAGAAAATTATGATGAATTAACCCTTTCCCACATACAGATAATTACTTACACCTCTGCAGAAGACGACTTTTGAATACATTGTGAGGAAGGTTCCCTTTTGCCACTATGTTTTCAACTTTATTCAATAATTTTACTTTCATTTACACAGCTATCCTCTATTTCTGCCTAGATCTATGCAGTCGTCTACTTCAAGAGTGTTGTATGGGGAAAAGAGTTAATAAACTGGCTTTGCTAATATCAATATAGAAATACACAGTTAAGGACTTCAATGAATGTTAGTCTTAATAAGTGCGGAATTAGATCTGTCTTGCACGTTTTGTCAGAATTACACTCAATACAAACACGTTTACTACACAAGGTGTGTGTTAGAGATCACACTGAAAAAGAAACAAGACAAGCAATAGATACTTTATTCCTCACATACTTCTACAAATAGCACAATTTGTAGCGAGTATCATATTGACTACCGGTGACGGGGATCTTCTGAAGATATTGTTTGATACGTTTAAGTATTACATAAAAGAAAGTAGAGATTATAACATTATCTCCGCGTATTTGATAGTCAGATTCTTTTGTTTGCAGAGTCACAGATATTATGTATGTGAAGAGATTTTATTGAAATGCGAAACGGCTTCGAATCATATGTTGTATCAGTTTGAGGATGCAGAAGAAACCAGCCGTTATATCTGATTAAGGCATACAATTTATATTGTACGGAAGCTCTCCTCACAAGACATTCCACACACAAAGTTCGCGAGAACGTGTATAACTGGATGTTTAGTATTTCCGCCTCATCAGGCCAACATTGTATCTTCAGCTTTACATTACAAAATGTATCGTTCGGTCAATACACAACCTGCTTCTATGAATGATAGGCGGGACTTCTGGTTTGACTGGATTGTTGTTGATTCCAGAGTTAATCTGCATTTCCTGCAGTATGTCCTGTATTCAGAAACAAACAAGCCTGTCCTTAAACAAGATGCTGTTGACAACTTACTTCACGTTATAAGACCAGACTCAAACATTGGACATAAGGAAACCACCTGGAACTTGTTAGGATGGATATTCAAACAAGAAAAGAAAATACAACAAGCTATGAAGTTTTTTCTAACATCCTGGAGAATCAGACCGATTCACAATGCTGCTTAGTGACACGTGCTAGAAATGATTCGTTCAATGAATACAGTTAATTCAGACACTCACATAATGTGAAAGTGTCGCAACGACTTAGCATAAATTGATTATTGTTGATCACAAATGCATGCCATTGATCTGGAACTACTTTCACTTAAACAGTGACTTGAACATATCTTTAGAACTTCAACTGTTGACGCTTAGTATTTGTCATATCTCAAGTGTATTCATAATGGCCACTAGGGTTAAATCCCAATGTGCAATAGAAGTACGTCAGCCGTAAAGATTCAATCAGCCTTCAAGAACAGGGCTTAACAATTGGTACAAGTTGATTGTAAATTATGATGAAGGGTTTACTTTAAAAAACGTATTAAGGCGACTCTGCTACCGTAGGGTATTTACAACATAGTGTAAAAGGACAATTTATCTCAATCGATTTTACCATTTTTACAAAAATCTTTTTCAAAACAGACGGCGTTTAAAAAGCACTCAAGATAAACGGTTAAATTGCAGAAAGGCCAAAATTAAGTTACTTGTGTTCTTATGTGTTCAAGTTAGAAAATACATGTAGATAAGAAAAGGAAAACCAGTTAAAACTCTACTTCCAAAAGCCTTTCACAACCGTTTTTTATAGCAGTCGACTATAATCTATAACATAATGTGAATGTTAATAGAATAGGAAGACAAAAAGAACATAATCGATGTTTCTTTTTTGATAGAAAAATAGAGACTTAAGTCACCTCACATGACATATCGATCTTACGAGGTTTTAAAATAGAGAGCAGTAACAAATAAATTGTCCTGGTCCTTTATGAGTTGCCGAAGCAAACACATTAAGGGACCTCGTTGGGGATATTGCTTGAAAAATAAAATGATTTGAGTCACGTGATTTGGGGTCTTGTTGCATATACGAATCCTGATGACTTTGGTGAGCATGCGCATACATACAGCCTCACCAGATTACGGACTGTCCCTCTTCCTTTAGAAAAAGGCAAAGACGTACCAAATGACACAATGCTAGAAGTGTAGCCTCGGCAGGTTCTCTTTAATAACCCTTTATGCTATACTGTTACGGAGTTGTAACAAGATCCATTGTGGCCGAGGGAAAGATGCTCATAATCAGAAATGTTCACATTTTGTCGCAAGGTTGTTAACTTGTTTCAAACATTTAACAATGTTTTATAATGAAGTTCCAAATTTTTGGCTTGCCGTTTTCAAAAGCTTGTGCTCGAGATTTGTGGTAGTGAAACAACAACAACAATTACCTTTGCTCACACGATGTATAACGTTTTTGCAGCAAACGAATTTAGAAATCATTGTGGGAAAAGACGAAACATTTTCTTTTTTTTCTTCAGAATATTGTGTATTCAATCCTATATCAAAACTAGAATCGAAATTGTCATGGTGTTACAAGTCTCATTTCTTTCTGGTTTGTTCATAGCAGACGACATTAAACATATACTGTACACGGTTTTTATTTAGCCAATGTAGACTTAAATATATGGTTAAAGGGAGAAATTCACTGCCCTACCAAATGCAATGGTATTACTAGAGTTATCTATCTCATAAGTAAAATACACTTTCGAATGTGCATTTTCATGAACAAAATAAAAGAAAAAATGATAAAAATACATGCACATCGTAATACTATACATCTGTACATAAAGGTCATGATCGGGTCAATACTGTCAAGCAATAACATCCCAAAACTCGAAAATGTCAATGTGTATCAGGGGTAAGGTTATTCTTACTGTACGTATAGTTTAGTGTCGTTCTTTGTTTAATTAAATATGTCCCGCTTGCAGACGCATGTTGACGAAACCGCAGAAGGTTTCTTTCATACACAATGTGGCAAACGAGAAAAGCTCATACTATGCGCCTTTTCCACAAAGTGTTCAACTTTTCTTCATAGTTAAACTTGCATCGAAAGATAACCGAGAGTAATTACTTTGCGACTATGTACAACAGATATTGTTTAGATTTCAATACAGAAAACTTGGATATTACGTTTTCAGAAGTCGTCTGTATGAGAAAATAATATCGTAGGACATGTATATAACACGCTAACATCCACTGGTCCATAAATAAATATGTGTAAATGTATTGCCTAAAATAGAAAATGACGACACGAAATTTTCACAGTATTTTACGTTTCTATTCATTTGGAACATTGTACAAACTGGATATTCTCTTTTTCGGTAAATCTATGTACTTCGGAATAACCAGACCAAAACTCATAATACAAATGATTTTGTTATTTTGATTATGCGATTCAAAGAAAGAGATTGAGTTAAGAAAAACAAACATTGAAGAAATAGGCTGACGCGTTTTTCTTTACACCCGGAAGTAAATTTAAGGTAAGACATCTTTTATCATGTTGTGAAAGGAAAATACTAACAAAGTGTCTATACATATATTCATCACTCTAACGCCTCTATTTCTTATTCGCTTCTAACGAAACATAAACTAAATGTTTTAAAATCATCACCTCTTTTAAAAGTTCTATCGACCTATGTGAAAGGTCAATGTCACAGTAACTATAATGCGTTTGTAAATCAAAGCACTCAAAGTGCTGCCAGGAAGGGGATTACTGCATATCACGGAAAACATTAGGACAGGATTTACCGATCACATTTTTTATATCACATAAACTTCACAAGAATACCTTGTTATGTCCGTTAATTGAATATTATTTGAGTTTCATGCACTAAATTGTATACACAGAATGGGGATCTATCTCAAAAACATTTATTTGAATGGCGGTATTTCACAGAGGTCGTTGCATAGTTTACACACTCATTGATGCATTAATCACAATGCATGCTAAATTGTAGGGGTCAGTCTAGCATGGCTTTATACAGTCACAGTCGCAGCTGCCTCAAAACAACTGAACATGCTATTTTTTTTCATTACATAGGTGAACAAATACATGCACTGGTTTTTTTTTCATTTCAAATGTTCAATAAGTGTGAATATTCAATGAGCAGGTTGTAGAAGTTGTTGATCTGAAGGTACTTATAGATCGGTCGGTAGTACTTTTTACTCTGTAGTGTTTTTCACGATACACAATTTCTATTAATATTTATACCGTCCTAGCGATTTCGCACCACGACGCGAATGAATATTGAAAATTAGAAACATGATGGCCGTGTTGTGTATGTGTACAACACTAAATGAAGAAACTGCTAAATAGCGTAATAGAATATTTAATACTACAAACTCAATTTTGAAACCGCAATCATATTTACACCTGCGGAAAGTATGCACATACTGCTTTATTTTGTCAATGCATGTTGGGCCTAAGCAAGTCATGTTGACAGCGGAGAAATACATTTTGTTTTTTAATCATGTAATTCATATAGTTTAACATAAAATTTCTTTCGAGTTCTTTCTTTTGAGTAAGTGATGTCGAATCAAATCCATTTTCCGGCTTCATATGCTAACAAGTTACCGCATTTTGATTTTCAGACAAGAATTATTGGCGGTTCGAAAGGACCGACATGGTTATAAGCTGGCAACAGTCCGTTCATTTGTAAAAAAAAAAAAGATATTCCAGAGATCATCTTCATTTTCATTGACACTACATACGATCTGCAACTACCAAGACATCTCTCTGTGCCGATATTGTAAAACACTAGTCTAGATTCAAGTCCCAAAATGATGAGTGTCTCCGGATTTTGCCTATTATAGCAATTGGCTCTAACGAGCCGTTTGCTAAAAACGATGTTATCGCTCTAAACCTTCATTTGTAAATAGAAATTCTCACACGGCATAAACAGTTTCGATGTCAAGGAAGCATAAACTGGTCCGCGTTTTACTGAACTATGTAAAAGGTTAAGGTCACAGAGACTCTAATACGCCCGCATGAAACGACGTCATCGCTTAGAACTTTCATTTGTAAACGGAATTATTTCATGCTTCAAACACAGGTGTATTATAAAGAAAGCTTGAACGTGTTTTAGTTTCAACGACCAATATCAGACTTCACGGCGGATGTGGTTGATATTGATTAAAAACAATAAGCAAGTTACTTACGTTTGTTATCGCATAGCAGCGCTTATCTAAATATCGGTAATCTCTGAATTTGTCAACTTTATTGCGAGAGCTGTCGATAATGCTCCCTTTTCATTGCTAAATCTCAAAAACAATATTACATGTCATCCTGTTGATCTCGATGAGATGATTTTATTAAAACCAACAATACCCAAAGTAACGCGGGAGACATTGCATGAGCAAGACAAAATGATGCCTCCTAATAAAGGCGTGGTCGTGTAATGCTTATTTTAATCATTTCTAACAGGCTGACACATTTGGGCATATCTGGAGCAGAGGACTTTTCAAAACATCTTGGCAAAGGGAAAATACTTTTTCTACTATTGGGATAACGTTGTAAACTGTATTCAATTATCTTACTTTTGTATAGAGAAACCTTTCAATATGTTTAGCGTTGATTGTTTCAAAATTGTCTGTAGTTGATTTGGTGTATGTTAGATAACCGTGATACACACGTCGTTTAAGAACTTCTAAATTTCCTAGAATGCTAACGTTTTCATTCCTATTGCAAAATTAAATGTAAATCTTTCGAGGATTACAAGTTATTTTCATGCTCAGATTTGTTCATAGCAGACAGCTCTTAAAATATAATATATAAAATTATTCTAAAGCCAATAGTTACGTAACATTTACCCTGATCCTGATAAACATTGGTATGGCAATCACGCATTTGTTTATGAATTAATATTACTTTCGTGTCAGTAAACTTTACTGTATATATGTTCGATAAACACATCACATATTTGATAAAAATACATGTACATCGTTAAATTATACATATGTGCACATAGGTCGGGATTAAGACAATTTTGTGAAGCTATTCCATCACAATACCCGAATACATCTACTTGTGTTGTACATGATTTGTTGCCTATATTGGTACTGAAACGCGTCGTATGATCGTCTTTGTATCTCTGTATGTCCGTTACGCTAACATTTAGTGATTTATTATAATATAACATAGTGTTGATTCGAAAAGTCTTGAATATAGTGTTGTTTGACAACAGCAATACAATGACAATGTACGGTGCATTATTTCTCGTAGTGAACCTATAGAACACTCGCAAAGCTAAAATATAATAATAAAACGAAATTCGAATCGGAGTCTTTTCATTGGCAGCCTTTTTTGGTTCCGTACTTCTTAGTCTAATTTCAAATTAGATTTATCTAATGTACTTTCAACGTAGACGCACCAAAATGTATAATATTATATAGCATTCACTCTGACTTTTCTATTAAAAGTTTTATGTAACATCATGTCCTAAAATAGAAAATGACGACATGTAAATTCCAATGTATTTACCTTGTATGTCTATTTACCTTGACATGTCTGTTTGTTATTATTTAATGACATTTTTACCTTCTTAATGAATTTAGCAAACACTTTAAAACATGAGTTTGTAAGTTCGTTCATATGGTTTAATTAATCCATATTGTGTTCATGAAAACAAATAATGAAGAAATTGTGTGACACTTTTCTTTTTATACCTGGAAGTAAGTAAAGGTAAGATATGTTTATTAAGTTGTAAATGAGATATCTACTAAGGGGTTTAAATTATTCTGTCGTATTTGCTATGATAGTTGACCGCCGTGTGTGCGTGTGTGCGTGCGTGCGAGCGTGCGTCAACGTTTTGCTTCAAACGACTTCAACTACCTAACCACTTGGCCAACTGGGATGAAACTTCATAGGAACTTCCTCTTCATGTTCTCTCCCAAATTCCTTTATTTTTTCTTTGATCTATGCGCAATTCTGGTTTCCATGGCAACCGAAAGAAAAAAAAGTGAAAACTTAAAAAAATTCTTCTCCGAAAGTGTCGGGCCGATTTTCAAATAATTTTGTAGAAATGTTCTTTGGATGACCCTCTATCAGATACCTTCAAGCCATATTGATAGATCCAAAAACATGGCCGCCAGGGGGCGGGGCCATTTTGCATTATATGGTTATATATATTGAAAGCTTAAAACCACTTCTCCGACTAGAGTATCTGGACGATTTTCAAATACTTAGTAGAAATGTTCCTTGGCTGGCTCTTTTTCAGATTCCACCAAGATGGTTGGTATCAAAATATCGCTAAAGTGAAAATTTTAAAAATCTTCTCCTCCCAAACTATTTGGCCGATTTTCAAACAAATTTTCAGAAATGTTCCCAGAGCGATACCCTCAAGTTATTGGTATAAACACTTGGCCATCAGGAGGCGGCGCTGTTTGGAGATTCAAATTTTGATTAATGGCAGTGGAGCGATACTGGCCCTATTGGGCCTCTTGTTTTTACGCTCCCGCCCCCCCCCCCCCCCCCCACCCCAACAAAATACAAACATTTGTAGATTACTTTCCTGTTGTTGTTATTTAACATAATTATGCAATGAATAGCAACTACTGTACATACATATCGGCATATATGGCTGTTAAACGCTAAGATTAGACCCTTCATTTCTTTGCAACAATATGATGTACACTAAGTTACATTTAATGAAAAAAATCGCAACATGACATGAATCTTATATATGAGTCTGCTGTTTTAATCTTTATATCACCTATATAAATTGTCCTGAATTTCTCATAACGTTTTCAAAAGAGAAAAACATGCCATTCATCCTCAATTACATCTATTGCGAATTGTTCAAGACAATTAGTGCAAATCCTTTGTTCTCTTGCAGCATTATGAAGTCTGCCTAATTCAATATTCAGTTTATGATCCGAGCACATACATTTTGCAAATGCTTCCCTGAAGTAAAAAGTTATATCAATAGTTAAATAACGCCCGACGCCTAAAAGTGATTTAAATTGCATATAATAATTCGTTTTACTAGAATGACTTAGAGCATTATGAAAATCTTGTTTGAAAGAATCCTTTAGCCGGATGTTGAATTCTGAGATAAACATATTGATATTTACAATATCCTGGGAAATCCAGATGTTTCCGAAACCGTAACTAAATATTGAATTCCTAACGTCTGTTGCGTAGGTATGTCTGTTTTGATCATCTAAATTCATATAACATTGCTTTGGATATCTATGGGTTGGCATTTGTATTGATTTAGTCCAGTACGTTAGACATCTAACATAAATCCTAAAGTATATTCACTAAGGGTGGACCATTTTGAAATAGTTGGTGATGACTCAACTTTGACTTAAACGTCTATGCCATGTATATAACGGTGATAAGAACTTTTAAAGTTGTAGTATGTATGTAACATTTCAAAAATATGTAAAACTGAACGTATACAACGTCTTTGGTAAGCTATTTCTAAACATGTGGTAATCGTTATGAATGAAAATAACACAATCAGGAAACAATTAGTTCAGGACAATATACCTCTTATCACAACATGAACACATGAAGTGTCGCAATACATCTGAAGCGCTTTCATAGGAAAAATATATACCTTAATGGCCGTCCGTATGCCTGTCTCTCCACATATAACAGCTTTATCCAGCAATTACCCAGAAATATAAAACCTTGTTATTTGAACAGTTCAGTAAAAACTCTTGTAATATACATAAAATAAAATTGTACAACATGCCATTGCACATGAAGCATTACATAAATGATAAATTCGGCTCATAGCTATAGCTAGGTAATTCATATTGTACGACCAAATTGAACACAGATACATAAATTCGAGACCTCCACATATAACAGCTTTATCCAGCAATTACCCAGAAATATAAAACCTAGTTATTTGAACAGTTCAGTAAAAACTCTTGTAATATTCATAAAATACAATTTTACAACATGCCATTGCACATAAAGCATTACATAAATAACAAATTCGGCTCATAGCTATATAGGTAATTTATATTGTATAACCAAATTGAACACAGATACATAAAATCGAGACCTATTTTTAGGCTGTCCTTCCACCTCATGTAGGCAATACAAAATGTGTTCGTGTGTATCAAGTATTGAACTATTGAAATCTATGTGACGTCACCCTTGATGAATTAGTTCATTTCTATGAAGAAGTCGTTTCTATTTACAGGTCACTCATCCACAAAATGGATGATCAGTATCACAATTTGTCACTGCGTCTTTATGAAATTCTAGATTGGATCGGTGCTTCTGAAGAGATGAGGGACAAATACAGAGAAAAGGCAGTAGTATGGGAAATATCTAGAACCATAATAGAACCCTTTATTCTACCTGACAGCAGATCCACCTTTTATATGTTTGGGGGTCAGAGTGAGGGTACAACAACATTAGGGCTCCTTTCAGACTCAGACATACTATTGTGTCCTTATTTACCTGTTGTAGAGAGGATCTCTGATGCACCTGAACACGGACCATCACTCCTCATGGTGGCTGATGAAACCACTAAACCCGGGTATTTTAAATTACAATGTGTCTGGAATCAATTTTCCCTTTATAACAACGCTACCACTCAGGAATATATGGAAACCGACACAAACGACAGGTTTTGTTTAAAAAACGTCCAGCAAATTAATGATTTGTATTCAATTATTAATGGTCCTGCCATGACACGTACAGGTGTAAATGGGGTATTAGATCAAGACTTAGTTATGGCATACAGATGTCAGCACATGCCAAGTTTTGCTCAATCCTGGCTAAGAAGAGTTATCCGATGCAATCGGCTAAATGATACACACATAAATCTGTGGAAAGGATTCGGGTGTTTCTTTGTCGGGAAAAATCACCCATCAAGTGAAAATGGTCCGATCGAATGGAGGCTGTCATTCTCCCTCCAGGAACGTGAAATTATGGCTAGTCTTAACTCTACGCAGCACAAATGCTACATTTTACTTAAGATTATCAAGAAAGATATCATATAAAAACGTGTGCCCGGGTCGATCGCGTCGTATCACTGTAAAACAGGTTTGTTATATGCAGTTGAAAATACGCCCTCTGAATTCTGGACCCGTAGAAACATTCTGAAATGCACATTTCTTTGTATCAAATTGTTGTTGCATTGGGTAAAAAAAAAACCTGTCCAAATTACTTCATGCCGGATGAAAACATGTTTGACAGGCTTGAATGCAGTACCCTAAGACATGTACGGGTTGTTCTAGAGGAGATGGTAGAACATTGGTGTACATTTCTATGGTCATTGACATGTGATAACATTGGGAAAGTGTTGTACGATGCGTTGTTCGGGTGTGGACCTAGCATACTGAGAGTAAAAAATATCAATGCATATGAAATAGCATCATTGATGTACACAAGTCTCAATAAGCTGTTAAGGGCTACAATGATGGTTACTCTTCGTGAGCCTGAAAGTAGATCAACCTTGCACTTATTGTCAAAATTACAGTCATTGCAAACACATTTTACTGCACACGGAGTGTGTTAAAAATCATACTAAAAGAGAAACAAGACATGCAATACGCTGCTTTATTCCTAACTTACGTCTGCAAATAGCACAATGTGTAGCGAGTATCATACTG
This sequence comes from Serripes groenlandicus, assembly GCA_031761405.1. NCBI lineage: Eukaryota > Metazoa > Mollusca > Bivalvia > Cardiida > Cardiidae > Serripes > Serripes groenlandicus. The sequence goes on from JASEVX010000013.1 coordinate 49,383,727, forward strand.
ACTTCCGGCGACGGGGATGTATTAAAGATGTTGTTTGATACGTTTACGTATTACGTAGAAGAGAGTAAAGATTGTGACCTTATATCCGTGTATTTGATTGTCGCATCTTATTGTTTACAGAGTCACAGATATGATGCCTGTGAAGAGATTGTACTGAAATGCGAAACGTTTTTGAAATCATATGTTGTACCAGTTTGTGGATGCAGAGAAGACCAGCCAATATATCTGAATGATGCACACGAAGAACTCGTACGGATGTTCGGCTCACAAGACATTCCATACACAGAGTTCGCGAGATCCTGTACATCTGGATGTTTATATTTTCTACCTCTTCTGGCTAACCTTGTCCCTCAAGCTTTACATTACGAGATGTATCGTTCTGTCAATACACCACCTGGGTCTAGGAATGAATCTAGGGATTTCTGGTTTGACTGGATTGTTGTGGATTCAAGAGTTTATCTGTATTTCGTGCAGTATGTACTTTATTCAAAAACAAACAAGTCCGTTTATAAACAAGATGCCATTGACAAATTAGTTAACGTTATAAGAGTAGACCAAAACCTTGGACATCAGGAAACCGCTTTGAACATGTTAGGATGGATATGGAAACAAGAAAATCAAGCTCACCATGCTATGTGGTGCTTTCTAACATCCTGGAAAATCAGACCGATTCACAATGCTGCTAAGTGGCATGCGCTAGACATGGTTCGTTCAATGACCAGAACTAATTCAGACATTTCGCAATAGATTCATAGCATAACTATTAAGCCAGAAGTGTTTTACAATTTTTCTTACAGAAGATGTGTCTCAATTATGCTATCAGTAAATTGTAAAAATACAGAAAGACCCAAAGAAACGTGTCTTATTTATTATGAAATTTGACGTTTGAAATAAACAGTTACGTCATACGAAACCCAATATTTAGGTTTTAGAAACAAGAGCAGTAACAAAGACATGTAAATGTGTTAAGGCAACATTGCTATAAGCGTTGTTTCTGATATTTACACTACTAGAGCAGTAACAAAAACATGTAAATGTGTTAAGGCGACATTGATATAACCATTGTATCTGATACTAACACTACTAGAGCAGTAACAAAAACATGTAAATTTGTTAAGGCGGCCTTGCTAGAACCGTTGTTTCCGATACTTACACTACTAAACGGTGTCAATGGACATTGATATTTGATATTTTAACTCCTTTCCATCTGCGGACGCATTTGTACGCGTTTGCAGCAGAAGTGTTTTTAAAACATTGTGGCAAAATTTCTCATAAGGCTAAATTTTCACTGTTGGCACAACAATTTCAACTCTTTGATTATTATACTTCCATTAAGACGGGGTTTCCTTATGTTTTGTCTTGAAGTTTTAAATGTCTTCTACTGCAGATTTTCGATTGTATTTAGATCATTGTACAACTATCTCACTCGGATGAATTAAAAGAAATATTTACTATATATTTTGTTTTATATTGGAACGACTTTTGCAAACGATTTTGCAAATGGAAATATGCTCATAATTCTTATTAATGTAGCAAACTACTTTTAAAACAAATATGTACCTGGAACGGTTCACAAAGAAATCAGAAAATACACATATTGTTCTGTAGTTTAAAGTGATCAAAACCCTCGGAATGAGGGAAAAGGTTATTTTCTGTAAGTATTCTGTTCATTCACAAGAAAACTCTATATTTCCAAGTTAATTGATAATCTCAGGCTGCATGTGCTATGATGTGATATTGTCATTATGAAGTAGAACGATACCAACACAAACACGTTTTCCATTTATTTTTTTATTGTATGTTTTTATTGTTGTCTTTTTATTCTTAATTATTGTTTTCTTTTGAAAGTGACTTATATGCCCATGGTGCCGGGTGTTTTTTATTACTTTTTGTACCATTGTTTTGTTGATGTAAATACACATGTCACTATAATTAAATATTTACTTACTTTCTTACTTACTTACTTACTTATAACATTATACAAAACGTAAAAGTAAAGAGTTTGTTTATTATAGTGTCTCTCATATTGAAAGGGTCATCCATGCCTGACTCATGAGATAGCTTATGTAAATAGTTTGTTTATTACAGTGTCTCTCATACTGAAATTGCCATCCATGCTACCTCATGAGATAACTTACCACGTTTACTACCAGAATCGAATTCTTTTTAGCCAATCTCCAGGCATTCGGTATCATTATTATAACTAGCTGGCAGCTCACCAACCGGTCATATCTTGCCTATTGAGAAAAATATTGTCAGAAAACAAAGAACTTGTCATCTTTGCAATGCTAACTTATTGGGTGATGAATTTTATTATCTTTTAAACTGTGTTTACTTTAATGGTGAAAGGAACAAATATGTGCATTCATGAACTGTCCCTCTTCCTTTAGAAAAAGCATAGATGCACCAAACGACAATTGATACAATACTAACAATGATAACCCTTTATGCTATCCTGTTACGGAGGTTAAACACGATTTCATTGATGCCATACAATCCTCATATATTGAAAGCTACTGAATAGAGGAACATAAAAAACACCATTGTAAGCATGTCAGTTGCGTTCATGTTGACCCCTCCCATATATGTGCAATTGGCACGTTTATACTAGTAATAACGTTAATATTAATAATCTACACATGACACATACAATGCCGTTTGATGTAACAACAATTCTATTGAAAGAGTCTTAAAACATCATTCAAACACATTTTTCCATTGTAAAGATTTCAATTTAAATGATAAGCAAACTGGATTTGAGCCACAATGCGCCGTATTTCATACAGATGAGTTCAAGTACTTTCAAAAGAATAACAAAAATCAAACAGTAAAAGCGTGTCAGCTTTCCCATTCAACTTCACTACTAATGTTTAGTTGCAGTAACTGCATAACATGCTTTTCATGAAAACAAAGTGACAACAGAGAAATTGTTCACATTTCTTCTTTTCCTTTTCCTACAGCGCTTTCAAAAATTAAGAATACAGTACAGCTCAAGGTTTTTTTACAAAATACGCTCGCCCCCGCGAGCTGATAATGCAGCCACACGTCGTTCCCACTCACCTGTATGCGGTGTTTCCACTGCAATAACCCCGCGATCCCGCGGAGTTTGATGATTTACATATGACAGTCCGCGGAGGGAAATCCGATAAGGGTTTATGACATCACGATGATTGACAGCTGGGATTTGATTGATTATATTTTTGAGTAAGTTATATCTCTGACTCGATATATACTAGTTCTGATGCGATTCTTATATTAGTCATTTTAACAACATTCTTTGTTAACATTTAATCCTGCATTTGTTTATCAGTTTACGTATGCATGTATGATATATTTCAATGTTTTTTTTTCATTTGTTGATGCCTCATAAGTGCGTTTGAGCACGTCTCATTTTTCAATTCCATACAAAACATCACACAATTGGAGTAAATTGTTTCAAATCAAGAGGGATTTCCCATTCAGTAAGCCAGACGCAACAAGTAATGAGATCAAAATACATGAATGTTAATTTTTACTTTCAATCAGTAGGTGTTAAACACGTGTCGAAAATCTGTTTTGAGTGCATTATTATTAAACAGATAATCACACATGCTGTCGGCTTTTATAAAGCATATTCATGCGTCATAAAGTCATAAATCAATTCAACCACCCGGTGCCATAATTTATCCTCTCCAATTAATATCAGCGAATCCTTGATTACCGCAGCTATTTTCTGGCCGACATGTAACATAATGACAATTGGACTCTTGTTAATGAGAATCGCAATGTTTAATTTTGACATCCAGACGATCTAAATATATGCAAAAATGAATTTTATCCCCATGTATTCGATCTGCAACAGACGACTATGAAATCGTTTAGGCATAAATATGAAATAAAATTCTGTAAGTGACATACATGTATCAATACAATGAAGTTATGTGTCTGGCATATTCAATGAATATTGTTGGAAATGTTTTGGTAAGAGCCGAAATTGGTAATGATTGGTTATTTCTACATGTACGGTAATATTTGAGACGTTTTCATGAATTAATTGCGCTGAACAACAGCCTCTACTCGGATTTCTTGTCCGATTCACTGTTATATGTCTAAACTGCGTCTTCCTTTTAAAGATATGACCATGATCCTTCCTTTACACAATATTCGCCTTTGGTGCGGTTTTAAATATGGAAACTCGTACCCAACACTGACTAGCAAAACATGAAAAAGTGTCACCTGTAATTTTCTTATCTTATCCCTTTCCCACTTGCAGACGCTTTCTGACGCAGCTACAGAAGACGATTTGGAAACATTGTGACAAAAGACGAAATTGTCTCAATAGTTTCAAACTTATTCAATAATTGTACTTTCGTTTATAGAGTTTCCATATGTTTGCCTATAAGTTTTCAAATTGTCTACTGCTGATTTGCATGTGGAAAATGGTTAGTAAGAATAGCCTTCCTCTATATGTCATAATACAACTTAGTTGTAAAGGATGTGCATGTAATGTAATTCAGATGGGTAGATGTTTTATATGTCGTCTGCTGCATACTACATATCAAGTATACATATTCATTGCGCTGAGTGATCACGCACCGATTTATGATGTAACATGATCTGTTTACGATAGTCGACATATCAGATGGCAACTTTAAGATACACCATCTTTTTATATGATGTTTATTTTACTGTATGCATATCTAAACGAAGTCCACTATGCACAAGTACAACATATAACCTATAAATGAGCCGTGTTAGGTGATATTGATGCCACTTCGAACAGTAAAGTGAGTGTACACCAGCAACCTATACAGTCATAAATGGCAAAAACACAACATCAACAGAAACGTTGACCCCCCAAAACTTTCAATTCAATAAATGCACTAACAGTTTGTTTTTTAGAAATAAAAGCATTTTATCGCAGTCAAATAATTAAATAACAAAATAAATATTTGAGTGCATATTGGGAAAACAAATGAAGGTGAAAATACTGTGAAAACAGTAAAGAAACTGCAGTCAAATAATGGAATAGGCAAAATAACAGGACAATATTATCACCTTTCCCTTATCGCTCTTAGTCACTCCGCAGTAAGGGTAAATAGCATTTTCAAAATATGGGACAATCGGGAAGACACCAATGTTTTATACCTAACACAGTAAATGTTCGAAGAATTAACTATAATGAACGGGAGATATCAACAAATTAATGCCAAATTGACGATATCATTCCCTGTTTCGCACCGTTTTGAAGCAAAGCTCAGGCTAATTATTGTTATTGGTTCTGTCTTAAGAGATATACATGTACCAATTAATTTCAAACTGCGGAGTCATTTTAATAAGCATCATATTCTAATACAAAATTACCAACAAACCCTTTATTCTGCGACTTAACAATTATGTTTATTTAGCATATTGTCGTTATGCCTTTTTTCAACAGTATTATTATGATAACTTAACTGATTACATTATGATTTATAGGGTATCAACAAAAACACACCCGTATTTTTTTTACTTGTATCGATTCCGCTTGACTTCATTTGTAATCAATAGTTCTGTTATGGCATATGCACCCGGGACAGGTCCTATGTTCGAGGCTTATGATACAAGCATATATAGGTAAACGTAAATAAATACAAACCAGAAACAGAACCTATATTTTGCTCCGTTACAATAATTTTAAACATGCAGACTATTAGTATAGATTTGAAATCCCTAATCCGAAATAAATGATTTCAAAAACGTTTCCGTTTATTTTCAAAATAAGCAGTTTACCATATGCTTTTAACAATGCTCAATGTTGATAAATTGGGATAAAACGTCGTTTTCAACAATTGTTCATTCAAAATACATATTCACATATCTCAACACTGCAGACAATCATGATTAAGGACACCCAACGTTATGGCATTTGCTAAATGATGTATATACATCAGCACGCACATTCGTGCTATCCAATGTAGTTGTACATAGTTGGAAGGAATTTCTAATTGATAAGGAGTATTCACTGCCTACGCTAAAAAAATATATGTATATAATTCTGATCATATATACGTTGTGTTACCGTTCTACATTGTTCGAATATCTTTTGAATTTCTTAGCGGACATAGATACATTTCTTTCACATATTTCTATTGAAATTGGCAAAAAGCAAGTTTAAAACCTAATCATATAAAATGTATGTATATTTATGTATGTAATTTGCTTGCAAAGAAAAACGTATGTTATTTAAACGACGAAACAAACTGTCAGATTACCAGCAGGTTAGTCGGGTCAATGAAAACAATGACCTTCGATCTATATGCTAGTCACCGTATTTCAATCAGCCTGACAACCAACACAAAATATATCACACGTTTTTCATCTTTCATGTGCTTTATAAAGTGTTTAACCCTTTACTTGCAAACAGTAATGTTAAGAAATTTATCTTGCGATTCATTTGTCTTCAATGTAGTGTCGTATAACAAGAGGGCTATGATGGCTCTGGAATCGCTCACCTGATTTTTTTTTCACTTAAGCTTTATAAGCCCCGCCCCCTGTCAACCATAGTTTCCGACCAATCAACTTGACTTGAAAGAATCTGATAGAATGTCACCATAGGAACATTTCTACAAAATTATTTGAAAATCGGCCAGACACTTTTGGAGGAGAAGATTTTTTAAGTTCTCACTCTAGCCAGATAAGGCAAAATAGCCCCGCCCCCTGGCGGCCATGTTTTTCAACCAATCAACATGGCTTGAAGGAATCTGATAGAGGGTCATCCAAGGAACATTTCTACAAAACTATTTGAAAATAGGCCTGACACTTTCGGAGGAGAAGATTTTTTAAGTTTTCACTATAGCCATATAAGGCAAAATAGCCCTGCCCCCTGGCGGACATGATTTTCGAACAAGGAATCGCATAGAGGGTCATCCAAGGAACATTTCGACAAAATTATTTGAAATTCTGCCAACCGGTTTGGGAGAAGAAGAATTTTGAAGTTTTTTTTCATTTCGTTGCCATGGAAACCAGAATTCTGCATGGACCCCAACAATGTTAAGGAAATCTGTTGAGGTCATTGAGAGGATGCTTTCTGTGAAGTTTCATCTAAATTGACCAACTGGTTACTGAGGAGAAGAAGTTGACGCACGACGTACGACGCATGAAGCACGACGGACGACGGACGACGGACGACGGGCAAAAGGCGATCACAATAACTCACCTTGAGCAAAGCTCAGGTGAGCTAAAAAGTTTTTTTTTTTAATTGGTGAATCAATTTAAAATGTTATATTATAGGTTATTGATCCTGTACTGTGAACTCATCGTTGGACCGAGTTCTTGGGTTGACGTTGCCGAGGCTACGTTCGCCAAAGAACGAGGTGCAACGATGATTTCACAGTACAGGGTCAATAACCTTTTTATTGCATACTTTCATATTGTAAACTATTTGGTTTACACTGTGGAGTTTTTTATATCTATAGTTGATAATCGATACAAACTGTTTGTTTACATAAGTAGTCATTTTGTTGCAAATGCCGTTTGAAAAATTGAATTATAACGGTGACGTTATTATTTTAAATGACGTCATGCTCGTGCAAGACCAACATTTTAGACGCGCGTGCCATGTAACAGTATACTGTTATCCAGTCAAAAACGTACTATTATCATGAGACAGTAAGACATTGTTCATGATCAGTATATGTAAATTTAACATTACAAAGTCACGTGAGGTATAATAATGATATTTAGATCAGCTGTTTACATAAAAAAGTAGTCCCTAGCATTTTAATTATGCGGAATTTTCGCACGTCCTTATCTACGGTCATGATCACTCCTTGACACCGGTCATGATCGAAAAATCATGACCACCTTTTTCAATGCAAAGTGAACGGGACAATATGAAAGTATGCAATAAGGATTTATCATAATCGTGTTGATCTGTATGTATGTGAATTTAGAAATATGATTATTATTCTCAAAGGTAAGGCTTTATCTCAATTATGGTATAGAACATTGAATTCGATTATAAATGTTTGTTATATGCACATGCATATTTCATCGCAATAGAGCTCAGACAACTCTATGTTCAAAGTATTCATGTAAGGTATTTGAACGACTGTTCCAGTGTTTCTTTGTATTGGTCTTTGTTTCAGCATATAAAAGATAAATGATGAGTCAAGTTTGCACATATATGCGCATAGAAATCAAGGTTTACAGGGTACGCAAACGTACATGGTCATTTTGGTAGCAGTGATTTATCTGATCTGACTCATTTGTCATTATTTGATTTAGCCATTGGTTTGTTATTCGAGGAGAAATGTAATGACCTGAAAATTAGCAGTATACATGTATATTTGAGTAGAGGGTCATATTTTAAGACAAGTTGAAGTCGCTCCCTTTTCAGTGTTTTCTCTTCCCTCCATACTTACATCATGAATCGACTCCTGTAGATGTGTAAGACTTATGGTTCAAATTAATGGGAATGGGTTACCACATGAAAAATTGGAATACACAAATTAAAAGGCAATGACAAGATGGAACGTCATCTTAACATTTAAGAATAGCTTACATAATGTATAATCGGATAAAAATTAAAACACACCCACTCGTATGCTTCCGCGGGGGCTTCGCAGAAGAAATATAGGCCACTCCCATTTAACAATTTCTGCGGCGGAAACCCTGCAACCCCTCTAAAGCGGACACATAGCTGAAATATCATGAAAACACCGGGTTAGGCCGGGTGAGCGACTTAAGTCCGGCGATTTATCAAAATGGCGTAAGTATGGTTTTAAACTAAATATTTTTTTTAACTAAACTGAAATCGACACCGCCCGTAAATATTCGTACTTTTCCGTTTTACTTCGGGAAGATGACTAATAACCTTTAACAGTTGACCTCCCAATGCACATTTGTCACGTGACTTCTTTGTTTACCATTTATTTTTTCGTTGCAAATTTTCGAGATTATTCGCAAATGACTTTTCTTTTTGTAAAATATATCATGGAATATAAAATTGCAGAATACAAAGAAAAATGTAAAATGCGAAATATAATAGTAAAATCAGGCATGATGATTTATTTCACAATGGCAAATGACCCCATTTAAACTGAATTGGACAGTATCCGTAAATTCTCGAACATAGTCGTACTTTTCCGTTCCACTTCGCGAAGATGATAATAACCTTCCATATTTGAACTCTCGGCGCATTAGTTGCTAAGCATTTGTTAAACTTATATTGGAGTACTCAGGCCTTAAATCTTTCACTGATGATCCAACATTATTATAATGATCTTTTTTTGGTGATCTTAACGTTTTTAAATGCAGTTTTCTTGAATCTTTGATATATATATTTTGTTCGCGAAGTCTCAGCCTAAAATGCGTTGTATGTTTTACAGCTATTGGCAGGCAGCCAACCCCGAAACATGTTTTATCTTGTATGACAAGGGGCCAAAGTCCCATGCCAAAAACAAACACACACAGTTTGTAAACTTCCAGTTGTAAAAATGCATTCTTCCTTTAAACTATGGATAATTTGATAACACTTGATGACTTAAGATTATTCTTTTAATTGTTAGGATAAAATAATGAACTGAGTTTCGTTCAAGGCTTATTAGATTAAGAGAAGATTTAAAGGTAGTTAAATATATGATTTTCCCTCTCTCTCTCTCTTTCTCTCTATCTGCCCTCACTCTGTCTCTGCATATGTATGTCTCTGCATCTCTCTGTCTCTCTCTGTCTCTCTATGTCTCTCTGTCATTTGTTCTCCCCTTTCTTTCTCAGTCTGTATATAACCATCGTACTAACTTTAAAAACTTCTCTGAAAGTTCTGGTCAATATAAATTCACGGACGTGTTTCTTGGTGACCTTTTGCTAAGACTGTTGAAGCAATCTTGATTTGCGTAAAACATATCGAGAAGGGAACAGGTTTGATTCCGTGTTATGATCATTGTGCTATCTTTTGTAATACTGGTAACATTTTAAGTTACATCTAAAAACATACAGCTGACTCGTTTAGAGAATACTTAGATACTATCCAGGACTTTATTTTTGACTATACTTGGAAAGGAACGGTCGTATTTATGGGGGTCTTGAACTGTCATATAAATAGTATCAATTACATGAAACGGTTAGATAGCCGGGATGAAATGTTTATGTCTTTTCTGGAAAAGAATAGGCTTTCTACAGTTAGTTCCCTCGATTTATATTGGCGGTGCACATATAGCATTTGAATGTAACTGTGGTCGGAGTATCATCGATACCATTATCGTAAACTACGATGTCATGCATTACGTCAATTCTTGCTATAGTGTCGATGACGATTCATCGATTTACTTTAACCTCCGCTATTTGCAACGTGTATTAAATGTTCCTATTACGTTCAGGCAAGAACTAGGACCCTTTATTAATCGTGTGAAATGGTCTAAGCTAAAGGATGTCCACAGACAGACGTGATGATCACATAGTTTAGAAGCCTTAGTGCGCTATCATATACATGGCACAAACGACATTGACCTTTTGTATTCAGCTTTAATAAATACGACGAAAGCATGTACCTAAATAAAACTATGAAATCTCAAAGACAAGAATGTTTACGGCCTGGTTCCTTAATATATGGTCTTACATCTACCAATTTAAAGCATTCTAAACGTCGTTTTCGTAACACTCATCGAAAAGCCGTCCAAAAGTACATTCTTAAACTTTATGATGACATTGACCGATCTGCAGAGCTTGAACAATAATAGTTCTGGCAATTAGTTAATCTAATACGTGATTCCCGTAATACTTCTCTATGAGCAGACATAACATCCGATGGTATGATATGCCGTGATAATAATTTCGATAATACTTTTAAAGACCATGTCAACGATCAGATGGGCCATTTTATCGTCCGAGTAGATCCGCTCAACCGGTGAAACTCCGAACGTATATAATTAATTATATTCTTATGTCTGTTAAAAGGAATACATCATTAGGGGCTGATAACGTAATGGACGAACATACACTTTTTAGGGTTGAACTAATTAGAAAATTATCGCTAAACTTTTAACTGCGATATTTCAATTATCATTTAAACCATAAATGATTAAAAGGGGCGTTATAATTACTTTAATTAAAGGTGGGAAAAAATACATAAAATATACAATTAGCTGTAGGGTCATTAAGTTAACATCTTGTATTCTTAAACTTTTTGAAAAAATTGTTAAATACAATCTGCCAAATGCATCTTTACAGCCACATACTTTGCAGGAGGTTTCAACAGAGTATTGACTGTCTAATGTCTTCATTTTGTTTACGAGAATGCATTCAATTCGCAAAAGAACATAACGGTTTCCTATACGTGTGTTATTTGAAGAGTAAACAAGTTTTTGACAGATTATGGTTGAATGGCCTGTTTTTAAAAGTCTAGTGAATAATTGTATTGATTATAAGACATTGCAGTACTTATTAAACATGTATTCAGAGTCACATAGTTCAGTTTGTTTTCAAAACCTTACTTCAAATAATCCCTTCTCTATATTCCAAGGTACACGACAATGGCCTTATTCACCAATTGGAGGAACCCGGTAATGGTCTATGTATTGCAGGGGTAGATTATAGGTCTCTCAGTGTGGCTGATGGTATGCTTCTATTATCTTTGCCGACCAATGGTTTTCATAATATGATGAACATATGTTATGCTTATTCTTGAAAAAGGAGATACCTATACAATGCAGAACTTTGATGTAATTGTGTGTAACGAATCACAAAGTTTTAAAGTTGATAGACGTTGGCACTTAGGTAACACTGTAGAAGAAGTCGAAAACTATACTCATCTCGGAATTATAAGCAATAATGTTATGAAAACTTCTGTAAATATTGATTAGTCATGCCAGAAATTAAAAAGTCGTTTACTTGATCTAATTAATGTGGGAATACACAATGAAGGTCTTCTTCCGTCTGTGAATATATATAACTCTATAGTTCTTCCAGGAGCGTTGTTTGGCTGTGAACTATAGTCCGATTTAAGGACTATGTCATGGCTGAAAGAAAATGAGTGGGTGGGGTATACAAGTTAAAAACTTCAAAACATAGAGAACCTTTGGCCATTGAACTATTATAACCTGGTCAGATAAGCTTTTTGAAATGTATCTGAATGAAAGAAAATAATTGAAAGGATAAGGTTGGTAATTTAAAGGCAAATTAAGTGACCACTTTTCGGCTCAGCTTTGCACATTGTTAAGTTAACTAATATATAAATAAATACCTGTAATTGTTAGGTAAAGTATCCGTGTAGATGCAACAAGCCTTCAAATTTCAAGTACATGTATACATCCTGTGAATATCTCTTACAAACATGAATGTGTTGATCAAAAAAATAATATTTGTATGGTGTGTTTACACAACTAGATTATACCTATTTAAAGGTCGGCGTCCAATACAAACATTAGGGGATAAAATGTACACAAGTCAACTGTTATAAAAACACAATCAGTTCATTGAGGCACAGATACACAATAAATATGTATATATAGTGCTAAAGCAACATACAATTATGCTGTTTATGTGATATAGATGATTTCAGGTATGTCACAGCAAACTTAAGAGTATCTTATGTTCTAATAGTGAAGACACTGATCATACTGCATATGTGCATCCTGATCAGGATCTTCACTATTATATGAAATAAGAGAATGTTCTTTTTTTGTGAAGTAACCTGAAATAATCTATGTTTCATAACAACATAGTTTTATATAACTTTTAAAAACACTAGATAAACATACTTATTGTGTATATATGACTGAATGAACTGAGTGTGTTTTTAAAACAGTCATGTACATTTTATCTCACCATGGTTTGTATTGGACACCCAACCTTTTAATAGGTATTATATTGTTGTGATTACACACACTAGGAAATTATTATTTTTGATCAACACCACTGTGTTTTTAAGTGATTTGCATAGGATGTATGCATGTACTTGAGAATTGAAGGCTCGTTGCATCTACACGGATACTTTACCTAACTATTACAGGTATTTATTTATATATTAGGTAACTTAACAGTGTGCAAAGCAGAGCCGAAAAAGGTCACTTAATTTGCCTATACATTATCAATCTAATCCTTTCCATTATTTTGTTTCATTCAGATACATTTAAGAAAACTTATCTGACCAGGTTATAATAGTTACATGGCCCAAGGTCCTCTACGTTTTGAAGTTTTTAACTTGTATACCCCAGGTTTTATCTAACACATATTCAGAACCTTCCTGTTCATACAAGAACTGACGTTTGTCTCAGTAGTGCTGGAGTTAAGTCAATAGAAGTAGAGATAGAGTACAGGAAATTGCTGTTATGGGGTCTAATATGCCAACAAATGTTTACTTATCGATTGTCCTCCTTTTACAATTACGGTTCTTCTGGGCAATTAGGATTTATGCCAGAGATTGTGAAGACATTAAGAAACTACTCTTTAGAAAGTTAGTTATATATTAAATGTCATGTCAACTGGTTTATTTTGAACGGCAACCCATTGCATTGCCCGCAACTAAATTAATGGACATGAACATTCTACCTGGATAACTAGGATTCAACAAGATCGACGCTTCACTAGTATTCTCTACATTAAGCCACATTTACTGTACCATGCCGTACTTGGGGAAATAAGCAGGTCAGCCCTGTCTACATCACTATCAAAACAGTGCGTCAGTGTCGTTAAACCAATAGCATGGCACTTCCAAAATCGTATAGGAGTTACTTCCTGTGTGCATATCATATTAGAGTATTATTAAACTCTTCTATTAAGTGACAATTATTGAAATGTATAAAATAAAATTGTGAATATGTAATATATAGCAGGTTTATTTCTTTGGATGATAATGGAAAATGTGTTGGGTTGTTAACAGGATTGAGAAACATATTGGACAACAATGAAGTAAATCATCATCTTGTATTGATTGTTTTATCTATACTCAGCAAGTTCTGTTGTTTTTTTAATTGTGATCATGTTTTGACATTTCATTCATCATTCATTATTCATTATTTCCTTCATGCATTTATTTATCCATTATTTCCTTCATGCATTTATTTATCCATTATTTCCTTCATGCATTTATTTATCTATTATTTACTTCATGCATTTATTTATCCATTATTTCCTTCATGCATTTATTTATCCATTATTTCATTCATGCATTTATTTATTCATCATTTGATAGTAAGCCATCAGTCGCTCATGCATTAAATCACTCATTCGTGCATTCACACATTCATTTATTCCAACACTTACTTACTTACTTTTTTCAATCACTCAATCCAACACTAACTCACCACCCACTCACTCACTTACTCACCATCCCCAACCACACACTCACTCACCTGTCCATGCCCTTCGCTTTCGTAACAAGAATGAATGTATATTGTTTTATGGCGCATCGACAGCTAAGGTCATTTAGCGCGCAATTAAATTTAATTATTCATGATCCCTGGGTAAACAAACCAGTACTAGGCTAGAAAATGTGCCTTTCCCAAGGGCACTCCATTTCGTAACAAGGATGTATAATTTGTATGTGTTGAAATTTCCGTTTATATATGATCCTTTCTTAGTAAAAGGTTCATGTTCAAAACTTTGCCTGATTCGTTAGATATATATTTTACGTTTTGTAGCCATGCCAATGCATATTAAGGGTTATGCCAGGGAGTCAGAATTTTTTCGAGATGAGCAATTCTTCCCTTCCCTGCTTAATTTGACATCTGTTTTTTATGAAAACATCTTATCTTGTAATAATTGTACATCAGGTAATGGACTAGCGGGAACTGTCTCTCGCTTATATGTTGTACCTTATATGTTGTAAAAGTTAGCTCGCCTTTAAAGCTGAAAAATAAAATATATATCATATATAAATTTGCATGGTGACCTGAAATTGTCCTTCAAAAATAAATGGGTCCTTGTCAGATCATCAGTAAATGAGAATATTACAAGAAAAGGCTGTACCTTTATTGTAAGAATATGTCCTATAAAATGAGGAAACATATTTTCTTGGTATACTTTGTGTATCAACATATATCACGAAGTGTAGGAATCAAGCCATCGACACAAGAAAAGACACATTTATAAACAGATACACGTGAAACAAAACAGAAACAACCCATTCGAAATCAAGGATAGTTTATGGTACCGACATAGGAGGTACAATAGTTGAAGAGAAACGTATATACACCAAAATCAAGCTGTAATGGGTAATTTAGATAGTACATGCTTGTCTGTTTGTTTTGTTTGTGAGGTTTACTTATTCAGTATGTGTGTGGAAAATCAAAAGAAAGAAAACTGAAAGGAAAAATGTATCTATGTGTGAAATGTAGATATAACGCATATATAAGACAAAAATACCAGCAATGTAACTGTATTGTGTGGAATAGGTTACTTCGGTTACTTCGTTTGGGTAACTATCTCTCTTATGGCTGTTATTTTTACAATCAGTGCATCAAATTGTTTTACTTGAATTAAAATATTAAATACAGCGATACATATATTTTTTTCCTGGCCTTTCGATGTAACAGATATACAGATTAGAGAGAGTTCTAAAAAAAACTAATCCGGTTTCTGGCAGAAAAATGAGCAAAGAGAGTCTGACACACATTTTCAATTGGCTGTCACATTTCCATGAGAACAGAAGGTTATGTTTTAAATATAATTTAATATCTGGCTAAGGAAACAACATAATAAGAACTAAAAACAGAGTTATCTCATAGAATGTAAACGGTCAAGTAAAGGCACAACTTGATTTCAAACGTCCACGGCCTGTATCAATCACTTTGGAGCCTGAGAACAAAGTATATATCAGTGCATGGGGTCTGGGTTACAAAAGATATCAACTGAATTCGAAACTTGCAAAATGCAAAATGCTTATTCATAGGAACGAGTCATAGTCGGTAAGGCATAGGGCATTTTGTTTTCATTGCAACAAACTGTATGTTAGTCATGATAGATAGTCCCACCCATGGAACAAAGTATCCACGTTTCGATTGGTTTTAAAACATCAAAGACAATTGATGCTGTAGGGAAACAGTGTGTTGCAACAATCGAAGTATTATTATTAATGTTACGATTGACTTATCATTGCTTTATGCTATATCCGACTACACGTAGTGTTCTGGTTGGGATACATTAGGTCAATGTTTGTAAACAATAATTTATCCTGGGCGCAGTCTAACAAGAAACCAGTGTGCTATCACGAACAAACCACATTTTGAATAATCATCATTCATTCAAGGTTCCAAGTCCGGCTAAACTTGTCCAAACAATAAAGACCTCCGATGTCCTTCAGATGTTTACACCACTTACTGTTGATTTATCGTAATGTTCACACATTGTATTACTGTTGACGTATGTAGTGGATGTGCATGGTAATAACAAGTAGATCGTGTTTTTATAGCCATCAGTTGATGACGTTCTACAGTGAAAACCTCTCTTTAGCAAAGTATAGCGTGAACAAAGAAATACATCTGTTTTAGGAAGCTGGCGCTCTAAAGAACAATTTATCTTTATCCAACATTGTTTTGCATCCTCATTACGAATATTAAGATTCCTTAGTCCGTATTTCCATTTGCATTACCTGGCAATTAGACAAATATAAACTTGTTCTAAAGATTATTTTGCTCGACACAGATGCCGTTATGGGCGGTTGCACTTTATTTCTTACTCCACATTACATAGTTCGCATCACACACATCAACTTGCATGATACATTTTACTAAATTCAATGCTCAAAGAATATAGAAGCACTACCTTAGCCTCGCTTTTGATGAGATATGTAAATTCGTAAATATATTATTTTGAAGTGAGTAGCGACTCTTACAGTTTAGCTTGACTGACACGAGTAAAGAAACGGTTAGTTGTTACAGGTAGTTTACTTATTAGTTATTGGAACCCCATCCCCTTTGTAAAGAATGTTTTAGATATTTAGGTACACATTTAGATTTGGGTACTTAAAACATAAGGTAAGAGAGTCAAATAAGGAATTTGTGTGTCAAAAGACGTACAGAGGTCTAGATAAGGAGAAGTAAAGCGGGTTTTTACCACCATTTTCGCTCTTAAAACTCAACCAAACCCTATAGTGTAGGTACTCAAAACCTAATGTCAACACAGGATTTGGAATGTGAAAACCGTACCTTATCTAAAGCTCTGGTGTATACATGTGCATTTCTTTATTTTGCATTATTCTGTATTTTATAAACGTATACAGAATTTCCACTTTAATATCCTTTCCTTTTGTTTGAATATTATATAACAGATATTTTCGCTTTTCTTATCTGAATTATTTCCACACTTACAGTCTTAATATGTTGCATGTGATGAATACAGTTTTTGAAAACATTGTTATTACAGGTCAATTGCCCATTAGGAGGAATGTCTCCTTTTGTCACAAAATTGTCGTCTCTATTTAAAAATGTAAACTTTCATTTATAGGGCTTTTCCCATGGGGTTTTCAAAGTCGTATTCAATAAACGTGTTGTGTGTGTGGGTGAATTTATATCTTAAAGGTAGTAATTTTAAACCACCTGTGAGCTCGGTATGTAAACTAAGATCACACATATACACTTTTATCAACAGTTAAAAATAGATCAACCTTGAAACTTCATCTTGTAATTTAGATTTGAGATGTTATTAAAAGGTGACTCTACACCGTCATATCCTGTTTTGCTCGACTGCACATATGAGTATATATAAACACCATTTTCAGCAAAGAAGATCAAGATAAGCATGCACATTCATTTCGTGTAATCTTGGTCGTTAATTGAACTGAAAGTTTAACTACTCAATACATGTGCAAACAACTTGTTTAATGAGGAACAATGTTATGAGTTTAACCCTTTCTCAAATTCCTATTCTTTTTTACGCGTCTGCAGCAAACAACTTTGAACAACGTAGTGACAATCGAAGAACGAGCTCATAATGAGCATTTCTTACCTTTTGTCACAACGTTTTCAAGTATAATCAGTAAATATGTAATTTTAATATTATTATTTGAACACGATTAACATTAAAGAACACAGCATAATGAGGGTTAAAAACAGCATGTTTGACACACAACTATCGTTTGATATTTCTTCGGTATAAAATATATGTATAACCTAATAATATTGACCTGATCCTGACCTTTATGAAATATTCATAGTATTCATAAAAGTGTTTGCATGCACATTAAACTGCGCAAATTATGTCAAACGTTAATGAAAATACCTTTACCTCACAAGAATACACAGAGGTCATCATCAGGTCAGCATTGTCGAGTAATACGTCTCCCTTCTTTAAAACCTGAGTTGTGCTCCAGAATCAGAACAACGTAATTGTGTTTGTAAAAGCTGCCTATTGATCCATGCTACCAAATGAAAGTTTAATTGTGTTTGTTATAACTTATCGAGTGATACGTATCCCTTCTTTACGGAATGAGTCATGCTACAGACTAAAACAACCTAATTGTATTTTTAAGAACTTGTCGGGTAATACGTCTCCCTTCTTTACCAATTGAAGACATGCTCTAGACTCAAAGCATCCTAATTGTGTTTGTAAGAACCTGTCGAGTAATACGTCTCCCTTCCTTTACCAATTGAGGCATGCTCTAGACTCAAAGCATCCTAAGTGGGTTTGTTAGAACTTGTTGAGTAATACGTCTCCCTTCTTTACCAATTGAGACATGCTCTAGACTCAAAGCATCCTAATTGTGTTTGTAAGAACTTGTCGAGTAATACGTCTCCCTTCTTTACGACAATGCGTCATGTTTACCTACTGACAGAAACCTAATCGTTTTCTTTAAAACTGGTCAAGTAAAACGACTCCCTTCCTTACCATAATGAGCTATGCTCCAGACTAAAAACAACTTAATCAAACTGGTCATTTTGTGAATTTTGTAAAATAACTGCTCTTTATAGTACCTACAACATAAGGTTATTTTAGTAGTAACATGTTTTGTAGCATGGATTAATATAGCCAGAACTCCTCGTTTAAGCATAGCTAAAATGAATAGATAATAATGCATTACATACTGAGGATAAATCATAAACAAAAAGGTACACTGTTTAAAAGGTCAATTCCGTCGGGAGTTATTCATGTATCAGATTAAAACTTATCTTATTTCATATGTCGACCACGTGTCTCCTTCTGGTTTTATTTTAGAAATATCATACCCTCTGTTGCGTTCATCTTAAAAAGCTA
Source organism: Serripes groenlandicus (assembly GCA_031761405.1). Taxonomy (NCBI): domain Eukaryota; kingdom Metazoa; phylum Mollusca; class Bivalvia; order Cardiida; family Cardiidae; genus Serripes; species Serripes groenlandicus. The sequence goes on from JASEVX010000013.1 coordinate 49,402,873, forward strand.
AAAAACGTAACTTGTACAATTTATTGAATCTACAACGGAATATAAATGTTTTGATATGTACTAAATTATGACGAAGCTATCTTCCTATTTAAGAGTGCAGTTGTCCGAATAATGTAGTCAGGCATTCAGATTGAAAATAATACCGGTACTTTTCAAAGCAGTGTAGTGCAATTGCTAAGTGATGCAAATCGAATACATATTGTTGAAAGCAGAATAAACAACAATTGCTGAGTTATAAATATAATACTCTTGAAAGCAGATTAAAACACCACGCATGATGATATAAATATAAAACCATTGAAAACAAAGTCAAATCATTACCTTGTGGCATAACTAACTAAGATATGTTGAAAGCAGAGTAAAACACCACTCATGATGATATAAATATAAAACCATTGAAAACAAAGTCAAATCATTACCTTGTGGCATAACTAACTAAGATATGTTGAAAGCAGAGTAAAACACCACTCATGATGATATAAATATAAAACCATTGAAAACAAAGACAAATCATTACCTTGTGGCATAACTAACTAAGATATGTTGAAAGCAGAGTAAAACACCACTCATGATGATATAAATATAAAACCATTGAAAACAAAGTCAAATCATTGCCTTGTGGCATAACTAACTAAGATATGTTGAAAGCAGAGTAAAACACCACTCATGATGATATAAATATAAAACCATTGAAAACAAAGACAAATCATTACCTTGTGGCATAACTAACTAAGATATGTTGAAAGCAGAGTAAAACACCACTCATGATGATATAAATATAAAACCATTGAAAACAAAGACAAATCATTACCTTGTGGCATAACTAACTAAGATATGTTGAAAGCAGAGTAAAACACCACTCATGATGATATAAATATAAAACCATTGAAAACAAAGTCAAATTATTGCCTTGTGGCATAACTAAAATATGTTGAAAGCAGAGTAAAACACCACTCATGATGATATAAATATAAAACCATTGAAAACAAAGTCAAATCATTGCCTTGTGGCATAACTAACTAAGATATGTTGAAAGCAGAGTAAAACACCACTCATGATGATATAAATATAAAACCATTGAAAACAAAGTCAAATTATTGCCTTGTGGCATAACTAACTAAGATATGTTGAAAGCAGAGTAAAACACCACTCATGATGATATAAATATAAAACCATTGAAAACAAAGTCAAATCATTGCCTTGTGGCATAACTAAAATATGTTGAAAGCAGAGTAAAACACCACTCATGATGATATAAATATAAAACCATTGAAAACAAAGTCAAATTATTGCCTTGTGGCATAACTAACTAAGATATGTTGAAAGCAGAGTAAAACACCACTCATGATGATATAAATATAAAACCATTGAAAACAAAGTCAAATCATTACCGTGTGGCATAACTAAAATATGTTGAAAGCAGAGCAGAGTAACACGCATTGGGCCGTGATATATCTTTGAAACTGTTGAAAGAAGAGTAGAATACAATGTGCTGTGATATACCTTTTAAACAATGGGCAGCAGAGTCAAACAATAAGTATATAACAATAGGAAGCTGAAATATATATCTATACAACTGTTGAAAGCAAAAGACAACCAGAACGTACCATGATATAAGTATTTAACAATAGGAAGCTGAATAAAACAGTTCACAGTGATTACTGTAAAACGTTGGAAAGCTGAGAGAGAAGGAGAGATAGAGTGAGACAAACAGATAGACAGACAGACAGTAGACGGAGAGAGCAGGGTTTTTTGCTAGGCCTACACAGGCCCACACAGAGATTGTAATGCTGATCTTCATTATTAAGTAAGTCATAGTTTTTTACTAAATGAGAAATTTCTCCTTTTACCACCATAATGTTTTCAACTCAATTCAATACTATATATATACATGTACATATTTAGGTGTGGATATTTTTATCTTGTTAGAGTCATATGTTGCAGATTTGTTTTTCGTTTTTTGGAAAGGGTTAATTCACATGCACCTCAACTTACTAATCCAATTTAGATCCTTTCAAGAATTTTGATAACCGTAAAAGCGATAAAAATCAATCTGCTGACATACTTGAAATAAGGAATTACTACCCTTTATACTATATATCATATGCCATTATACATCAATATTTTCTGAAAAAAAAAATATATCTCAATAAATCTATTTCTGTAATCCATGCTCATTCAAGCTCTGTCATTGTTACTACATTTTGTAAATTAATATATATATATATGAGCCAGAGGCCTTTATACTTCAATAAAATAGGCTTATTGAATTGAATTGAATTGAACTGGCAATTTATATTATGCGACCTTGTTGTTGAAATGAATCGATACCTCATCGCTTGTAACGTGCTCCTCTAAATATATATATGACGCTATGGATAAATTTATGCATAGGGTCATATTTATTTTTAGATGAGCAAGTCCCTTGTGGTTATAGTATAGAAAACGAATTACACGCTCGAATATAACATCCATATATGTAAGCCCTGTGTTTTCGTCCAAATGACATATCAAGTAGCCTACTTAGGATACGGTAGCGATATATAACTACGCCATAGATCTACTTGAATGAATCCATCCAAATTGACTTACTGTAAGTACATTTATTATCATATTGATCTCAAAATTGATTCTACAATCTATGTTTAATATTTACCTGTATAAAAGTATGATAACACATTATTTGTATTATCATAAAGTACACAAAAACAAACATAACATATATATGGGCCGCTCCATGAGAAAACCGGTGATAGTGACATAGCATAAGAAATGACGTAATCATCACTCAAAGTTTGACGTCATTTGTGTGTGAGTGACGCTGAAGTAGAATTACATGTTTACACAGAGTTTGAATTGGTGAGGGATGAAATGAAGTTACAAGCCGGTTAATCTGCCCCATTTATTGGAAGAATTTATTATTAATTCAAACATCCAACAAACACGAGCGTGTAAGATTATTAAACAGATATATGTATATATCAATATTTATTTTAACCTTAATTGTTCGTGATTTGTGTGAATATTCCCCCTTTCAATGATCCAGTTATGCTTATGAGTTGAAAATATGTTTTTGAGGTTGACTTATGATATTTACCATTGACACATACTCATTTCCATTTTTTTATTTTTGGTTTTGAATATGTGAAATTTGTGTGTATACCTATTCATTGCCATCAACTTTCAATTAAAATACCTACTGAATTTATTTTAACGCTGCTATGATGTTATACAAGACTGTATGATTTTTTTTTTATCTGCAACTGCGAAAAGTAAATTGAATGATATAAAGCCCTCAATAAGGTTTTGAACTTATAGTCAAAGAAAAACAAAAGTCTATGAAATAAAACCGTGTGAATCGATTGAAATTGCGGATACAAAACACATTGTTTTGTGTCATTATTATTCAATAATAGATGTATAACTGAGCGTTGCTTAACGAAAACAAACCTTCATGAAACATTAAAGAAACAGACCAGCTTGCAACTCCATACAATTTAATCCGCATCTAGGTGTATAGGTAATAGAATCCTTCGGTATATTTCGGACAAACAGTATATACCTGGCTCATGTGTGATGTATGTGCGGGTAGATGTTAATCAACACTTGTCGAAAACATCCTAGACAGTAAAAAACAGCTCAATCTATTATGTTCACAATATACCGACTCCAGTTAAACAGTGATATAAGCACTATATTGCGTTATGGAGAGATTGATCATGAAAACATTTCTTAATTAACCCTTTCCCTCATATAGACGCTTTATGACGCCTCTGCAACAGACGGTGTTTTGAAAACATATTGACAAAAGAAGAAATTACACAAAACGTGCAATTTCTCCTTTTGCCACAATGTTTCCACTTTTTGTCATAGGTTATCCATTCAATTATGGAGATTTTCTATGTTTTGACAAAATACGTTCAAAGTCGTCTGCTGCAGAATTGTCGTATGAGGGAAAGGGTTAACGGGTGATATACTTGCAGGAGGCTGACCTGGAAATATGTTTGTTTAATTCTGCATGTACTACACAAATCTGCATTTATAATAGAAGATACATAATCTGTTTAAGATGCGAGTTTCATTCGTGAAAGCCGTAAACAATCTGGTTTCAATTTTCGTAGACTTACATACATGTACATGGATTATGTATAAAGGGAAAATACATACGGAGCAATACATTTAACACATTTTCAGTTTCGATTTTCAATTATTTGACCAAATAAAAAAGAAAACGTTTGTGGAATATTGAACCAGTGTAGATCTAGATCAATCCGCGTATCCCAGTATGGTCTTAATTTCAACCATTTGAGATATAGTCATCAATGCTTTCGAGAAGTTTACGTTTGAATCCAATTACATGATTGCATAGACCAGTCTTTTCTCACATACATAAGTTAGAAATATCATGCATATAAGGGGGGGGGGGGGGGGTTATCGTTTGAAAAAATGTCATTTGATACCTATACTATATACACGATACTGCTTATTCAGTGGCTATCTAGATTTTGACATGGATTGAGATCATGGGGAAATGGATCATATATCAAAATGGTTTGTATAAAATGTCAAGAAGGATCATGGAATCACTGTTTATGTTGTAATCTTCTGATCTCCTGAAGCAACAATGATTCTAGATATTGTTTAAACCATGGGGAAAACGCAGTTTGATGGAAGGATATTGACCAGTTGTTAGGTTTATGCTGTATCCTGTGATTCATGTTGGATAGTTGTACTTTCAACGATACTTCTGTTAATACAGTGATAACATGTAGTTTTTACTATGAGTTCTTTTTAGCAATATTCAACCCATTATTCATTCTAGGCAACTGACAGTCTGTAAATGTAAAGGTCATTTTTTTTGTTCAATGTAATGCCGCCATGCAGCGGTGGTGTACACTATTTACATGAGCCAACATAATGAAAGATCGGCCTGGTGGTTGTTATTTATTTTGCATCCAAATCAAGATGCTACATGGTACATGCCATATGGCATTAATGTAGAGTTATGCTATATTATATATATATATATATATATATATATATATGGTAATATCATCTTCATGAATGTGTGACTAATGAAATCCTGATAAGTTTATGCATATGTTCAGTCTGGTCAGGATCGCTCTTGTCCATGCAGATTTACATTCTTCCTGAGAGTATGTTTGAAAGAAATGTTAAAAGCCAACTTAAGTATGAAATATAAATGAAATCGGTATTGATTGAATACCTATGCAGACTTGTGTCGTTATCTAATTATCCCAGCTGTCATGAATACAGAATATTCGAAGATCTGAATGTTTTATTTGACAAAAACACCTGAACGTGTTGTTATCTATTTATCCCAGCTGTCTTGAATACAGAATATTACAGATCTGAATGATTGATTTGACAAAGACACACCTGAACATGTTGTTATCTATATATCCCAGCTGCCATGAATACAGAATATTGCAGATCTGAATGATTGATTTGACTAAAACACAACTGAACATGTGGTTATCTAGTTATGATTGCATCCTGCTCTTTGTTTGATCATATGAATGGTCAATGTACACTATGTAAACATGATAAGCTTAAAGGTCTTTACCAATTCAGGAGATCCAACCGATCTCATTCACTACGAAATCAAAACGTAACAAATTTACGGCGCTATGTTAACAGTGTAAACAAATTTATTGTAAAAGTAAGAGAACTGAACTTATTGATTCCAGAAATGACAATAAGAAATACTGGTCAATGCTGAAAAATGTAATAAAGTTTAATATATATAATTATATCTCTAATAATTCTATTCCCAACACTGACTGGTTTCAATTAATTTCAATTTACTTTTGAATACTGATGTACTGGATAGTACAAGTAATGGTACCAACGCTTCTGCCTTGGACAATATCACATCAAATAACGATAGCTCATCTTTGAACCAGCCAATCACTGACGATGAGATAATTTTCAGCATTAATCATGTACAACAAAACAACCGAGCACCGGGTCCAGACAAATGCAAACTTGTATAAACACTGCCTTATCTTAATACTTTGTTCATTTATATTTTTGAATCAGATAATTTCCCGCAAGTTTGGGGTAATAGTAGTAGTACACCTGTTCACAAGAAAGGAAAAATAACATATATACTAATAATTATCGAGGTATCTCCTTAATTGATACTCTGTGTAAAGTGTTTATACATATTGTATATAGAAGGTTAACCTTACGGTATGAAGAGTATAACATTATTGATGAATCGCAAACTGGGTTTAGATCGAGATATTCAACTACGGATAACAATTTTATTCTAATGTCATTAATACAGAAGTATTTTTATCAAAACATAGAGGAAGATTTTACTGTTTATTCATTGACTTTGCAAAAGCATTCGATAGTATTCAACATAAGAAACTGTGGGATGCTTTTGCAAGAAACAATATCAAGGCACTTTTTTCCAATGTTTTCAATCAATGTACTCACAACTTAAGTCATGTGTAAAAGTTAATGATAAACTTACAAGCTATTTTAGTTGTTCTAGTAGCACAGGAAATAAGTCTACAACACTATGTCATACATGTACTTGTATTTCAGCACGACCCTAAAATCTTGTTCAAAACGCCGTGCTTTAAATTGGACCACTATTCGATGTAATACTGCTTTACAGCTGAAGTTATACGTTGAATGACTTAAAATATACTCAAACCATTTTGATAAAATTACGAATAACTTTGCTGTAAATAAAGAAATTGTTAAACCGTCGATCATAAATCATGAAAATGACGTCGACGTCATTTCACCAATTAGTAACACACGTCTATTGTTAACGTCCATTACGGCGTCAATATTCGCCATACGAAGTATACATATTTATTATATGCCTGTACATTTTCCGGTGGAAATACATGCAGATTGACATGCGCAAATACACCACGACAGATTAAAATTCCGTATCTATATGCGGTGTAAATACAAGATTGTGACGTCAGACAGTGCGCGGAATACTTTCAGCGAGGTATCCCCAATAAACAATGTATTGCATCTGTATATTTAATAGTTTTTTCGCTCTTCATAGATCGTAGGTATATAATAAAAGGAATATTACGTTGCGGGAGCGATAAATGGGTACGTATTGCACGACTCGTAGCGTGGGAAAATCCATATCTTACTCGACCTTCGGTCTCGTAAGATATCGATTTTTCCACGCTACTTGTCGTGCAATACAAACCCTTTTATCGCTCCCGCAACGTAATATTCCGTATATATCAAACAAAACTAGACAGATTGGACTATATGAACATGTAAAAATCCCAAAATCGAAAATGCTGTCACTATCACCGGTTTTCTCATGGAGTGGCCCATATATAACACGGTGGTGAATATTACCATTTTGAAGAATCATCTTACCTTGTATGATCCGTTTATGACACGTTTACAATCCAAACACAGAATATTGCACGATCTAAAAATGCATGTAAACATAAACACTCGACCATAACATTGGCGTTTATATAACTACACACACAGACGAAACATATACTCACTTGTGGCAGGCTAGTATCATAGTAAGTATTTAACCCTTTACCACATACAACAAATCTGCAGCAGACGACTTTAAAACATGGTGACAAAGACCTGGAAAAATCTCCTTAAAAGATCATTTAATTGTTAAATAAAGAAGAAAACATTGTGGCCAAATGAGAAGTTGCTTATCATCAGCAATTTCTCCTTTGGACACAATTTTTTCAAAAGTCGTCTGCTGCTTTTGCGTCAAATGCGTCTGCAGATGGGAAAGGGTTAAACTATTTTTGTATTATAAGGAGTTGTTTAGTGATGTGTTATATATGCACCAGTGAGTACATGTCTTGGCGCGTAGCCAAGCATAACGTACGCAAATGCGCACAACTCGTCAAAAATCGTAAAATAAAATGCATTGAAACTGAATGATGAAAGTGGTAAGGATTGATGTCAATAAAACTGCATGTGGATATAGCTAATTTGTATCATTTAAGTTTACCATATATGCAAAGTATCAACAATTTCATTACGGCATATGACCAGACCGCCGTCCTCATCTGTGTTTATAATCGATTTTCACACAGGTATGCCCCTGATAGATGTTAGCCTTTTTCTAAAATATAGACACATATTGTTACATCGGCAGCAGACCAGTTTTTGAAAACAGTACTGTATTACAATGTTTTCAACTAAATCTATATGCAAAAAGTATAATCTCTCATACAGAGATTATTATAATTTCACACTTTTGTCGAGATGTTCTAAAAGTCGTCTGCTTGAAGCCTTCAGAGTTGATGGACATGTATGTGGAAAAGGGTTACTCAGGAAGTCCATTCCTGGCGTGTTCATGACAAAAGAACACCAATATTTTGCCGTGTATCGATGGCATGCACGGTAATCTGTTCTAAACGTACAGTGAATATCAGAAAAATATCTGTGAATAATTGTCAAACTTTGCATTGCAATATCGATCTGCAAGCATGGATGCGCATGCTAATCTTGGTACATGTACAGACACTTCTAAACACATATACATGTGAAGAGAGTAAATAAATAAAACTTGAAACCTGATATAATGCGTTTGTAATTAAAATATACAAACTACATCCGCGTGTCCGATTTTATCATAAACATTTTATCGTCTATCCTTGACTTTCGTTTCGACCAGGATGTTAAGCCAACCCTACCTTTGAAATAACGTCGTTTTCGACGTCGAAACGTATGTTTTTATAACAAAAACAGTGCGGTTAAAGAAATACGCTACTACTGTCTTGTTTGAATTGGTATTCAAACACCAATAATACTGAATTATAAATAATAAACTTACCTGTGTCATGATATAAATTACATGTATCTACCATGACGATTCAGATAACAATACTCGATTTTTGATGAAAATTTCGCTGGAATGATTTCAAAGTAATTACATAATTTTTAATTCACTAAAAAATTTCCCGAGAGATTATTTTGAGAAGTACATATCATTACGATGACCCTTTCTACTACAAGTTATTAGAATTTCAAGAAAATATGCGAAGTCGATTTTTTTTTGTAAATCAGAAAGACGTTTTATCGATGTCTTGCGTCGGAATGCACATTGAGCTATTTTAGCTGAAACGCAGTTTAAAATTGACAAACTTTTTTTCACAATAATCATCAATTGTATGGTATCATGAAATCTACTCTCTACAAAACATGGATATTTTGATTTATTTCTTCCCTAATAGCTATTTTATTTCAAATTATACAGTATACTTATAAATTGACATTATACTGGATACAGGATAATCATACTTGGAAATCTGTTTATATATATTATATATATACGAGGAGTGATCCAAAATAAATGGGACTTTCTTAGTAATTTTTGTTACGTTGTTCTGATAGCAAGGGTCTAATGTTTTTGTTCCATAATAACAATCAAAATAGTAAAGTTCTTTACCGACGTGCAAGAACGTCACGTACAAAATGACGTCAAATGAACAATGAAAAATGCTAAAAGGTAAAATTATATCACAACGTAGACACAAATCAAAATCAACATTTGAAATGTTTATTCAGTGAAGATCACCAGAAGTCAAGCAGTCACTAGCGATGTATACATACACATATTTGCAGAAATCAGTGGGAAACTAATTTCACTTGCAAAAGAGCCAGTTCTGATGTTGAAAGGAACAGTGTGCGTGTCGTTTTACCCATATTACTTTGGTCATTTAGTACACATGACATGTTACGCATTTCGCTGAACAATGTTTATGGAATGTCTTTAAGCAATGGCTTCTGGAGAAGTTGATGCAACAATTGAGTTTGATATATAACTTTTCTTAAAATATTTATTCACGTTTTCAAACCTACACGTTTCCCTTCAAACGGCGACGTCAGAGTGACGTTACTACCTTGGCCCGCCCCCATTGTACTTACAATTTTCATAATCTCCCAGAAATTTTCTTTGTCAACCGATTATTCAAATATTTGTCATGCATTTATGAGAAATGTTGACTGTTGAAAACAAGAAGGATTATTTTCTACAAGTTTGATTCGTGTCGAAATTATAACAAAATTCCTATAACTACTGGATCACCCCTCGTATATACTGACACATCTATTTTGATGCGTAACTACCTGCAATGTAATTATCTTCGCATGAATCAGTATCAACCCGTCATTACTCATTAATTCACGAAAGTTTTATATGGTTGAGTAACGCGTGCGCAATTCTCACGATAGGACTTGTCTGATGCAACGTTTTCTGACAATATATCGGTTATAATGTTTTAGTTTGTTTGCGGGATGTATTTACTTTATTATTGTCATGCAGTTGTGCTATTCAATATATGTTACACAATTCAAATGAAGATGTATATCGGCTGTGGTGCTATTACATCGTTGTATGCATTGTGAATTTGCAAGTTTGATAATTTTACGAGAACCAAAATACCAATCAATTAGTATCAATGAATTTATATGAAAGAAAATCAATCATAAACCAAATTATCAATCAATTACTATGAACGAACATATCAATCAAACTGGCATTTTGTCAAGATTGGGAGAATGTTATTTTTTAAACAGTTATCTGAAATACGTGATAAAACAAACAAAAAGACAAATGAACTAATTATACTTTTTAGAAAGAACATCAGTTAAACATCGAAGTAAACAAGTCAGTTAGTACATATCAAAATCTAAGTATTCTTTTGTTGTATGTTTAATGTATTTTCTATATAAATTGCAATACCGTAGTTCATTGAATCTTTAAAGAGAAGCACATAAATACAACCTACCATTATTTGTTATGGGGTAGCTTACTTAAAAGATTGAAATTGATGTGTATTCATTTTGTTAACTTGGATGCGTATCTAGATATAATTCGAAGACGTTTTACTGCATTGTGATTTATTAAGTATTGGCTCGATAGATATTCATGAAATTTTGGTAACTGGCAGCACGAAACAGTGTCCTAAATGACATATCTTTTTAATAAAAATCTCTGGGTCAAATTCTTAATAAATCAGAAATAATCTTATAACTGTTATAATGTTTTGGCGAAACTTTTATTTTAATTAGCTTTGTCATGGCAGATGTATGGAATTGATATCAGCACGCAGGAAGTTATATTCCATGCTGTCTGCCGTCTATTTTATCCGAATACCACTTCAAACGAGAAAGTGATAGCGGTTTCATTAACCACACTATAATTGTCGCAAAAACACACGTTTTGACGTCAGAAACGACGTTTTTTCAAAAGTATGATTCCACCTTAAGTGTGGGTATGTGTTGTGTGCATATCGATCATTTTATATTGCGATGTGAACTACACAAAGTCGTCTGCTGCAGATGTGTGGGAAATGGTTATAGAAATGGAAAAGTCTCACGATTTGGGGTCAGCTTAAAGCCACAATTGCACTGTTATGTACATAGAAAAGTCGTAAAGGAGGTTACATTCAAGTTAGGGCACAGAACCACCCGAGCCTTCACTGTGTATTCCAATTGATCCCTAGTCACCAAGACGCGACCCAAATATATTAGATGATTATTCTGTAACAATAAATGGGTTGAAAAAATAAAGAAAAAAAGAAGGTTCGCTAAATTTGGGGTCAGCTTAATGTCCCCATTGAGCTGTAATGTACCTAAATAAGTCGCAAAGGAGGTTACATTCACGTTAGGGCACAGAACCACCCAAGTCTTCCCTGTAGCTTCACATTGATCCCTAGTCACGAAGACGCGACCCAAACATATTAGATGATTACTCTGTAAAAATCAAAGCACTGCAGTGCTGACGGCCTGGGGTCTGCTGGAAGGTTGGAGAAGTAGGGAAAATGTGAAAGGAAATAACAATTGCAGCTTATGTTTATGTATTTATTGTCAAGAAGTTGAAAGATCATGTCAAAAATAGTAAATGTTATTAAACTGCCAATTTAAAAACAGAAGGACCGTGTTGGCACTATATCGCTCACCTGAGTGCAAATGCTCACAAGTATACACATTTAAAACATGAAGAATCAAAGGGAAATTTGACAGCAGGTTTAGACAGAATATTTTGAAGTTTCTGCATTATTATATTGAGAAATATCTCAATGTTCCATCATGTTGAGAAAGTGTTTGGAATATGCAAAACTCATCAAGACAATTAGTCTGACAAAGATTCAAAATGCAACATCCAGTGTGTTATCAAGATTTTCCTTCATTGGGCCTAGTGATCTATTTTTATTTACCCGATATGACCCTTATTCGAACATGGACTAGATATCATTAAGATAAACATTCTGACCACATTTTAAAAAACGTGGCCTCTACAGTGTTGACAAGATTTTCCTTCAATTTTGCCTAGTGAACTAGTTTTTTAACAGACATGACCAATATTCAAACTTGGCCTACATATCATCAAGACAAACATTCTGATACAGTTTCAACATGCTCAAATTAAAAATGCAGCCTCTATTATGATAGCAAGATTTCCCTTCAATTTGGCCTAGTGACCTAGTTTCTGACCCAATATGACCCATATTCGAACTTGACTTAGATATCATTAAGACAAGCATTCTAACGAAAATGCCGTTTATACCTCCACAGCACGTGCGGGCACCTGCACAGCACGATTGAGGGAGAGGTTTGCGTTTGCACGCTACCTCTACGTCTTAGTTATAGGTGCATTGGTGGCTGAAGAGGAGAGGTATCATTCCTTTTACTGCCACTCTCTCTTGTGGGTACTGCCCTCTCCTTCTCTTTCAGTCCTCCCTTCTGTTATAGGGCATCTTGTAGTACTGTTAATCTGACACTTTTGTGATAAACTGTGTGTTAAATTGCTACCTTCTGTGAACAGCGAGACTGGAATCTGATTAATGATGCGATGACCCTGCTTTTATAACCTGAGAGACACATTGGATGGTCGGCCAGACGCCGTCTTTCACCGGTCAATGTCTGCCCGATGTCCGGTCGGGCTCTGAGCGGCGAATTTGGCTCGGCGCTCGCCAGATACGTATGATGCCCGACAAGGTCGGGGTGTCGTGGGTTGGGGGAGTCGGGCACGGGCCCTATGGCCCCCGCTAAATCCGCCACTACATTTGCCACGCTTTTCATTTGTTTACCATTAATGTTTCGACGCATGAGCCCTATGGCCCCCGGTTAATCCGCCACTGTATATTTCACATGACTTCTTTCGTGGGGTGCGGGGAGTCGTGAATGGGCCCTATGGGGCCCCGCTAAATCCGCCACTACATTTGCCACGCTTTTTCTTCATTTACCATTATTTTTCGACGCAAGGGCCCTGCGACCTCCCGGTTAATCCGCCACTGTATATTTCACGTGGCTTCTTTCTTTTTTCCCGTTCCTCTTCGCGAATGTTAATAATGTTAACAAGCGTCCATATTTGACCTCTCGGCGCATTAATTTCTAAAACAATTTCTAAAAGTTTTTCAACAACATTAAAATGATATTTTTGGGGGGAGATCCTTACCTTTTAAATGCAGTTTTGTTGAATCCATGATGAACTATTTTTCTCGCGCATTTTTTCTCGCGTTGTTTGGTGCTAACAGCAATTGGCATGCTGCCAACCCCAAAAACAATGGTATTACTTCTATGACCAGGGGCTAAAGCCCCAGGCCAATAAATAAGTTGAAACAAAATTAACAAAAAGGGTTCGTTAAATTTTGGATAAACTTAACGTCCCCATTGAACTGTAATGTACCAAGTAAAGTCGTAAAAGAGGTTACATTCTAGTTAGGGCACAGAGCTTAAACAGTTTCGCAATCTATGTGAAATAATAGATAAGTTTAAACAAAACTAACAACTATTAATTTAGTTCCTCTCTTTGTTCTAATAACGAAACCACGATTTCATTAACCCTTTCCCACATACAATAAATCTGTAACAGACGACTTTGCTCATAATATAGGTAACAACTATTTTTGAAAGAAAGTATTATCATTGAATAGAATAAAAACCATTAAGTCAAAATGAGAAATTGCTCATGATGAGCTATTTCACCTTTTGCCACAATATTTTTGAAAATGGTCTGCTGCAGAGGTGTCTGAAAGCGTTTGTATGAAGTGATGGTTACGTCATTAAACCGCTCAAGTGTTTTATTATCTCCTGTTACCTGCTAGTTATTGTTTTTGCATTTCAGGTTCATTTCGACACCGGAAGAAACTGGGATTGACATGTTTTTCCGAACTTAGCCGATTTTATTGAGTTTTCACTTTTAAAGAATATATCGTGTAAAATATTGACTGGTCAACCGATGATTAAGGTGTTTTGTACACATATATTTCGAAGGGATATGTGAGTTTATTTACCTTTTAATGTAAATCGAAATCGAATGTAACTATGGTCTACGCAATCTCTCTCTGTCTGTTTGTCTGTCTCTATGTCTGTTTGTCTGTCTCTCTGTCTGTCTGTCTCTCTATCTGTCTCTCTGTCTTTCTGTCTGTCTGTCTGTCTGTCTCTCTTCCTCTTTCACTGTCTGTCTGTCTGTCTGTCTGTCTGTCTGTCTGTCTGTCTGTCTGTCTGTCTGTCTGTCTCTCTATCTGTCTGTCTGTCTGTCTGTCTGTCTCTCTTCCTCTTTCACTGTCTGTCTGTCTGTCTGTCTGTCTGTCTGTCTCTCTTCCTCTTTGTCTGTATTTCTGTCTGTCTGTCTCTCTCTCTGTCTGTCACTCTTCTCTCTCTCTCTCTGTCTGTCTCTTATTCCCCTTCTCTGTCTGTCTCTTCTTCCTCTCTATCACACATTTTCTCCCCCCTCTCTCTCTCTCTCTCGCTCTCTCTCTCTATATATCCATATCTCCCCCTTAATCTCTACTTCGCTACCTCGCTACCTCTCCCTCACTCTATCTCTCTCTATATATATCTCTCTCCCTCTCCCTTCTCTCTCTCTCTCTCTTTTCTCTCTTTCTCTCTCTCTCTCTCTCTCTCTCTCTCTCTCTCTTCCACTATATATCTCTCTCTCTTACTCTCTATTATCTATACTGATCTTTGTAAATATGTTGGTTTGTAGTTGGGGGGGGGGGGGGGGGGGGGGGTATAGCAGACAAGTTATATCAGATGGAAACGAAACTATTCAACATTGTAAAAATGCTATACGAAACGTTGCGTAGGCACAGTTTCGCATGTACCTTTACTGCTCGCAATATCTTCAAGATTTGCATTGGTCTGACTTGGCTCATATATTTTCCAGCTAGAGTCACAAGTTCGAAGTTCAAGTTATGGAAGGTTCTCTAAGGAACTGCATTGAGAAACTCGAGGAACAAGTAAAACCAACGACTAATGATATTCGATATCGTCAGTACGTGGAGTATATCAATGCATTCCTTCAACACTTCGGGGACGAGCGAATCTTTCTAGTTGGGAGTACGGGCGATGGAACCAAACTAACTGTACCTACAGATCATGGGGATGCTGATTATTTAATCGTTACAGATCGAATGAAAGTACCTGTAGAAGCCATTAAGTTCAGATCCGAGTCAACGTCGTATTGCTGGATAAGAGCTAACAAACTTCCTCTTAATGTAGGTCAAGAGTTCATGATGAATGGCTATCTTAAAGCTGGTATGCTACAAGAATTACATCCGAAACTATTTAGCATTGTACGTGGAATTTATATACATGTATCTGCAAATATAGATCGAGTCAGGGCTGCAGATAAAGATAAGACGTCATTAGGAATCAGATCCAAAGTAGGACTGGCCCATACAACGTACAAACATATTGAGATACACGGTAATCTGCAACTGTATAGAAACATAATAACGAAGGCGTCTAAACATGGTGGTATCGAGAACGCTCCTGTGAACCTTCCGAAGCTTGATGAAGAAGATTCAAAGATCTTAGATAGATTAATTGAACTCTTGAATATTGCCAAACGACCCGGAAACCAAGATGAATTTCATGGACAAATTGCCTTCTTCGTTGATCTGCTAGAAGAAGCATTAAGCAAAGAGCCTGCAAATATAGCAATAGCGTCTGAATTAAACGAAACAGAAGAGGCTCGTCCGAAAGCTTTGGAAGACGACGCTGAACGCAAAACGCGTGGAATATGTGCATCACAAATACAAACGGTAAACATTGGACAGCAAGTACCAGGACCATGTGCAGCTTTGGAGAAACCGCAAAATGACAATTGCGATTATTATGAAGACGATGGAAATGAGACAAAGTATGGTGAAGACGATATAATATTACAGTTCAAGAAAACCACTAACAAAGATTTCGTTCCTGCAATGAAGATAGATGGTAAACTAGAATGCATGGATCGTTGGAAGAAAAGGGTCACTGAACTTGGCTGGGCCAAGGACAAAATAGATGACATACATGGGACTGATGTGTTCTTAATTAC
Organism: Serripes groenlandicus; assembly: GCA_031761405.1. Classification (NCBI taxonomy): domain Eukaryota; kingdom Metazoa; phylum Mollusca; class Bivalvia; order Cardiida; family Cardiidae; genus Serripes; species Serripes groenlandicus. The sequence continues at coordinate 49,419,203 of JASEVX010000013.1, forward strand.
TCGCGAGGCAAATGTTTCTCCAAACACAACCCTAGACTTCTGCCTGGCGTTTGGCTTACAGGAACAGAAGCTTGTGAAAGGATTTTCAAAAGACCAAAAACTTGTTTATTTGATTTTAAAAACACTTCGAAAGGGGTGTTTTGATCACACATTTAAACAAAACAGCATGGCTATTAAGCTTCGGACATACCACATGAAAACAGTTGCGCTGTGGACATTTGACAACGGATTCCATGCAAACGCCCGTGACATGACGGAACATGAACGCATTTTCTATGCTACAATGGATGCAGTAACATATTTGGCAACGGCTGTTAACAACAAACTGTTGAAACATTATTTCACTGAAGACAATCTATTCGCCAATTTCGACGATTCAGACTTTAAAATGATTTCCGAAGTATGTGATACAATCCAGAGAGCAACTACAGAGACACTAGTACAATCGCTTAAAAGAAATGAAATAACATCTGACGAAATACGCCTTTCCAGGGATGAAATAGGTCTATTATTACAGTTAGAAAACGATGGGGGCAGACAAAATAACGTTGATAGGGTAAGACAGACGCTTGCCGATATAATAAGAGGTATAACTACCGCCAAAAAAGATCGCCAAGGCAACCAGTCTGCTCTGAAATTGGCTATACTGGATGTTTCTCGCCTTATCTTTCATGACTGTTCAACTTCCCTGTCAGCCAACAAAGAAACCGGTAGCGCACAGGGAAACGCACTAGTATTCGGCGAAACATTCAAAGCAGTTCAAACACTTATTCGGAAGGACAAAGGTCACTCGCAAGATAACATTAATGCAGTTAGCAACTTTGCTGAAATGCTATGCAACATGAATCCGGAAGTCAAACGAGAGGTGGCAAAGATTGGCGGAACTGAAGCACTACACTCAGTCCTACTGGGATCACCTAATTTGGACATTGATAATAGAGCAGGAGATATCGAGGGTATTATGAAACTGATAGAACAATTTTTAACGGTTCCCGACGAATCGAAAGATAAGATTGCCGCAGAACTCAAAGTGAAATTGGCTCTCATTTTCTTGTAGAGCTGGGCCCGTATTCACCAACACGTCTCAAGTTCGATTTCCGGACTTGAGACTAGATTATCGGACTCAAGTACGTTTTCGAGATATAGTTCGTATTCACCAAACCGACTAAATTGAGAAACAAACTAAATGTTAGGATTTTCGGACTCGGGATTTAGTTCACTTTGGGGCGTGCTAAATTATCGGACTAAATTGAAAAAAACATTGCGTCTGAAATGTTCAAGACTGTCTCCTGCATAATTATTGTATTCGGGAAAGGGTTATTTAGTAGACTTTGTTATGCTTATGAATTATTCTTTTAGGTTAACCATTTCCTGCATACAGAGGCATTTTGACGCCTCTTCAGCAGGCATTTTTTGAAAACATCGTGACAAAAGGAGACATTTCTCATAATGAGCAATTTCTCCTTTTGCATCAATGTTTCAAACTTTATTCCATGATCATACTTTCATTTAAGGAGATTTCCAATGTATTTGCACAGATGATTTTAAAGTCGTTTAATGCAGATTTGTGTTGTATGTTGGAAAACGTTTACTTCTCAAACTGTAAATTCAGGGCTTTGGATTAACATTTAGAGTACTTTAATATTAATTTCTAAAATATTGTGTTATCTTGAAACATATGCATTTTATCGCCTCTGCAGCAGATGACTTTTGAAAACATTGTTCAAAAGTTGCTGCTGCAGAGGTGTCAGAAAGCATCTGTATATGTGAAAGGCTTAACCTAGGAACCAGTTTCATCAAAAATAAATTAATTTGATGATGTAAAGTCTTAATTTTGTTGCTCTTGAGGTAAATATTTGACTTGTAAAACGGATTTCAATGAATTGTTATTTACATTTAGATGTCTTATTACCAAAACATCAGTCTTGATCTGAAAGCATATTTTAGAGGAGTGTGCTTTTAAACATATTTTTAGAAAAGTTATTTAAAAGCATTGTTGAAAATTGAGGAATTAATGTTTTCTTTTGCAAACTTTTTGGCAAAATGAGAACTAGCTCATCATAAGCAATTTCTCCTTTTGCCACAATGGCTTCTACTCCCATTATAAAATCATATAATGCAGCAGACACATTTTAAAAACATTGTTGCAAATGGATAAAAATCGCTCAAATATGACAATTTTTCATTTTGCTACAATGGCTTCAAATCTATTAAATTAATTGTGATTATCAGTATTTTTATCTAAATGTTTTCGACGTCTTTTGCTGCAGATTTCTTGTATGCCGGAAATATGTAAATATTGAATTTTGAAATAAAGTAAAAGGCACTGAAAAAAAAAAAGAATAAATTGCTGAATACAAGCAGAAGACTTTGAACATATTTTGTCAAAAAAATGATAAATCTCCATAATTGAATGGATAATCAATTATTAAAATTGGAAAACATTGTGAAAAAAGGAGAAATTGCTCATCATGAGCAATTTCTTCTTTAGCCAAAACGTTTTCAAAAGTCGACTGTTGCAGAGGCGTCAGAAAGCATCTATTTGTGGGAAAGGGTTAACACTCTAGAGGCTGTATTTTGCATAGGTCAAATTGAAGGAAAATCTTGTTAACACTCTGCAGGCCGCATTTTTTACTTGAGCATGTTGAAACTTTGTCTTGATTATTTGTAGGCCAATTTCGAATATGGATCATATTAGGTCAAACAGTTGGTCACTAGGCCGAATTTAAGGGAAATCGTGTTAACACGCTTAGAGGATTCATTGTTTGCTTCAGTAGCTTCAGAAATGTTGTATTTTATTTTAGAATATGTCTTAATAGGAAAGTGTAATTATTTGATAGGGTAAAAACATTGTGACAAAAGAGGAAATTGCTCATCATGAATAATATGTCTTTTTATCACAATGTGCCAAATTTAAAGGAAATCGTGTTAACACGTCAAGAGGATTCATTGTTTGCTTCAGTAGCTTCAGAAATTTTGTCAGAATGTTTATCTTAATGCTATCTAGTTCAAGTTCAAATATGGTTCATATAGACTTAAAGCTAGGTCACTAGTTCAAATTGAAGGAATATCTTTTCAACACTCTGGAAACTGCATTTTTTATTTCAGCAGTTTGAGGATTTGTCATGTGTTTTGCATTTGAAATCTCATTGCATAACTCAGGTGAGCGATTTAGGTCCACCACGGCCCCCTTGTTTAGTTTTTATTAATTATACATGTACATACATCTTATAGTCATTTCTGTTTTCTTACTTCCTTTTTATCATTTGTAATCATTTAATGTCTATTGATGCTTTTTATAGACTGTTTATATGTATGCATGTATTTGTTTGTTTAACACTTTGGAACGTAAGTATTCTATGATAAAAGTGCTATATAAATGTGGTATAATAATAATAACCCTTTTCAACCTGCGAAAAATATGCAGCAAACCACTTTGAAAACATTTGAAATTGCTCATCACGAACAATATGTCTTTTTATCACAATGTTTTCAAAATGCGTCTTCTGCAGAGGCGACAGAAAGCATCTACATGTATAAAAGGATTAACTCTTTACCACTTACAGACTACTTCTGATGTATCCAGTGAAATAAATACAGAAATTTCTCATGATGATTTTTTTAAATTTTCCAACTAAGTTTGCACTTTCTTACATTCAGATTTATCATGCTTTACTCCGGACTATGATACTTTTAAAGGAATCCCCTTCAAATTCCTTGTATTTGAAAATGGGTTAATAAATGCTTCTGTTATGCCATTGTATAAGAAATATAAGTTAATCTTTCAAAGTTTTGTGTGAACATTTTCTTTCACGATATCTACAGCAATTAAAGTTAATATTTGACCTTTAATGTTTCACGTTTACTTATTTAAAGATTAATTTCATGCCGAAGGCTCAATGTGTTCCATTGTGATCACACACTGTCCGGCGTACGTCAAAAGGTCAAATCTTCGTCTCTGAAACTGCTGATGTGATATTAACCAAGTTTGACATGAATGTTACTTTGATGCCCTTATCAAAAATTGTTTAAAAATGTATGTACTACATATAAATTGGTTGCTGTGGTATCAGAATGGGGATTACAAATTGCAAAACTTTAGAATTGGTCTCCTGTGAATCCGCTTGTTCGAATTCCAAGATAATTTGGTTGAAATGCTCTTTGGGTGACCCTCTACAAAATCGTTCAAAAAGATATTGATTGGGTGAAAAGGGTAGTCGCAAGGTGTCAGCATACAATGGCTGAAATGAACGTCTGTATTAGGGAAAGGGTTAAGCAGAAATGTGAATCCCTACAATATTTGTTCAAGCCTTATGGACCGGTTTAAAAAGATAGTCGCCAGGTGACATCAGAAAAGGGCTGAAATGAACAAATTATCCTACGGCATCCGTTTCACATTTACTTATATACCTTCATGCAGGTGTGCGGGAAATATATGAATATTGTAGACAATTGAATTTGAGATAGAGTAAAATGCACTGAAAGAAAAGAATAAATTGCTCAATAAAAGCAGAAGACTTTGAACATATTTTGCCAAAAAAATGGATAATTTCTATAATTGAATGGATAATCAATCAATACAATTGGAAAACATTGTGGAAAAGGAAGAAATTGCTCATCATGAGCAATTTCTTCTTAAGCCAATTTTTTTCAAAAGTCGCCAGGTGACATCAGAAAATGGCTAAAATGATTAAATTATCCTACGACACCCGTTTCCATCCCCTCGGATTATATCAGTTTCACATTTACTTATATACCATCATGCAGGTGATCGATTAAGGGTCAGTCATCTTGGCCCTCATGTTTAAATCTCGTTCATTGTCAATTAATTTCTAAATTTTCTGAAGTGACGACATCAATACAAATTCAAAATATATTGTGATCATTCAAATTAAAACATGTCATAAACATTATCATCGTCAAGTCAAATACTATTAAAAATCAACTTTTAATTTCAAAGTATGCCGTTTAATTTTTGTTTATAATCATTTTTTTTTTTCGTAAATAGGTAGCACCTATAGATAATTTATAAACTTTGTTTATATGTCTGAGTGTCTGCGATTATTTGTTAAACATGGATCTATTACAAAATAAAATGAAGACAAACCGTTTCAATTCACTAGTGGTTTTTCTGTCAAATTTGTTTTCCTTTAAAATTTGTAGTTGAAAATGCATATAAAAATTGATTACCCTTGTCCCCTTTACTTTACAGATATTACGATATTAAATTTCCAAAAAATTCAAATCTGCAGTAGCTGACAGCCTTGAGAATATAAAATTCTTTTTAAATTAATTTGATTCATAAATTAAAATATAACTTTAAATCTAGTTGAAAACAATTTAGTGTAATAAGAAAATAGCTTAAATAATTGTTTTCACTTTGCCAAAATATTTTAAAAGTAGTCAGCAGATTGATTCAAATATGTCATATATAAACGGTCGTGACCCCTTATTTAGTTTAAACTTATTTATTTTACATCGATTGCGAAACAAGCCTTGGGCTTAGATTAATCACGCTCGATGTCTGCTTCCTGGAGACTTCACCAGTACTCGCGCCGTTTGTGTGGACAAATCCCAAAGTCAGGACCCACTCATCACGGGACTCGAACCAGGGACCTTTGATACGAGAGGCCGACGCTCTACCTCTGCACCACTGTCTTCCACGTGACCCCTTATATATACACAATCATCAACATATTTCCATCTTTGACGTTTGGTGAATATTTTCCACCGTCCGGGAGCAATAATCGACACTACTTCGGAGCATGTTTAGATCAACACGCAAAATCGCCGCCGCACACAGGTTGATGGTATTATTATAAGCTGATGCAGAATCTTCTCGAGACCCTGGCGGCTGTCGAGGTCTCTGAATCTCTAATCTACTCGACTCGAACGACCCCCACTATTTGAGGGATAACACGAGATCAAAGATGGCGACGGCTGGAAGTAATCCGCGGTAAGAAATGATATAAACAAGTTTTGTTGCAAAAATGTGCTTTGTTATTGGATAATTGTAAAGGCGATATGTATATTTCTTAAATAAGAATCTAAACTGATAACTTTGATTATTTTTATTTATTTAAAATGTGCTGATGCACAGAAGGTCGCCAGATTGTAAACAACACAAGACTGGGGTTAGACATTCGTGAATGGTTACTCGTGTCGTGTACTGCTATTATCAAGATTTTCTACTCGAGTTACTCGATTGCATAAGCCGAAAGCGCTCCAAGTTGTAGTAGGAGACTTGATTGGGACCTCACAGTCGACAGTTCCACGGACCTGTCGTCGAGTTGCTGAAGCCATCTCCGCGGTCAGACGCCGATAATTTAATTTCACCCGTAGTAATGCACTGGGTGCATGAAAAAGAGGTTTCAAAGAAATTGCAGGTTAGCAACTAAGGAAAATAATTGGACATTTGCACAGATTGGTCTTTATGTACACTGGTTGGTTAAAAAGGAAAATGTGATACAGTTTCCTGCAAGCAATTTAACGATATTAATCAACCTTGCAGTTTTAGCAATCATTGGAGCTAAACAAAATGTTTAATGGGTTGCAGATGATATGTGACAACATATTTAGATTGATAAGTTTGGTGGCAAAATGGCCAGGCAGCATGATGCAAGGATATAAAGGGATTGCCACTTGTCTACTGAGTTTGAAAATGGTAAATATGTATTATGAAAATGTTTTAACTAAGAAGAGAACGGATATTTACACTAAATCAGAGACATATAACATGTTTTTATATGTATCTGATTAATGTGTAGTAACGTTCAAGTAACATTGTTTTGGCCATTTAATCCTTTACCCCATACAAGAATATGACTTTGAATATGTTAGCTAAAATGAGCATTTATTTATTTTTTTCACAATGTTTTCAAAAGCCAATGGCTGTATAAACCTTTAAATGCTTCTGCAAGTGTCAAAAGGTCAATTGTTAATTTTAATTCAACATTTTCAATTTCAGGACTACACAATGGCTTTCTGTTTGGAGATTCTGGTAATCCTTGTAAATATTATCTAATGACTCATTTCCTGAATCTAGCTAATAGAAGTCAGGAACGATTCAACGCAAGCCTGTGCAGAACCAGAGTTATAATCTAACAGGCCTTTGGCATTATGAAAAGGTGGTTCCCAGTTTAACACTTTGGGATGAGGTCAATCATGTAACATTATGTGTTGTGTTACACAACATTGGGATTGACCAAGGAGATATAATGGATCATCATATGTTAATGAAGAATTGGTAGTTGAAAACATTGACACAATACCAGTTGTTCAAGGCAACACTGGTAACGAGATACGACTGCAAATAACAAATCAGTTCTTTTAATATACTTTTACACAATTAAAGTATAGTTTTATAGTAGTAAACTTAACAATTAAACAATTTGCACTGTGATGTTATAAAAGCCGTCTGCTGCAGAGGCGTCAGAAAGCGTATATATGAGGGAAAGGGTTAAATGTTAGCAACAGGATTCCTTAGGTCAATGGAATATTGTTATCATATTATTCTAAAGTCTTATGCAAAAAAATTGAATGGTACTTTCATAGAATGTTAAGGTTTTTCTCCAGATCTATTTATAACTCCTATGCTTCAGACATTTCCCTAATGTAGACATCTTATGTTTTACCTTAAAATAAGAAATGGTTAAATGTAATCAAATGCTCATTTTTTCAATATAATGTAACTATGTAAATGAATACTAAATAAATATGCTTTGATGTTGATGATTACATTTATAAACATTCAGGGAAAGTGAGAAGCTGATCGACACCATCAGTCTGCAATTCTCACAACATTTGCAAATCTGTTCAAAAAATTACATACTTGTTTTCATCATGTACCTAAAGATATTTGCAAGCTATTTGGAAAAGGATAAAGTGATCAAAGTGATCAGTACCATGTTCATAAGTGTTAAAAACAAACATATTGTAGATAATAATGTTTGTAAACATTCTCGAAAAAATTAACGAATCGCATAAACAATCAAAGCACTGAAACTGCTGTGGGACGGTACCCATTGTATGAGGGGAAAAAAGATGGTCAACTGTTCTATTTTTTGTAAAGTTACAACACAAGTCACATAATTTCAAACAAGAGCACCGCCCGCGGGTGCCTGACGCTCGTCTGATACCTAGTTTCTGACCCAATATGACCCATATTTGGTCTTGACCTAGATATCTTTAAGACAAACATTCAGACCAAATTTTAAGCTGCTGAAGCAAAAAATGCGGCATCCAAAGTGATAACAAGATTTTCCTTCAATTTGACCTAGTGACCTAGTTTTTGACCCAGCATAACCCATATTCATTCGAACTTGACCTAGATATTTTTAAGACAAACATTCTGACAAAATGTCAAACTGCTTATATAAAAATTGCGACCTCTGGAGTGTTAACAAGATTTTCCCTCAATTTGACCTAGTGACCTATTTTTTGACCATACGTGACCCATGTTCGAACTTGACCTACATATCATCAAGACAAACATTCTGATTTTCAACAGTTGAAAATGTGGCCTCCAGAGTGTTAACAAGATTTCCCTTCAATTCGACCTAGTGACCTAGTTGTTGACCTCATATGGCCCAGTTTCGAACTTGTCCAACATTTTATGGAGATGAACATTCTGATAAACTTTCATGAAGATTGGATACAAAATGTAGCCCGTAGAGTGTTAACAAGCTCAAATGTTGACGACGCACGACGGACGGACGCCGGTAAAATGTGATCACAATAGCTAAAAATACAAGAAATGAAAAAGCAAAAAATCAAAATGTTTGACCCAAAATCCCATTTGACATGTTGAAGTATATTATTTATGAAATATGTGTGCACAATTTGAAATCAATCTAACAAAAATGAGGGAGCTTTGATCAAATCTCAAAGTCAACCAAAAACCACAAAAATCATGTTTTTTACCCCAAAAATAAGGTCAAACTCAGTATATTTAGCATTCAATGTGAAGGAGGGTATTAGATGAACAAGTTTTCCAAGTTTCAAAGTATTATGTTTGATAGTTTCCATGTAAGTGAGCTAAACGCAAAACTTAACCAACGCCGACGCAGACGACGACGACGATCAAGTGACGACAATAGCTTGTCTTTTTTTTCTTCAAAAAATCAGACGAGCTAAAAATTAAAAAAAAAAACTAAAAATGCATACAGTTCAAACCTTTATTTAAGACAGGGTTAACCCCTTATTTCCAGAGATCTATAATTAAACTCTTGACTTGTAGACAGTAGATACACAAACACATTTGTGATAGGTAATTTATCACATGGATAAACCCTACAGCAGATGATTTGAAAATGTTTAACTAAAGATATTGGTAAATCTGTATTGATGAAACTAAAAGTCAATAAAACATTGAGAAAACTGTCGAAATTTCTCATACCATCCATCTGTTGAAGATTAGACAACATGTGTCTGTAGAGTAGAAAGGGTAACATAGTACCTATAGCAAAGCTATTTATTATCTATAGTATCTAAAGAATCAGCTTAATTTTAACACTCTTAGTAAAGAGGCACGCAAGGAACATTTGAGAGAAATGTGAGGACTACAGTGTTTACAAAATATTTCTCAATATTGGCCTAGTGACCTAGTTTTTAGCCAGACCATATTCGAAGTTAGCCTAAATATCATCAAGATAAACATTCTGGTAAAGTTTCATCGTGCTAGAGTTAAAAACATGGCTTCCAGAGCATTAACAAGATTTTTCTTAAATATGATCAAGGGACCTAATTTTTTACTCAACATGACCAATGTCTAAATTGGCCAGTATATCATCAAGAAAAACTGTCTGACAAAGTTTTAAGCCGCTAAAGTCAAAATTGTGGTCTCTTAAGTGTTAAATCAAGATTGTCCTACAACTTGGCATAGTGACCTAATTTTTTAACAAACATTACCCATATTCAAAATAAATATAATAAAAACAATCATTCTGACAAAGTTTCAGCATGCTCAAGCTAAAAGTGCCGCTTCCAGAGTCTTAACCCTTTCCCTCATACGACAATTCTGCAGCAGACGACTTTGAACATATTTTGTCAATTGATACAAAACCTCTATAATTGAATGGATAACCTATGACTAAAAGTGGAAAACATTGTGGCAAAAGGAGAAATTGCTTGTATCTATATCAGGGAAAAGGTTAACAAGATTTTCCTCCAACTTGGCTTAGTGCCCTAATGTTTTATCCAAAACAACCAATATTTGAAATTGGCCTATTATCAAGACAAACTTTCTGACAAGGTTTCAAAATGCTCAATACAAAAATGCAGTGTCTATAGAGTTAACAAGATTTTTCTACAGTGTTTGGCTAAGTGACCTAGTTCTTTACTGGATCTGACACATATTCGAACTTAGGCTAGATATCATACAAGCAAATATTCTGAGAAAATTTCAACATGCTCAAGTAAAACATGCGGCTTCCAGAGTGTTAACTAGATTTTCCTTTAATTTGAGCAAACCAACATTGTGGACTCTGCGTAAAGTATCGATCCGGATCAGCCTAAGCATGCCACACAGGCTAACAAGGATAGACAAATTTCTCCTGTGGATTTTCTGTCAAATTGACCTGTAACTTAACCAACAATGTCCAATTCTCTAATACAACCAAAATACATCAAAATTTATACTTTTTACCCCCAAAAATAGGCTACACTCAGCCTATTTAGTATACAATGAGAAGAAGGATATTAGATGAACAAGTTTTCCAAGTCTCAAAGTATTAGGTAATAAAATAGTTTGATTGATTAATTGGGGTTTAACACCATTTTCATCCATCTTTCAGTCATATCACGGCAGCCAGTTCAACTACTCATATGTTTCTTGGCTTTCTCATACCAGTACTTCACACAACATTCTTTCCAAGCAACTGGCTGCTTTTCCACATAGTCTGAAAGCCCATTGGTGGTAGTCATGTCAAATGTTGGAAGGAATGTAGGCCAAGCTGGTGTTCGAACTCACAACCCCTGGATTAACAGCCCACGTCTCTACTGACTGAGCTACGGTAAACTGAGTAATAAAATAGGAAACATGCTGTACCAAAGTGAGCTTGCAAAGATATTTTCAAAGTTGTCTGCTGTAGATTGGTTAAATTTGGGTAAAGTGTTTTAAAAAGAGCCTGTGATATTGTTTCCGTTCAAATATTTCTTCCAATCCTTGAAGTTTGCAAAAAAATCAACAGGTCAAAATGTACAGTTGTGTTAAAAATTTCAAACTTTTCTTCCCATTACTATGTTCAACAATTGAACAATTGGGGACATATTTTGTACATGTAAATTTTGTTGCATGATGAGTACAAATCAACTTGAATATACATAGAACAAAATAGTAAACTGACCTTTGAATGTACATAGGCTGTAGACAATAATGATGCAATAGAAAATCTTTAAACTTTATGTCAGAAGTTAAATCTCATAATGTGCTTTTTCCTTCTGTGATCAATAATTTCATTGTGAAATTAATTCTTCTTATGAACATGTACCAGTACTCTATGGAATCTAGACAGAGAAAGCTTTGATCAGATTTAAAAAACAAGAGGCCCAAGAGGGCCAGTATCGCTCCACGGCCATTAGGCAAAAATTTAATTTTCGAACAGCCCCGCCTCCTGATGGCCATGTTTTTGACCAATCAACATTGTTGAAGGAATCTGATAGAGGACCATCCTAGGAACATTCCTACAAAATTATTTGAAAATCAGACCGAAACTTTCGTAGAAGATTTTGTAAGTTTTCACTATAGCCATATATGGCAAAGATATCCCCGCACCCTGGCAGCCATAGTTTTCGACCAATCAACTTGGCTTGAAGGAATTTGATAGAGGGTCACCCAAAGAACATATCTACAAAATTATTTGAAAATCAGCTGGACACTCTCGGAGGGGAAGATTTTTTAAGTTTTAACTATAGCCATATACGGCAAAATAGCCCCACCCTCTGACGGCCATGTTTTTCGACTAATCAACATGGCTTGAAGGATCTGATAGAGGGTCACCCAAGGAACATTTCTACAAAATTATTTGAAAATTTGCCTGAAACTTTCGGAGGAGAAGATTTTTTAAGTTTTCACTATAGCCATATAAGGCAAAATAGCCCCGCCCCCTGGCAGCCATAGTTTTCCACTAATCAACATGGCTTGAAGGAATCTGACAGAGGGTCTCCCAAGGAACATTTCTACAAAATTATTTGAAAATTTGCCAAACACTTTTTGAGGTAAAGATATTTTAATTTTACATTATAGCCATATAAGGCAAATTATCCCCGCTCCCCTGGCGACCATGTTTTTCGTCCAATCAACTCGGCTTGAAAGAATCTGATAGAGGGTCACACAAGGAACATTTCTACAAAATTATTTGAAAATCGGCCTGACACTTTCGGAGGAGAAGCTTTTTCCCTATTTTTTTAATTTGGTTGCCATGGAAACCAGAATTTTGCATGGATCCAACAAATTTGAATGAATTTAGTAGAGGACATTAAGAGGATGCTTCCTAAGAAGTTTCATCTTAATTGGCCAAGTGGTTAGGTAGGAGAAGTCGTTTGAAGCAACAAATTAACGCATGCACGATGGACAATTCGCCATGACATAAGCTCGACTAGCTTTCAGCCAGAGGAGCTAATTATCATATTTCAATCACCCTTTCCCTAAAATAGACACTTTCTGACGCCTCTGCAGCAGACAGCTTTTTGAAAACATGGAACCAGAGGAAGAAATTGCTCCATACAAGCAATTTCTCCTTTTGTCACAATGCTTTTTACTCATGCCTCTTACTGTTGACAAATGCTAGTAAACTTACAGTTTTACATCTTGGATCATTTAACAAACCTTTTACATCTTGGGTCATTTAACAAAACAAATGATCTGCCTGATCAAAATTATCAACAGGTTCACCCTGTGTGACACAATATGTAGTTCAAAATGATCTACTTAATGTTAGTTATCATGTACAAGTGTCTTCCTGGAAGGCTGTGTTATAGCTCAAAATGATTTACTTGAATGTCTTGTTCATAGTAATTAGTTAATTACACAGTTATCTTCCTGTATTATAGTAAACAAAAACAGATCTCATTGTGCATCCTTGATTCGTATTTGTATCGTTTACAACATTCCATTCCGTTACTGTTTTCCGAGTTAAAACAAACACTTTCATTCAGAATACTTGTCACAACGACTCGCTGCTGTTACCAGCTTTGAAGAATGTCATTAACGTCGTTTTGTTTTTGTTTTCTACCCGTTTTGTTGCGTCCAGGACTTGCCATTTGTCTTTTATTTCTCTGATTCAACTAAAAACGAAACTGGAAATAACAGTAAATATACCCCAACTTTTCCAATACATAAAAGTTGGTTGTAAAAATGTCCCATACACTGACATTATGAATCTTCTTCACAAGTAATGCTGCGCATTATAATCTGTCAACATTTCCATGATCTGAAACGAAACAAAAATACATACAGTTACTGATTGCACAATAAAAATAAAATCAAGATGTGAATACATGTCTGCACAAAACCATTTTTATCAATATATATGTATGCTATGATTTGAATAATAAAATAGTCCGTTTATAATAGATACTTTGCAATTATTGATCTGCATTATGTTATTTGGGGTTATAATGCATCTGTATCCAGTGAAGACTCGGAGGAGCCTATGTATCATATTATGCAGTCTCACCAGTCTTAACTGACCATACACATGTAATTTAGACCTAGAAACAGCGTAGCCTCACTACTTCTATGTCAATATAACTATGTCAATATAACTTTATAAATGACGCTAAGGCAAAGTGTCAGTTAGACATGGATTCACTAGACAATTTATAACATACGTACACAAATATACATATGTTTTTGTGCGTTAATTAAATAACATTTTTGGCAAAGCATCATGCATATGCTCCATCTAAGTATAGACAAAATCTGGAAAATTCATTTATCAATATACATTGTATTTCTTCATTCTTTTCAATAATAAAACTTGTATACATAATATCATCAATACAAATAACTGTACACACTTAAGTTTGAAAGCAGTTTTCACATCACTTAACCACTTTTGTCTCCTAAGTCCTTAAATGAGCCTAAATAGTGTATACATACAAGAACGATGATACACTTGTACAATATATGTACGAGGTCTCCGAAGTCCTTCATTTATTTTTTATTTTTCATTTTCCTTCATATGCCACCCTTTTTAAATAATTAACAGATGTCAAATGATAAAACGAACAAGCGAATGTCTACAGGAATTGGGCTATTTTCAGACATACGTGTACATGAAATACATGTGAGCTTATTTTCAAATTCGGTTACGATACAGCACAGGGCGAAAAAAAAAAGTTTTCCACTCCAAATTACAGTTTAATTGACAGACCTACCTCGAACGTTTTACGGATTGACGACTAAATGAACATGCACACATTTCTTTCCTGTCAGTCTTCCTCAATATAAAACTTCATGTGTCTTTTCTCCACAAAAACAATAACAATCTATCGTCAGGGCAGGATAACCTCGGGGCAGCTTGTCAGATTTCTACTTTCATTTTGAACGGAAGTTGCAAGTTCTCCTTCGCAGAGTTGTCGTTCCTTACCTTCTCTTTCAGTAAAATGAATCGATTGGCTAGATAATTAGTTGGGAGATATTTTTTCATCGACGCGTTTGACATTATTGTTAATACCAAACATCCAAAAATCACTTCTGATTATTTCGTTTCTAAAAAGTATATTCTTTATGATTGAACATTAAAACAAATTGGTATATATTCATACATTAATTATGAATATATTTATTCAAACTTCAACTCAATATTGTAAACGTTCTACTTCAACTTTCAACCACAAATGCTTCCTTTTTACAGTCTTTTTTCAATATTCAGATATCTTGATTCACCAAGGTTTTCGAAAATGCAGTTTTATTGCCTGTTAATTGACACTACTTTTTTGTTGACGGTTAAAAAAAATCCCTCTTTTTCGGCTCCCAGCTTTACACTGTCGTTCTGTTTATAGTCGGGGAGCCAACTGTTGTACGATTTCTCAAAATGCACATGACTATAGACAGTACCCTAAGGGGTACCGTCCAAAAACGGGTATTTACCGAAGAGATATGCCAATTTTCGACAAAGCCCCGTACAATACTGTAACATATTTTTGTCTTCTTAAACATTTGAAGATTAACAACAGATGATTTATACAAATTTAAATGCTTTCAAAAATGAAATGACACGGTTAACATGTGTAATACAACTTAATTACATGTGATTGACGTCACACTACTGCATCTAGAAGGATTGTCCATTTTTGTTCAGTATCAGGCTTTTTATTTTATTTTTAGAATTTGTTAACAATTAATGGCACAGGTCACAAGACATCGAGTCAATAGAAAATTCACTTTGGATGTTTTGCGAACAACGTAAAACCAAGCCATTCTTCGTCTACGCGCAATCTACCGCGGATAGTTGCAATGTGTTTATAGACGCAAAAACATTCGACACTCCCCTTTACTAAAGCACTGATGATACTTGCTGGCAATTGAATCCTCATTTCAAATATATTTGAATACATTTGATAATACTGAAATAGCATATGTAACATTTTGTTAATGAATAATCTATCTCTTAAGCCGCGGTCACATCTTATGGTCACGCATGTAGTTGGTCGTAATCAATTTGAACGTTGTTCAGCGTAGTGTCACTACGGTCAACTAGGTATAAAGATGGCAAAGTAGATTCGAGCATAATGGCTAGGGTTAACTAGGGTATCACTACGTGTAGCTACGGACAACTACGTGTGAACTACGGTCAACTAGGTAGAAAGAGGGTGAAGTAGATTCGAGCATAATGGCTAGGATTAACTAGGGTATCACTATGTGTAGCTACGGACAACTACGTGTGAACTACGGTCAACTAGGTAGAAGGAGGGTGAAGTAGATTCGGGCATAATGGCTAGGGTTAACTAGGGAAACATTACGTGTAGTTACGGACAACTACGTGTGAACTACGGTCAAGTATGGTCAATTAAGGTCAACTAGTGTCAAATATGTTCAAACTACGGTCACAGTAGGGTTATGACATCCAAGCTCACCGTAGAAATATTTTGAACATGTTGACAAATGTTGTGCTAACCATGGACAAATAATGGGTTTCTTGAAGTTCAAACAACGTGTAACGTTGAACTACAGTTAACTACGTATAACTACGTTTAATACGTTTAACTACGGTCTACTAAGGTCATTCCCCACTACGGTCAACTACGTGCGTGGCCGTAAGATGTGACCGCGGCTTAACAATCAGATGATGCAAATTGATTTTAAATAATAATACAAAATAATATAAAGCTTTCTTTTAATAAACAATGTTTTCAAATTTTACCTGCTATTGGAAACGTGGAAAGTCGCCTATGTCGCGGTAAGGGTAAACTATATTATAACTCGGTAGTTTTAACCCTTTATAAAATATACAAAATCTGCAACAGGCGGCTCTGAAAACGTCGAGGAGGGAACATAATAATTCTCTTTAATTTAAAGTATTTTCATTGAACAGAGTTGACAACATTGTGCTAAAGAGGAAAATTGCCGATTGTGAAAATATAATTACTCCATAATCAATGACTGCAATGTTTTCAAAAGTAGTCTGCTGAAAACGTGTCGAACTTGTCTGATTTTGGGAAAAGGTTAATGATTGTGTCTATTGTTTTAATCTAATGAACCCAGGCCGATTAATCCAACCCTTATGATAGACTGAAATCAGTCTCTAAAGTGTAGGTACTGGTTGATTAGAGCAAATTATTATATATCCGTCAACATAACATCGGCTTTGGAAAAACATCGATCCCGGAATGCCCGATTTATATTCAGTTTGTGGAATATTTATTGGGAAAATGCTGTTATGTGTGTCTGTCCGTACACATCTGTCAAGAGTACTATATATAAGGGAAAATATAATATCCAATATACCATTGACAGTGTTATTATTTAAGATAGGTGCCTTTGTCCCTAATGACTCTTATGTGTATTGTATACCTATTTACTGAATTGATATCTTTACATATAAGTATATGTTATAAGGCAAGAGAAAATTAATATTTTAACCAAGGACTGAACATTTGTGAGAACACTGAAGTATGAGTATACGTATACGTTCTTCCTTACTAAATATGTCAATTATTATATTAAAGGTCCGTCAATCGATATGATTGTTGAACCTTACTTATTTAAAACTCAAGGAAATTAAATCGTCCCTAAATAAACTCACACAAGCAATGAATGTCGACAACCGTTGATAGATTATGCTAATAATTGAAATTGCACTCTGATCCTGACCACTACACAATGGTGGGGCTCATATGAAAACTAAAGTGTTCATAATTTAGATTGATTTTACTTTTGCAAGAAATTGGCAGGAAAACAATAGTTTGCAAGCATATTGTTGATTAAAATTAAGCATGTATCACTAATTTAGCATGCACAATGACAAAGTCAATCCGATATGAATATTGTGATTGGTGTATAGTTTAACCCTTTATCAAATATACAAGAAATCCGCAGAATAAGACATTGAAAATAGCGAATGCAAAATTGGAAAATATATATAAGTGAACGTATAAATACTGAAATGGAGTTTATAACTTGTAACATATTGTAAAAGTGCTCAGTATGAGAAGTTGCTCCTTTGTCCATAATGTTTACAAAAACAAAAGCAGCTTCAAAATGCTTCTACATGTGGTAAAGGTTTGCCATTTGTATCGCATATTATCATTAACCTTAACGTTATTAACGTCCTTACGTGTTAGTTAGTGTACAATGTGCGTAGATTATTCGGTTTCAATTTGACATAGACCTTTTCACTGATATATACTTTTAATAGGGAAACACTTCATTTAGGAAAGTTTGTCTCTTAAGATAATATGAATTTTAATTGGAATCACATTCTGCAATATAGGAAAACAAATATGCATATTGATATGATCAATGCGATAAAGGGTTTGATAATTCATACAATGAGTGATTCAATCTCACAACATAATACAATGTAGCACATTTTACATGCACATGACACGGGTACTCTCAACGATAGCCATTCTGAAAATTGCTTAAAGCAAATGGATAATGTTGAATTCAGATTTAAGAGTTCATGTTTGTTCCATCCTTTTTCAAAAATATATAATACCACAGAGTGATTTAAAAGTTAATTCAACGACATACGTTTCAATCTTCTTTCTTATTATGTTTTCTGTAATATTTACTTCAGTGTTTATTAGAAAGCTAGTTACTGAATAAAACTCATTAAACAAAAAATCTAAATGCTCAAAGCATTTTAATAATCCACAAAAAGTATCGACATTTAAATAGACAATATAAGGATATACAATAGAAGGGTTATTACATGAATAGGGAATATATTAATTTGGAACTAGCTCCTTTACCAGAGTTCTGCTGAATCAACGTGTTCACCCCCAAATATTTCCTCTATTCTTACTTGATTGGTCTTTTACGACGATTTCAACATTAGTTCAGTTATATCACGGCGACATTCCACTTAATCATGATCCCTGGGTAAACAAACCAGTACTAGGCTAGAAATTGTGCTATGCCCAAGGGCACTACGCCATGACCGTCGTGGCGCGACTGGGATCGAACCCAATACGCCCGGTTTCAAATCCCCGACGCTAACCACCCGTCCGTAAAAATGTACGTGTGTTCCAGTTAGACATATTATTTATCGGTACATTTATCATTATAATTTGTTACTTAGTCCAATTATAACAAGCTTTTTTTACATGAACACTGTAATATATCAGTTTTTTTTATGTTACTTGTGTTGTATAGTCATTTGTCTTTATAAAGGTAAGACTTAATCAGCTTAATGTTACATTGATTCTATTATTTTATCAGAAGCGGCATTCGTGTGTATTTAGCATACAGCACATCAAAAAGGACTCTTAAAACTCGTCAGTGTACGCCGATGCAATACGAATAATACCCCTAATCACACACACACATATATATATATATATATATATATATATATATATATAAGCTGCAAAGTCTCTTAAGACACTTAAGTGTACGCATAAGCATTACGAGTAATACCCCTCATACTATATATACAAGCTGCAACGTTTTTTAAAACTTTTAAGTGTACGCAGATGTAAACGAGTAAGACCAATAATAATAATATATACAAGCTGCAAAGTCTCTTAAGACTCTTAAATGTACGCAGACGCATTACGAGTAAGACCCCTACTAATATATATATATATACAAGCTACAAAGTCTCTTAACATTCTAAAGCTGCTTCAATAGACCATTGCCTATGTAAAGTAAATAGGTGACCGGGTATTACAGCGCAAGTATTGATGAAGTCTCCAGGAAGCGGATATCCAGTGTAAATAATGAAAACTGAAAGCTTGTTTCTTAATAGATGTAAACAAATATGTTTATAATTATTAGATGTAAACAAAACATGTTTAAATTAAAAAGATCGGTCTCAGATTATAAAAATCATCATACGTATGTGTTGGTGAAAAGAGATTCGTCATCAATATGACTTATGAGGGATTCGGCTAACCTAATCACCAAGAGCGCCAAGGATGGACAGCTTTTACTAACATATTTTAAGTCTTTGATGTACATTCTGCAATATACCATTGTCCTTTTTAATACATTAATATATAGTGCACTGGTCCTTAACTACTCAATTTGAATCACTGAATTCGTAAACAAATGCCCATAGTTATCTAATATAAGGCAAATGGAAATTAAAACGTCCATCTGGAACAATCAATTCGTTAAAACACTTATGTATGAGGGAAATATATACTAATTCAATATGTTTATGAATACATATATTAAAGATAGGTATCGATATCATGATTGAACCTTACTTATCGATTGTTCGCAATGTATTTTAACTGTTAAATGTAAAATGGACATTAATAGTTCAGTCTAAAAGACTAACTTCCAATTCTACATGGACCTTTGAGTGATATATACTTAATAGAGAAATATTTATGGAAAGTAATTTGTGCCTTAGTCTAAGATGAATTTAACTGTCGATCAGAAATTGTTAAATAACTACAGCAGAAGAGTGTATTTTGATGTGATCACTACGGCGAAGGGTTTGGCAATCTATTTGATGGGAATATTAAACGGTGAAATGTATCCCTTTCCATCTGAAGCAGACGACTTGTACAAAACAATTTGACAAAATAAGTAATTGCTCTTAATGAGCCAAAACGTATTCAGCTCTATTCAATAAATATACTTTTATTTATATAGATTTACCATATTTTGCGTAGTTCATTTTCAAAGTCATCTGCTGCATATTTTGGATAAGTGGAACAGATTTAACTAAACATTGCACATGCACATGACGAGGGTATACTCTCAACGATGGCTATTTTGAACAATCGTTTACAAACCAGATTGGATAATTAATAATTCCGATTAGAATAGTTGCTGCAAAACTGAATCAACATGTAACGAAAACAACGAAGTAAGAGTTTATAATTATCAGATTTTATTTTATAAATTTATGTAGCTGGTGCATCGTTTATCTAGGAAAGTTAATTTATTTTATTTTCATCTTTCCTTACTTTCCTCTGTGTTTAGCTAGCAACCATTGTGAAGACGAAATGTAATGCAATTTAGTGTTCTTACTGAATTTAAGTCCTTTTTAGTTTTAGGGTTTTGCGCCGCTTACGGGGACCAGTTCAACAACCCATGTGTTTCTCGGCTTTCGCACACCAGCAGTCCACACAATATTACTGTCAAGCAACTGGCTGCTTTTCTACATAGACTGTTAATCCAATGTTTGGAAGACTAATTTGCAAAAAGTCTAAATTCAGATCAATCAGCGTATCTGCATAACCTGATCTGGCTATGCACAGTTCGTCAATAAGTCGTAGAAACTTTTATAAAGCAGTATCCATTTGGATATATAGCTGCCATGCCTTGTCCCACATGTATAATTTATAACAGAAGATGCAGAGATGGATTTTGCTGTATTTGCTGATACACCCAAGTTTAGAAATTATTCTGGAGAAAGGAGAGAAATAATTTCAACTCTACTAAAAGTGTCCCTTTAAAGTCTTCTAGAAAATAGATCTTTCAGTTCATATTTTTCAAAGCAGACGACTCTAAATAATAGTTGAAGAAATTGCATGTATGATTTTGAAGCCTATGCAGCAGATATTTTTTGAAATCACTATGGCAAATTGAAAAGGAACCAAATTTCTCCTCACACAACATTGTTTACTCTTACAAACATACGCTTTAACCCTTTCCCTTATAGTTATACAACGAATCTGCAGCAGACCGCTTTGAAAATATATGTTGACAATTGCAGCAAAACTCTAAATAGGAACGTATAACTATTGAATATATTTGAAAACTTCAAAAGTCATCTGCATCAGTATCTTAACCCTTTCCCTCATGCGACAATTCTGCAGCAAACGACTTTGAACATATTTTGTCAAAAAATAGAAAATCTCTATAATTGAATGGATAACCTATGATTAAAGGTGGAAAACATTCGTTTTGAGCAATTTCTTCTTTTGTCACTATGTTTTCAAAAAGCCATCTGGTGCAGAGGCGTCAGAAAGCGTCTATATGAGGGAAAGGGTTAAATGGTTGCAAATAGAGGGCGGTCATACACAAATTCGAAGGGATAGGGTTAGCAGTTACATTGGAGTAAGGAAGCATCTATCTTCAACTTTATTAACTTTCCTTTTTCGCCCAGGTATATTTCAGATTCATTGTATGTGTTAACATATATATATAGGTGTGTATTGTGATCAACATTGCTGTCATATAAACGGTATCTACCAGCATTTCATTCTGCATCCAAGCAGACGCAGGGGTTTATTTATAAGTTTCGGGATTCTAAGTCCTCTAGAAACTTCCCCCATCTCACCCATACTAATTTGCCAACTTAATGACGTTTTCCACAACATGTACATACCAAAAGGCGTGGTCTAAATATATTATGCATCAAAAACAGTCAGAACTGCTGTTGCAATTTAAACATACAAATATTTTTGGAAAATAAAGCTTAAAATGGGGATTTTCAGATGTAGTGGTTGAGCTTATATACAGTGTATGCTTGCATGTGAGAAATACCTTACAGACTAAGAATTTATTCCGCATTTGTCTTAACCATAACACATAGTAAGCAATTAAACTAAGAATACTTAGCTAATTTCAAAATTTGAACTTCATAAAATGATTGTATTACAAGAAATTATAACGCATTTTTTTTTAAATAAACAGAAGAAATTCTTAAAAGAGGTTAAGCAATGACATTATTGTTTCAATTCTTTCATTTACATTAAGAGTATAAGTTTCCTATCAATAGAGCACAGTTTCAAGTTAAAACCAAGTTTTTACATGAACATTTAGAATTATTCTAAAATTATCCCAAATTGAAAGAAATAGAAGTTTTAAAATCAACTTACCTGTTAAGAGTTGAGAACAACTCCTGCTAAACTACATTCTTAAATTTGGTCTAGTCTTAGAATTGACAATCTGACCAAAAACAGGTCTCTATATATAGTTGTTCCTTATCTAGGTAATAACATGCTTATGTTTTTGCCTCAAATGTGTTTATCTTATGAACGTCTCATTCTATTCTTACACTATGTTAAGCATACCTTATGTAGATATCTTACCCGTAATGACTTAGATTCTAACTATTTTCTTTACATTAAAATCACATTCTTACCAAAATGTCTTTAAGTAACATGATATTAAATATGCAGCAGATGACTTTGAAAATGAACTACGCAAAATATGGTAAATGGTATAAATAAAAGTATATTTATTGAATAGAGCTGAATACGTTTTGGCTCATTAAGAGCAATAACTTATTTTGTCAAATTGTTTTGTACAAAATATGTTTAAATGCGTCTACTGTAGAATTGTCGTATGATGGAAATGGTTAAACAAATAATAGTCATAATGTAAACAAAATCTATTACATTTTATTAAGTCATCTTTACTTCTTTATAAGTGTTATTCAAAAGCTCCTAAAAGAAACAGCAATCACAAATATGACTTCGCTTTTATATTACACTGAATGCAATGATAAAGCTACAATGCAATGTTACTGCCAAACAATGCAAATGTTGTGATGGTGTCATGAATCGGACAGAGATAACTAATGGGGGACTGTAGCCCAGTAGGGAATCCCTGTTAATGGCAAATTAATTAATACAGCTGATTACCAGGACTGATAAGCCATGTCTAAAATTTATACTTTTTCTGGGGACAAGTGGAGGAGTGTAATGAGTCTCCGTCAGCATCAACAACAACAACAATATCCCATTTGCTGTTGGCAACATAAGCATATATAATTTGAATGACATTTGTGAGATTTGACGATAAGGAACATATGATTTAGCCTAACTAAATTGTTTTCAATAATGAAATAACATTGTTTATAAGTGCAATAATACTTAATTAAGTGTGGTTGACACCACCGCGTCTAGAAATAGTGTCACTTGTTTTCAGTATAAGGCTTTTTAATTTCTATTTAGAATGTGTAAATATTAAATGACAAAGGTCACAGGACATTGGAGAAAAACTAACAAGTGATCCACACCTTTCTGCGCCTGCGCTCATTCTACTACGGATATTTTCAACCCGTTCATCAGAAACACACACACATTCGACAAGCCTCTTAAAATAGCACTGTTTACAATTGCTGGCAATTGAATCCTTATTTCATATATATATTTAAAAACATCTGATGAGACTCAAATAGCATGTGTAACATATTTTAATGAATATAATACATTTATCTATATGTATAACTCTATCAAAACAAATCAGAGGATGCAGTGTGATTGTAAATATTAACAAATAGTTATTATATAAAGCTATCTTCTCACTCAATGTCTTCAAAAATTACCTGTTATTGGAGACGTGGAAAATCAGGTATATCGCGGAAAGGGGAAACTATATTGTAACTCGGCCGTCTTAACCCTTTCTAAAATATACCAACTAGGCAACAAGCGACGTTGAAAACATCGAGGAATGAATTAAGCAGTTCTCTATAACTTAAAGTGTTTCATTCAATAGAGTTAACAACATAGTACCATAAAGGAAAATTGCTGATTGTGAGAAAATATTTACTCCCTAATTAAATTCCACAATGTTATCAAAAGTGGTCTGATGAAAACTAATCGCATACGTCTGCTTGTGGGAAAAGATTAACGATGATATTGTCTATTGTTTCAATCTATTGCTTATATAACTATAGACACAGGGGCGTTTATTACAACCCTTGTGAGAGGAGAAATATCATTCCCGGATTGCAATTCTGTTTGTAGAATATTTATTATAAAAACGATTGTTTGAGTGTCAGTCCGTACACAAGTATCAGAAATACGCCATATGAGGTAAAATTATGTTTCATCCAATGTACCATTGACATTTTTATTATTTAAGATATGCTGCCTTGGTCCCTGACTACTCTTATGTTTGATGTACACATAGTTACTGTATTGAATAATACAATACAATAGGATATGGGTCATTCTCAAAATATGTAGCAATTTGCAAAAATAAAAAGACAAAATTAATATATGGTATTTTATGATTTTTTTTATCCAACTCATTAAACTAGATAAGACAAAATAAAGGTTAAAATATGACATCTCAGCTCCATCTAAATTTGATGTTGTAGGAATAAATGATAACGAGGTCAAAGTCACCTGTCCATGGTGTTATCATTAATAACTTGAGACAAAGGCAGCTTTATTTGTTGTTGTTTTCTGCATTTCTACAATTAGAACGATCCATCTACTATATTTTGTTATGCTTAATAAATAAGGCAAGTTTTATTTGCATCCTTTCTTAAATTAAACTAATACAAAGTAATGGAGATTGGTAACATCATGTACGGTAAAGTAACAGCTAGGACATCGTCCTTGAATCTTAGCTTAATATAATAAATTGATGCGTATACGACTTATTAATGGAAGAAAAAAGCTATTGTGATACTTACTGGGTTTGTAAGTTGAGGACAATTAATACATCTTAAATAGGCAATAAAACAAACAAAGTTTGCTGTCCTTCCACTACTTTCTGCACTATGTTCTCTTGCAGCCTTTACGCTTTATTTTGCCTGTTTCCTTATGTTTCATAAACTTCTGCTTTTGCTTTTCTAAGTTGTGTTGTGTTTTACATCACTTTCAACAAATTATCAGTTGTATCACACATTTCCTGGGTTAGTAACCAGTCCTATTGGTCAATTTATCTTGACACAAGCCAGTCAGTTGTAATGCTAACATCATAACCCTGAGCGTCAAGTAGGGCTGCCATTACTACCATTTTTTCAAATCATTTGTATGACCTTTACTACACCACCAAGGCGGTCTTAATAATATGGCAATTTAATTATAGTACAAATATAAGTTACCTCTATTAGTATGATATTTCTATCCATTTTCCATAGTGTTACCATAAAAAATAGCATGCCTAAGAATATTAATATAGTATAAAACAATTAATCACATTTTGTGTTTTAACAAGCATTATGGGAAAACTAATTACTCTGTTATTATATAAACAAAGTGACAGAAAACACTTTTACTCAATACGCGCATTTAGGTTGATTGTCTATACTGTAAGTAGTTAATATCCCTGGTGTTACCACAAACAAACAAAATGCAGGTTAATCTTATATAAATTTTAAATTATCCTTTAGAGTGTAAGTATAACATTGAAGATATCAGCGTAATAATGATTAAACATGTTAACCTTGATGGCTTACACCACTATATCATTACAAACATTTAGGGTGCTGATATATCCCCGCTGTTACTGTTCATTGTCCCTTGTGTTACTACGATGTATGATCTTTACATTTAAATAAACCTTATATAAAAATAAATTTATTCCCTTTCCATGTCAGTATTACATAATACTAGTACCCTGTTCATTATATAAATCAGATGGCATATACCATTATCTAGATACAAACAGTCAATTGGCTTAAATGTCCATGCTGTAACTTTTTTATGTCCCTCATGTTACCCTTTTTTAATGTAATAGCATGAACGGTAACAGCAGGGATGATTGCATACACTTTTGGGTTTTGTGTAGAAATGGGCTCTTCCTTTAACCTAAATATTACATGGTAGTTTATATGGTCTGTTAATTGTAGGAACTGACAAATGTTGTTTTGAAACCTAACATGTTTTCTGTAAAAATAAATGGTAACATCATGGACAAATATAAAAGGTACTGCACTAGATGTACTTAACTCATAAATGTTAAAATTATTCAGCTTAAATTGTATCTGTTGCACATGACACCATTGAAGAAATAGGATGAATAACTAGTAGGGAGTACCTCCAAATTGTTCTACAATCCTAAGGGAGCAGTTATTATTTTATTTTGGGACACTGGTAACGGCAGGGACATCAATTTCTGGACAAAGAAACCTAAGTTTCTCAATTAGAAAATAATAATTTTCGAACAAAACTGAATTATGTATATTATCTCCAAACATATATTTAACAAAAACCATACATAAATTTTGCTGTAATTTAAATAAACGGTAGTAATATAATGAGTTAAAAATCAGATTCAGTGTTTTTGGACACTGATTTCAGACAACTTCCTTTAGGGGGGGTCTTGTAAAAATATGTTTTAACTTCAATAAACATATTTACTAATATATTTATTTGTAAGTAAAGGTATATGTTACATAACCTTGCATTAACTATTATGTTGTTTAAATTAAAAGGGAAATTATACTAGATAAATAAACCCTGAGCAGTAATTGCTACATTTTCTGAGAATGACCAACATAATGCAAACGAAAACAAAAGGTATATGTTCACCTGGGAATAAACATTCAACAGAACACTACTATATGAGGGTAAACAAGTACGTCTTCAATACATATGTGAATTATTTTATGAAAGATTCACAAGCCGATAGGATTGTTTATTCTAACTTGTAAACAAATTAAGGAAATTAAAACTCGCGATGTAACTCTTTGCTCGCTAGCGATGAATATCGCCAACAGTTGATAACCTATGCGAAACGTTGAGTTTGCATTCAGATCGGAGCCTAAAAAAATGTTGGGGCTGATCTGGGATCTTAACTGTTTGACATTCAGATTGGCTTCATTTAAGCTAGCATTTTAAAGGAAACTTTTTGATGCAAAATTACTGCAGACAACAATTAAGCGAAAAACATTACTTTAGCGTCCAAGCAGACAATGATTCATTAGTCGATATGATTATTAAACCTCACTTAAAAACACTTAAGTAAATTAAAACGTCTCTAAACAAACTCACGATTTAACTCTTTGAATACTGGTGGCGAGAGTTGCCAACCATTGTTTTGTATACATCCAGATCGGACACCACAATATGTTGAGTCTGATCTCAGACCCACACAGTTTTAAACATAAATAAAAACAAACTATTTTTGAAAGAGTTGATAAGAGTGTAGAAGACCAGAATAAAGTAGACGAAAAAAGATCAAGTTTTGACTTCCGATATCATGTGAAGAATGTATGATTTAAATCTATACCAAAACATTAAATCTTTAGCAGACAACTAAGAAATAATCAATTCTTCAAGAACATATATACTTCCTGTTAATAGAGAACACGTTTATGAAGGGTAATTTGTACCTTAATCTAAGGATATTTTAAATGTCGATCAGAAACTGCGAAATACGGCAGAAGAACGTCTATTGATGTGATCATTGCTGCGAAGGGTTTGGCAATCCATTGAACAAAAACATTAAACGGCTCTACATATACTTTTCTTATAGGCAGCAGACGACTTTTAAAAACAGTGACAACATAAGTACTTGCTCATTATGAGCAAATTCTTTATTTGCCAACATATTGTAATCTCTATTTAATAAATATACTTTTATTTATACATGTTTACCATATCTTGTTTAAAGTCATATAGTTTTCTTATTGAATTAAATTCATTTTCATTGATAATGTCGATTGGGGTTTACCGCCTTTTTAAACAATAGTTCGGTTTACATCACGAGGACCAGTTATCCAATCAATGTCATTAGACACTTTCTCACATCATCACTCAACACAACTTAATTTCCAATCAACCCGCTGCTGTTTTTCATTGACTGTTATCTAATTTGTGGAAGACTCGCTTCCAAAAATTGTAGAAACAGATCAGTCCGCGTATGTGCGCGGCCTGATCTTGCTATGTACAGTTCGTCAATAAGTCGTAGAATAACTCCTATAAAGCAGTTAACATTTGGATACTTAGCAGACAGGCTTTGTTTCACGTGTATAGTAGTTACGTGAAGGTTTGTTTTCCTGGAGCACCAGATAAACATTCGTTATCTTAAACGTGTCTTTGCTTTGCATTCTCAATAATTAATTATTACACATTATTGAATGATGTTTTACCCAAACAATAGATGTATTGAACACTAGATTTATTTTTGCATTGGATTTCTTTTCAAATAAACATTATGGTTTGCATGTAACTATAACATTACTGTTACAAAAACTATCCGAGTAAACCGTAACGGGGTTTTATAATTATAAATATGAAGGTCACATTCTTTTCAAACACTCATTGAACAGCAAATTTATCCTTTTCAGCGTGCATATTTGTCTGCGTTTTCAATCATCTCAGGAAAAAAGTTGGAAGTTTAAATTACAATACAGAATTTGAACATGTATGTGTGGAAAAAGATACCGATAGTTTCGTTCAATGTCTCCTTTTTGCTTTTTTTTAAAGTCGTCTGCTGCACTTCGCCAAATATTGTTTGTACCAGAAAAAAAAGGTTCAATCGCAGTGTACTGATTGAAGACATTCAATAATACCCAATGCATAAAGTTGTCTGCTTAGAAAACAACTAAAGTAGGCCTTTACCACATGCAATACTTACAAGAAATCCACAGCAGTATGTGTTATTTTTATGGAAAATATTGATATTTGAATACATTGGGGAAAAAGAAAAAAATGCTATAAGTATTGAAGTCTCATGTTCCCTCATTGTTTTCAACAATGTATTAAATAACATGGAGATAGATTTTGGGATTGCATTTTTGTATCTGAAAGATACTGACATGTTTTTCAAACGTTGAAGGAAAAGAATACTTTGCTCAAAATGATTAAATAATGCTATTCCCTAGATTGTTGTTAACTTCTTTTGATAATTATACTGACATTAAAAATGGTTCAGGTAATGATCATAGTTCACATACAATGCATACAACTGTACCAACAAGTAGGATATTTCAAGTAACCTAGGGTTACTATGGAGATTTCTGTTCGAGAAAAACATATTATCATGACAGAACTCAGAAAGGGTGAAGTGAAAATGCTACAAATATTGTAAAAAGTACTAACATTGATTGGACTAGACGTCTTCAACAAACAAGTGTCAAGTGTTAACCCTTCCCTCATATAGACGCTTTCTGACACCTCTGCAGCAGACGGGCTTTTGAAAACATGGCAACAAAAGAAGAAATTGCTCGAAGCAAGCAATTTCTCCTTTGCCACAGTGTTTTCAAATATGTTCAATTATTGTTCTTTCATTTAAAGGGATTGTCTGTGCTTTTGCCTTGACTTTTTTATTTTAAAGTTTTGACATTTACCCCTTTTCTGCCCGCAGCAAACAAAGTCTTCTATCGAATTTAAATCTTTGAACACATTTGAAAGAGGACCAACAAAGGAACATTCCTTTGAAGTTTGGTTGATATTAATCCACCGGTGTAGGAGGAGATTTTGTTGAAAGCTAAAAGTTAACGATGGACAGAAAGTGATCAGAATAGATCACCTTGAGCCTTCAGCTCATGTGATCTAAACTCCATTGTCAAATATATGGAAAATCTCTATAAATGAAAGAATCATTATGGAAAAAAGAATAGAATACATTTTGGAAAAAGAGAAAAACATCATAATGAGCAATTTTTTCTTTTGCCAAGCTGTTTTCCAAAAATATTTCAGAGTCAGCTTATTTGAAAACATCTGTCAACAAACATTTTGGAAAAAGAAAAAAACATCATAATGAGCAATTTTTTCTTTTGCCAAACTGTTTTCCCGAAATATTTCAGAGTCAGCTTATTTGAAAACATCTGTCAACAAACACTTTAAAATAATAACTTGATTTGAAAACACTATAAGCAAAAAGAATGAGAACATTATGAAAAATTTAAATCTAAAAAGCATTTCAATTTTAGGTTTAAAACTTCTTTGTGAAGGCTATTTATATCCTTCTGCTGACTGAGAGACTCTATTTCAATTTCAGTTTTCTTATTCACCCGTTTAAATTAATTTATCTGTTATTTCATGAGTCCCATTGTTATGTTCAGTTTCTCATTTTCCATAATAAAACGCTCTTTAACACACTCTAGAGTTTCTCGAATATGTGTTTTCCTTCTTTTCGTACCTAAGGAATCCGCTGTGGTGGAGTGGTTAGCGTCGGGGATTTCGAAACCGGGTGTCCCGGGTTCGATCCCCAATCGCTGCACTACGGTCATGGTGGAGTGCCCTTGGGAAAGGCACATTTTCTAGCCTAGTACTGGTTTGTTTACCCAGGGATCATGAATAATTAAATTTAATTGCGCGCTAAATGACATTAGCTGTCGATGCGCCATAAAACAATATACATTCATTCATTCTTTTCGTACCTGAAAAGGAAATAGAAAATAAAATTAGAATCTATATAGTTAAATTTGGAAAATTGAAATTGTAAATTGATTTTACCTTCTGCTTTTTATTTGGATCAGGCAGGGAATGGGAAAAAGGACAAATATAAGACAAAATGATGATGTTGAAAACTAAAAAATTGTGTGCAAATATCAGACAATTAACATCTATATATATGTTAGTTAATGTCATACAAAGGGAACACATATACATCGAGAAAATTGAGTTTGATTTAATTATTAACATTTCATAGCCCTTGTTTTATAATTATATGTCAGGCGGTCATTAATCTGAGCAAACATCATGAACAAAGGAATATCAATATTTGGTGGTTATCCACCATGAACTGTTTACTCTTTCTTCGATGGTGTAGTGGTAGAGCCTTGTGTGCTAACTATAGGTTTCGAGGATTTTTAGAAAAAATAATTGCAAAACATGACATTTTCCATTTTGTTTACATTATGTTTTCAAATTGTATTTTTGTAAAAAATACATCAGATCCCGATGTCAGATTCACGTTTGATTTTGGTTGGTTTTGCAAAACGTTAAGACGTCATAATCGCAACGGCAGAAATATGACCATTCACGACGAATATCCAGCCATTGCCTAGCAGCAATGTGACCCAAATCCAACTATTTTCAAACCAAAATCCAACCATTGTTTTACCCTTTCCCACATCTCAATAGCCTAGTGGTCAAAGCATTAACTTCTGGAGCGGGAGGTCTAAGGTTCTGTCAAAAGGTGTGAAACTATAAATGAAAACGTTACATTTGCAGACGACTTTGAAAAAGGTCAAACATATGGAAAAACTAGAAATCAAAGTATAATTATTGCAAAGAGTTATAAATATTGTGGCAATGGAGAAATTGCTCTTGATTGATTATGAGCAATATTTCAACATGCCAGTGTTTTCAAAATTCGATAACTGCAGCGACGTCAGAAAACAAGCCTTTATATGTAGGGAAAAAATATAACGCTTTAGGTTTAAACATATTATGAAGATAGACAGAACATCTCTCCTATATTATTTTGAAATCAGACAAGCACTTCCCTGGCTGTACAATTTCAATAGAGACTTAAGTCACCTCACATGACATATCGATCTTACGAGGTTTTAAAATAAAGAGCAGTAACACATACATTGTCCTGGTCCTTTATGAATTACCGAAACAAATAAAGGTAGGATTACACATTAAGGGAGGCTTATTTGGGATATTGCTTGAATAATATAAAGATTCGAGTCACGTGATTTGGGGTCTTATATCATATACGATCAAGATGACTTTGGTGAGCATGTGCATACGAACAGCCTCACCAGATTATGAACTGTTACTCTTCCTTTGGAAAAAAGGCATAGATGAACCAATTGACACAACGCTAGAAGTGTAGCCCCGGCAGGTTTCCCTTTAATAACCCTTTATGCTATCCTGTTACGGAGTTGTAACAATATCCCCTTGATGTCATACACTTCTCATATATTGAAACCTACCAAATAAAAGAACATAAATACCACTTTTATAAGCATGTCAGTTTCGTTCATATTCAGAGAAAGTAGTCAGTGGCTTCGAAAGAATGTTGTGTAAGTACTGGTGTGGGAAAGCCAGGAAAGCATGGGTAGGTACACTGACCGCCGTGATATGACCAAAGCTGTTGAAAGCGGCGTTAAACTCCAAACAAACAAACAAACAAATTCGTTCATGTTCACCCATATATGTGCAATTTGTACTACTGGTAATACCGTTAATAATTTATACATGACATTTGCAATGTCGAGTGATGTAACAACAATTCTATTGAAAGCTTATTAAACATCATTGAGAAACATTTTTCCATTGTAAAGTCTTCAATTTATATGATACGCAAACTGGACTTGGCCCACAATGTGCTGTATATCATACAGATGAGTTCAAGTACTTTCAAAAGAAAAATCATAATCAAAAATATTTCTTTTCAACTTTCTTCATAGCAGACGACTTGAAACATATACTGTAACCGGTTGTTATTAAGCCAATGTAGTGTTAAATATATGGTTAAAGGGAGAAATTCACTGCCCTACTAATATGCAATGGTATTACTAGAGTTATCTATCTCATAAGTAAAATACATCTTCGAATTTTCATGAACAAAATAAAAGACAAATTGATGAAAATACATGTACATCGTAATACATAAAGGTCATGATCGGGTCAATATTGTCAAGCAATACCATCCCAAAAAATGCATAAACTCTTTTATTTCGACATGAAATATCTCATGATGTCGGATAGTTACAGAGGCGTCCTAATTTCTATAACAGCAAAACATGCAGAAAATCAAACAATACCTCGTTCAAATACTCAAAAAGTCTCTCTATATTGACTAAACGCTATGATACAAATGATCGTAATTGTTATTTGGGGAATCCCGCACGTGTTTCTATAAATAGCCCCTATATACGTCTATATAGTGTAATGATAATGACAAGGTGTGCAACGGCATTTTACCCACTTGCTCGATTCGGGCAATCATTTCTGCAGAACAACGTCTAAACCGACCTGGTCCCAGGTAGAGACAGGTTCATGAATGATTTTTCTCATGATCCACTAAATCAATATTTGACAACCGACCACTACGCCGGCATTTTTAAGCATTTGCATATCTTTTGCCACATGTCTAAAGGGTATGAGCGTGTCCCTTCTAATCAATATTCAAATATATACGATCTTATTGTTCGAAGTGTTCATCGTAATGTTTATAAGGATTTAATTCAACTGTAATTCGTTTGATCCCAATGTTTATCTCCGTTTCGGGAACATCTTGTTAGCGTCATAATAATGATCAGTAACACAAACACATAAGCTATAACTGCAATTGTTCCTGATTATAAGTAGTATTTAAACTAATAATCGTCTGGAAATCGAGAGAAAACATACCTATATACATTTCTATCTTTTTCGATATTCCTATCAACCATGTCCGTCATAAAGACTACACGTTTTATGTGTGTCGTTTTTGTAATGGGTTTTTATCTCGTTTTAAATATTATTGTATTCATTAAACCTCTATATTGGGTCTTAACCCATTCCCTTGCAGTGAATGAGTAATCTCTCCATTTGTCACAATGGGTTTAACTTTGTTCAAAACTTATTTTTTATTTGTGTTTTAAAAAAGTCGGATACATCTATATCGTTCGATTCAGTTCATTTACATATTTGGAATTGGAGAGGTCCATATGTATAAGGGAAAGGATTGAGAACAAGCAAACCGAGCGTCAGCTATTGCGAACAGGAATATATATAAGTTCGAGCCTCTACACAGTATTACTAATTCTATTGCGTTCACAATGTTTTTAGTTTTTAGTAACTCTCTCTTTAAAAACATGAAGGAAATGGTAAAGGCTCTGTTTCAAAGACGTCACAAGCTAAAAATGTAAAACTTTTGTCAAAGGTCGTCTATATATATTTATATCAGGGGTAAGCTTATTCTGACTATACTTAGTTTATTGTCGTTCTTTGTTTAACTACATATTTCCCCCTTGCAGACGCATGTTGACGAAACCACAGCAGGTTTCTGTCATACACAATGTGACAAACGAGAAAAGCTCATACTAAGCACCTTTTCCACAAAGTGTTCAACTTTTCTTCATAGTTAAACTTGCATCTTAAGATAACCGAGAGTTATTACTTTGCGACAATGTAAAACACATATTGTTTAGATTTCAATACAGATGATTTGGAGATATCGTTTTCAGAAGACGTCTGTATGCGAAAAGACTACCGTAGAACATGTATATAACGCGCTAACTGGTCCATAAATAAATATGTGAAACTGTATTGCCTAAAATAGAAAATGCCGACACGAAATTTCCACAGTATTTTACGTAACACATATTGTTTATATTTCAATACAGATAACTTGGAGATATCGTTTTCAGAAGTCGTCCGTATGAGAAAATAATATCGTAGGACATGTATATAACGCACTAACACCCACTGGTCTATAAATACATCTGTGTAACTGTATTGCCTAAAATAGGAAATGATGACACGAAATTTCCACAGTATTTTTTTTTCATTTCATTTGGAACATTGTACAAACTGGATATTCTCTTTTTCGGCAAATCTATGTACTTCGGAATAACCATACAAATGATTTTGCTATTTTGATTATGCGATTCAAAGAAAGAGATTGAGTTAATAAAAACAAACAATGAAGAAAATAACCTGACGCGTTTCTCTTTTACACCCGGAAGTCTGTTTAAGGTAAGACACGTTTATCATGTTGTGAAAGGAAAATACCAACAAAGGGTTTATACATATATACATCACTCTAACGCCTCCATTTCTTATTCGCTTCTAATTAAACATAAAATAATTGTTTAAAATCATCATTTTAAAAGTTCCACCGACCTATGTGCAAGGTTAATGTCACTATAATGCGTTTGTAAATCAAAGCACTCAGAGTGCTGCAAGCAAGGGGCTAACTGCAGATCACGGAAAACATTAGGACAAGGATTTACCGATCTCATTTTTTATATCACATAAACTTCACAAGAAAACCTTGTTATGTCCGTTAATTGAATAATATTTGAGTTAAATGCATTATATTGTATACAAATAATGGGGATCTATCGCAAAAACTATTATTTGACTGGCGGTATTTCACAGAGGCCGTTGCATAGTTGACACACTAATTGCTGCATTAATCACAATGCATGCTAAATTGTAGAGGTCAGTCTAGCATGGCTTTATACAGTCACAGTCACAGCTGCCTCAAAACAACTGAGAATGTTAATTTTCCATAACATAGGTGACCCAATGCATGCACTGTATTTTTTCATTTCAAATTATCAATAAATGTGAATATTCAATGAGCAGGTTGTAGAAGTTGTTGATCTGAAGGTACTTATAGATCGGTCGGTGGTACTTCTTACTACTTCACCACGGTGCGAATTTATTTTGAAATTATAAATATGAGGGCCGTGTTGTGTATGTGTACATCATTAACTGAAGAAACAGCTGAATAGCTTAGTAGAATATTAAATACTACAAAGATTAACATGAAATGCATGGGTTATATAGAAATATGTTACACTAAGAGGCGTCGTTTTCAGTGGATACATTTTCATTCATGCATTTATTTGTTAAGACAATATACACACTACTCTCCCCCTTCAAATGTTTAGTCATCAATTCAAATTGAATTTTGAAATCGCCATCATAATACACATGATAAACATATGCACATTCTGCTTTAATTATTTCCGATTGTGACTAGCCATTAGTTCGAATGTCCACGATGACCTAATTAACATAATCATTATCATTTATAGCGGTACAAAATCCTAACCTCGTCGCCATTGTGTTTGTTTACAACATCAAATGATAGAACAACCATATATATAGCTTGCCACAATATTCAAAACTACAAAGATTTACATGGAATACATAGGTTACATTGAAATATGTTACACTAAGAGGCGTGGCTTTGGGAGTATATACTTTCATTCATGAGTTACTAAGTTAAGACAATATACACAGCACTCTCCCATTTCAAATGTAAAGTCATCAATTCAAATTCAATTTTGAAATCGCAATCATAACTACACCTGCAGAAAGTATGCACATACTGCTTTCATTTGTTCAGTGTGTGATTGACATCTGTAAAAAGTATGCACATACTGATTTATTTTGGTAATGCATGTTGCGCGTAAGCATGTCATATTGACGGCGTAGAAATACATTTTATTTTTTAATCATGTAATTCATATATTTTAACATAACATTTCTTCCAAGTTCTTTCTTCTGGGTAAGTGATGTCGAATCAAATCCATTTTCCGGCTTCATATGCTAACAAGTTACCGCATTTTGATTTTTAGACAAGAACTATTTGGCGGTTCGAAAGAACCGACATGGGTTTTAGCTAGCAACAGTTCATTCATTTGTAAAAAAATATCCCACAGATCATCCATTTTCATTGACATTACATACGATCTGCAACTACCAAGACATCTCTCTGAACTCGAGATGGTGTTCAGACAAGGAAAACTGATATAGAAAGACAGATGTGAAGTAATTCAATGCCGATATTGTAAAATACTAGTCTAGATTCCAGTCTCAAAATGATGAATGTCTCTGGATTTCGACTACTATAGCAATTGGCTCTAACGAGTCCCTTGCTAAAAATGATGATATCGCTCTAGACTTTCATTTGTAAATAGAAATTCTCACACGGCATAAACAGTTTCGATGTCAAGAAAGCATCAACTGGTTCTCGTTTGACATAACTATGTAAGAGTTTAATTTCACAGAGACTATTATACGCCTGCATGAAACGACGACATCGCTTAGAGTTTTCATTTGTAAACGGAATTATTTCATACTTCAAACACAGGTGTATTATAAATAAAGCTTGAATGTAGTTTTAGTTTCAACGACCAAGGTCAGACTACACGGCCGATTTAGTTGATCCTGATTAAAAACAATTAGCAAAATACTTATGTTTGTTATCGCAAAGCGGCGCTTATCTTAAGAGCGTTAATCTCTGAATTAGTCAACTTTATTGCGAGAGCTGTCGATATTGCCCCCTTTTCATTGCTAAATCTCAAAAACTATATTGAATGTCATGCTGTTGATCTCGATGAGATAATTTTATTAAAACCAACAATACCCAAAGTAACGCGGGAGACATTGCATGAGCAAGACCAAATTGAGCCTCCTAATATAAGCGCGGTCGCGTAATGCTAATTTTAATCATTTCTAACAGGCTGACACATTTGGGCATATCTGGAGCAGAGGACTTTTCAAAACATATTGGCAAAGGGAAAATGCTTTGTCTACTATTGGGATAACGTTGTAAACTGTATTCAATTATCTTACATTTTTATAGAGACACCTGTCAATATGTTTAGCGTTGATTGTTTCAAAATTGTCTGTAGCATGATTTGGTGTATGTTAGATAACCGTGATACACACGGCGTTTAAGAAATTCTAAATTTCCTAGAATGATAATGTTTTCATTCCTATTGCAAAATTAAATGTAAAACTTTTGAGGGTTACAAGTTATTTTTATGCTCAGGTTTGTTCATAGCAGACAGCTCTTAATATATAATATATACTATTATTATAAAGCCAATATTTACCTAACATTTACCCTGATCCTGATAAACATTGGTTTGGCAATCACGCATTCTTATGAATTAAAATTTCTTTCGTGTCAGTAAGCTTTTATATATCTTCGATAAGCACATCACATATTTGATAACAATACATGTACATCGTTAAATTATACATATGTGCACAAAGGTCGGGATTAAGACAATTTTGTGAAGCTATTCCATCACAATACCCGAATACATCTACTTGTGTTGTCCATGATTTGTTGCCTGTATTGGTACTGAAACGCGTCGTATGATCGTCTTTGTCTCTGTATGTCCGTTACGCTAACATTTAGTGATTTATTATAATATAACATAGTGTTGATTCGAAAAGTCTTGAATATAGTGTTGTTTGACAACAGCAATACAATGACAATGTACGGTGCATTATTTCTCGTAGAGAACCTATAGAACACTCGCAAAGCTAAAATATAATAATAAAACGAAATTCGAATCGGAGTATTTTCATTGGCAGCCTTTTTTTGGTTCCGTACATCTTAGTCTAATTTCAAATTAGGTTTCTCTAATGTATTTTCAACGTAGACGCACAAAATATATCATATTATACAGCATTCACTCTGACTTTTTTATTAAAAGTTTTATGTAACATCATGTCCTAAAATAGAAAATGACGACATGTAAATTCCAATGTATTTACCTTGTATGTCTATTTACCTTGACATGTCTGTTTGTTATTATTTAATGACATTTTTACCTTCTCAATGAATTGAGCAAACTCTTTAAAACATGAGTTTGTAAGTTCGTTCATATGGTTTAATTAATCCATATTGTGTTCATGAAAACAAACAATGAAGAAATTGTGTGACACATTTCTTTTTATACCTGGAAGTAAGTAAAGGTAAAATATGTTTATTTAGTTGTAAATGAGATATCTACTAAGGGGTTTACATTATTCTGTCGTATTTGCTATGATAGTTGACCGCCGTGTGTGCGTGTGTGCGTGCGTGCGAGCGTGCGTCAACGTTTTGCTTCAAACGACTTCAACTACCTAACCACTTGGCCAACTGGGATGAAACTTCATAGGAACTTCCTCTTCATGTTCTCTCCCAAATTCCTTCATTTTTCTTTGATTTATGCGCAATTCTGGTTTCCATGGCAACCGAAAGAAAAAAACAGTAACAACTTAAAAAAATTCTTCTCCGAACGTGTCGGACCGATTTTCAAATAATTTTGAAGAAATGTTCTTTGGATGACCCTCTATCAGATACCTTCAAGCCATATTGATAGACCCAAAAACATGGCCGCCAGGGGGTGGGGCCATTTTGCATTATATGGTTATATATATTGAAAGCTTAAAACCACTTCTCCGACTAGAGTATCTGGACGATTTACAAATACTTTGTAGAAATGTTACTTGGCTGACTCTCTTTCAGATTCCACCAAGTTATGTTGATTGGTATCAAAATATCGCTTAAGTGAACATTTTAAAATACTTCTCCTCCCAAACTATTTGGCCGATTTTCAAACAAATTTTCAGAAATGTTCCCTGAGCGATACCTTCAAGTTATTGGTATAAACACTTGACCACCAGGAGGCGGCGCTGTTTGGAGATTCAAATTTTGCTTAATGGCAGTGGAGCGATACTGGCCCTATTGGGCCTCTTGTTTTTCACGCCTCCACCCCCCCCCCCCCCCCCCCCCCCCCAACAAAATATAAACATTTTTAGATTACTTTCCTTAAATGCTAAGGTTAGACCCTTCATTTCTTTGCAACAATATGATGTGCACCAACTTACATTGCATGAAAACCGCAACATGACATGAATCTTATATATGAGTCTTATGTTTTAATCTTTATATCCCCTATATAAATTGTCTTGAATTTCTCATAACGTTTGCAAAAGAGAAAAGCATGCCATTCATCCTCAATTACATCAATTGCGATTTTTTCAAGACAATTAGTGCAAATCCTTTGTTCTCTTGCAGCATTATGAAGTCTGCCTAATTCAATATTCAGTTTATGATCCGAGCACATACATTTTGCAAGTGCTTCCCTGAGGTAAAAAGTTATATCAATAGTTAAATAGCGCCCGACGCCTAAAAGTGATTTAAATTGCATATAATAATTTGTTTTACTAGAATGACTTAGAGCATTATGAAAATCTTGTTTGAAGGAATCCTTTAGCCGGATGTTGAATTCTGAGATAAACATATTTATATTTACAATATCCTGGTAAATCCAGATGTTTCCGAAACCGTAACTAAATATTGAATTCCTAAAGTCTGTTGCGTAGGTATGTCTGTTTTGATCATCTAAATTCTTATAACATTGCTTTGGATATCTATGGGTTGGCATTTGTATTGATTTAGTCCAGTACGTTAGACATCTAACATAAATCCTAAAGTATATTCACTAAGGGTGGACCATTTTGAAAAAGTTGTAGTATGTATGTAACATTTCAAAAATATGTAAAACTGAACGTATACAACGTCTTTGGTAAGCTATTTCTAAACATGTGGTAATCGTTATGAATGAAAAGACAATTAGTTCAGGACAATATACCTTTTATCACAACATGAACACATGAAGTGTCGCAATACATCTGAAGCGCTTTCATAGGAAAAATATATACCTTAATGGCCGTCCGTATGCCTGTCTCTCCACATATAACAGCTTTATCCAGCAATTACCCAGAAATATAAAACCTTGTTATTTGAACAGTTCAGTAAAAACTCTTGTAATATACATAAAATAAAATTTTACAACATGCCATTGCACAGGAAGCATTACATAAATAACAAATTCGGCTCATAGCTATATCTAGGTAATTCATATTGTACGACCAAATTGAACACAGATACATGAAATCGAGACCTCCACATATAACAGCTTTATCCAGCAATTACCCAGAAATATAAAACCTAGTTATTTGAACAGTTCAGTAAAAACTCTTGTAATATTCATAAAAATACAATTTTACAACATGCCATTGCACATACAGCATTACATAAATAACAAATTCGGCTAATATCTATATAAGTTATTCATATTGTATGACCAAATTGAACACAGATACATAAAATCGAGACCTATATTTAGGCTGTCCTTCCACCTCATGTAGGCAATACAAAATTTGTTCGTGAGTATCAAGTATTGAACTATTGAAATCTATGTGACGTCACCCTTGATGAATTAGTTCATTTCTATGAAGAAGTCGTTTCTATTTACAGGTCACTCATCCACAAAATGGATGATCAGTATCACAATGTGTCACTGCGTCTTTATGAACTTCTAGATTGGATCGGTGCTTCTGAAGAGATGAGGGACAAATACAGAGAAAAGGCAGTAGTATGGGAAATATTTAGAACCATAATATAACCCTTTTTGCGACCTGACAGCCGATCCACCTGTTTATATATTTGGGGGTCAGAGTGAGGGTACAACAACATTAGGGCACCTTTCAGACTCAGACATACTAATGTGTCCTTATTTACCTGTTGTAGAGAGGATCTCTGATGCTGCTGAACACGGACCATCACTCCTCATGGTGGCTGATGAAACCACTAAACTCGGGTATTTTAAATTACAATGTGTCTGGAATAAATTTTCCCTTTATAACAACGCTACCACTCAGGAATATATGGAAACCGACACAAACGACAGGTTTTGTTTAAAAAACGTCCAGCAAATTAATGATGATTTGTATCCAATTATTAATGGTCCTGCCATGACACGTACAGGTGTAAATGGGGTATTAGATCAAGACTTAATTATGGCATACAGATGTCAGCACATGCCAAGTTTTGCTCAATCCTGGCTAAGAAGAGTTATCCGATGCAATCGGCTAAATGATACACACATAAATCTGTGGAAAGGATTCGGGTGTTTCTTTGTCGGGAAAAATCACCCATCAAGTGAAAATGGTCCGATCGAATGGAGGCTGTCATTCTCCCTCCAGGAACGTGAACTCATGGCTAGTCTTAACTCTACGCAGCACAAATGCTACATTTTACTTAAGATTATCAAGAAAGATATCATACAAAAACATGTGCCCGGGTCGATCTCGTCGTATCACTGTAAAACAGGTTTGTTATATGCAGTTGAAAATACGCCCTCTGAATTCAAGACCCGTAGAAACATTCTGAAATGCACATTTATTTGTATCAAATTGTTGTTGCATTGGGTAAAATCAAAGTACAAAGTACTGAAGGTAGAATTGCGATCGTTTAAGAAGAGATACAGAAGTGCATATATGAATATATCAATAAAAATTGGCACGTTTATACTAGTAATAACGTAAATATTAATAATCTACACATGACACATACAATGCCGTTTGATGTAACAACAATTCTATTGAAAGCGTCTTAAAACATCATTCAAACACATTTTTCCATTGTAAAGATTTCAATTTAAATGATAAGCAAACTGGATTTGGGCCACAATGCGCCGTATTTCATACAGATGAGTTCAAGTACTTTCAACAGAATAACAAAAATCAAACAGTAAAAGCGTGTCAGCTTTCCCATTCAACTTCACTAATAATGTCTAGTTGCAGTAACTGCATAACATGCTTTTCATGAAAACAAAGTGACAACAGAGAAATTGTTCACATTTCTTCTTTTCCTTTTCCTACAGTGCTTTCAAAAATTAAAAATACAGTCCAGCTCAAGGGGGTTTTACAAAATACGCTCGCCCCCGCGAGCTGATAAGGCAGCCACACGGCGTTCCCACTCACCTATATGCGGTGTTTCCACTGCAATAACCCATATATTGATGCCACTTCGAACAGTAAAGTGAGTGTACACCAGCAACCTATACAGTCATAAATGGCAAAAACACAACATCAACAGAAACGTTGACCCCTCATTTAATGCAAAATAACTTTGATGCCAAATCAACAATACCGAAAGTCACCAGACACTGCTAAAAGATAGTTGTCTGTGTTAACAAAATATATTCTAGTTTGTGTATTCAGACAACTCTTTCTCATGACCAGAAATCATCTGCATGCCCCAACCTTGAAAGGTTTTGGCAAAACATAATACTATTTTCGAATATTGTGACACAGGAAGAACTATCTCATTGTTAATCTTTTCCGACACGAAGACGCATCTACAACATATGGTTTTTGAAAAACACTGTGAGAAATTTCTCATTTTACTACAATGGCTTGTATTCATTTTCAAAATAGTACTATCATTAACGAGATTTCGTCGTTTCTAGTCGTCTGCTTCATATTTATTTTATGTTGATGAGGATATTATGAGCTTGTGCATGGCACAAGTTAAACGTTGGCTTTTGTGAACAGTTTATATCCAGAACAAAGATGCACACTGCTCATATATAACTTACAATATTGTTAGACGAAACTGTCAACTTTTGTAGATTCTGATTACACTGACCAGGTTGACAAGACAATCTGAACCTACACTTAAAATAGTTTGATCCCTTTCTCATACACTCGCTCTGAACTTGTATACAGCGGTTGTTTTGTGCATTGCCTCTGCGGGATTTAATGAATCGCAATACAGTAAGAGAAGCTTAACGCCGTTTTCAACAATATTCAGTCATATTAAGTTGGCCAGTTCACATACTCATGTGTTTCCTAGCTTTCTCACACCAGTACTCCACACAACATACTTTCCAAACAACTGCTGTTCTTCCACATAGACTGTTTAGCTTGGTGAAATGAGAGGTTGCTTATCCTGAGAAAATACTACTTTTGCCACATTGTTTAAACAATTATATCTTTATTTAGTGTTTTCCTTATGTTTGTTTGAATGGATGTTTTCAAAGTCGTCTAAAGCTGCTTTTTCTTTATGTGGAAAAGGGTTAAAGCGTGCACAACAATAATCGGTTATCAATATCACTGATTAAAATGTCGTTCAAACTAACTTGTTGTATTTCTGTCTAGGGGTTTATGGCTGTGTAATTCAAGGCAGCTAACGATACAATATGAGCGATACGCAATAAATTGCAATACGGGTCGAAATGTATTTGTAGTATAAAAAATCAGCATATACGGCATATTTTTTAACTAAATCCTGTTTAATAACATCAAAACGTATTAATGATTGATTGATTGAGGCTTAACGCCATTTTAAACAATATTACAGTACTCCACACAACATACTTTCCAAGCAACTGCTGCTCTTCCACATAGATTGTTTAGCTTGGTAAAAGACGAATGACGCTTGTCACAGTGTCTTTTGTCAAACGTCGGGAAAAAACGCTGGCCGAGCTGGTATTCGAACTCACAACCCCTTGAATATCAGCCTGAGTCGCTACCGACTGATCTACTCGGGCTCGACTTAGATGACTTTCGTTGTACGAAACAATGATAATGCAAAAGTGATATAAGTATCGTGTATACGCATAATTATATTTTACTGTACCTCTGTGCTCTGTATAAGTCCCCGTCTGCGCACCTGACGCTCGCAGTACATGAAAGTACTGGTCATCCTGTTTCCTTTGCTGTTGCGACATAGTCACTCTTTTTCTTTCATATTCATATATACGACACGTGTATGCACTGACCACATACACGTTTAAATGCTTTGGTCTATTCCCGATTGTCCCATATTTTTGATTTTTGGTCTAAAACTCGATGTAGGACAATCGGGAAAAAATACAGGTAAGGTGTCGGTTAATCCCTTCCCGGGGCGATGATATCACTACAGTTCGGTTTATTTAAAAATCCACTGTCTAGGTAACTTTTCTTTATGAAACAGTATATTACGAATTCTCTTAACTTTTCTTTGTTTTTTCATCAGAAAATAAACTCTGTTTGGTCCTCTTTTATATAACATAGGAATAAGGAAAAAATAATTTAAAAATAATATTTTTATTTTAATTTAGTAATT
The DNA here is from genome assembly GCA_031761405.1 of Serripes groenlandicus. Classification (NCBI taxonomy): domain Eukaryota; kingdom Metazoa; phylum Mollusca; class Bivalvia; order Cardiida; family Cardiidae; genus Serripes; species Serripes groenlandicus. The sequence goes on from JASEVX010000013.1 coordinate 49,463,829, forward strand.
GTACGTTTACTTTCACGTTGCCTATTGTACATAATTTATGAATAACATTCAAATAACAAATACCCTATTCAGTTGAACTCATCATTTTTTGAGATAGCAAGCTTATCTCGTTTTTCACATTTTTCAAAGTTTTTGAATATTATTCACATAATTAACATGGTTTTTATTACATTGTTTGCGACTCCGTTTATAAAAAACTTTACAAACATTTAGAACAAGTCTCTCTTCCCTTCTGTTCTTGATCTATAACAAAAGTAAAATAATTAGTTATGTGCTATTTATTTACATGACAGCTTCAAGACTGAGGACCGAAGCCAGGACGCATGTATTTCAGTATATACACGTAATGTGGAACACTCCATCAATAACCAGACTCATTCCGCCGTGTTTGTTCTTCACAAAATCTAGACTTGAGCATTTGCCATTTTTTCAGTATAATATAAAAACAATAAATGATACTTTTTCCCAAACCTTTCAATTCAATAAATGCACTAACAGTTTATTGTTTAGAAATAAAAGCATTTTACCGCAGTCAAATAATTAAATAACAAAATAAATATTTGATTGCATGTTTGGGCAAACAAATGAAGGTGAAAATACTGTGAAAACAGTAAAGAAACTGCAGTCAAATAATGGAATAGGCAAAATAACAGTACAATATTATCACATTTCCCTTATCGCTCTTAGTCACTCCGCATTAAGGGTAAATAGCATTTTCAAAATGTGGGACAATCGGGAAGACACCAATGCTTTATACCTAACACAGTAAATGTTCAAAGAATTAACTATAATGAACGGGGGACATCAACAAATTAATGCCAACATGACGATATCATTCCCTGTTTCGCACCGTTTTGAAGCAAAGCTCAGGCTAATTATTGTTATTGGTACTGTCTTAAGAGATATACATGTACCAATTAATTTCAAACTGCGGAGTCATTTTAATAAGCATCATATTCTAATACAAAATTACCAACAAACCCTTTATTCTGCGACTTAACAATTATGTTTATTTAGCATATTTTCGTTATGCCTTTTTTCAACAGTATTATTATGATAACTCATTACATTATGATTTATAGGGTATCAACAAAAACACACCCGCATTTTTTTCACTTTTATCGATTCTGCTTGACTTCATTTGTAATCAATAGTTCTGTTATGGCATATGCACCCGGGACAGGTCATATGTTCGAGGCTTATTATACAAGCATATATAGGTAAACGTAAATAAATACAAACCAGAAACAGAACCTATATTTTGCTCCGTTACAATCATTTTAAACATGCAGACTATTAGTATAGATTTGAAATCCCTAATCCGAAATAAATGATTTCAAAAACGTTTCCGTTTATTTTCAAAATAAGCAGTTTATCATATGCTTTTAACAATGCTCAATGTTGATAAATTGGGATAAAACGTCGTTTTCAACAATTGTTCAGTCAAAATACGGCGGCCAATTCACATATCTCAACACTGCAGACAATCATGATTAAGGACACCCAACGTTTTGGCATTTGCTAAATGATGTATATAGATCAGCACACACATTCATGCTATCCAATGTAGTTGTACATAGTTGGAAGGAATTTCTAATTGATAAGGAGTATTCACTGCCTACGCTAAAAATATATATATATAGAATTCTGATCATATATACTTTGTGTTACCGTTCTACATTGTTCGAATATCTTTTGAATTTCTTAGCGGACATAGATAAATTTCTTTCACATATTTATATTGAAAATGGCAAAAAGCAAGTTTAAAACCTAATCTTATAAAATGTATGTATATTTATGTATGTAATTTGCTTGCAAAGAAAAACGTATGTTATTTAAACGACGAAACAAACTGTCAGATTACCAGCTGGTTAGTCGGGTCAATGAAAACAATGACCTTCGATCTATATGCTAGTCACCGTATTTCAATCAGCCTGACAACCAACACAAAATATATCACACGTGTTTCATCTGTCATGTGCTTTATAAAGTGTTTAACCTTTTACTTGTAAACTGTAATGTTAAGAAATTTATTTTGCGATTCATTTGTCTTCGATGTAGTGTCGTATAAAAAGTGTTTTTTGGTTATTTGGTAAATCAATTTAAAATGTTATATTATAGGTTATCGATCTTGTACTGTAAAATGATCGTTGGACCAAGTTCTTGGGTTGACGTTGCCGAGGCTACGTTCGCCAAAGAACGAGGTGCAACGCTGATTTCACAGTACAGGGTCAATAACCTTTTATTGCATACTTTCATATTGTAAACTATTTGGTTTACACTGTGGAGTTTTTAGCAATGGGCTCGTTAGAGCCAATTGCTATAGTAGCTAATTTTCGAAACGACGCATCATTTTGAGACTGGAATCTAGACAGGCGTTTTACGATATCGGCATTGAATTACTTCACATCTGTCTTTCTACATCGGCTCTCCGTTTCTGAACACCATCTCGACTTCATATAGATGTATTGGTGGTTGCAGATCGTACATAATGTCAATGAAAGTGGATGACTTGTTGAATATTTTGTTAAAAATGAAATGACTGTTGCCAGCTAATTCCCATGTTGGTCATCTTGTACCGCCAATACTATCTCTCTCTCTCTCTCTCTCTCTCTCTCTCTCTCTCTCTCTCTCTCTCTCTCTCTCTCTCTCTCTCTCTCTCTCTCTCTCTCTCTCTCTCTCTCCTCTCTCTCTCTCTCTCTCTCTCTCTCTCAATTATTATATCGTAGTTTACCTGACACTACACCGGTACCCATCAACCTACTAAACTTACCTTTCCTGGAAAGGAATTTATATAAGTTTTTAAAAAACTTGTTTTCCAATCCAAAATTGACTCCTATGTAATGTACCAAAATGTTTATTTTGTAACTGTATATGAATAAAATATTGTTTAAACTAAACCAGAAGGTGTGCTAAGCAGAAACTATCCAGATAGCAGATGCGCATGTGTATGCCATCTTTTAGTATATCGATAAACCATCATACTGTGTTTACAGTATTTTGCTTTACTCTTTTATCATTTAATATATGGATATAAAGTGCTAACTAACAAATTGCTAGTGTAAAGTGTTCAAGTTAGACTTTTTGGATCGGTAAATCCATGTCCAAATGTTATCTGCAGTTAGCCCCTTGCTGTGAGCACTTTCAGTGCTTTGATTTATATCTAGAGTTGATAATCAAAACAAACTGTTTGTTTACATAAGTAGTCATTTTGTTGCAAATGCCGTTCGAAAAATTGAATTATAACGGTGACGTTATTAATTTAAATGACGTCATGTTGTGCATGACCAACATTTTAGACGCGCGTGCCATGTAACAGTATACTGTTATCCGGTCAAAAACGTACTGTTAGCATGAGACAGTAAGACATTGTTCATGATCAGTATATGTGAATTTAACATTACAAAGCCACGTGAGGTATAATAATGATATTTAGATCAGCTGTTTACATAACAAAGTAGTCCCTAGCATTTTAATTATGCGGAATTTTCGCACGTCCTTAACTACGGTCATGATCACTCCTTGACACCGGTCATGATCGAAAAATCATGACCACCTTTTTCAATGCAAAGTGAACGGGACAATATAAAAGTATGCAATAAGGATTTATCATAATCGTGTTGATCTGTATGAATGTGAATGTAGAAATATGATTATTATTCTCAAATAGGTATGGCTTTCTCTCAATTATGGTATAGAACATTGAATTCGATTATAAATGTGTGTTATATGCACATGCAGATTACATCGCAATAGAGCTCAGACAACTCTATGTTCAAAGTATTCATGTAAGGTATGTGAACGACTGTTCCAGTGTTTCTGTGTATTGGTCTTTGTTTCAGCATATAAAAGATAAATGATGAGTCAAGTTTGCACATATATGCGCATAGAAATCCAGGTTTACAGTGTACGCAAACGTACATGGTAATTATGGTAACAGTGATTTATCTGATCTGACTCATTTGTCATTATTTGATTTAGCCATTGATTTGTTATTCGAGGAGAAATGTAATGACCTGAAAATTAGCAGTATACATGTAGATTTGAGTAGAGGGTCATATTTTAAGACAAGTTGAAGTCGCTCCCTTTTCAGTGTTTTCTCTTCCCTCCATAATTACATCATGAATCGACTCCTATAGATGCGTTAAAAGACTTATGGTTCAGATTAATGGAAATGGGTTACCACATGAAAAGTAGTAACACAAATCAAAAGCCAATGACAAGATGGAACGTCATCTTAACATTTAAGAATAGTTTACATAATGTATAATCGGATAAAAGTTAAAACACACCCACTCGTATACTTCCGCGGAGGCTTCGCGGAAGAAATACAGGCCACTCCCATTTAACAATTTCTGCGGCGGGAACCCTGCAACCCCTCTAAAGCGGGCACATAGCTGAAATATCATTAAAACACTGGGTTAGGCCGGGTGAGCGACTTAAGTCCGGCGATTTATCAAAATGGCGTAAGTATGGTTTTAAACTAATATTTTTTTTTAACCAAACTGAAATCGACACCGCCCGTATATATTTGTACTTTTCCGTTTTACTTCGGGAAGATGACTAATAACCTTTAACAGTTGACCTCCCAATGCACATTTGTCACGTGACTTCTTTGTTTACCATTTATTTTTTCTTCGCAATATTTCGAGATTATTCGCAAATGACTTTTCTTTTTGTAAAATATATCATGGAATATAAAATTGCAGAATACAAAGGAAAATGTAAAATACGAAATATAATAATAAATCAGGCATGATGATTTATTTCACAATGGCAAATGACCCCATTTAAACTGAATTGGACAGTATCCGTAAATACTCGAACATAGTCGTACTTTTCCGTTCCACTTCGCAAAGATGATAATAACCTTCTATATTTGAACTCTCGGCGCATTAGTTTCTAAGCATTTGTTAAACTTATATTGGAGTACTCAGGCCTTAAATCTTTCACTGATGATCCAACAACATTATAATGATCTTTTTTGGGTGATCTTAACGTTTTTAAATGCAGTTTTCTTGAATCTTTGATATATATTTTTTGTTCGCGAAGTCTCAGCCTAAAATGCGTTGTATGTTTTACAGCTATTGGCAGGCAGCCAACCCCGAAACATGTTTTATCTTGTATGACAAGGGGCCAAAATCCCCATGCCAAAAACAAACACACACAGTTTGTAAACTTCCAGTTGTAAAAATGCATTCTTTCTTTAAACTATGAATAATTTGATAACACTTGATGACTTAAGATTATTCTTTTAATTGTTAGGATAAAATAATGAACTGAATTTCGTTCAAGGCTTATTAGATCAAGAGAAGATTTAAAGGTAGTTAAATGTATGATTTTCCCCCTCTCTCTCTCTCTCTTTCTCTCTATCTGCCCTCACTCTGTCTCTGCATCTCTCTGTCTCAGCATCTCTCTGTCTCTGTCTCTGCATCTCTCTGTCTCTGCATCTCTCTGTCTCTGCATCTCTCTGTCTCTGCATATCTCTGTCTCTCTCTGTCTCTCTGTCACTTTCTCTCCCCTCTCTTTCTCAGAAAAAGAGGGGAGAGAAAAAGGTCACCATAACCATCGTACTAACTTCTCTGAAAGATTTTGTCAGTATAAATTCACGAACGTGTTTCTTTGGTGACCTTTTGCAAAGACTGTTGAAGCAATCTTGATTTGCGTAAAACATATCGAGAAGGGAACAGGTTTGATTCCGTTTTATGATCATTGTGCTATCTTTTGTAATACTGGTAACATTTACAGTTACATCTAAAAACGTACAGCTGACTCGTTTAGAGAATACTTAGATATTATCCAGGACTTTATTTTTGACTATACTTGGAAAGGAACAGTCGTATTTATGGGGGTCTTGAACTGTCATATAAATAGTATCAATTACATGAAACGGTTAGATAGCCGGGATGAAATGTTTATGTCTTTTCTGGAAAAGAATAGGCTTTCTACAGTTAGTTCCCTATATTTATATTGGCGATGCACATATAGCATTTGAGTGTAACTGTGGTCGGAGTATCATCGATAACATTATCGTAAACTCCGATGTCATGCATTAGGTCAATTCTTGCTATAGTGTTGATGACGATTCATCGATTTACTTTAACCTCCGCTATTTGCAACGTGTATTAAATGTTCCTATTACGTTCAGGCAAGAACTAGGATTTATTAATCGTGTGAAATGGTCTAAGCTAAAGGATGTCTACAGACAGACGTGATGATCACACAGTTTAGAAGCCTTAGTGCGCTATCATATACATGGCACAAACGACATTGACCTTTTGTATTCAGCTTCAATAAATACGACGAAAGCATGTACCTAAATAAAACTATGAAATCTCAAAGACAAGAATGTTAACGGCCTGGGTCCTTAATATATGGTCTTACATTTACCAATTTAAAGCATTCTAAACGTCGTGTTCGTAACACTCATCGAAAAGCCGTCCAAAAGTACATTCTTAAACTTTATGATGGCATTGAACGATCTGCAGAGCTTGACCAATAATAGTTCTGGCAATTAGTTAATCTAATACGTGATTTCCGTAATACTTCTCCATGAGCAGACATAACATCCGATGGTAAGATATGCCGTGATAATAATTCGAGAATTAACGGGTGGAATCATTATTTCCGGAATATGTACTCTTATGTTGACAATGTTTCGATAATACTTTTAAAGACCATGTCCGAGTAGATCCGCTCAACCGGTAAAACTCCGAACGAATATAATTAATTATATTCTTAAAAGAATACATCACTAGGAGCTGATAACGTAACAGACGAACATACACTTTTTGGGGTGAACTAATTTGAAAATTCTCACTAAACTTTTAACTGCGATATTTCAATTATCATTTAAACCACAAATGATTAAAAGGGGCGTTATAATTACTTTAATTAAAGGTGGGAAAAAATACATAAAATATACAATTAGCTGTAGGGTCATTAAGTTAACATCTTGTATTCTTAAACTTTTTAAAAAAAATGTTAAATACAATCTGACAAATGCATCTTTACAGCCACATACTTTGCAGGAGGTTTCAACAGGGTATCGACTGTCTAATGTCTTCATTTTGTTTACGAGAATGCATTCAATTCGCAAAAGAACATAACGGTTTTCTATACGTGTGTTATTTGAAGAGTAAACAAGTTTTTGACAGATTATGGTTGAATGGCCTGTTTTTAAAAGTTTAGTGAATAATTTTATTGATTATAAGACATTGCAGTACTTATTAAACATGTATTCTGAGTCACATAGTTCAGTTCGTTTTCAAAACCTTACTTCAGATAATCCCTTCCCTATATTCCAAGGTTCACGACAAGGGCCTTATTCACCAATTGGAGGAATACGGTAATGGTCTATGTATTGCAGGGGTAGATTGTAGGTCTCTCAGTGTGGCTGATGGTATGCTTCTATTATCTTTGCCGACCATTGGTCTTCATAATATGATGAACATATGTTATGCTTATTCTTGAAAAAGGAGATACCTATACAATGCAGAACTTTGATGTAATTGTGTTTAACGATTCACAAAGTTTTAAAGTTGATAGACGTTGGCACTTAGGTAACAATGTAGAAGAAGTCGAAAACTATACTCATCTCGGAATTAAAAGCAATAATGTTATGAAAACTTCTGTAAATATTGATTAGTCATGCCAGAAATTAAAAACTCGTTTACTTGATCTAGTTAATGTGGGAATACACAATGAAGGTCTTTTTCCGTCTGTGAATATATATATATAACTATAGTTCTTCCAGGAGCGTTGTTTGGCTGTGAACTATAGTCCGATTTAAGTAAAACATAATTAACACAAATCAAAAAAGCACACACGTTTTCTTTAACCCATATTCAGAACCTTCCTGTTTATACAAGAACTGACGTTTGTCTCAGTATTGCTGGAGTTAAGACAATAGAAGTAGAGTACAGGAAATTGCTGTTTTGGGGTCTAATATGCCAACAAATGTTTACTTATCGATTATCCTCCTTTTACAATTACGGTTCTTCTGGGCAATTAGGATTTATGCCATATATTGTGAAGACATTATGAAACTACTCTTTAGAAAGTTAGTTATATATTAAATGTCATGTCTACTGGTTTATTTTGAACGGAAACCCATTGCATTGCCCGCAACTAAATTAATGGACATGAAAATTCTACCTGGATAACTAGGATTCAACAAGATCGACACTTCACTAGTATTCTCTACATTAAGCCACATTTACTGTACCATGCCGAACTTTGGGAAATAAGCAGGTCAGCCCTGTCTACATCATTATCAAAACAGTGCGTCAGTGTCGTTAAACCAATAGCATGGCACTTCCAAAATCGTATAGGAGTCACTTCCTGTGTGCATATCATATTAGAGTATTATTAAACTCTTCTATTAAGTGACAATTATTGAAAAGTATAAAATAAAATTGTGAAGAAGTAATACATAACAGGTTTATTTCTTTGGATGATAATGAAACATTGTTGGGTTGTTATCAGGATTGAGAAACATATTGGACAACAATGAAGTAAATCATCAACTTGTATTGATTGTTGTATCTATACTCAGCAAGTTCTGTGTGTTTTTTAATTGTGATCATGTTTTGACATTCCATTCATTCATTCATTATTCACTATTTCCTTCATGCATTTATTTATCCATTATTTCATTCATGCATTTATTTATTCATCATGTGATAGTAAGCCATCAGTCGCGCATGCATTAAATCACTCATTCGTGCATTCACACATTCATTTATTCCAACACTTACTTACTGACTGTTTTCAATCACTCAATCCAACACTAACTCACCACCCATTCACTCACTTACTCACCATCCCCAACCACACACTCACTCACCTGTCCATGCCCTTCGCTTTCGTAACAAAGATGTATAATTTGTATGTGTTGAAATTTCCGTTTATATATGATCCTTTCTTAGTAAAAGGTTCATGTTCAAAACTTTGCCTGATTCGTTAGATATATATTTTACGTTTTGTAGCCATGCCAATGCATATTAAAGGTTATGCCAGGGATTCAGAATTTTCTCGAGATGAGCAATTCTTCCCTTCCCTGCTTAATTTGACATCTGTTTTTTATGAATACATCTTATCTTGTAATAATTGCACATCAGGTAATAGACTAGCGGAAACTGTCTCTCGTTTATATGTTGTACCTTATATGTTGTAAAAGTTAGCTCGCCTTTATAGCTGAACAATAAAATATATATTATATATAAATTTGCATGGTGACCTCAAATTGTCCTTCAAAAACAAATGGGTCTTTGTCGGATCATCAGTAAATGAGAATATTACAAGAAAAGGCTGTACCTTTATAGTAAGAATATGTCCTATAAAATGAGGAAACATATTTTCTTGGCATACGTTGTGTATCAACATATATCACGAAGTGTAGGACTCAAGTCATCGTCACAAGAAAAGACACATTTATAAACAGATACACGTGAAACAAAACAGAAACAACCCATTCGAAATCAAGGATATTTTATGGTACCGAAATAGGAGGTACAATAGTTGAAGAGAAACGTATATACAACAAAATCAAGCTGTGATTGGGTAATTTAGAAAGTACATGCTTGTCGGTTTGTTTTGTTTGTGAGGTTTACTTATTCAGTATGTGTGTGGAAAATCAAAAGAAAGAAAACTGAAAGGAAAAATGTATCTCTGTGTGAAATATAGATATAACGCATATATAAGACAAAAATACCAGCAATTTAACTGTATTGTGAGGAATAGGTTACTTCGGTTACTTCGTTTGGGTAACTCTCTCTTATGGCTGTTATTTTTACAATCAGTGCATCAAATTGTTTTACTTGAATTAAAATATTAAATACAGCGATACATATATTTTTTTCCTGGCCTTTCGATGTTACAGATATACAGATTGCAATAAACTAATCCGGTTTCTGGCAGAAAAATGAGCAAAGAGAGTCTGACATACATTTTCAATTGGCTGTCACATTTCCATGGGAACAGAAGGTTATGTTTTAAATATAATTTAATATCTGGCTGTAGAAAACAACATAATAAGAACGAAACACAGAGTTATCTCATAGAATGTAAACGGTCAAGTAAAGGCACAACTTGATTTCAAACGTCCACGGCCTGTATCAATCACTTTGGAGCCTGAGAACAAAGTATATATCAGTGCATGGGGTCTGGGTTACAAAAGATATCAACTGAATTCGAAACTTGCAAAATGCAAAATGCTTATTCATAGGAACGAGTCATAGTCGGTAAGGCATTGGGCATTTTGTTTTCATTGCAACAAACTGTATGTTAGTCATGATAGACAGTCCCACCCATGGAACAAAGTATCCACGTTTCGATTGGTTTTAAAACATCAAAGACAATTGATGCTGTAGGGAAACAGTGTGTTGCAACAATCGAAGTATTATTATTAATGTTACGATTGACTTATCATTGCTTTATGCTATATCCGACTATATGTAGTGTTCTGGTTGGGATACATTAGGTCAATGTTTGTAAACAATAATTTATCCTGGGCGCAGTCTAACAAGAAACCATTGTGCTATCACGAACAAACCAAATTTCGGATGTTTTAAATAATCATCGTTCATTCAAATTCCCAACAATCGACGACCGTCTAAACTTGTCTAAACAATTAAGACCTCGGATTTCCTACAGATGTTTACACGACTTACTGTGGATTTATCGTAATGTTCACACATTGTCTTACTGTTTAAGTATGTAGTGGATTTGCATGATAATAACAAGTAGATCGTGTTTTTATAGCTATCAGTTGATGACTTTCTACAGTGAAAACCTCTCTTTAGAAAATTATAGCGTGAACAAAGAAATATATCTGTTTAGGAAGCTGGTGCTCTAAAGAACAATTTATCTTCATCCAACATTATTTTGCATCCTCATTACGAATATTAAGATTCCTACGTCCGTATTTTCATTTACATTACCTGGCAATTAGACAAATATAAACTTGTTCTAAAGATTATTTTGCTCGACACAGATGCCGTTATGGGCGGTTGCACTTTATTTCTTACTCCACATTACATAGTTCGCATCACACACTTCAACATGGATGATACATTTTACTAAATTCAATGCTCAAAGAATATAGAAGCACTACCTTAGCCTCGCATTTGATGAGATATGTAAATTCGTAAATATATTATTTTGAAGTGAGTAGCGACTCTTACAGTTTAGCTTGACTGACACGAGTAAAGAAACGGTGAGTTGTTACAGGTAGTTTACTGATTAGTTATTGGAACCCGGACCCCTTTGTTAAGATTATTTTAGATATTTTAAATCAAATTGAAATCAGAGCAGAGTTCTCATTAAGGACTGCGTTTTGTACTGAATGTTTTTATACTTTAGGATCCGCACGAAGCTTCAACAAGAAAGTCATCTCTGTTCATGTGTATTGTATACGGTCGTCTAAAGAAGGAGGAGTAAAGTGGCACCTTCCCACCCACTAATATCTCTCTTGTAACTCAACCAAACCATTTACTGTGGGTACTCAAAACATAGGGTAAACGTTTCAAATAATGATTTGGAAGGTAAAAAACGTACGGAAGTCTAAGTAAGGAGGAGTAAGCTGGTATTTTCCAACCAATATCTCTCTTATGACTCAATCAAACCCTATGTTGTGGGTACTTAAACCATATGGTGAGAGAGTCAAATAAGGAACTTGTGTGTCAAAAGACGTACAGAGGTCTAGATAAGGAGAAGTAAAGTGGGTTTTTCCCACCATTATCGCTCTTATGACTCAACCAAACCTTTTAGTGTGGGTACTCAAAACATAATGTTAACAAATGATTTGGAATGTGAAAACCGTACCTTATCTAAAGCTCTGGTGTATACATGTGCATTTCTTTATTTTGCATTATTCTGTATTTTATAAACGTATACAGAATTTCCACTTTAATATCCTTTTCTTTTGTTTGAATATTATATAACAGATATTTTCGCTTTTCTTATCTGAATTATTTCCACACTTACAGTCTTAATATGTTGCATGTGATGAATACAGTTTTTGAAAACATTGTTATTAAAGGTCAATTGCCCATTAGGAGGAATGTCTCCTTTTGTCACAAAATTGTCGTCTATATTTAAAAATGTAAACTTTCATTTATAGGGCTTTTCCCATGGGGTTTTCAAAGTCGTATTCAATAAACGTGTTGTGTGTGTGGGTGAATTTATATCTTAAAGGTAGTAATTTTAAACCACCTGTGGGCTCGGTATGTAAACTAAGATCACACATATACACTTTTATCAACAGTTAAAAATAGATCAACCTTGAAACTTCATCTTGTAATTTAGATTTGAGATTTTATTAAAAGGTGACTCTACACCGTGATATCCTGTTTTGCTCGACTGCACATATGAGTATATATAAACACCATTTTCAGCAAAGAAGATCAAGATAAGCATGCACATTCATTCCGTGTAATCTTGGTCGTTAATTGAACTGAAAATTTAACTACTCAATACATGTGCAAACAACTTGTTTAATGAGGAACAGAGTTTAACCCTTTCTCAAATTCCTATTCTTTTTTACGCGTCTGCAGCAAACAACTTTGAACAACGTAGTGACAATCGAAGAACGAGCTTATAATGAGCATTTCTTTCCTTTTGTCACAACGTTTTCAAGTATAATCAGTAAATATGTAATTTTAATATTATTATTTGAAAACGATTAACATTAACGAACACAGCATAATGAGGGTTAAAAACAGCATGTTTGACACACAACTATCGTTTGATATTTCTTCGGTATAAAATATATGTATAACCTAATAATATTGACCTGATCCTGACCTTTATGAAATATTCATAGTATTCATAAAAGTGTTTGCATGCACTTTAAACTGCGCAAATTATGTAAAACGTTAATGAAAATACCTTTACCTCACAAGAATACACAGAGGTCATCATCAGGTCAGCATTGTCGAGTAATACGTCTCCCTTCTTTAAAACCTGAGTTGTGCTCCAGAATCAGAACAACGTAATTGTGTTTGTAAAAGCTGCCTATTGATCCATGCTACCAAATGAAAGTTTAATTGTGTTTGTTATAACTTATCGAGTGATACGTATCCCTTCTTTACGGAATGAGTCGTGCTACAGACTAAAACAACCTAATTGTATTTTTAAGAACTTGTCGGGCAATACGTCTCCCTTCTTTACCAATTGAAGACATGCTCTAGACTCAAAGCATCCGAATTGTGTTTGTAAGAACCTGTCGAGTAATACGTCTCCCTTCTTTACCAATTGAGGCATGCTCTAGACTCAAAGCATCCTAAGTGGGTTTGTTAGAACTTGTTGAGTAATACGTCTCCCTTCTTTACCAATTGAGACATGCTCTAGACTCAAAGCATCCTAATTGTGTTTGTAAGAACTTGTCGAGTAATACGTCTCCCTTCTTTACGACAATGCGTCATGTTTACCTACTGACAGAAACCTAATCGTTTTCTTTAAAACTGGTCAAGTAAAACGACTCCCTTCCTTACCATAATGAGCTATGCTCCAGACTAAAAACAACTTAATCCAACTGGTCAAGTAGAGCGTCTCCCTCTTTTACCATAATGAGCTATGCTCCAGACTTAAAACATCTTATCGTGTTCGTTAGAACTTGTCGAGTAAAACGACTGCCTTCTCAACATAATGAGCTATACTCTAGACTAAAAGTAATCTAATCGTTTTCGTCAGAATTCGTCAAGTTAAACGTCTCCCGTCGTAACCATAATGAGCTATGCTCCAGACTCAAAACAACCTTATTATGTTTGTAAGAACTTGCCGTGAAAAAACATCTTCCTTCTTTACCATAATGAGCCATGCTCCAGACTAAAAACAACCGAATTATATTTATAAGAACTTGCCGTGTCATACATCTCACTTCTTTATCTGCAGGACCGAATGATCAATACGATCGTTGAAATTCATTTTGTGAATTTTGTAAAATAACTGCTCTTTATAGTACCTACAACATAAGGTTATTTTAGTAATAACATATTTTGTAGCATGGATTAATATAGCCAGAACTCCTCGTTTAAGCATAGCTAAAATGAATAGATAATAATGCATTACATACTGAGGATAAATCATAAACAAAAAGGTACACTGTTTAAAAGGTCAATTCCGTCGGGAGTTATTCATGTATCAGATTAAAACTTATCTTATTTCATATGTCGACCACATGTCTCCTTCTGGTTTTATTTTAGAAATATCATACCCTCTGTTGAGTTCATCTTAAAAAGCTAAAAAACGTAACTTGTACAATGTATTGAATCTACAACGGAATATAAATATTTGGATATGTACTAAATTATGACGAAGCTATCTTCCTATTTAAGAGTGCAGTTGTCCGAATAATGTAGTCAGGCATTCAGATTGAAAATAATACCGGTACTTTTCAAAGCAGTGTAATGCAATTGCTAAGTGATGCAAATCGAATACATATTGTTGAAAGCAGAATAAACAACAATTGCTGAGTTATAAATATAATACTCTTGAAAGCAGATTAAAACACCACGCATGATGATATAAATATAAAACCATTGAAAACAAAGTCAAATCATTACCTTGTGGCATAACTAACTAAGATATGTTGAAAGCAGAGTAAAACAACACTCATGATGATATGAATATAAAACCATTAAAACAAAGTAAAATCATTACCTTGTGGCATAACTAAAGTATGTTAAAGGAGAGCAGAGTAACACGCATTGGGCCGTGATATATCTTTGAAACTGTTGAAAGAAGAGTAGAATACAATGTGCTGTGATATACCTTTTAAACAATGGGCAGCAGAGTCAAACAATAAGTATATAACAACAGGAAGCTGAAATATATATCTATACAACTGTTGAAAGCAAAAGACAACCAGAATGTACCATGATATAAGTATTTAACAATAGGAAGCTGAATAAAACAGTTCACAGTGATTACTGTAAAACGTTTGAAAGCTGAGAGAGAAAGAGAGATAGAGTGAGACAAACAGATAGACAGACAGACATACAGTAGACGGATAGAGCAGGTATTTTTGCTAGGCCTACACAGGCCCACACAGAGATTGCAATGCACTATTTTTTTGACGATTGCACATACAACCTTACGCTTATACTTTGCATGATGTATACTTGTTTAACCATTTCCCAAGTAAAGACACAATTTCAAGCAACAGCAGCAGACGACAATTCAAAACATTGTGGCAAAAGTAGAACTCATAATAATAAAGTTCTCCTTTTACCACCATAATGTTTCCAACTTAATTCAATACTATATATATACATGTACATATTTATTTGTGGACATTTTCATCTGCAGATTTGTTGTTGTTTTTGGAAAGGGTTAATTCACATGCACCTCAACTTATTAATCTAATATAGATCCTTTCAAGGTTTTTGATAACCGTAAAGGGCGATAAAAATCAATCTGCGAAATTCGTGAAATAAGGATTACTGCCCTTCATACTATATATATATATATATCATATGCCATTATACATCAATATTTTCTAAAAACGGAAAATATCTCAATAAATCTATTTCTGTAATCCATGCTAATTCGAGCTCTGTCATTGTTACTACATTGTGTAAATTAAAATATATATGGGCCAGAGGCCTTTATACTTCAATAAAGTAATTGAATTGAATTAAATTGAACCGGCAATTTCATCTTGTGCGACGTTGTTGTTGAAATGAATCAATTCCTCCTCGCTTGTAGTTGTAGTATGTTAAACGAATTACACACTCGAATATAACATCTATATGAGCCGTTCCATGGGAAAACCAACAGTATGGCCTCTGCGTAATGTATCAACCCAGATCAGCCTGTGCAGTCCGCGCAGGCGAATCCGGACCGACACATTCCGTCTCAGGGGAATGGAAGAAAAGAATACTGATTAAGCCCTGTGATTTCATCCAAATGACATATCAACTAGCCTACTTAAGATACTATATTGAGATATAACTACGACATAGATCTACTTAAATGAATCCATTAAAAGTGACTTCTTATTTGTAAAAGGTAAATTGTTTGAATATAAAATATCATTAATGAGAATGGTGTGTAGTTTTGAATAGGGATCTAATGATCTGTATACAAAGTAATACATGCATACTCTCGTTTGTTATGTTTTCCTTTATTCAAAACCATATTCGTCTTACAATATTGTATTGTGTATCGTATAGCATTGGTCACAGGGACGTGCTCCTCTAAAAATAAATATGACTCTATGCATAACTAATTATGGATAGCGTCATATTTATTTTTAGAGGAGCACGTCCCTGTGCATTGGTCGGGCACTTTCATTAATATTGATTCATAGAAAGACAGAAAACGGCGCAGGAGTCAAATACAGGGGAAAAAGCAATATGAGAAATGTGTAAGTTCATTTATTATCATATTTATCTCAGTTTGAAACAATGTGTTTCAAAAGTTTATTGTTTAATCTATAATATTTCCTTGTATAAAAGTAAGTTTTTTTGAAGAATCATCTTACCTTGTATGATCCGTTTATGACACGTTTACTATCTAAACACAGAATATTGATCGATCTAAAAATGCATGTAAACATAGACAACATATACATAACATTGGCGTATATATAACTACACACAGGCACGATACATGTACTCACTTGTGGCAGGTTGGTATCGTGGTAAGTATTTAACCCTTTCCCACATACAACACATCTGCAGCAGACGACTTTAAAAACAAGGTGACAAAAACCATAAAAAAGACTCATTAAAAGATAATGTAATTGTTAAATAAAGTTGAAAACATTTTTTGAAAAGTCGTCTGCTGCTTTTGCGTCAAAATGCGTCTGCAGGTGGGAAAGGGTTAAACTATCTTTGAATTATAAGGAGTTGTTTAGTGACGTGTTATATATGCACCAGTGAGTACATATCTTTGCGCGTAGCCAAGCATACGCACGTACGCCAATGCGCACAACTCGTCAGAAAACATGAAATATAAATGCATTGAAACTGAATGATGAGAGTAGTAATGAGGGATGTCAAGTAATCTGCATGTGGATTTAGCTAATTTGTATCATTTGAGTTTACCATATGCACAGTATCAATATTTTCATTACGGGATATGCCCAGACCGCCTAACTCACCTGTGTTTATAATCGATTTTCACCCAGGTATGCCCGTGATAGATGTTAGCCTATACCAACATATAGACACATTTTGGGACATTTTGGCAGCAGACCACCTTTTGAAAACAGTATTACAATGTTTTCAACTAGATCTATATTCAAAAAGTATAATCTCATATACAGAGGTTGTTATACTTTCACCCTTTTTATCAAGGTGTTGTACAAGTCGTTTACTTCAGATTTGATGTACATGCATGTGGACAAGGGTTAATCAGGAAATCCAAACCTGGCGTGTTCTTTACATCTGGCCTTGCATCGATTGCTAGCACGGTAATATGTTCTAAACGTACAGTGAATATCAGAAAAATATCTGTGAATAATTGTAAAACTTTGCACTGCAATATCGATCTACACGCATGGATGCGCATGCTAATCTTGGTACATATCAATGGCTTGGCGTGAAACAGTTGTAACTAAAAACCTATTATGAAAATCCTGGATTAGAATAAATTTTGACCCCTTCGTAAACAATACAAATTCAGGTGCCATTGCTCAGAACGAGCAATGGCACCTAAATGTTCATTGTTTACCAAGAAAATATGATTTAAAGCTTAAAAAAGCTTTATGGCGAAGTGATTAACCTTGGTACAAAATACCAATTTTAGTTACAACCGTTTCACGCCAAGCCCTCGATATACTGATGGCATATGACTATATGGTATGTAGAAGTCAGAACACATGTACATGTGAAATCTGATATATCGCATTTCTAGGAACAATTATACAAACTACATCCGCGGGTCAGGCTAGATTGATAGATAGATTTTCTTTATTTCCTCCAAGTTTGAAGAGCAAATACATTCCATAGTAAATATTACAAAAAGTGAAAAAAATAAATAATGTCATATGTTTGCATAGAAAGTAAGTGTACAGCTTTACAATCATGCATTAGATATGTGTCAATGAGTTTAAATTCATTGCAAGTAAGTAGAGGATGCGTTGATTGATAGATTTGTTATTTTGACATTGTCTGATACGGAAAACAGAGGGTGTGGAAAACCAGTTTTAAGCACGGCTTACTTCCAGAATCACCGTATATGTTATATTTTGTCAACTATTTATTCATTATCATTTCAATAATTTGATGTGTTGAGTATATATGTTGGCATTGGGACTCGATTATCAAAATTTCTTTTTGAGTCGGAATCGAAAAACTGCCTTTACTCCACTCGATTTACAACATTTAGGAAGCACACCTATGAACTTTACGCGCGTCAAATATGTTGAAAGTGTAGAAAATACATTTTATTTTTTAATCATGTAATTCATAATTTTTTACATAAAACTTCTTTCGAGTTGTTTCTTTTTGGTAAGTGATGTCGAATCAAATCCAATTTCCAGCTTCATATGCCAGACAAGTAACCGCATATATTTTTAGACAGAAACTGTTTGACGGTTCGAAAAGAACGACGTTGGTATAAGCTGGCAACAGTACATTCATTTTTAAAAAATATTCCACAGATCATCCACTTTCATTGACATTATATACGATCAGCAACTACCAAGACATCTCTCGGAACCCGAGATGGTGTTCGGAAACGGAGAGCTGATATAGACACTAGTCTAGATTCCAGTCTCAAAATGAAGAGCGTCTTCGGATTTTGCCAACTATAGCAATTGGCTCTAACGAGCCACTTGCTAAAAACAATTTAGTCATAATGAGCTATTTCTCCTTTTGTCACAATGTTTTCGAAAAATGGTCTGCTGCAGAGGTGTTTGAAAGCGTTTGTATGAAGTGATGATTAAGTCATACACACGTTGCTTTGTCTCCTGTTATTTGATAGTTATTGTTTTTGCATTTCAGGTTCATTTTGACACATGCAGAAACTGGGATTGACGTGTTTTTCCGATCTTAGCCGATTAAAAAGTATTGACTGTTCAACCGATTAAGGTGTTTTTTACACACATATTTCGAAGGATATGTGAGTTTATTTGATTTTTATTTAACTATCGTCTTCGCTATCTCTTTCTGTCTCTCTCTATATCTTCTCTCCCTCTCTCTGTCTCTCTCTCTCTCTCTCTCTCTCTCCGTCTCTCTCTGTCTATCTCTCTGTCTCTCTCTTTTTTCTCTTTTTCTCTTTCTCTCTTTCCTGTCTGTCTCACTCTCTCTCTCACACTCTCTCTTTCTCTCCTAGACAAATTAAGTCAATATGTTAGTTTGTAGTTGGGAAATAGCAGGCTAGTTTTATCATGATAATTAAACTATACAATAATGTACAAACGTTGCGTATGCACAGTTTCGCCAGAATCTGAACTGCTCACAAAACCTGCATTTATCTGACGTGGCTCATATATTTTCCAGCTAGAGTCACAAGTTCGAAGTTCAAGTTATGGATGATTCTCTAAGGAACTGCATTGAGAAACTCGAGGAACAAGTTAAACCAACGCTTAATGATATTCGATTTCGTCAGTACGTGAAGTATATAAATGCTTTCCTTCAACACTTCGGGGACGAGCGAGTCTTTCTAGTAGGGAGTACGGGCGATGGAACCAAACTAACGGTACCGACAGATCACGGGGATGCTGATTATTTGTTCGTTACAGATCGGATGAAAGTCCCTGTACAATCAATTGAGTTCAGACTCGAGTCAACAACGTATTGCTGGATAAGAGCGAACGACATTCCTCAACAGTTCATGGATAATGGCTATCTTAAAGCTTTTATTCTACAGGAATTACATCCGCAATTATTTAGCATTGCTCGTGGACTTTATCTACATTTATCTGCAAATATAGATCGAGTCAAGGCTGCAGATAAAGATAAGACGTCATTAGGAATCAGATCCAAAGTAGGACTGGCCCATACAACGTACAAAGATATTGAGATACACGGTAATCTGCACCGATATAGACAGATAGTAACCAAGACGCCTAAACATAGTGGTCTTGTAAAACTTCCAAAGCTTGATGAAGAAGATTCAAACATCTTAGGAAGGTTAATTGAACTCTTGAATATTGCCAAACGACCCGGAAACCAAGATGAATTTCGTGGACTTTATACCTTCTTCGTCGATCTGCTGGAAGAAGCATTGAACATGGAGCCTGCAAATACAGCAATGGCGTCTTCTTTAAAAGACGACACAAAAGCTTGTACAATTCAAAATGCCTGTATGGTCGGCGAACTAAAAAAACGTGGAATATGTGCATCACAAATAGAAACGATATATACTAGACAGCAAAATGACGATGGCAATTATTATCAAGACGATGGAAATGAGACAGAGGATTCTGAAGAAGATATAGTATTACAGTTCAAAAAAACCACTAACAAAGATTTCGTTCCTGCAATGAAGATAGTTGGTAAACTAGAATGCATGAATCGTTGGAAGAAGCGGGTCGCTGAACTTGGATGGGACAAGGACAAAATGGACGACATACATGGGACTGATGTGTACTTAATTACTCGCGAGGCAATAGTTTCTCCTAACCCAGCCCTAGACTTCTGCCTTGCGTTTGGCTTACAGGAACAGAAACTTGTGAAAAGATTTTCAAAAGACCAAAAACTTGTTTATTTGATTTTAAAAACACTTCGAAAGGGGTGTTTCGATCACACATTTAAACAAAACAGCATGCCACTTAAGCTTCGGACATATCACATGAAAACAGTTGCGCTCTGGATCTTTGAAAACGGATACCTTTTAAACGCCCGTGACATGGCTGAAGATGAGAGAATTCTCCAAGCTACAAGAAAAGCAGTAGCATTTTTGGCAATGGCTGTGAACAATAAAATGTTGAAACATTATTTCACTGAAGACAATCTATTCGGAAATTTCGACGATGCAGACTTTGAAATAATTTCAAAAGAATGTGATGCAATTCAAAGCGCAACTAAAGAAACAATAGAAAAATCTCTTGAAAGAAGTGAAATAAAATATGGCGAAATACGCCTTTCCAGGGAGGAAATAGGTATATTATTACAGTTAGAAGACGATGGTGGTAGACAAAATAACGTTGACAGAGTGAGAGAGGCGCTTGCCGATATAATAAGAGGTATAACTACTGCCAAAAAAGATCGCCAATGCAACCAGTCCGCTGTGAAATTGGCTATACTGGATGTGTGTCGCCTTATCTTTCATAATTGTTCAACTAAAATGACAGCCAACAAAGAAACCGGTACCGCAGAGGGAAATGCATTTAAAGCAGCTCAAACATTTATTCTGAAGGACAAAGGTCACTCACAAGAAAACGTTAATGCAGTTATCAACTTTACTGAAATGCTATGTAACATAAATCCGAGAGTCAAACGAGAGGTGGAAAATATTGGTGGGACTGAATCACTACACTCAGTTCTACTGGGAGCTGCTAATGCAGATATTGATAATGGAGCAGGAGATATCGAGGGTATTATGAAACTGATAGAACAATTTTTAACGGTTCGCGACGAATCGAAAGATAAGATTGCAGCAGAACTCAGACTAAAACTGGCTCTCATTTTCTTGTAGAGCTGATCTCCATATCATGCGACTCAAGCTGAACTGATGTGTACATACGTTCGTTTCGTGGGCGGGTTTAATCCCCGGTTTGATCATAACAAAGACTTTACAAAGAGTGACATCTGTCATATCTGTAACTGGCTTACTTGTTTCAGGATATTCGTACTTCCACAAGTTCTAGTAAATTACGATACATCGATCAAGCTAGATCATAAGAAAACAGTGCATCATTACCGGCGGGGATTTGGGACCGGGTAAAACGGGTATGATACCCGATCGCGACGGTCATTGTTGAGTAACCTTGGGCGAGGCCCATTTCCTAGCCTAGTACTGGTTTGTCATCCAGGGACTATAAATAAGCATTTAATCCCTGTGATTAGACTACTGAAAAGGTGTTGAAAATGGCGTTACAACCAATAAAACAAAAGCATATTTGTAATGATCTCCGTTCGTTCACAATTTATCCATTCTAGATTTAATTCCAAATTGACGTCATTTTATCTTATTAATAGCTGTTATCCTTGTGAGTGTTTAACCCTTTCCCCCATATAATGGCTTTCTGACACATTTAGGCAAGTGAATTCTTGAGAAAAAATGTCGCAAAAGGAGAAATTGCTCAACACGAGCAATTTCTCCTTTTGCTACAATGTTTTCAACTGTTTTCAGTATTGATACCTTCAAGTTAGACTTTTACATGTTATGGACGATACCATAGTAAATTTTCAATAAAGTATAGAAAACATTGCAGAAAAAACATTATATATCCATGGGTTATCTGATGCAAATGTCTCAAAAGTCGGATATATTATGACTGTACAAGCTTTACCGTCACTCTTGTCTAATTGTGTGTTATATTATTGTATATTGTTTTATGAGCCGGTGTCCTAAATATTTGAAATAAAAACTGTTATGTTATGTATTAATAGAAAGCGTCTATATTTTCAAAGTCGTATGTTACAGTTTTGCTCTATGTGGGAAAGGGTTGAATAAAGACAGTAACCGGTAGTTCCAGCCAATGTTATCCATCAGTTCAAAATGAGTCACTTTTATGCAGCTATCAACATAATGTCAGTTGTTTCAGAACAGTTCCTGAGTAAATTGCAAGTACAGTCAAACGTGTGCTAACGACCACCTTTGTATAACGACGCCCTGTCTATAGTAACCGCACTTTTAATTTCCCAATTACTCATTTCCTGCAATTAAAGATCACCTGTAAACAAAGACCATAGTGTTCTCTTCCCATGGGTGGTCTTTAAACACTGTACTACATTGTCCTCCAGACATCGATTAATCAGCTGTCATGCTATCCTCACAACCTTTAGTTGTAATTCAATGCTTTTATTTATGACCGGGACTCGAGTACTGGCCTTCTACACCGGGTTCGAAATCTAAAACCACTCGTTTAAGGGGTCAACAAATAAATGAGACACGTGTTGTGTCGTAACATTTGTTAAATTAGTACTAGCATTTTACTTAGACTTAGCCATTAATTATGTTTAATATGAATGTTGATGATTAATTTGCTAAATGTAAAACCTGACATACAATTTAACAGCCTTTAAGACGACATTTTAAGAAACATCACAAGGATATTTAATGTTTGTCAAGTCATTCTATGTAACTGACGCCTTGACTTTGATTTGTTGGGAGTTCAAGGGACATTTGTATTAATAATCTGAGTTCAAAGAGACTTAGATATTATGTGTTACATATATCTTATATTGAGTGGAGTGTCAATATCTGTATCTGTTTTAAATTAAAATAAAAGTTTATTGAGCTTTATGTATAGTTAATTAACATGCTGAATTAGTGAAATCACAGCACAACACATGTTAATTCGTAGGTATTCGGAATAGATATGTCGCTGTGACATTACGCTGTCTCTAAATATTCCAGTTAAAATTCAGGGAACCTAGAAATGTTGTTTCCTATGAACTTTTATTGTTTATTTGTACTCCAATGGGGTCCTTGAGCAAATTCGACTTTGTTGCCGAAATGGCAAGTTTGGGCAAATCTGGTAATTTGCATAAATCCAAGATGGCCGCCATATGCCATATTGAAATTTAATTTTTGAAACACTTGCTTTAGAATGATGTATACAACATGCTTTTATGGGTTTTAGGTTATGTTTAATCAAATGCTGATGTTATTGTCTCAATAGCAGGTCAAGGTCATATCAAACCCAAGATGGCCGCCGGACGCTATCTGGAAAAATGTTCTTTTTATCTGTTTGCTTAAGACTCATGCGTAATACATCTTTTAAAAGGTTTGGGGTTACGGAGAATTACTTTCAGATGTCATACGCTTAAGAAAGAAATATATTCTTATTTCATTTTGGAGATTAGAAATAGCTAATGCTGGTGAAAAGTGCTTTCCTTTCATTCTGCAGCAAATCTAGACCCCTCCAGCAATTGTAGCTTGCTTCAAGGAGTCAAGAAAACTATTGAATGCTCAGTAGCGAGGCATGACGATGAGACCCGTTATAGAATGCAGGCCATCTTGGACTCCCTTCAGAAAAACCCCAACACTTACAGACAAGACTTTACAAATTGATCAGATGTATAGTAATCGAACAATATGTACTTGGACATCCATTGAACTATATAATACATATATTGGTTATGGTGGTCAGTTGACACGAAAGCAAATGTTTACCAAGCTAATAACGTATTTGGGTGATGATGTGGTAGTACTTAGCATAGACGGCTGTTCATCCATTGTTGAATTCCGTGAGTATGTAAGTAACATTGTGAAGATTTCCATATATTGCATTACCAACCGACGTAACCAAACAACACTTGATATGGGTTTAAAACTACATCACAAATTTGGTAGCAGTGATCTCATTCACATTTTACATGAACATGGATACACTGTGTCATATGATGTGGTATTGCGGTTCCGTATGTCAGGGATGATACTGCAACACCTCATATGATGTTGGGGCTAACCGGACTGTTGGGCTCATATTTGGATGGTATGACAACTTTGACTTGTTGGTGTCAACTCCAAATGGTCGCCGTGAGACTCATGCCATGGCAACATAATTTCAGGTGAACCCAGCAGGGATAAATTTAGAATTGCAGCAAACAGCTTAGTATTAGTATTGCCATAATCCCTCGTCTCACAACCAAACAATCTAAATCTTCAGGTAATAGCAGGGCCATTCAACTTATACACTACACTGGATCTAAAAAGGTGATGCCTACTGACAATACCAATGAAATGAATAATGCTGCTGATGTGTATGCCCAACAAGCCAGTTCGGTGAGTGCGCAAGAGAAAAACACACAGTGGCTCAACAGCCTTGGCCAGGGGCAAGATGCTATGGAGTGGAATGGCTTCAACAATGAGCTATCCAGGAGCCATGTCGTTCTCAAACCCGCAACCATTTATATGTTTGGTCCATTAATTGACGCACCAACCATCTCAACAAAACTAATTTACATGCAACAGTCAATGGTTGACATGGGAATGGACAAAGTTCATCTTTGCATGGACATGCAATTGTTTGTGGTAACCAAACAAGTATGCTGGTACCACCCCAATCAGTTTAATAATGTTATCATCCATCCTGGTGGGATGCATATTATAGAATCATTATTAAGCTGTATTGCAAAGCTAATGAACGGTTAAGCTTTGGAATGTTATGTGGCTGAAGCTGATGGAGGATTGGCAGGTATTTTCAAAGTCCTGGTAACAGCCATGCGGGCATTTCGGGGCGTATCAGCTGAACTCTTGAAAAGGTTGTTGTCAACAGGACAATCGACATTTCAGATATTTAGCAGTACCTGAACATAGCACGTCTTCACACCACTGGGCGGCACTGGGTGGACAACTTCCTTCTTCAAACACTACTTCTCACTAATTTGAGCTTGCAGAGAGAGAGGGGGTTACTTACATTTGAAGCACCTGGCCATGAAGCGCATGATGACATACTTCTTACTTGCCGGCCATGTGCAGTATGACCGCTATCTCATCCAGTATCTGCTTGAGATGGGTGCGCTCCATACCGAGGACACGGTGGACCTTGTCTGTTGGCACCATGAAGGCTACTGGAATTCTGTATCTGCCGACCAGTTTGGAGAGCAAACTGCCATCAGGATTGGCAAGTGGTCTCTCAAAGTCAAAGGACACGTTCTGTTGATCTTGTTTCTGAGTGGATTTCTGCCTTTCCTATTATAGTCCATGTGTCAGATTCTCTAGACCATATCTATTTAGCTTATACACCAGGTCAGACTTCACAGAAGCTACATAAAAAGGAGATGAAACACCGCCGTACCCTAGATCGGGATCTCATTAACACAGAGGTAGAGAAGTACCCGCACCCTCTTGAAGATGACCGCCCTAACCTGTGCAATCCCATACTATGCCAAATTGACCCCGCTGATGTGAAGGTTGCAGATTCGATTATGATTGGAGAAAGATAGAGTGCAGTTGAATTGCCAATCTCCCCGATATTTTATACAAGGCTATCAGAAGTCCAATCAAATCAATGTGTGTTCTCAACCAACATATCAAAAGCAACATGGCCAAGTCAGTGGTAGACGTTGACAATATTTTCTCTGACGTTTGATGATTGGACAGCAGCGGCAAGTGGAGGTTGGACCTCTGTTCGCCTAGGAGTTATGTGCAGTGCCTGCAACACTCATTGAAGGGCATGGTTGTCTCCTGGAAAGGCAACAGATAGAGTCTGGTCGTCAAACGTCTCGATGGGGTTGAGATCTCCCGTTGATCTACCATATTGTGCGGCCACATGGTGGCAGTCCGTCTGATCTGATTGCATCCATCCAGGGTCGTTTAAGTCGATATTCATATGCATCTAAACAAAATTGTTGTCTTTGACAAGTACCATGATATAACTGGCAAAGATAATGAGAGGATGATGCGGGTTAATGAAACTATCATCGATTATGAACTCTCAATAACTAGCCATCTGCCAAAGAGAGATGCAATTTTAAAGAGCAAGAACAATAAACGAAGGTTGGCGAATGTTTTGAGTACCTTCAGTCTGCTTTAGAGCAAGATACAGTTTCTTCTTTTTTTCTTTCTTTACATAACTGACGTACTAATGCATATGCTAGAATTTGACATCCGTTTTGATTTTGGAAAAAAGAAATAAAGTCATCTTAGCTATGTTCATGATGTATGCTACGATATTTAAAAGAAATGAATAAAGTGCAGTATACTTTTTCCAGTACATTTGTGCCAAATGATGTATTTATGTTTGTATAAGAACTGTAGTTTGTTTAATTTACCAACAAAAAGCTGAACATATCTGCTTTGGCTTTAACCTTAATAATTTAAAAATAAGAGCGCCAAATGTCACAAAATACGCCGGTCCTAATTTTTTGAGACCAAGTATAGTGATAATTGATTGTACGCCAGGCAAATTTAGAGAGCGGACACTATAAATACAGATTTGGCCATTTCGAGGGACATAAGTGTGGAGTGACAAAGATAATGTGGTTAGTTATCGAACCTGACCAAGATATTCTGCCTGTCTAAATTTGGTGGTGATCAAATAAAATGACTACAGCGATATGGCTTGTAATCCAACTTGTCCGAGATATTTTGCCAATACACATTCTGACCAAGTTAGCTGGACAAAGGCTTCTAAAGTTATTGAGCATACAATACCGATTTAAGGTAATTTCTGTCATTAAAGGGCGATAACTCTAGATTGACTCGAGCAATATGGCTGTTTATATAACTTGTCTGAGATACTATGCCCATACACATGACTAAATATGGGGATGATTGGATAAAGGCTTAAAACGTTATTGTTCGAACATGACCAATTTTAGGACATTTCTATAATTAAAGGGCGATAACTATCGATTGATCTAAGTGATATGGCTAGTTATCGAACTTGTCTAAAATGATATACCAATACACATTCTGACCAAATTAAGTGATGCTTGCACATAGGCTTCTAAAGTTATTTAGCTGACAACATACTGGACGCCGCCCGAACGCCCGTACGCCGCAGGTAAAACTATAATACGTTCCGGGTTTTTTTCAAAACGGGCGTATAAAAAGTAGTAAAACAGTTTGAAATTCAAAATGGCGTCCGACTTCCATCTTTAATTTGACATCACATTGACCTTAAATTGGCAAACTAACATCAGCAATAGATTCCTCATACTTAAAAAACACCTAAAGATGCGTATCATACATCAATCCATTGCAATTAGTTCAAAAGTTCAATTTTCAAGAAGGTTTCTGATGGCCATCTTGGATATTTGCAAATAACCGGATTTGCCCAAATTTGCCATTTTGGCAACTAAGCTTAATTTGTTGAAGAACCCCATTAGAGTACAAATCACTAACACAAATACATAGGAGACAACAGTTCTAGGTTGGTGTATAGAATACACAGGGACACCACATTTAAAAGTTAGAAAACATAGATTAATCTTGATTTCATGAATGAAAGCTTTCAACTGTTATCGTATATCTGCTTGCAGGAGACGGCTTTTTAAATATATCTAGGCAAAATGATAAAAGGTGCACTTGCTATAAAAGCTTCTTATGAAATGTCTTGTAATTACATCTAATGCATTTTGAGAATAGTGGAGCACAAATGTATGCATCTAACACGATATGTAATAATCAAGGGAACAATAACTCAAAATCGCCATCAAGAACTGCACAACTCCTCTTGGTATGGCTGCTTCCTATGAGTTCCATTAAATTCAACCAAGAGATTGAATAAAAGCGCAGACACGAATGTCGGCATATAACACTATCAATGGGCCATAACTCTGTTAAAAATAACATCCAACTGGAATGCCATCAGATACTTCACATGTCCTCTTGGTATACAAGCTACTATTCCATTATATTGAATTACACCCAGTGATTGCTGAGAAACAATGTGGGGAAAAAAAAGATCGACGAATCAACCGGTAAACTGACCGACCGACCAATCGATCGACCGACGTAGTAGCTTCGTTTGAGGGTAAATTTTATGAAGATACATATACTTATTGTCATCTTAAGATAAGTTCTAAATGTGTCAATCATTTTATATCGAAATAAAGCACATATTGCTAGATGTAAATTCCGCTTAAAGACGCATTTGGACCCATCTGCAGGAGACGAATTTTGAAAACATTTGGCTTAAAGGATACAATCATTGCCTGCTCATAGTAAGCAATTTATCCTTTCGCCACAATTTAATGATCATTTATAGAGAGTTTCCATTCTTGCGCCTAGGTGCATTCAAAGTCGGTTGTTTTGTGTAGGAAAGGGCTAGGTATTTGGAATAGATATGTCGCTAGGACATTACGCTGTCTCCAAAGTTAGAAAACATAGATAATCATGATGTCATGAATGAAAGCTTTCAATTTTTATCGTATATTTGCTTGCAATAACATTTGAGTTAAAAGAATGAGCTCTTGTTTGTTACAATTTACATACATACTAACATGAAGTCACACTGATACCATAGCATTTGCAATAAAGAGAGATGCCACGATGGCCTTTCATTCATTATTTTGGTGTACAAAGAGTACGCTGATTTTCCTACCATCAAAGGTTGCCAGTCTCAGGATGAGATTCTCTTCGTCTCTTCCTGAAAGTTGCATCCCTGAAAGTTTACTAACATCCGATATGGCTTGGGATTTTTTAAATGAAAGTGAAAGTTACTTTTATTAGCATTAATTGCTGATCCTACCACTATTGTAAGTAAAATGTTCAAAGATTAAAGACTCAAATCATGTTGCACATCTTTACAACATTGGTCCTCATTATTCTTCATTATTCGCTAATCATTTATTAATATCAAGTAAAGACTTATACAAACATCATGTGTGATAATACCAATCATATGAATTCAGCGGAACAAAGGTTCGATCACTAACCTTTGAGAAATTTCACCAATTCATGCTCCAACGACACCTCTTAGAGTGATATCCACGTGTAGCTGACAGCTTGAAGCTGTCAGGAACCCACAATACCATATAAGAAAGGCTAACAACAACAGTGTATTTTTTTAATGCATTTGTTATCTCCCTTCGGCTGAAAGGCGGCTTTTAACAATTGTGTTATTATGTATGTAGTATATATCATATTGTAAAATAATGAACGATTATATAAGACTCGATCAGGAAATGGCAAGTCGTGACTATAGTGTGTGCACAAAAGTGGAGCTGTCAAAGCCATACACAACCTGAGAGTTGAACTAATGGTGTGGCATTTTTCTGATTACTCCTCAACGTAGTATTTGTCCCTTCTTGCTAGACTAAACTCGATGTCATTTTTCTGTTTGAATTGCGTTTTACGCTGTTTTCAAAAGTCTTAACGCGGAGAGCATTTCTTTGAGAACTGTGGGAAAGGTTATCCTAACAACAACTCATCCTGTTAATCCTGAGCTGCAAGGAGTGCTATCATGACTGCTTTGTTTAAAGCCGGACTGGGGACTGTGCCCTGGCATACAGCTCCCATGGAGGAATTTTTAACAACTGCCACATCGAGACGGTTCAAACATTTTTAAGGTGTTTTAAAGATATGCTAAGATTGCAAAACTTTATATTTTGTTTATATCGGTACGTAATATTACAAGGTCTTCAATGAAAAGTATCGTTTTTCTCGAACACAATATAGACGGCGAATGTACTATAAACGAAACATATACTTGTATGAATATGCACCAGTCGCATGATTAGCGTATTAGATCTGGAACAGGGCATCCCGGGTTAAATTATCAACCCTCTTGGCGGTAACGAAGAAGTGCTCATGGACAAGGTACATATACAATCCTTATACTGGTAAGTCATTCAGGGATCAAGAATGATGTAGTGTTCTATCGCCCCGAGAGTAATTGAAATGAGCCGTCCCGCGAGAAAACCAACATCATGGCCTCTGCGTAGTGTATCGACCCTGATCAGCCTGCGCAATCCGCGCAGATCCGGGCCGACACATTCCGTCTCATGGAGATACAGGTATAGAGTAATGATTCCTGAAACAGAAAATCCACAAGAGGCGAAAAGTGTCTATCCGGATGAGCCAGCGCGACATGCTTAGGTTGATCCGTGTCGATACTTTACGCAGGTCAACACTGTTGGTTTTCTCGTGGGACGGCTCATTAATACTTTTGACCACAGCATAACAATACCTACCTAAAACACAATCTGTAGATAAAACAATAGCAATCTCATTTAAACCAGACCTAAACTTCGCTGAAACAACACATGCTCATAGGCCTGTAGAGCTGGAGACTGTCTTGTACAGGTCGTTTCAGATCGTCATTTTTGTCATTCTATCACATTGACGTCAACATATTCCTTTCCTTAGGTATCAACAAGGAAGATAACCGAGATGGAACAAAAAACAAGGTACAGAAGCGGTGATTGTCGATGTTCGTGTTGTATCGGAATATCCTAATGTAAGGGTCAATTAAAGCGACCTTATATGCGCTGTCGTCACATACAATACACGTACAGCAAATTTCAATGAGATTTAATAAATTATATACGTACACTGCGGCGCGCGTATCTGTCACGCACGCTCCCCCAGAATTGTGCCATTGTGCCCTAGTGCCGATTAACACAACCCGTAATTGGTAGAAACAAACAAGAGTGTCCATAGGAACACATGTGTCGCCTTCCAAAATGTTAGAAAGTGAAGAATTAGTGAGACAGCCAGACGTACAGATGACGGAAAAGTGATCCCTATGATCATGACCATGCCGCAAGCTGCACGAAAAGGTAATCATACGTATATTTGGTACGAGTCAATACACGTAACTAGTTAAGTTATGGACTTCAAACTGTGTCGTGCACAAAGGGTATTGTTGCATATATGAAAAGTGAAGAGGTGGATATGCATTCAGTCTCACGTTAACTTTTAATCAAATTTGCTACTATTTTTATTTTAATCAATAACGCACATATTTTGACAACCATCGTTGAACTGCTTTCAACTTTTCAACTTTTATTTAATGCGATAGTGTAGGCCTTCGGCCCAGAATAATTTTACAGCATAAGTACATAGGTGGTTTTGATGTCTAAATCAAAATGTACATACTTAATATGTAGTTATTAATTTTATATAATTAAGTATTAAACTTGACATACTGGAGTAATACACTTGATATACTGCGGTAATAACAGCTACTTGTGTTTGACTAAGACCCCAATCACACCTGAAAACCGGTGATATCACGGCTAACAACATCATTTAACAGGCGTCAGCAGTCTACATGCTAATATCGTCCCTGTAGTGCAAAAAGGTACCAAGTGACATTTTGGTCAAATTCGGCTTTTCACTATTTCTGATTACTGGTTGATTTAAAGGTTGATGTCCTCTACATAGTCAAAATAATCTTGATTGTATCATGAACATTGATGTTTGAATAGTCTTATGTATTTCGGTGCAAACACTGAAATTCATTTCTACATTTGTGCAAAAAGGAACCATCCGCAATGAAATTTATGCCAAAGGGTTCCAAGTTACAACTGGCTCCTTTTCTAATGGACTATACTTAGCATATGAAGGATTCTATGCAAAAGGGTTTATTTGTCAAATGGTACCTTCTTGCATGGACTTATATTAAACGAAGACTGCTGTACACCAGTGAAATTGTTTACATGGTACCTTTATGTATGCATAGCTTATACTGTATCCAAAACACATTGCTTGTTTACTTCTAATCATAATTGCTTCAGATAAGAATATTATCATGTTTCACTCCGGCCATTGGTAACATGAAATATTTAACTGATAATTACCATTTGACATCCACTTTCCCTTAAAAGGTGTTTTAGCCAAAGAAACGGAAGAATAAAATTCAGCTGAAAATGGAAAAATAAAAATGTGAGTGTTGCATCTAAATTATTTAATTTATGTTGAAATGATTACATGATTTAAATGTTGAATTTGACTTTATAAATTTTAAATATATATTTAATTTATTTACATACATAAAATATCTGTAAAGTCCGTGTGTGCTTATTTGTAGACTAAAACATCATAGTGGTCAGCATATAAAAATTAAAAATATATTGTGCCTTTGAGTCTTAAAAACTGAAGTTTCAATTATAAAATTAAATTATAAATTGGGTTTCACGATGCCACAATGGACAACTATTTCAGATCGCGGATGATCACCGCGACTCCATTGAGGGATTAATTGGTCACCGCGATTGACATTACGTCGATACCAAGCATTTCCCCGCAATGCATAATCGCGATAGCATCGCGAGCAATACCTGCACGAAGTACACATTTTTTACTCTTTATCAAACAAATTGTTTTCGGATTTTTTCCAGTATATTCACGAATCACGTTTATTTAAAAAAGTTGTCATATTAACTTCAATTTCAGGAGATAATTAGAAAATAAGAGGAGAATCCATTTTGTCTACTTTTCAGACTTATTAAACATTGGAAAAACAATTCTCAAACCTGTTTGTAAATTCCCATATAGTCCAGATTTAAATTATCCAATGCCAAAGAAATTCGTGTCTCAAACATTTTTACAAACAAATCTTGAGCAGACGATTTTATCAACATCTTGGTAAACTGGTGACAACCTCCTCAAGAAAAAGTGTAATGAACAAATATAGTTGAGAACATCATAGTAAAATGAAAAGTTGAAGCAACTTCTCCTTTTGTCACATATTGCTGAATTTGCGTGGAAATGAGTAAGGGTCAACTAATTTAAGTGACCTTTTTTCAGTAAATCATTTACGCGGGAAAACTTTGCAGCAAGCGGAAAAACACCTCATGCAAAAACGACCTTCTAGTCTCTTCAACAACGTGAGATTCATATAAGCCTCCGCAGTATGGTCAGGATCTTCCGTTGTTGCCATCTAGTCACATTATTAGTTTTGCGTCAACAGGGGAAAACAATGACTTAATAAAAAAAACTGAGAGTTGAAATATATAAAATGTTATTTATAAGCTGGGATTTTCGTGTCTCAATCCACACGAGCAAAGGAATGACGTCATTATTTTTTATAGAAAACTACACATATTTATAACCCGGAATTTTATAGACTCACTTCAACACAAACGATTTTCGACACAGTTGAGGCAGTCAGCTTTTTAAAAACATAGTGAGAAAAGGATAAACTGATCGTATGAGCAATGTATCTTTTCAAACATTTTTGTTACGCTCAAAATCACACACATATATTTATTTTACATCGATTGCAAAACAAGCTTTCAGCTTATTTTAATCACGCTCGATGTCTGCTTCCTGGAGTATTAACGAGTTCTCGCGCCGTTTGTGTTGAAAAATCCCAAAGGTAGAAATCCGCTCATCACAGGACTCGTACTTAGGACTTTCGTATGAGAGGTCAATGCTCTACCACTGCACCACTGTCTTCCCGTTGATATGTCTTAGTAGTATTGCCAGCTTTAGGGTTCTATTGATAAGAAAGCAATAATATTTGTTTTCAATTTAATAAACAAGATGATTCGGGCCAAGATGAGCCTGGATTGCTGACCTGAGCTATGTAATATGATTTGTCATTCCAATTATAATAACTCATTTTACGGCCAGGTAAACTTATACAAGAGGCCTAAGCGGACCTGGTGTTGTCTGACCTTTGTTACGTTAACATGACTTAGAATTTCATAAAAAAAATGTTTATGTACCAGTAAGTATTTAACAAGAAGATTTTTAATTGTTTCCCTATATACCTTTATGTAGAACAGGTGACGCCAGGAGTATTATTTGAACAGTCTTAATAGAGGACGCATTGACCATTGTACTCACATAATATCTAACCTCTATGCCTTTCAGATTAAGACCAGAAGCTTTTCAACGGGTTTCCAAATATATCTCTATGTAAAAAAGGTGATCCCCGGGGCGTGGCCAATTTTATACCCAGAGTCACCATTTGAACAATCTTGGTAGAGGACAACTAGACAATGATACATACCAAATGTTCAAGCTCTAATCCTTTTAGCCTCAGACAAGAAGATTTTGAAAGTTTTTCCCTATTTAACTCTGTGTAAATCAGATTACTCCGGGTTAGGGCCAATTTAGACCCGATTTGCATCATTTGAACACTCTTGGTAGAGGTCCACCAGACACTAATAGACACCAACTATCTAAGCTCTAGATCTTTTGGTTTCTGACAATAGGATTTCAAATTATTTTCCTTATATATGTCTATGTAAAAAGGTGACCCCCGCAAATATTTAAGATCTAGCCATTTCGGTTTCATACAAAAAATATTTTCAGTTTTTTTTCTTTTATTCCTTTCTGTTGCCATAGCAACCAGAGTTCTGCATGGAATTTATTTAGTTGAACAATTTTTTAAAGAAGATCACCAAAGAAACATTCCTGTGAAGTTTGGCTACAATGGACCGAGTGGTTTAAGAGGAGATGTTGTTTAAAGAAATTGTTAACGACGCACGAGGGACGACCACAAAGATTAATTCACATGTACCAAAACTTCCTCATTTCAATGCAGTAATTTAATGTGTGTACAAACCCTTAAAGTGGGAATTATTTCCCTGTTGTAAATACAGCCTAAACATATCTCCTAACCACACTATTTCTGTAATTTTGTACTACTATTTCATTCAAATTGTGTCATCTTTATTGCATTTTATAAATATAAATTGATATTGGCCGGAGGCTTTGATACTTGAATATAGTAATTGAATTGAATTGAACTTGTCCTTTCATCTAGTGGGACGCTTTTAGTCAAATTACTCGAATTCTCCTCACGTAGTTGTTGTATACAAAACAATTCATTGATTGATTTAGGTTTGTTGACGTTTTCAACAATTGTTCAGTCATATCGTGGCGGCCAGTTCACCTATTCATGTGTGTCATGGCTTTCGCAAAACAGTACGTCACACGAAATTATTTCCAATCAATTCGAAACTAGGCCATATGAGGCAAAAAACTAGGTAAGTAGGTCGAATTGAAGGAAACTCATGTAAACACTCTGGAGGCCACATTGTGAACTTGAGCATGTTGAAACTTTATAAGAATGTTTGTATTGCTGATAGGCAGCAGTCTTAACTTGAGCTTGTTGACAATTTAGCAGAATGTTTGTCTTGATTATATGTAGGTCATGTTTGAATATGGGTCATGTCGGGTCAAAAACTAGGTTATTAGGTCGAATTGAACGAACATCTTGTTAACACTCTAGAGGCCGCAATGTTCGTTGCAGCAGTTTGACATTTTGTCAGGTCTATCTCGGTCAAGTTCGAATATGGATCAAATTGGGTCAGAAACCAGGTCACTATGCCAAATTGAAGAAAAATGTTTGTCTTGGTGATATGTAGGCAATGCTCGAATATGGGTCATGTCTGGTCAAAAAGTAGATGTAGTTCCAATTGAAGGAAATTCTTGTTAACACTGTAGAAGCCGCATTTTTTGCTTCAATAGCTTTAAATTCTGTCAGAATGTTTGTCGAAATGATATCTAGGTCAACACTCTGGATGCTGCATTTTTAATTTGAGCATGTTGAAGCTTTATCATAATGTTTGCCTTGATGATATGTAGGTCAAGTTTGAAAATAGAACATAATGGGTCAGACACTAGGTCACTAGGCAAAATTGAAGGCAAATCTTGTTAACACTCTGGATGGTGCTTTTTTAACTTGAGCATGTTGAAACTTTCTGAGAATGGTTATCTTAATGATATGTAGGTCAAGTTCATACATGGCTCATATCGGGTCAAAAAGTAGGTCACAAGGTCAAATTAAAGTATAATTTTGTTAACACTCTAGAGGCCGCGTTTCTTGCTTCAGCAGCTTGAAACTTTATCAAGGGTTGTCTTGATGATATATAGGCCAAGTTCGAATATGGGTAATGTCGGGTCAAAAACTAGGTCACTAGGCAAAATTGTAGGAAAATCTTGTTAACACTCTGGAGGCAGCATTTTTAACTTGAGCATGTTGAAACTTTATCAGAATGTTTGTTTTGATAATATGTAGGCCAAGTTCGAATATGAGTAATGTCGGGTCAAAAGGTCTAGTTCGAATTGAAGGAAAATCTTTTTAACACTGTAGAAGTGCAATCTTTCCTACAGCATCTTCAAATTTGGTCAGAATGTTTCTCTTAATGCGTTAAAAACTAGGTTACTGGGTTAAATTGAATTGTCTTGTTTCTCAAATATACCCTGGGTGACCCTCTACTAAAATTGTTGAACTTATTTCGATGATATGATCCGTTAAAAACATTGCTTCTCTTATTAAGTCATAACTAGCACATTCTTATGTGAGTGATATAGGGTCTTAGTCTACCTAATGGCCCTCTTATTTTAATTTTATTCAAAACCATATTCGTCTTATAATATTTGTTGAGCGTACGTATTACATGTTGCGGCATTGGTCGGACAGATTCATTGATATTGTTTCATAGAAAAACAGAAATCGGCGCAGGAGGTAAAAACTGTACCTGACTGAGTTACATTTAGTTGATGAATATCTCAGATTGTCAGAAGATTCAATTTTAGACGTTTACAAATTTCACTTCGTTTGAAGAACAGTAAGCAAAACATTAAATTCAGAAATAGACTAATACTTCCGACTGTTTTTTGGAATGAAGACTTTTTTTTCTGATTCTATTAACACTTATATTATAATGATAAATATTTAAATTATTTTTAAATTATATGGAGTTGTTATAAGGGATGTGTTATATATGTACAATTGCGTACACAGCTTTTAGACCTTTCCCAAAATAAAGACACATTTTGACACATCTGCAGCAGACGACCTTTTAGCAAGGGGCTCTCTAGAGCCAATTGCTATAGAAGGACTTAACACAATATAGGCTGGAATCAGTCACTATTGTTTAATTCTTGTACAATATCGGCAATGAATGACATCAAATATATCTTTATACAGTAGCTCTCCATTACTGAATACCGTTTCTAGTTCAGAGAGATGTCTTAATATTCGTAGATAGTATATAATGTCAATGAAAGCACTTGCACACATTTAGATAATCGAGTCCCAATGATAAAATATATACTAAAAGAGAATATCTTTTTTGAAATGATAATAAAAAAATATAACATATACGGTAAATATTTATAATAGCTTAGGTGGCGGAATTGCCAAACATCCTTTCGAATAAAATGTACAAGAGCCTTTTCAGCGGTAATGTTAACAATAAGCTTCACAACCGGCATTACCGGAATAAAGCGAAATAAACCGAGAGATACGAAATGCACATCTAGAAAACAGAATAAGATAATAAAATCCCATTGATAAAATATATACCAAAAGAAAATCTAACTATTGAACTGTTGGTTGATATGTTATGAAGTTATAACACTTAAATTATAAATAATTCGCAAGCTGGTATATCAATATTTCACATTCATAAACCGGTTGTGCTATTTTAAGTAACACATCATATGAAAAGAGTTTAATTTACTCACTGTATTCATGAAGTTATCCTGTTGCAGATGTTACATGTGTGCCAGTGAGCATATATTTTTTACAAATAAATGTATATTATAATACCTTTTTAATTTGTATCTCATAAATATCTTAAAACAGAGGTCCTTTGACACTTCTCCTAAATGTTTGGATTCAAAATAATTTCAAAAGCACTGCATTTAATGTTTCACGTTTGCTTAGTGAAGTCCTATCATGAAAATGATTAGTTTGTGTATATGATGTTTAACGTTGCTTTTAACAATATTGAATTTATATCACGTCGTTTTCTGTGTAAGCTAGCAGTACTACTTGTCCATTTATCCTGAAACCAGCAAGTCAGTCGTTATACTAACCAGACAAGCCTAACCCATAAAGAGGGAAACCCATTACTTTGGATTAAATGTTTTTAATAAAAAAACAAAAAACAAGGCAAGGCAAGGATATAATATTATTTTGTTTTTAGTTACCAGGAAATGTAGATTACACAAGAGTTTATTTCTGATTTGATATAATGTATATTTCTCATTGTTAAGCAGAGACATTCATTTAATTTTGATACGACATTTCTCTATGTGAATTGCATAAAGAATAACATTGTAAACCAATACTAAACGGGAACTACCCAGATAGCAGATACGCATAATTAAGGGAAGATATTCGTGTCAAATTTTAGTATATCGTTAGACCCCCAAACTGTTCCTACAGTATTTTGCGTTCAACTCATCTATTATTTAATATATGGACATAACAAAGTGATATTGTAAAGAGTTCTTGTTAGACTTTTGGGCGATACATCCATGTCCAAATGTAATCTGTGATCTTCAGTTACCCCTTTGCGGTTAGCACTTTCAGTGCTTTGATTCCAGATGTTTTCAAAGTCGTCTGCTTCTGATTCGATGTAAGTAAGAAAGTAAGTTAATCTTTTATTAAATTGACATTTGTATAAGAGTTGCTGCAAGATGCAGCAATTGGCGCGGAAATCAGCCTATTATGGCTTAAGAAATACTGTTTGATTCGGAAAACACGAAACCCGCTTTGGAATATGATATAGATATATGATAACAATAGTTTGTTTAGTTAAATACGTAAAACGAAAACAAAAATACCCTTTCCCAACGTGTGAACCTCGATCTCCCAAAATTATTGTAAACATATGTCCGCGCATGCTCGTCCTATTTTTCTCTTAATATATTCTTAAAATCGCAATATTAAGCACAATAACTTCGCATTCATGAAAATATTCCCATTTTCCTAATATAAAGGGAACGGTGTCTTGGTATAGGTATAAAAATCACTTCTACAGCCTTGCTGTGAAAGCCGGCTTTTATAGCTAAGTTGGTAATGTGGTTGACCTTTGTGTAAAGTTAAGCAACGTTTATCGCGGTTAGTGCTTGGATGGGTGACCCGCGATGGCTTAACCCCGGTACACGTTACAAATGGTGTCAGGGGTGGATGTTATTAAGGGCCCGTTTGTTGCGAATAAACTAGTTTCGGTTTAAAACTAGTTTCGTAAACCATCCATTTGTTAATCAAACCAGTTTTAAAACTAAAACTAGTTCTTCCATTTGTTTACACAAACTTAAAACTGTTTTCTTAAACCGATCAAACTGCCCTCGAATGTGGTTTCGGAGGTTTGATGTATCCGAATACATGGTCACTTGGAAGAGAGAAAATGGCGACTGAACTGCTTAAATTAGCCCTAACATGTGGAAATGCACTAGACTGGGTTCAGAAATAGTCTGATAATGGTCATAAGAATATATTTGGATTTTTAAACATATAAATACTTTATTTACTCGTTTTATTATGTAATTATGACCAGAAAATTAAAAGATAAAAACATTTGTATGTTCTCAAAACCGGCCGTTTGTGGAGAAAAGTCCAAACCCTGTAAACCAGTTTTGTTTTGATATTAAACTGTTGAAACCTTAAACCACAAACTAAAACCAGTTTAAGTGCAACAAATTAGCTCTAAAAACCTATGGTTTTAATTATAAAAAAACTGCTCACATATAATGAGACTGGTTTCACTAATCTTAATATTATATATACGGCGCATGCGCAAGCCCATTGCACCTGTGACAGTTTTTTCACAACTAATATATGCACTGGTGATGATGCACCCGCGCACCGATACAAAGTTTTTTGGAGAAACATCCGGCTTCATGGGCCGATATGTCACTATCTATAAATGTAATGTCTATGTAAATCAAAGTGACAACAATAAATATCATTTCGTAAATACGGAATAAAATAGCTAAGTTGCATATAAGAAAAAAAGTGTCGTCGAATATTTATTTCGTTTTTACGAAATAAGTATTTCGTAAATACGAAAATAATGGCTAATTTGCTTATTTAAAAAAAGGTATCGGTTAAGCGAAAGAAATATTGACTAAATAACGAATGCAAATATAAGCAAAATGTCAAATAAGTTGTAAAAAAAATATAATAATAAAGGATAAGGATATCACTGAAATACTCAAGTGTGTTCATTGTACGACCGACTGAATGAATTACCCTTTGTAAATTGTAACACTTTGTTCCCTCTAGTAAAAGAAATAGTTGAGAACATAATTTATTCCTTCTGACTAAGTTAATTTGATTGTGATACTTGAATAGCATTTGTTTCTACTGCAGGTGTATTTGCAGCTTACAACTTTTAAAAGCATTGTGGCAAAACGAGATTTTTCTCATAAAGAGCAATATCTCATTTGCCACTATGTTTACTGTGCTATTCTGAAATATTCAGAAAAATAAACCTGAGCTATTGTTGGGCCTCTGCAGTAGAAGACTTTTGGAAATAATACGACAAAACAAGAAATTGCGGTATATTTATTGTCTACGGATAACTTGCTGCGGCATCAGAAAGGGTAAAATGTGTCCATTTTTAATTCAGTTTTCTCCTCTGAATTAGCTTGTCCGATACCAATTCAATGTGGAATAATGTTATTATTGGATAACTACAAGTACAATCATATTGATTGGTATAAAACACGGAAAACAGGCGGAATATGAAAAGGAGCAAAACGACAAACTTGTTAACTACATTATTATGAAATTGCTTGTCTGATATCAATTAATTTAGAAGAACTGTTCATTATGTGATCCTCCACATGTTTATAGTCTTATGGATTAGTTGAAAGTCATAGAAGCCAGGTAGCATCAAAACAAGGGAAAATTGAACGTTTAGCTTCAACTGCTCTCTCATCCTTATCCGCTGGACAAGAAACAAGGAATGATCTTTTGGCGATCCTTTTCTTAGTTAAGTATAAGTTGAACTCTTGTTTGTGCTGTATCTGAGAAAGGGTGAAATGCTCAAT
The DNA here is from genome assembly GCA_031761405.1 of Serripes groenlandicus. Classification (NCBI taxonomy): domain Eukaryota; kingdom Metazoa; phylum Mollusca; class Bivalvia; order Cardiida; family Cardiidae; genus Serripes; species Serripes groenlandicus. The sequence goes on from JASEVX010000013.1 coordinate 49,505,100, forward strand.
ATTTAAAAATTCTTGTCCAATTCCAATGACATTATTTAGAAATGTTCTATCAGTGACTCTCAACGAAAATTGTTCAAGCCATATTTATCAATTGGTGGAATATAGAGGAGCGAGGTGCCAACAAAAAAGGGGGAAATGACAACATTTGTCATATGTGTTCGCTCAGTGACAATCTTCATAATCTTTTAAACCATAATGATTGCTTGAAAGACAACGTTACCGGGTGACATCAGAAAAGAGTTAAGCACTCTTAGCTTCGAATTACATCTCATTCTTATCTATTCGACAATTTTCAACAAAACTTCAAAGGAATGTTCCTTTGGTGGTTTTCTTTCAAATGTGTTCAGGGATATATATTATAGACATCACTTTTGTTGCAGCGGAAGCAGGAAGGGAGTAAAATGCATTAACTGTTCAATTATTCATCACTGAATCAGCTTGTCAGATTCCAAAAATTTGCTTAACAACATGGCAGCAAGACGGCATCAGAAAATGGGCAAATGACAAAACTTAATAGTTCCTTTTCTATTCAAGTGTTTGTCTGATTTCAGGATACATTTGTAATTTAGCGGAAATGTTCTTTAGACATTCTCTACTTAATGTGTTCAAGTACTACTGATTGGTTTGAAAAGATAGCAGCCATGCTGCATCATAATATGGGTAAAATGAACTTTTAACTTTAGACAAAATCTCCTCCAAAACCATTGGACTTATATCAACCAAAATTTACGAGAATGTTAAGTTGGTTGTCCTCTTACAACCTGTTCAAAGATTTAATTTCATAACAAATGTCCTTTTTGGTGAGTTTCATTTACAGTGTCCACTCCTAGCGGTTTCATTCACGCTCTGTATTTTTTTCTCTGATATTAGTAGTTATAAATATGCTACATGGCTATCACTGAGGTGATCGATTCAGGTCCAAGCTTTCCCTCTGTTTTGGAGATGCTCAACTCTTTTGTTATCATTGTAGACATTAATAGAGTGTACACTCTGAATGTATAAGTTTGTTTTGTACAGTCAATATATAGGGAGACACTGTACTGTCATAAATGTTCCTGGTGGTATTTCCGTACAGATTGGTAATGTGATAATTCAAAAATGACATCACCGGAGTTGTTGTCATTTAATGTTTTCAAGACCAACAGTAATTTTTGATCTTGAAGTATTGCATGATGGCCTGATGGTCGGGATTTTTTAGATAAATATTACGCACTATCCTCTTAGTCGATCACAATTATACCTTTAGTACTTTCAGTACTTCGATTAGGAAATGAGTATTTCGTAAATACGAAAGAAAAAGGCTAATTTGTATATTAAAAATAAGTATCCAATATTTCTTTACGCACTATCCTCTTAGCCGATCACAATTATACCTTTAGTACTTTCAGTACTTCGATTAGGAAATGAGTATTTCGTAAATACGAAAGAAAAAGGCTAATTTTTTTTTTTTGCGAAATACTTTCTTGCGTATAAAAATGTATGAGCCTTTCCACGAGGAAAGCCAACATTATGGACTCTGCGTAATCTATCGACCCGGACCAGCAGTCCTCGCAGGCTAATCCGGGCCGACACATTATATCTCAGGGAGATAGAGGTATATAGTAATGATTCCTGAAACAGAAAACCACAGGAGCTTAAGAGTGTCTGTGCGGCATACTTAGTCTGATCTGGGTCGATATTTGACGCCCACATTGTTCATAATATTATGTCGAATGTCACTTTAGGGGGTCCGTACTTTTGCAACATATTTACGTAACTTTCGCATATGAAATTTCAGTAAAAAAATACAAACTACCACGAAATGGTCTTATTTCAGATTGAAACTTGTACGCATATCTTTCTATTCCCCCAACATATCGACCGGGCTCAATCCATAGAGGTAATAAACCACGTCTTCGCTGAGCTAAATATGAGCGTTCGCTTTCTAATGAATTCGGTTTAATATATGTTTCAAGTTGGAAAGTATCTTCAAACAGTTTATAAGTTATATATTAGAAGTCCTTTGGCTGATGGAACAATCTTTTATACGTTGTTCTGCTATATTCGTTCTAATAACAAGTAGGTTTTTGAAATAATCCTGTGAACATAGTTTTGCCAATATGACTTTTTAGTCAAAGCACAAGTTTTTCTCACATGAACTATAAAGATGATGAAAACATGTTTGATTAATCTGTTTTCGTCAGTCAATATTGTTCCATATTCGGATAATTGTCAACCGCTCTCTTAACATGCTCGATAGCCATCCCGTGTCACCAGTTAATGCTGTCAATGGGGCGAATCTATGAACACCTCGGATTTATCTCATACAGTGATTCTGGATATTATCTTTACATTTAAACTCCTTAAATGCCCACGTTGAAGACCTGTAATCTAACATAGAACTAATCAACTATAGAAAAAAACAAATGACTTGAAACCGAACTCGTTTAGTTTGTATACTTTCGAAATTATTCCATGCAACGCTCTTCCGGCACCTTTTGATATTTCATCACAATGTGCTGTATCATCCAAATGTTCATCGAAAATAACCCCTAGGAGTTTCAAATTTCTAGCACTTTTCGACCAACATTGAACTGATATTCCGTTCTTCTATTATTGGAATATCACTGATTACCTTCATATTGAGGGTAAACAACTTGTATCCAATATCAACCGGAATAAATTATGTATTACAGCAATCACAGAGGGTAAATTTAAGCATGTATGTAGAAAAGGGTTAATCAGAAAAATACCTGGCTTGGTTCTTGACATGTGAACACAAATATATGGCTGTGCATCGATGGCATGCACGTTAATATGTTCTAAGCGTACAGCGTCTGTGAATAAGTTGCGAACTTTGCGGATGCGCATGTTGATCTCGAGATATATACTGGTGGCACAGGCATATATGGTTTGTTAACACCTCATATATCGCATGTGTATACAAGTATACAAACTATATCGGCGGGTCAGGCTAGATAGATATTCTTTATTTCCTCCAAGTTTGAATAGCAAGTTAACATTAAAATCTTGAGAAGATAAATACTGTAATGCGTTTGCGTATAATAAGGTAATTCACGTCATGTGTTTGCATATATTTAGGGTAATTGAAGTCAAATGGTTGCATAGGATTAAGATAATTCAAGAGATTCGTTTGCATATAATTAAATGTACAGCTTCACAAGAATAGATTTGATATGTGTCAGCGAGTTTAAATTCATTGTACTGTAATGTACATAAAATAGTCGTAAGATAGGTTACATCCTCGTTAGCGCACATGCTATCTGAGTCATCACTGTAGACGCAAATAGACTTCTAGTCATGAAGACGCGGCTCAAATATGAGATGATATTTCTGTAACAATAAACGAAACTAACAAAAAGGGTTCATTAAATGCATTGTGAATAATCTGTAAATGTACGATAAACGAGATTAGTTTCTTCCTTTCCCAGGATTGCATTTACCCTTTCCGCATATAACAAATCATAAACAGACGACTTTAAATCAAATATAGGCACAAATCTGGAAACTTCCTTTGAATTAAAGTATTATCATGAAATAGAATTACACACATTAGGTACAAATATGATAAGCTATTTCTCCTTTTGTCATAATGTTTGGGGAAGTCGTCTGCTGCAGAGGTGTGTGAAAGCGTTTGTATGAAGTGATGGTAAATTCATACACACGCTTGTTAATATCCTGTTATCTGATAGTTATTGTCTTTGCATTTCAGGTTC